>AP027113.1:19122129-20342962 GCA_028142955.1 Pinctada fucata | reverse complement strand
TACAGTATGTAGGATTCTTATCCATGTAACACAATAGTCAACCATGCATTGAATTCATTTATTTAATATGAAGCATTGTACATGTAGCTACTTTAGCGATATTCATATTTTAGAAGTGTTAGTACTAATGTACGTTTACTTATTTTATCGAAACCCATTTTTTTTAGAGCAAACCAGGCAAAAATAGGTGAATTTACATATTAGGATAATCATGAATTAGTGCACATGACTTATTTTCAACATTAATCTATAAAAGTTCAATAATTTAGCAAAGTCTTGAATTAGCGTAGTCTTAATAGCGCAAACTCCACTAAAATATGAATCCTGCTAAAATAAGTACATGTACAGTATCATGAGCATGCTAATTCACAACTACGCTAATACCCATATTAGTAATGAATTACCGTATAATGGGAAAATAATGTATGCTAATTCATGAATATGCTTTAATTCCTGTATGCCTCATTTTTGCCTGTTTCTCCAAAAATACGTTTGCCCTGAAACAAGTACCGTCGATGTGCAGTATTTTAAAATTTTATAAGTGTGAAATTCTTACAGAAAACAATTGAAAAGTGATGCATTTCTGCTCATAAGAAAATTTTGAGAGATTCTGTTTTCTAAGATATGAAAAAAGATATTATTGAATTGTCAATAAGAATGAATTATAATTTTCCACTTCTTTAATTTGTTACAGAGGTTGGGTTATGTTACTGTTGGGGAGACCCCCACTGTCTGTCATATGACAAGAAATGGTTACACTACCAAGGAAACTGTCGATATATTCTGAGCACAGACGAATGTTACGGACGTAATAAGACCTTTGCCGTACATGCTCAGTTCTGGGACCGCGGAAATCCCAAGAAACAAGTCCGTTATGTGAAAGAAGTGTTTTTAGTTGTAGATGGATCTGAGGTAAGATTTCTTGATTTATCTGCTTAAATGTAGAGCAAAGTTGCTAGTCTTTCTAATTCATCAAGAAGAAAATTACAGCTGTCTTTGTATTCAGTTACTTCTATTTGATTTACGCTTTTCATGAAAAATGCATTAAACCGCATGCTCTTTGGGCTTCTATACTTGTGATTTTTACAAGCCCAGTTTTAAAAATATTCATAGACCCGAATATATTTCTGGAAGTTACCTGATGGAATCTAGAGTCAGCACAATTTTCAACAGTATCAACGGGTTCAACGGGTTACTTAGAAACGAATGGATATTTTTATATTTTTCAAAAATCCTTTCAAGTGTTTGTATAGCAGGTGTCTGTTAAACATCAGTCAGACTTCCAGGTATTAAATTTTTACAAGCTGGACCAAAATTTTACCAGTCTCGAGCTTTGGGCACTCTGGTGTTAATATCGAAGGGTGATGTAAGAATCTAGTATGAAATATATTTGTCTCATGCAATAATAAAATTGATTCAAATCATTTGATCTTTTTGATTTCTTCCGTTTGATAATAGGGTACAGTAAATGATTGGTTTACTTTTACATGTGATTTCAGGTAGTTGAAATTCAACAAAGTAGACGCACCCTTGTGAACGGCTCTGAAGTAATATTACCGTATAACAGTAAGGACTTCAGCATAGAACGTATAGGAAAATATGTGGTATGTCTGGATATTGTTTGCTACACTTTGATGCATTCATCCTTTGTAGAATGTTGATATTTCCAGTGAAGACTAGGGTAGTGATTCATTATGCAGATAATTTCAGATTGTTCCCATTCTGATACATTGTTCTGGAACAAAATGTGTCGTAGATAGGCTTCATCATAAAAACGCTAAATGTCATAATTTAAGTCCACAAACACGTGCGATTTCGAACTTGTGGCATTCCAGCAAAATATTTGCTGTATTGCAAAGCAAGTCTGTCTATATCTATCTGTCTATCCAATACTGTACATGTAGAATCATTCATGGTGTATTAATCTTTGCTCCCTTCGCAGTCAGCATTGTTCTGCGAAAGTTTGTCTCAGTGAATTTAAATACCATGTGCATAACTCAATACTAACATGGTTGAAACCGCAAATCATTGTCCATGCGAAATGGTTTACTTTTATAAAACCGCGAAAGAAGGTACCTGTCCAACGAATGATTCTACTTATACAGTATATAGTTTAATAAAGAATAATTGGCTCTTACCATTATGCCAAGTATCATCAGCAATTCAAAATGAATATACAATTGCACTTGATAGCATTTAAAACTGTTCTCAGCATGAATGTAGGTAACAGAATACTGAGGTGTGCAGAAAAGACGCAATTTTTTCCGATTATCATGGATATCCTGAAAGTTGTAATAATTTTGTTTTTATTTTATGATTGCTTATTTATTGATGGTTTAGTCCAATACATATAATAGTTGAAAATCTGTATGATCTGATTTCAGACAGTGAAGGCTTCAAACGGAGTTACCGTCAAATTTGACGGCCATTGGACAGTGAAGGTGACCGTCCCTGATTTCTTTGGTGGTAACCTCTGTGGTCTGTGTGGTGACTATAATGGTGATAAGACAAACGAATGGACAGTGGGACCACGTTATCCTGATATGTATGGAAATATTGTAAGTACAGAGAGATTATTTTATAAACTTTGCATTGTTGCTTTGTTTGAATTAGATAATTTGTATTTTGTGCCTTTTGTGGTACTTTCAAGTCTGGTAAATAATTTCAATGGCATCTTATTAGTAGAAGTCATTTCTTTTATTCACACACAATTGCATGCAAAAATATGATGAGCATGTGGATAGGTATAAGTATTTCCAATAGCTGATTTTCCAGTGGATTCATAAGGCGGACAGACACCCGACATCGCAAATTTTGGCGATATTTTCATTTTGACGTCAAAATAGAAGTATGACAACACATCAAGGTGCTTCAAGTTAGTGTGATCAGATGTGACGTCACAATTGAACATTTTGCAAAACAATGTGACGTCTGGTGTCTGTACATATGAAATCAAGGTTTTAAAACGGTCATAGATATTTTCTGGAAAATGGACTATTTGGGACAGTATCCCACACGAATGCATAATGACAAAATGAAATTCCTACAAAATTGTTGTAGCTGAAGTATATTTGTCCTCAATTTGTTGGTTTCCATTGAATTTGTAAACATCGTAACAAGTTAATGTCAAATATCATCCACAATACCCAAGATCGCAAATGCAGCGCGTGCAGTGTGTCCACTCTGATTTTTCATTTAGGCACCTACCTAAACCATTGTTCAAAACTTGGGCACCTTTTCTGCCCAAGTAAATTGATGACGTCATAACAATGGAGAACAATCCAAGAGTGCGCAAGAACATTTGTATAGTCTTGGTTAGAAGTATTTGCGAACTTCCGTATTCTAGAGTCATTTTTTTTTAATGTTTTACAGACCAAGAATTTCAATTTGTTTGGTGATTCCTACATCGTACCAGAGTACCCTGATCAGAATGATGCCTGTACAACTGAGGACTCAGAACCATGTAGTCAAGCTTTAACCAACTCAGCCATGTCAAGCTGTAATGAATTGTTGAGTTTTAGTGGAACATTCGGTGTAAGTTACAGTGTATATTTTCATAAGATTAGAAAAATAAGACATTATGTATTTTCATGTTAGTTACAAGATACATTTTCTTAGATTAAAAGAATTAAACATTGTTTACAGTATATGAAATGTGAAATTCTTGAAGTTTTTCAAGCTTTGAAGGGTAATTTTGTTTCTGAAAGTCCTCAGGAATTGAATTTCAAATTTCAGACTTTGTACCTCAGATAATGTGAAAGGATCTGTTGACTTAATGTTTATTTCTAATAATTTATACATGTATTTTTCTTAGTAGTTCTGCAATTCTACTTTGAAGCTTTGAACATTATCTATGTAGAAGATCTTCTTTCTGTTTCGAAATTAAAGTAATTCTTTATTCAAATTTCATAAATTAGAAGAACACCAACAAGTTGGTTAATAAAGAAGGAGAAGAAAACGTTCGAACAAGTTGGTAAATAAAAAAGGAGAAGAAAAAGTTTTAATTTTCCCCATTTTACAGGACTGCCTACGTAATGAAGATGAGGAATCTATAGAGGGACTGCGATTCAGTTGTGTGTATGATATATGTCAGACAGGTGATCTAGAGGAGACGCTATGTACGTACGCGGAGGCCTTGGCAGATGAGACGTGTCCACAGTATTATAGCTCAACAGCTCGTCTGGCAGCCAAGGAAAAGTTCCATTGCAGTAAGTAAACTAAGATTGATATTCAGTTGTGTTCGATACACTGTTTTATTGCCTGTTTTGGATGTTAATTGGTATAGACTCATTATGACATCATCAAATTACATATATATGGAAACCCAGTTTTATGATATCATAACAATTTTAAGGCAGATACTATCCAAAATGGGAAATACCTCCTTTTTCTGAAAGATCCAATAACACTTAAGAAAGAAACTATTGTAGCATGGAAGACAAAGATTTGGTGTTGGACTCGCAATGCAAATGATTTGTAAATTTGAGTCCTAGCATAATCTGTCAATTGTCTGTATTTGATTATACTGACATACCAATGCAACATTATAATCCTTCATTAGTTTTGCAATTCTTGATTGTATGGACCAAAGAAATCTTGGTCAAATTTCTATTGCAACGTAAAACAGACTAATACCATGCTTTGTGAAAAATGTAGTTCATTTTGCCTTTATTGCATGTAAATTGTATATTATTTTCCATCATTGGAAACATACAATGGTTTACAAAACCGTCATATATTTTTACAGAGATAAACGAGTGTGACCTTGGCCTTGACGATTGTGACCCAGATCATGCCACGTGTATTGATACAGACGGAGGGTACGAGTGTGTGTGTAATGATGGATATGATGGTGACGGACGTACATGTTATAGTAAGTGATCTGTGAAACTTCTGAAAGCAAATGCTAAAATGTCAAGTATACTTGACATTGTGCCATTGTGGTAATTGATTTGGTCTTTTCATTTTGCTACATTGTATTTGAAATAAGCTAATGAGACATCATCGATTCCGTAGAAACTGTTGCAAAATTAAGGAAATGACAGTACAAGGCAATGTGATATCATGGTGACACAGAGAGCAATATAGTGGTGGTCTGAAATTAACATGGGAGTTTCCCTTAAAGAAGTTCTCTAGTCGTGGAGATTTTCATGTATATTACAGTTCATATAAAACTAAATTCCAACAAGAAATTTCCCTATCATGTAATCTCTTTCAGAGCTGATATAGACCAATTTATATTTTACCACATTTTCCAATTTCTTAAAATAGCTGTACACACCGGAAGTACGTCAGAAGTGTGTAAAAGGGAACCACGTTTCATAACGCTATATATAGAAATGTACATGCATGTCGTGGATACATGTACTAATGTACTCTTATAAATGTCAAAATAAAGGACATATCAAAGGAGAGTGTATGAGTGATAAATATGATAAAAGAGCATTTAATAATGAAACCTAAATATTTACATTAAAACTATAAGGCTCAACTAATGTACATAATTTATTTATTTACGTACGTACATGTGTTGATATATTTTAAACGACTTCCAGAATCCTAAAGTTTATCTCAGAAAGGGATTCTAATGCATATATAGATTTAAAAAATCTTAAGGGAATCTATCCTTCCCTTCCCCCCAGAAATAAAGGGGGGGGGGGGGGGGGGGGGGGGGGGTAAGTCGTCTATTTCGGGAAAAAATACATACTAGTAAAACTTTGACAAAGAAAAAATCTGCATTTTTGGCAAATCCAAGGGGACCTGACGTCCTAACCGTAAAGTCAGTATGCAGCAACTGTTAAAGAAAAATATTAACACCCCCCTCCCGCCCGGATTTCCAGACATAACTCTCGTCTCCAGAACCCCCCCCCCCCCCCTCATAAATAACGATACGATGTATGATGATTGTTGATGTGTAAAACAAAATTTTTAAATGAATATAAACAATTAATGTCCATCAAATGTTTCATGAAACGGATCCGTGTACGTGGAACATCGAAATACGCAAGAACTTCAGTTTCAATGTGCAGAGCATGACCTGTTACATGTTTAGAAATGTTTCGATAAATTGGGATGGGAACGTAAATTTTAACTGCAGAAGGAGTTGCGACTGAATTTCGAAAAAAATATATTTGATAATCATAAACAAGATACCATATCAAACATTTGTATATGTATTCCGGGTATCTATTTCTTATTGTTCTGGGCAACACGGTGATCATATTCTTTTGGAGCGGAGATAGTATTATTAATAAAGTAAGTCTGTCTTGAATTTTTGTAATGTAAGTCTGTCTTGAATTCTTGTAATGTAACTCGGAAATGAAAATGTTTCTCTCTCTCTCTCGTACTGAGATACTCGATCATCTAATGTTGACGAAGAACGTTCGTTACTTTCTGTTTAATTCTGAGACGATTAGAATTTCATTTTATTCGATATTCATTACATGCATCACTTCTCCCGGTGTTGAATTTCAAGAAAGTCAGTTTTTTTTTTTCCTGAAATCCGCATTGAGCGGAGCTAGCAGACAACTTTCCAGGCCATATCATTTAATTTTTTGTCGACCCATATCATTTAATTTTTTTATCTTGAAGTTCATTACTTTATATATAACATCAGAAAATAAATTTAATATTACCTGAAACGGCAAAAAATGTGTCGTCAATTTAATGAGATTAATTTTAATCATTCATCTTCTTCCTAATACATTTGCCCCCCCCCCCCCCCCCATCCTATAAGCTGATTAGAATACCAATTTGAGATCCCATCTAGACAGCTAGGAAAGGCTTTACTTTGGATTTCATATCTTAAAGTTTCAATCTCTCACCCTGCCTTCATTATTTCATATTTTCCGTGTTCATGTCAGTCTTACCAGGTATTGGGAAGAACCCCCCTCCCCCTCCCTCCACCTGGATGGATCCGCCAATGAATATGTACAGGTCTTTTAAAACACTGATGTCTAATTTACTTTGAAAATGGTTAAACCGAAAAATAATTATAAATTTACCATATAAACAAGGAGACACGTGTACTATATTCTACATTACGTCATCGTGTGAATGTGTAGTGTATACACACTTCTGACGTCACGAATTTGTACTTTCAATTTCGGCGGAAGTTGCAGACTAGTTCTGTGTTAAATCGCTAGCTTGTGGATATGGGCTTATAAATCGTTGTTTCATGGATAAACAAGACAATATATTTCTATGGAACTACCAATACTTTATAATTTGAGTTTGTCCGAGTAAATGTAAGTGAAAATACCCACGAGTAGAGAACTTCTTTAATTGTTTTATTTTTCTGTAAAGAAGGTTGAAAGGGTGATTTAAAGCCAATTTCTTTTTATGATTAAAGGAGGTCAATCTACACAGAGAATAATTGATTTGAAAAATTTTAAGAAGGAAGAATGAATTTCCAAAACAGGGTCTCTGGATTTATTGATGAGGACAGTTGTAATGGATAATGATAGAAAAAAGGCTTGAATGCCTAAAATCTCATTTCTCTAAAATACCTTATTAGGTGTGAAAATAGTAATGAATTTGAATGAATTCAATATCATTGCTTACCTATTCATTTTTTTCCAACATAAATGTTCTTAATAAATTGCCATGCATTCTCCAGAGGTCGGTATGTGTTACTGCTGGGGAGACCCACACTGTAAATCCTTCGATGGGAAATGGCTCCATTACCAAGGAAGTTGTCAGTATGTCATGGCAACAGATGGTTGCTATGGTGATGCACCAACATTCACCGTGCAGGCTCTATACTGGGATCGTGGGTACCCCCAGGCTACAGTGAGATTTGTCAAGGAAGTCACTGTCATTGTCAATGGGTCAGAGGTATGTATATATAGAGTATACAAAGACCAATGACATGCATATTTTATCCCTTTTTGTTGTAGATTGGCTGGACATTTTCTCCTATTATGTAAAACACAAGCCTTAGGTTGCTGCACCATGCATTTTTTGTTACATTTTATTTTCCTGAATATTGAAAAGTAGTATCTAGCCAAACTAGGTCAAGCACAAACTTTAATGATATCTTTTTATAAATATGACTGTCAATGAAGGGATATGAATTTCATTATAGATGCAAATACATGTGCATGTATGCTTTTTTGGCTTTCTTTCATTTTCATTACATATAATTCTTTCATAAAGGTTACGGTACATATGGTTTTGAAAAACTTAATTCATCTAATAGGAAATGATATACCTAGTTTGAAAAATAGATAAATTATTATTGAATGTCATATTATTACTGAACATCTACTAAAGTTTCAAAGATACACTGATACGATTACATAATTTACAGACAATAGAAATTCTTCAAGGCAGAAAGGTTCTTGTTAACGGCTCAGAAGCTATATTACCCTATAGTACTCGGATCATCAGTGTACAGAAGACAACATGGGAAGTGGTATGTTATCTTTTTGTGACGTTGTAATTTCACTTACGACCAAACAACCTTAATATGTTCAATTTTCACAATGTTTTCTATTCTGAACATTCTTATTTCCAATATGTGGTAAAGTGATAGGTCTTTTCTTTGCTAAGAATTGTTTCAGCAAATGGTACTTACATTTAGCCTCAAACTTGGCAATAACTAGGCTTAAAAATAATATCTTTATACCAGACTTATGCGTTCAAGATATACATGTACTTGTATTGATTTATGTAACTAGGACAAAAAGACATTTTTAATATGCTAATAGTGACAAATTTGAATTTATAGGAAGTAAGAGCACCTGGTGGTATTGTTGTGAAGTTTGATGGGGATCATATAATGAAGGTGATAGTACCTGACTCGCTGATGAATCGTGTGTGTGGTCTGTGTGGCGACTATAACGGTATTAAAAGTGACGACTGGAGAGTGGGACCACGATATCCTAATTTGTATGGAAATATTGTAAGTAGGATTATATTGTGCACAGTGGTGACCTCTTTGGTTAATATTGTGGCTGTAGTTATGTAGCTCCTGATGACTGAGTAACTGGACCTGGCTTCCCAGAATTATTAAAAAAAAATTCACTGTAACGGTTACTTTATGACAAGAAATAGTAATAAGGAAGCAGTAAAATTTTGATTATATTTCGTTAAATTCAGTATAATGGTCATTCATTGCTGGCTTCAAAATTTAATTATCATACATTTATGCATAGTATATACATGTACATGTAGTTAAATTCTTCCCAAGCCTTGAGGCTCATAAGGCGGATACTTATACTTGGGTGGTTTCTTAAGCACAAGCGATGAGAGGATTTTAATTCTCCCCCTACATAGGACGTTATTCTATTGCAGGTTAACTCGCTAGCAATGCTAGTGCCCATTTTACAACTTAAACAATCTGGATAAACTGTTTGCTCAAGGAATGTGCGTCGCAGAAAAGATGAAGCTAAAAAACTGAATATATTAAGCTAGTTCTTATTTACTTATACATGTATCTCTGTTAACAGACCTCAGATTTCAACGTATTTGGTGACTCGTACATAGTACAGGAATATCTGGATGTCCACGGTGGCTGTACTACCACAGGTGGTGATGACTGTACGCAGCAACAGAAAGATGACGCGACGTCAGCATGTAACCAACTACTCAGCTTCAGTGGAGAGTTTGGGGTTGGTTATTGTTCATAAATCATGTATATATTCTTGGAGTGGTATATTTTCTATTTACGTAATAGCGTGATTAGAGAAATTTAGAAGGCTTACGTGTACAGGTATGTGTACATGTAATCTATAAGTAAATCTTCATGTAGAAAATAGCAGAGGTTTAAAAAATTGACTAGTACATGTACTAGAGACGTAAAACAAATAAAAGTGATAAAATACACTCGGTACAAGTATTTTTGAAATACATCTGCTGTATAAAAAAAATTGTTGACATGTTTGTGTGTACATGAAGCTCACGAATACATGTTCTTAACAACTTGTAGCAATTTCCCGTATGCAATAGATAATTATTTCTTACACAGTAATTTTGTCTACACGTAACTGTAAATCTTACAGTTTCAAAACCTCTCTAATATTAGAAATATCTTTGATTTACTTCTTCAAATTCTGAAAATATGCTAGAATTATGTCGACTTTTTATACAAATAAGTACTCATTATACTAGAGGATTGTGAAAAGAAATATTGCCTGGTGTATTATGAGAGGTAATGAAGAAAATCATTAATAAGATCATCTTGCACAGAACAGATATAACATGTATAACAAACCTGCAGGCCTAGGATTCAAACATTTTACGCTAATGTTTAAGAAAAATAGGCATGTTAAATTTCAATTCCTAGCTGTTACCAGCAAACCAAATGCCCTGCATCCATCTGTTTGACACACCATTTTTGTGTCGCCTGCCAAGCATAGCGACACTTAGGGATCACTTTGTCCGTCCATCCGTCCGTCTGTCTGTCTGTCCGTCTGTCTGTCACACTTGGATGTCACACCCTATAAAAGTGATTCCTGAGTGTCGCTATGTTTCGCAGGCAACATATGCATTCCTTGGAATGATTTTTAATCATTATTCTACTGTTAGGACTGCCTACGTAGCCTTGACACTGATGCGGTTGAGGGACTACAGTTTGGCTGTGTGTATGATATATGTCAGACAGGACAGCAGGAGGATATACTATGTAGATATGCCACAACACTCACTGACGAGACTTGTAAAAAATACTTCAGTGCTGCCAACCGAATAACGGTCAAAGAAAAGTTCCACTGCAGTATGTAGAAAAAATCATATTAATACATGTATCTTCTAATAAGTTTCTATTTTGAATATTGTTCTTGACTTTTCAATGTTTCTTGTTTTGCCGTTTAAGCATAATCCATGACAAAGATGACTGTTGTCAATATAAGATGGGGTAAATCATTAATACATGTACATGATATATACATGTGATATAGAATACATTTAACATTATTCTAAAATTGATACTTGGAAGATATAGTACCATGTCTTGAAAAAGATTTAGGAACGAGAAATTGAAAAGTAGTAGAAAAGTAAAAAAATACTAAAATTTAAGAAAGATAATTTGATAATATTGGAAAAGAGATGAATGCAGAATTTTTCATAGAAGACTGGAATTGATTAAAAAAAAAAAGAGGAAAAAAAGCCTTCGTTCAGTGCACTTTACTCTTTGAAAAAGAGGTATTCATGATTTCTTTATTTAACAGAGATTAACGAGTGTGAGTTAGACCTACATGACTGTGACAAGGATCGAGCTACGTGTATAGATACTGATAGTGGATATGAATGTGTATGTAACAAAGGGTATGAGGGAGATGGTAAAGTGTGTTATGGTACGTATATGTATTAAAATGATTAAGTTCTTGGTTGTTTTTTAAAAATTAGTAGTATAATAAGAATATCGTCAAAAAGATATAAATCATATACATCATATTTTATAGATTTTTTTGATATTTCATATTTACTAGTATTACTGTTTCATTGAACTCTACATGAAAATGTATGGTCCCGAACATTGCCGTAGTCATACATCTTTTGCCAACTTCGTGGTATTTGATTTTTTTGTCATTGAAACAACCAGAAGCAGAGTTTTATACCCCTAATGCCTTAATTTGAAATTCCCTCATGAAAAAGCTTTATAGAAAAAGAGTAAAAGAATTTTTTTAGCTCGACTGCACTTTAGTGCAAAAGAGCTATTGCAATACCCCTGGCGTCCGCGTCGGTGTCGGCGTTGGCGTCGTCCGAACTAGATGATAAGGTAAATGTTAAGATTACACATTTACCTTTCCTATATTCATATTCTGTTGGGTTTTTTTTGTTGCAAATGTTTAATTTAATATATCCAGATGAGGATATAGCCCCTGGGGTTGGGATTTTTAAAATTATTTCAAATGATAAGGCAAATGTTGAGATGATAAGGTAAATGTTAAGATAGCAATAAAGTCTTTAAAAGCCAATATTGAGCAAAGTATAAGTGCTACATGTACCAAACTTACATATTTGATGTATCTTTGATCAAACTTTCAAAAAATGACCTTGACCTACTTTTTTCCGTTTGAATGATTTTGCCTTTAAAAGCCAATATTGAGCAAAGTATAAGTGCTACATGTACCAAACTTACATATTTGATGTATCTTTGATCAAACTTTCAAAAAATGACCTTGACCTTGAATACATATCACTGTTAAACGTCTTCAAATCCAATAAATATGATTTTTTTATACATCCGTCATTCCAGCACACGGAACAGTATTCCATTACAGCAAACACCCCCTTTCCGCCATTACTTTGTGTAATGTTTTACTGAAACATTGCTTGAGTCATCGAGGGGGGGGGGGGGCAGCATATGGTTTAAAAATAGTCAAAATTTGAATTTTCTTTCAAAGGGAGAAGGTAGGAAGAACTTGAAAAAAAACACTACAACTGGAGGTTTAATTAGAATTTCTGATCCAAGCTGGAAAAAAATAAAGATCAAGCAACAGTCATTTGACTGAATTCAGATTAAAAAAAAATGGGGTTGCCCCCCCCCCCCCCAACATAAAAGTGATCGCTCCCTAAAAATTACTGAGTATACTTTTTATACAAGTAGTATCGTTTACCAAAAGCTGGCCGTCAGTTAGCTGAATTTAAAAGTTGTAAATTCTAGTAAGAAAAAAAAATCGGAAAACACGAGACCAGTCGCACATTTCCGGGCTTTTGTGTTGCGGTTTTTTTTTTTTAATGCGTGTTAGAAATTGTCTAAACGAGAGAAGGGACTACTTTTTTGATAAGCTAGTTTACGAACGTACAAAAAAAAGTACTTTGAAATTTCTCTTATTTTTCGAGATTATTTTAAAGATCTGTTTACTCGTGGGTGGTTCCATACTAAAAATCAGGGGGGGGGGGTTTCAGCATAAGGTTAAATAAATCGTAAAAACGAGATAAAATAAGAATTTCTTTTCAGTTTTCCAGGATTGGTCCTAAACTGCCTAACATCCCTTCTTGTACATTCCAGAATATCAACACATGCATCTCAAATTATTACTGTCCTTTCGAAATTTTGGAAGATAATCACATCACGAGTCCTTTAACAATTTTTGAAAACTCCCTTTTTCCAAGTTTTAAGTCCTTCTTTTACTTTTGATAGGCAAATAATTCCGATTAACTGATAAATGGTCAATGATTAATTTAAACATCCACTCAACTTGTTTTCATTTTCCATAGAGAAATATTGCCCGAGGTATAAAAGTTTGATAGATTTAGGGGCTGTATCAGAAAATCCTTATATCTGCCCGATCGAACCATTCCATAAGTCGGTTGGTACACTCTTTTCTCGTCCCCTCGACATGCTCCCTCGCTTCGCTCGGGACCATATCTCGGGGTACTTGAAAATCGTGTACCAACCTTTACATATTGGATGTATCTTTGATCAAACTTTCATAAAATGACCTTGACCTACTTTTTTCCGCTTGAATGATTTTACCTTTAAAAGCCAATATTTAGCAAAGTATAAGTGCTACATGTACCAAACTTGCATATTGGATGTATCTTTGATCAAACTTTCATAAAATGACCTTGACCTACTTTTTCCGCTTGAATTATTTTACCTTTAAAAGCCAATATTGAGAGAAGTATAAGTGCTACATGCACCAGACTTGCATATTGGATGCATTTTGGATTAGACTATTGAAATATGACCTTGACCTACTTTTTCCGCTTCAGTGATTTTGCTTTAAATTGGCAATATTGAGCTAACTATAAGTGCTACATGCACCAGACTTGCATATTGGATGCATCTTGGGTTTGACTATTGAAATCTGACCTTGACCTACTTTTTCTGCTTCAGTGATTTTGCTTTAAATTGCCAATATTGAGCAAACTATAAGTGGTACATGCACCAGACTTGCATATTGGATGCATCTTGGGTTTGACTATTGAAATCTGACCTTGACCTACTTATACTCATATGAGCAAAGCGTAAGTGACCTTTTGTCATAGTGTATCCTCTGTCATTGGTTCACCATAAACTAATTTTAATTTATAACTTTAAATTTTTTATGTGACTTGATATATGTTGTTGCCTGAGAAAGGGAGCTTAAATAAATTGGCTGTCATGAGAGATATTATGCTATGCAGTCGAGCATTAGGTGACTCTGGCAACTATTTTTTTATGTTTCTTCAAGCTGGAATGGAAAATCTATTTTCATATCATTGAATAAAATTGCACTTGAATTAATCTGAGGTAGAGGACAGTGTCCTTTATCAACCAGATGGCCCCCATGTAGGCGGAGATTTTAAATACAGACTTTGTTTGTTTTCATATCATTATGTCTTGGTAGAATTTTGAATTCCAGATTTTCTCCACTTTATTATGATTTACAGGAGCTGAAACTTGTACTTGTTACGGAGATCCACACTGTTTATCTTTTGATAAGAAATGGCTACATTACCAAGGAAGTTGTCAGTATGTCATAGCAACAGACGGTTGCTATGGTAATGCTTCAACATTTGCTGTACATGCCTTATTCTGGGATAGGGGATTCCCCTATGCAGCTGTGAGATATGTTAAAGAAGTGACGGTGATTGTAAATGGATCTGAGGTTAGTTTTGATATTGTTGTTTTACATTGCTTTGATTTAGATGTTTAGGGACTCTGATAAATATACTTGAATGTATGTTCATCCTTCTTGACACTGGTAAACATCTTTTTAAAATTTCTTAAAAAAAAACTTTAAGCAGACTTGTAAATTGCCTCATATTTCAGAAAATTGAGATCTTACAAGGCAAAAAAGTCCATGTAAACGGTTCTGAGGTCATCTTACCGTACGACAACAAGATTGTAAATGTACAGAGCACTACATGGAATGTGGTAAGAGTATTACTAAACATGGTTTGTACAGATCATAAGAAGTCATAGAAATTAGTGTAATATCTTAAATAATAATCATAAAAGTTTACTTTTTATACACCCGTCATTTGACGGGACGTATTATGGTATGGCGAAGTCCGTCCGTCTGTCCGTCCGTCCGTCTGTCCGTCCGCCTATGGAACGCAATAACTTGAATACGCGTCAACGGATTTTTATAAAATTTATACATAGTGATCAGTCTGTGGAGAGGAAGCCGCCTTTCGATTTTCAGGTTCATCCGATTTGTCGTTACAGAGTTATGGGACTTAGATTTTTAAAATACAGTGAAAATATACTAAAATATTTAAAAATTATTTAAAAATCTATTTCTGGTCGAAATGTTTTGAAATTTGGTATACTTCAAGTAGAAAGGATGTTCTTTGACATATGTAACGGGTTTTTAATTTTTTGGTCGCATAACCGAGATATTGTGTGTAATGGGAAGGGGGGGTGGGTTATATGCACATACATTTTAAGCTAAGGGCAAAATATAGGCGCATGGAACGCAATAACTTGAATATGCGTCAACGGATTTTCATAATATTCATACATTATGATTGGACTGTGGAGAGGAAGCCGCCTTTCGATTTTCAGGTTTATTCGATATGTCGTTGCAGAGTTATGGGACTTAGATTTTTAAAATACAGTGAAAATATACTAAAATATTTAAAAATTATTTAAAAATCTATTTCTGGTTGAAATGTTTTGAAATTTTGTATACTTCATGTAGGAAGGATGTTCTTTGACATATGTAACGGGTTTTTAATTTTTTTGTCGCATAACCGAGATATTGTGTGTAATAGGAAGGGGGGAGGGGTGGGTTATATGCACATACATGTTAAGCTAAGGGCAAAATATAGGCGCATGGAACGCAATTACTTGAATATGCGTCAACGGATTTTCATGATATTCATACATTTTGATTGGACTGTGGAGAGGAAGCCGCCTTTCGATTTTCAGGTTCATTCGATATGTCGTTACAGAGTTATGGGACTTAGACATTTTAAAATACAGTGAAAATATACTAAAATAGTTAAAAATTATTTAAAAATCTATTTCTGGTCGAAATGTTTTGAAATTTTGTATACTTAAGGTAGAAAGGATGCTCTTTGACATATGTAACGGGTTTTTAATTTTTTGGTCGCATAAGCGAGATATTGTGTGTAATAGGAAGGGGGGGGGGGGGGTTATATGCACATACATGTTAAGCTATGGGCAAAATATAGGCGCATGGAACGCAATAACTTGAATATGCGTCAACGGATTTTCATGATATTTGTACATTTTGATCAGACTTTGAAGAGGAAGCCGCCTTTCGATTTTCAGGTTCATTCGATATGTCGTTACAGAGTTATGGGACTTAGATATTTTAAAATACAGTGAAAATATACTAAAATAGTTAAAAATTATTTAAAAATCTATTTCTGGTTGAAATGTTTTGAAATTTTGTATACTTCAAGTAGAAAGGATGTTCTTTCACATATATAAGGGGTTCTTGAATTTTTTGTCACATAATCCAGAAATTATGTGTAATGGGGGGGGGGGGGGGGGGGGGGGTTATATGCACATACATGTTAAGCTAAGGGCAAAATATAGGTGCATGGAACGCAATAACTTGAATATGTGTCAACATTTTCATGATATTTGTACATTTTGATCAGACTTTGAAGAGGAAGCCGCCTTTCGATTTTAAGCTAGGTTCATCCAATTTGTCCTTATGGAGTTATGGGACTTAGATATTTTGGTGTTGTGAAAAAAATCCCAACGGGCGTATCTTGCTGCGTGAGCGTAGGCTTTATTCTTTTAAGATATGCTGTAAATTCCCCCACTGCATTTATTTCAATAATATTTTGCAGATCTAATTGTTACGTATGACCCAAGGGTGTGTCATGACTTTGAACCAAAGTCTTATGTCAAAGTTCAAGGTCGTAATAGACTATATGGGTAAACCTTGTCCGGGGCATTACCCCTTCCACTCCTCATGGATTTCAATAATGTTTCACAGAATTGTTACTTAGGGCCAAGGATGTGTCCTGACCTTTAAACTTACTTTGAAATATGGGATGTCCAAATAGTGACTATGCAATAAAATGTGCTATTCTGATAAATACATGTATATGCCACAAGGGGTATAATTCTTCACTTTAGGGCAGTTCTAGTTTTGTCCTATTAAGACAAGATACTGAATCACCATGTTAAGACTTTTTTCCGACTTGATAATTTTGTGATCATGAAACATCCTTATGCTTAATTTTTATCAGTTCAGTCTCTGGTTATCGGACAAAAAGGACAAAATAAAGGTAAAAAAGAAAAAGCGAATAAAACTGTCAAAATTTTCCCTGTACTCAGTAAAACTGCATTTCAGTTTTTGGCCGGATTGCAAAGCAATTCCGGTCTATGGATTGACGATGTCCGTCTGTCTGTCCGTCCGTCCGTCTGTCCGTCCTTCTGCCGTCAACATTTTGGTTAAAGTTTCTGGTTGAGGCAAAATCTAAGGAACTATATGCAGTAGAAACTTTATATTATACATGAAGGTTGCCCATGACAAGACCTTTCAATTTATGCCGTAACATTGACCTAGTGACCTTGACCTTGGACTTTGACCTAGTTAAAGATTTTGGTTAAAGTTCCTGGTTTAAGCAAAATCTATGGAACTGTATGCAGTAGAAACTTATTATTATACATGTAGGTTGCCCATGACCAGACCTTTCAATTTATGCTGTAACATTGGACCTAGTGACCTTGACCTTGGACTTTGACCTAGTTAAAGATTTTGGCTAAAGTTTCTGGTTTAAGCAAAATCTAAGGAACAGTTTGCAGTAGAAACTTTATATTATGCATTTAGGTTGGCCATTATGAGACCTTTCAATTTATGCCGTAACATTGGACCTAGTGACCTTGACCTTGGACTTTGACCTAGTTAAAGACTGGTTAAAGTTCCTGGTTTAAGCAAAATCTAAGGAACTGCATGCAGTAGAAACTTTATGTTATACATGTAGGTTGCCTCTGACAAGACCTCTCAATGTATGCTGTAATATTTGACCTAGTGACCTTGACCCAGTTAGTGACAAAAACTTACTTTGCAATTCGGCCATACCGTCTTTAGCGGTGTTTTATTCTCCAATGCAAAGCTACTTTCTGAACACTGCATGTATGTATTGATTCTGATTGGTTGACTTGATACAACAATGTATAATTTGATGATTGTAGGAAGTAAGAGGTCCAGGTGGTGTACTGGTGAGATTTGATGGTGACCATGCTATGACGGTAACAATACCAGAGACAATGATGGGTAACCTCTGTGGTTTGTGTGGTGACTATAATGGTATCCCTGATGATGACTGGAGAGTGGGACCACGTTATCCTGATATGTATGGAAATATTGTAAGTATACATGTTAAAGGTTGTATGATATGTATAGTGGTAACCTCTGTGGTTTGTGTGGTGACTATAATGGTAACCCTGATGATGGCTGGAGAGTGGGACCACGTTATCCTGATATGTATGGAAATGTTGTAAGTATACATGTTAAAGGTTGTATGATATGTATAGTGGTAACCTCTGTGGTCTGTGTGGTGACTATAATGGTAACCATGATGATGACTGGAGAGTGGGACCACGATATCCTAATTTTTATTGAAACATTGTAAGTATATCTTGCCAAATTTTGTTAGGAGCTTATCAAAAGTCAAGAGAAACTTTTGGTAGTGTCACATAACAAAAATTGACGTTTACCAGATGAAAAAAGCTACCAAAATCCTTTGTCCGTTGTTTGTCCCTTCGTAAAAAATTTGTGCTGCCACTGCTCAAGGCACTCGTGAAAAGTATTGAACAGTTGTGTACCTTACAAGTACTGGATATCTACGGTAAAAGTAATTAGTGCTGGGTATTGCAGCTGAAAATCATATTTTGCGATATATAATTATGTGAGAACCAAAAAAAATTGACTATTCCATAGAAATATGTAATATTTTGGTGCAATTTCTTTAGGGCTGAGCAGTTTTGTTGCGATACTGGTATATCGCTGTATTTTGTTTCCCAATACGTACAGCAGTATTCATTTTAGAAAACTGGTTTGTGTCAGTATGTCTACTTCCGTTTTGTTTTCTTGCTAAATGAAACTAAATGGTGAGCGAACAGGAGTTTGTTGAGAATAAAAAGGTCAAGGCCAGTATCTGGGGCCATTTGAAACTGAAAAAGGAGGGAGGAATCATTGAGGAAAATGTAGCATTATGGAACATCTGTAGTCAAGAAGTAATGTATGCAGGGGAATCTCTAATCTGTCAGCACATGTACGAAGAAATTATCCCGATATTGATCTCAGGAATCTCAGAAGCCTGATAGTGTAAAGGCATCACGGAATTGGTGTTTAAGTAAAAAACTCCTATCAATCAAACAACTAAGTGGTCAAACTAAATACCCATCAAAGTCTGCAAGTTGAAAGCTGTGTCTGTTACAAATCAGATTGGAAGGTTCCTGGCAAAAGATCTTAGGCCATATACATGTAGTTTGGTAGAAAATGAGAATCTTAGAAAATTGATCTGTCTGCTAGATCCAGGGCACTTGAAAATTTGACTGACAAAGTTTATAATATTAAATGATCAGTTTCCAGTCCAAAAATGGACCTGGTATCATGTCTAATAAAAGAATATTCACAGAAAGTGAAAGGAAAAAAAGAAAATATATTATATATTATAATATATTATAAAATATATTGTATATTAAAATATATTATAAAATATCGCAATATTTTTCAAATATCGCAATATATCGCAATGCTCATTGCGACTGCAATACTCAGCCCTAAATTTCATAGAAAAATTGTTGAATTTGAGGACAACAGGGAGCTGAGGGTTAGTGATAGACAACTTATTTGCAATCTCTGAACTAGTCTTTGACAATCTGGTACTTTATGTAACACTTAGAGACTGTCAACTTGTTTCTATGATTGTAGACTACAGACTTTAACCAGTTTGGAGATTCTTACATTGTACAAGAATACCTGGACGTCCATGGAGGTTGTACTACTAGTGACGAGGCAACGTACGATCCTGACATCGTGGAGGAGGCTAACTCACTGACCAATGAACTACTGAGTTACGTCAATATATTTGGGGTCAGTAGATTCATTTTTTTTTAATACATGTAATTGCATTTAATTTTTTATGCCCCCGGAATCAAAGATTCGGGGGCATATAGTTTTTGGCCTGTCCGTCTGTTTATCTGTTTGTCTGTTTGTCTGTTTGTCCGAAAAACTTTAACATTGGACATAACTTTTGAATGGGAAGTGATAGGGCTTTCATATTTCACATGTGTATTCCTTGTGACAAGACCTTTCCATTGATACCAAACTTTTTGACCTCGTGACCTTGACCTTTGACCTACTTTTCAAAAACTTTAACATTGGGCATAACTTTTGAATGGTAAATGATAGGGCTTTCATATTTCACATGTGTATTCCTTGTGACAAGACCTTTCCATTGATACCAAAATTTTTGACCTCGTGACCTTGACCTTGACCTTTGACCTACTTTTCAAAAAACTTTAACATTGGGCATAACTTTTGAATGGTAAGTGATAGGGCTTTCATATTTCACATGTGTATTCCTTGTGACAAGACCTTTCCATTGATACCAAAATTTTTGACCTCGTGACCTTGACCTTGACCTTTGACCTACTTTTCAAAAAACTTTAACATTGGGCATAACTTTTGAATGGTAAGTGATAGGGCTTTCATATTTCACATGTGTATTCCTTGTGACAAGACCTTTCCATTGATACCAAAATTTTTGACCTTGTGACCTTGACCTTGACCTTTGACCTACTTTTCAAAAAACTTTAACATTGGACATAACTTTTGAATGGGAAGTGATAGGGCTTTCATATTTCACCTGTGTATTCCTTGTGACAAGACCTTTCCATTGATACCAAAATTTTTGACCTTGTGACCTTGACCTTGACCTTTGACCTACTTTTCAAAAAACTTTAACATTGGACATAACTTTTGAATGGGAAGTGATAGGGCTTTCATATTTCACATGTGTATTCCTTGTGACAAGACCTTTCCATTGATACCAAAGTTTTTGACCTCGTGACCTTGACCTTGACCTTTGACCTATTTTTCAAAAACTTTAACATTGGGCATAACTTTTGAATGGTAAGTGATAGGGCTTTCATATTTCACATGTGTATTCCTTGTGACAAGACCATTCCATTGATACCAAAATTTTTGACCTCGTTACCTTGACCTTGACCTTTGACCTATTTTTCAAAAACTTTAACATTGGGCATAACTTTTGAATGGTAAGTGATAGGGCTTTCATATTTCACATGTGTATTCCTTGTGACAAGACCTTTCCATTGATACCAAAAATTGTGACCTCGTGACCTTGACCTTGTCCTTTGACCTACTTTTCAAAAACTTTAACATTGGGCATAACTTTTGAATGGTAAGTGATAGGGCTCTCATATTTCGCATGCAAATTCCTTGTGACAAGACCTTTCCATTGATACCAAAATTTTTGACCTTGTGACCTTGACCTTTGACCTTTTAACCCAGTGACCTCACATACATGTACTTAACAGAAAATAGTGTTGATACTAACAAAGATGCCACCGGGGGCATTCGTGTTTCACAAACACAGGCTTTATTGAATTATAGTATAAAACAGTGAGTAAATCTGAATTCAGTAATTAAAAGTGGTTGGCTGG
Organism: Pinctada fucata; assembly: GCA_028142955.1. Classification (NCBI taxonomy): domain Eukaryota; kingdom Metazoa; phylum Mollusca; class Bivalvia; order Pterioida; family Pteriidae; genus Pinctada; species Pinctada fucata. The sequence continues at coordinate 20,321,400 of AP027113.1, read as the reverse complement.
ATTGCAAAGATAATCTTGTCTAATGATGAATTGGCAATGTCAGTATATTCTATGATTGTAGAAGACATGACTTTTTAGCTCGCCGGGACGAAAAAGTCCGGAGAGCTAATGCCATACCATTGGCGGCGGCGTCGTTGTCGTCGTCCGTAGACAAAACTTTAACCTGGGCTATATCTCTTGAACTATAAGGGGTAGGGCTTTGATATTTCACATGTAGATACCTTGTGACAAGACCATTCATTTGAGACCATGACCTTTGACCTAGTGATCTTGACCTTGGACTTTGACCTACTTTTCAAAAACTTTAACCTGGTTTCTGACAAAAACCTGTATAGGCGAGCTATGAAATCTTTGATTACCCTATGTTTTCTTTTTGTCCTCCATTTTCCATCCGACCTCAAACATTTTTGTGAAAGCTTCAGTTTAAGCGAAATTCAAGCTACTGTAACGGTTAAATACTAATTGTTTATTTTATATTGTGACTTCTGACACTGTAACCTTGGATTTTGATCTACTTTTAAGAAAAAATAAGTTTGTCTTTTAGGTATTTTGAATTGCATGTGATTGACATTTGATATTTTATTTGTAGATATTATGAGACCATGATCAGAGTTTTTGTTTGATACCTTGACCTTTGACACACTGACTTTGAATATTGACTTACTTTTCAAAATATCTATTTGTAATGTATCTTTTAAACAGCAAGAAGCATTGCTTTGATAATTCACAAGCAGATTTTCTTTAAAGAAACTTAATTTGTTACATGACTTCTGACCTTCCTTGAAATTCTTTCAAAAGGACTCACTTTTGCAATCTGACCATACCATCTCTATCGGTATTTAAGGTGTTAGGGGTATAATAACAATATCGTGGAAAAGCTAGAATTTATGTACTTCAATATCTTACATATTTTTAGATATTTGATATTTTTAGTCCCCTACTGGCAATGCCGAAGGGGACTCTTATTTTAATGTTTCGTTCAACTCGCCATGAAGATGTATGGTCCTGAACATTGCCGAAGTCGTGCGTCTTCGGCCAACTTCGTGGTTTTTAAATTTTTCTGTTATCAAAGAAACCGGAAGTAGAGTATTATACCCCTAATGCCTTAATACATTTTCTGATCCATTCAAAAATCAAAGTGTGTCATCGGTTTATTGAGAAAACTTATTTATTAACTGCAGTGGCTGAAACTGAATTTAATTTTTATTTTATTCAGGGATGCCTTGTAAACCTGGATGACACTGTAATTGAGGGTATAAGAGTGAGTTCAGTGTATGATATAGCACAGTCCGGACAGAAAGAACAGTCTCTGTGTAACTGGGCTACATACCTGGCAGACGAAACTTGTCCACAGTACCTCAGTCTAAACGACAGAACACAGGCCAAAGAAAAGTATCACTGTGGTATGTTTGATGCACGTTTATTAGTAAAATTAATCTTTTTTATAGAATGATGATAAAGTTTTTATCTATCCAAATTTAGGAAGGTCATCATAAGTTTGCAAATGGTAAAAAAGTATTCAGATGTTGTTGGACTGACTTGTTACCTATTGACATAGGTTTTTCAAGTTCTTTTAAATATTTACATGTAAAACTGAATTGCTATTTCTTATACAGTTATAAACGAGTGTGAGCTTGGTATCCATGACTGTCATGAACACGCTACATGTATAGATACAGAGGGAGGCTATGAATGTGTGTGTAAACAGGGGTATGAAGGAGACGGCAAGAATTGTTATAGTAAGTATCTTATACATTTACAATTCATACACTGAAAATTGAGGAATATATCAAGACTTTTTGCTCAGAAGATTGTTTACAATTTATTTTTATGCCCCCGGAATCAAAGATTCGGGGGCATATAGTTTTTGGCCTGTCCGTCTGTTTGTCTGTTTATCTGTTTGTCTGTTTGTCTGTCTGTTTGTCCGAAAAACTTTAACATTGGACATAACTTTTGAATGGGAAGTGATAGGGCTTTCATATTTCACATGTGTATTCCTTGTGACAAGACCTTTTTATTGATACCAAAATTTTTGACCTCGTGACCTTGACCTTGACCTTTGACCTACTTTCCAAAAACTTTAACATTGGGCATAACTTTTGAATGGGAAGTGATAGGGCTTTCATATTTCACATGTGTATTCCTTGTGACAAGACCTTTCCATTGATACCAACATTTTTGACCTCCTGACCTTGACCTTGATCTTTGACCTACTTTTCAAAAACTTTAACATTGGGCATAACTTTTGAATGGGAAGTGATAGGGCTTTCATATTTCATATGTGTATTCCTTGTGACAAGACCTTTCCATTGATACCAAAATTTTTGACCTCATGTCATTGACCTTGACCTTTGACCTACTTTTCAAAAACTTTAACATTGGGCATAACTTTTGAATGGGAAGTGATAGGGCTTTCATATTTAACATGTGTACTCCTTGTGACAAGACCTTTCCATTGATACCAAAATTTTTGACCTCGTGACCTTGACCTTGACCTGTGACCTACTTTTCAAAAACTTTAACATTGGGCATAACTTTTGAATGGGAAGTGATAGGGCTTTCATATTTCACATGTGTATTCCTTGTGACAAGACCTTTCCATTGATACCAAAATTTTTGACCTCGTGACCTTGACCTGTGACCTACTTTTCATAAACTTTAACATTGGGCATAACTTTTGAATGGGAAGTGATAGGGCTTTCATATTTCACATGTGTATTCCTTGTGACAAGACCTTTCCATTGCTACCAAAATTTTTGACCTCTTGAACTTGACCTTGACCTTTGACCTACTTTTCAAAAACTTTAACATTGGGCATAACTTTTGAATGGGAAGTGATCGGGCTTTCATATTTCATATGTGTATTCCTTGTGACAAGATCTTTCCATTGATACCAAAAATTTTTACCTCGTGACCTTGACCTTGACCTTTTACCTTCTTTACAAAAACTTAAACATTGGGCATAACTTTTGAATGGGAAGTGATAGGGCTTTCATATTTCACATGTGTATTCCTTGTGACAAGAACTTTCCATTGATACCAACATTTATGACCTCATGACCTTGACCTTGACCTTTGACCTACTTTTCAAAAACTTTAACATTTGGCATAACTTTTGAATGGTAAGTGATAGGGCTTTCATATTTCATATGTGTATTCCTTGTGACAAGACCTTTAAACTGATACCAAAATTTTTGACCTCGTGACCTTGACCTTTGACCTTTTAACCCAGTGACCTCACATACATGTACTTAACAGAAAATAGTGTTCATACTAACAAAGATGCCACCGGGGGCATTCGTGTTTCACAAACACAGGCTTTATTGCAAGATGAAATTTCTTGGGTCAAATGTAAATAAATTACGAAATGTTAACGTAACTGATAATTCTGTAATACAGAGGTTGATATTCTTTGTTACAGAGGTTGGGTTATGTTACTGTTGGGGAGACCCCCACTGTCTGTCGTATGACGGTATATGGTTACACTACCAGGGAAGCTGTCAGTACGTCATGTCTACAGACGGATGTGGTGGTAGAGAGGCAAGTTTTGCCGTGCATGCACAGTACTGGGATAGGGGACGGCCTGAAAAACCAGTGAGATATGTCAAAGAAGTGTACGTGCTAATCAATGGATCTGAGGTAAGGTTTGCTCCTAGGTCTAGAATTCTGTCATTTCCATATACAGGGTTATTTCACTTTTATGAAAATATTTGACGTAAACTAATTGTGACGTCAACAAGCAACTAAAAAAAGACTGCATGAATTTCCTATAAATTTGTACCCTATAATGCCCTATTTTCATGAAATTTGGCCCCATAAAAAGCCCTTATTTTTTGCCCAAACACCTCTTTAAGGCTTTGTAACCCCGTCCATCCAATATGCATGTTACCCTTCATTTTACATTTTAGTGCTGAGAAGGGCTTTTGATTATACAATTGTATATCTTACTAAAGGAGGTATTGAACACTTGGACGCCAAATTCAATTTTTCTCAAAATTTCTGAAATTATATATTTCTTGTCTGTCCATGATTTTACAAACTTGCATTTGATTCTATCCACAGGAAAATTTTTTACGAGACTTTGAAATATGCATTAATCGACGTTTTCGTGAATTTCTTGATGACGTCATAATATCGAAAGTGTCATTCCAGTTTTCGTAAAGCTATGGGAAATTAATTTTGATTTAACATCCAAAATCTTTATAAATGTATTGCACTTACATATGGAAAAGAAGAGAAGAATTGTGTTTTAAACAAAGACGGGATACTGGAATCAAATATGACACTGTCGCTCAAAAAATTGCAATTTCGAGCCAAATGACTGTAGTAGTTGAATAAATAATTAGGAATTCTGTGGATAAATCTTTGTCAAAAACTAACAACATTATCAACAATATCCAGAGATGATTTCATGATTAAATGAGAAAAATTAAATTTTAAAATTTTTAAATATTACAAAGCTTTATATTTTCTAATTTTTCTTTTGAAAATCGTCCATTTTCAATGAAGTGACATCTGCTTTCCTGTAATGTTAATTTGTCAACCAATTCACTGTGATGAAGATTGAATTTTCTATTTCATACATGCCAAGTTTCAATGCCATACGTTTGGTATTAATGTTTTTATTGCATTTTGAATGCCAAGGTTTTTGACGCCATTTTCCCCGATAACGTCGAAATGACGTCGTTGTTTGCTCATGGATAAAACTCCCTAAGTCCACAATTTCGACAATCGCCATAATTTCTTCAAATGACACTGGAAATTATTCAAACTTCATCAGGATACTCAAATGTAAATATCAATCAGCGTATCAAATGTTTTAAGGAAATAAAGACTGTACTTTTCCTAGGAAGTGAGAAAACAAAAAATGCCACCACCATCTTGGTGTACAAACCCTCCTTAATTATTACTGTTGTATTGTTATCTGGAAAAAGTGTATTTTATGTTTTTTTCCAAAATATATATATCAGTCCAGGAGAATACTAAAAATAGTAATATTACTTAAAACTGTAATATTACTGTTAACAATAATCCCTGAAATTATTGAAAACAGTAATGTTGCCACCTTAAATTACATATCTCTGTAATATAGACAGAGGAAAGTTTTAAAGCCACTAGTACAATTAATATTATACAATTCTTTACTCAACAACAAAATCATTAAATATGAAAAAAAAATTCCACTGAAAAGTGAAAACAATGTCCATTTGGAACCTATTTTTCACTTTTTCTTTCTGAAATCACATTTTCTTCAAGTATGTTGAGGAAAAAATTTTTTCCTGATGTTTTGAATAATTTTTCAGTGTACATTTGAATGAGATACAACTCCTAATCATCCTCATTTCTCCCCGAATCCACTGGTATAAGAGCGAACTGACCATCTAAGTAGTATTACAAAATGTACTACTTACAGTAATATAAAAAGATAAATTTCAAAGAAAGATAACTCCAATTTAATTTATATTATTGTTTTTAGTAATATTACTGTTTCCAGTATTCTCTTGGACTGTATATGGAAAGCAAGGGCTGAGGCAATTTTGTTTTTATTTTAATCACATGTACAAAAGAACATGCCTATCATTAGTATTGGATGAATGGAGCCATGCAGACAGTAATTTTTTGGACATTATTATTACATGGTTTTCTTACCTCATCATAATCACACTCTTACTATATGGTTTATATTCAGACGGTGGCAATTCTACAAGGCATGAAGGTTCTCATCAACGGATCTGAGGTCATTCTACCGTATGATAACAGAATAGTCAACGTTCAACGAACTAAAACAGGAGTGGTAAGTTGCCCCTTGAAACTTAGAAAAATTCAATATTACACTATGTGGTATCTAGACATTTACATAAGGGAATCAATTCATTCGATCCTGAATATAGCTTTTACATCAAGAAATACAGATCATTTTCAAAGTTAGGTCAAATCATTCAATTAGAAACTTCCATACACTAAAATTTATGAAGACATGCTTTCCCTAGCTTAGTTACTTGTATGATAAATAAGCCGAGCTTTTGATCAATTATTATTTTCATTGTAGATATTAAAGGCTACAAATGGAGTTACAGTCAGTTATAATGGTCACATGAAGATGAAGATCACTGTCCCTGATTTCTTCGGTGGTGGTGTCTGTGGTCTGTGTGGTGACTATAATGGTGATAAGACAAACGAATGGACAGTGGGACCACGTTATCCTGATAAGTACGGAAATATTGTAAGTATACATGTTAAAGGCTGTATGATATTTATAGTGGTAACCTCTGTGGTCTGGGTGGTGACTATAACGATGATATCCTGATATGTACGGAAATATTGTAAGTACATGAATAAACATCTTTTGGATGCATCTATCTTTTTATATCAAATGCAAATTTTTTATACAAAAAAAAAATCTACACATACTAAACTATAGAAAGGGATTCACAGCTGAGTGGTAAAATTCTCACCTTGTAATCACAAGATCGTGAGTTTGATTCTTGGCCATGGCGGTTTTTTAGATACTTCCTGAAAGGAAGTATCTTACTGTTATGGTAACTGCTTCAAAATATTCAAATTAAGATACTGCCGCTTTGCACCTCAAAATATAGTGCTGTGTCTATTTCAGGAATTTGCTGTCTACCACATACAAAATGCAAGAACAAGAATATTCTCCATCTTGAAAACAGTTTCAATTTCATATAGAATAAATGCACCACACAATATCAACTATATGTCTTGTTTTCTCAGCACAATGGTGGCGTAGTAATATACTACTTTGTTTATGACAATGTTAGGAAAGATAACTCAAAAATTGCATTAAAGTTTTAGAGTTGTCTTTCTCATATCAACACTGAGGTTAGATGATATTATAAGCTTCACATATGCATCCTGTGTTAAAAAAAATCATCATTGCCTTACAATAAAATTATTCAACATTTTAATATCTGCTGACAATAAATTTTGTATAGATCTAGAAGTATCTCTCGGGACCTTCAGTCCTTTGATCTAATGCCTAAAATCAGGCCGCCATGGCCTCCTATCAACACTTAAAGGGATGGCCTCGGAGGCTCCTATCAACACTTAAAGGGCACTCTACTAGCCTGTTTGTGAAATGGCTACTGAGATTACTAGGAAGTTAACCTGCAATAGACCAGCTTCCTATCCAGGTACAGGATTAACGCACTACCATCAACTTGCACTACTGAAACCAGGTATAAGCAGCAGCCTTAAGGCTCAGGAAGGACTTGACTTCTAACTTAACAATAAAATATTGATGACATATACGCTACACATAAAATTTCCATGCTAATCAAACAATTTGAATCAAACATCAATGACGTCACTTCCTTAAATTGTGGTCATGACTTTATTGATTATGTGATAATTCCAGACAAAGGACTTCAACCTGTTTGGTGATTCCTACGTCGTACCAGAATACCTCAGTCAATATGGTGGTCAGTATGGCGGCTGTACAACACAAGGCGGCTCAGACTGTACACAAGCTGAAAAAACTCGGGCAACATCAGCTTGTAATCAACTCCTCAACTTTAATGATGTCTTTGGTGTGAGTACATGGAGTCACTTTATTTTTGCTTTCTTAGCTATCTATAAAAGAATTGGAATTGATATAAGTGGTAAAAAAAAAAGACCTAGATTCTAGAATGAATATTTTTGTGTCACCTGCGAAGCATAGCTACACTTAGGGATCACTTTGTCTGTCTGTCCGTCTGTCTGTCCATACCTGTCAACTCTCCCTCTTTTGGAGGGAGACTCCCTCTTTTTGACCTCATCTCCCTCCTTGGTATTTCTCCCCAGAGGGAGACCAAAATCTCCCTATTTTTGACCCAATCTCCCTCTTTCTCCCTCTTTTGGCATATTTACCAAAGTAGAATAACTCTTAAGTAGTGACATTCAGAGCATTTCATGAGAAATTGCATGAAAAAATGCAAGAAAAGATGTATAGAATGCAATAAATTATTGATACATGTTTCTTTGTTAATAAATGTTTTTGCTTTGAAATGTCAGCACAATAAAATTATTTGAAAACTTGTTTTGCACAAAATGTAGCGATTCATGAAAAATGTAACAAAATGGGTTCACTCGCAATCTCCCTCTTTTTCAAGTGCCAAGAAGGGAGATCTCCCTCTTTTAAAGATTTCAAAGTTGACAGGTTTGGTTTGTCTGTCTGTCTGTCACACTTGGATGTTACACCCTATAAAAGTGATTCCTGACTGTCGCTATGTTTTGCAGGCGACACATGCATTCCTTGGAATGATTTTTGTTGTATCATATGTCTTCTATGAAGCAAAGCCCTGTACCTTTTTTTAACATTTTTGGTATTCTAGGAATATGAATGCAACTGACATGAGTTTATAAATCTGCGACCAAACCCACTTACCATGCTTATCACCGCAACTTACGCAATAAAATTTAATGTGTTGTTTGCTAATATATCTATGTAATGATATATTAACAGGAGTGTCTATGTAACGTGTTTATATTAACAGGATTGTTTACGTAACATGGAGGACGATGCTTTAGAAGGTCTACGTATCGGATGTGAATACGATATCTGTCAAACGGGAGAGATGGAGGAATATTTATGTACGTACGCCACCGTCCTGGCAGACGATACTTGTACTCAGTACCTCAGCTTCCAGGACAGGATCAAAGCCAGAGAAAAATTCCATTGTGGTAAGACAAAATTTACAATATGTAATCATATTAATGTAAAGAAGCTTTTCTAGGTCCTAGAAGTTAAAAAGGATGGTAATTTTGTAAAAGGGGAAACAACAAAATTTGATTCCGTGCATTTCAAAAGAATTTTTCTACCATGCTTTTCTCTTTTTAGCTATTGATGAGTGTGCATTAGATCTAGATAACTGTGATACCCATGCCACATGTATAGACACTGATGGAGGGTTTGAGTGTGTGTGTAACAAGGGGTATGAGGGAGATGGACAAACTTGTAGTAGTAAGTACACTTAGTAAAAGAAAATTTTATGGAATCCATTTGAAATTACAGTCATGTTGACACAATTGTTATGTCATATACATGTATGTAAGAAAAAAACGTTTTCACAAATACATATAGCAGACTTAGCAATAAGGTGTTCATCCCCTTATGGTAGTGTCACATTGTACTGGATAACAGGAACAGATATCCGAATGAAAAACTTGCTGCTAACATTAGTCCATTGGTTGTCTGTTTGTGAAAGTGTGGAACAGATACGTACAATAAAAAATATGTACCTGAAAAGTAACAGAAATGTAGCGGACTTCATCGTACGCATAAAAGATAAAACTGAAATGCAACATGTAAGAATTTGAAAAAAATGGAAGATGAGCAGACATCTCTGACTTTTCTGTTGGCTTCTGGTAGGTGTTCATTACATCTCTATTTTATGTCTCACATCAGTGGTTCATCTTTGTTTTTGACTTGTCAACTGGACAACGGTGGACACCTAAAGAACACCTACTGGAAATGTAACGAATCGACTTGCACTGGAATGGATACTAACAGATATGTAATGAACATGTAATGGACATTCTATCCGGTGGAAAGTTTTAAACATACCTAGTCCTTTAAGGTGTGACAGAGATATTACAAAGTGTAAAGAGCAGAGTCAGAAAATGATAAAATAAAACTGGTAAACAATTTTTTTTTGTGCATCCTAGTTACATAATGTTTTAATATCCGACATTCTTCTTACAGAAATGGGAACGTGTCTTTGTTCAGGAGACCCACACTGTTTGTCATTTGACGGGAAGTGGCTCCATTACCAAGGAAGTTGTCAGTATGTCATGGCAACAGATGGTTGCTATGGTAACAATGAAACATTTGCTGTTCATGCCTTATTTTGGGATCGTGACATTTCATCTGCAGCTGTGCGCTATGTTAAAGAAGTGACTGTGCTTATTGGTACAACTCATGTAAGATCAGTTTTATGTCATACCTTCTAATTAACGAGGCCTAGTACAATTAGAAAAATTTGATGACGGTGAAATTTCAATTTCTTTTTCTTAAAATGATATTTGATTAGTACAAGAAATAAATAACATGAATTTAATTAAAATCTCTTGCACAGAAATATGAAAAAATTGAGAAAAATCATTATTTTGCATTAAAACCCCATAAGGTCTCATTGTAAGATGTAATTATCTTTAAGATGACCCCTACATAATACTGAACGGTCAACTTCTATATTCTTTCCCATAAAATGGATTTTATAATACTGCAATTATATGATCCGAATTTAGTCAAAATACCTTGGGTAGAAGTTCATCATTTTCTAATTAGACCCAGCCTCGTTAATATGTTTTCGTAGTATCTTTTGGAAAGTAACGTGAGAAAAAATTGTAAACATTTCAAATGGAATTACAACTGGAAGTAATCTGTATTGAAAATTGTTGCCAGACTATTGAAAAAATTTATTAGTTTGCATGCAGTTGAGAAGTTTTATTCAAATTACAGAGAATTGACATAATGCAAGATAGGAAGGTGCTATTGAATGGATCCAGTGTAATATTGCCTTATAGTGACCAGCTTCTGTCAGTGAAAAGCACATCAACACAAGTGGTAAGTTCTTCTTGCAGCAGCTAATGAAACTCAATCTGTATTACAAAAGTAATACTGTAAGTGTACTTATTTTAGCGCAACCAAATTTTAGCGGAAACAGAGCAGAATTGGGTAAATTGACATAATTTAGCGTAATCCTGAATGGCGCTCTGACTTATTTTCCACATTAATCTGTAAGAGATTCATGATTTAGCTTCTTCTTGAATTAGCGCAGTCTTAGCAGCACTAGCTTTGCTTTGCTGAAATATGAATCCTGATAAAATGAATACACATACATTATTTCAATGCAATGGCCATGTAAGCATAATGGTAGCAACTCGTTTCTCACTTCTAAGGCCCTATGGCTCGGATCAAATTCTTACGTCTTATTTTGGAGAGCATGGTAGTTGCCCACCCAGTCTCAAGAGGTTATTCTCTGGGTACTCTGGTTTCCTCCTGCCAATATCTGAGCCAATGTAGTTTAAAGATATTTATTTCATAATTCCATCAATATGATATACACAGACAACAGAGATGTACAAGGATCTGAGCCAACTTGTCACGTTTATATAATCTCCATATTTTTGTATTTTGTTTATATATTGAACTCAATGAAAATATTTTTTATAGTCAATGCATCTTGAAGAAACTGAACTATGTTTCTTAATTGTTTGAGAGTATGTTGAACGTACAATGATGCATTACAGACAGTACAAGTGCAAGGAGGGATAACAGTACGATTTGATGGTGATAACACCATGAAGATAAGTGTACCAGAATCCATGATGAACCGTGTTTGTGGTTTGTGTGGTGACTTTGATGGTAGCAAAGATAATGACTGGACTGTAGGACCTAGATATCTCTCTCAATATGGTAACATTGTAAGTACATTAAATTCTTTTTTTCCAAAGTATAAGCCATATGGTTCTGTGTTTAACACTTAAATCTTTGATACGGTAAGTTTTAAGAAAATTTATAGCCAATGCTTTATGGTCTCATATCAGTTAAGTCTCAAATTTAGAAAACTAGGCTTTATGAGTGCCAATGTCTAGTTATAGAGATGTAGAGCCAATAATTGAAAGGTTGATGGTTCAAATCTTACTGAGTCCACAGGTTGGCAGTCTTCACGAAAACTCATTAAGCCGATGCCTGAGGCTAGTAGAAAATTTGCCAGGCTAGTAGAATTTCACCAATAAATTATACATATATCTGGTGAAAATTGTCTTTGGGCTAGTTAGTTGAAAAAAGTTTTCGTGAAGACAGGTTTTATAACTTCAGTTGAACTCCTATGGTATGTGTGACATCTAAAGATAATGTCTTAATCTGTACTATATATACAATACTGTATACAGACACCAAACTCCCTGATTAAGCACCCTTCTGAAAGGAATCATTTCCTTATGGCACACGTACTACACTGTGAATTATGAGTCTACAATATCTACACAAGCCTGATATGAGAAGTAGTGCGCAAGGAAAGCTTACATCTGTCATTTTGATTTGAGTTGCTGTTTAAATATAACCTACTGCAATCACTGTAGATGAAGTAAACGACAATTCTGTGTTCAAAAGGTCAATAACGCAATATGAAATTCTACTTTCTTTCCCCCAACTTAAAGATTCCATAATGGTCCAAAAAATATCTTGATTTAGTTACCATATTGGTACAATGATTGTTATGGTAGGGTTTTGTTTTTGGCTTCATAAATAGTTTTTAAACCACATTATTTCCAACATTTCCCATATCCTGAAAACCTCGTATACAAGTGATTGGTTTGATATTCAGGTAATCGATTCCTGAAAGATGTTTGTACATACACTGGAGCTAAGATTAGATTTATGTACTTTTCAAAAATACATCTCATGATTTTCAGACAACGGATTTCAATATATTTGGAGACTCCTATGTAGTACCAGAATACCTTAATGCCAACGGTGGTTGTACAACAAATGACATCTCAACCTGTGATGCTGCCAAAACTACCGAGGCCACCTCAGCCTGTAACCAACTTCTCAGCTTCAGTGGCATGTTTGGTGTAAGTATACACTGCCATCCATAAATAACTATACAAACAAGGAAATCATTCTAAACTTTTCATAAATCTATCCTAATTTTTCCATTCTGAACTTGAAAGAATAATAATAATGGGCTTATCATAATTCTAAATTATGATTTGTGATAACAAAAATGTAAAAAGATACTTTTTTCATCTGCACAATTTTTTTTCAAAAATTGTCATTTTTATATAAAAAAGAATAAAAATTCCAAAAATGCAAATATTTGGGTCAAGTTTGTTACAAATGATTTCCATAAGGTTCATCTTCAGAGTTATACAGCAGTATATTCTAAATTGTTCAGTTTCTAACAGCAACATGAACAGAAATGGTGTATACTAATTTATGGATGGCAGTGTACCACTTAAGTTACACTTCTGGTCGGGTTGAAACATAAAAATCAGACAATTGTATAGGGTTTTTGATAAGAATTGTTTAGAAATTAGAAATTAAGGTGGATCCTTTGAGCACTTTATATGAACAAATGATAAGAGAAAATTCTGAACAGTGATCAGTCATGTCATGCGGTAACATTTTGTTGGATGCTGCCCTTTTCTCTTATTGCAAAATTTTGTTACTATAGTAAAAAATATTACTTAAACAAACAACATTTTAAGACATGAATTTGACACTGTGTTTAAAAGGAACATTTATTTATAGCAATGTTTGGATAACTTAGAGGATCATGTACTGGAGGGTGTACGGTATGGCTGTATATACGACATATGTCACTCGGGTCAGAGGGAAAGGTCACTGTGTACATGGGCGACCACACTAGCAGAGGATATCTGTTCTCAGTACCTCACTACAAGGCAAAGAAGCCAGGCAAAAGAACTGTTTTCTTGTAGTAAGTTCCTCTTTAAATCCTTTTTAATAACAAAAAAAATTGAAAGTTAGAGGTAGATTCTTGGGGACTTAAAAATTACCTGCAGGTAACCATTATCATAAAAGGTCATGGGTGTCAGGTTAATTGATTCATCATGATACATCCCTTACCAGGTCACTAGGTGACTAGGTACCTTATATTATAGATAAATATGAGAGTTCCCTGAATGTAATATTTTATCCCCCTCTTGTCGGTCAGCAGCAAAATTCAGGATTTCCGTTCATTATCCCTGCAATGGATGCACATATTTAGGTGAAATTTGGTTTACAGATACATTATATGAAAGTCTTGGTTATTTGATCGGTTCATTGAACAAGCTATTAAGCTTATATGTTTGCCGCATAGACTCAAAGATGTTGGCTTGAATTGAACCCCTGTAGAGGAAAGAAATTTTAAAGAACAAAACATAAATGCATGTATTTCTTTCTTACAGTTTTACTCCTTGGACCTCCAATATTTCACAGTTTGCATATTTTTTTGTTATAAACCACTATAGATCAAATTAAATACAAAATTGTAGCTATGTTGATCAGAGTACTGGTAGGGGGCATTAATGTTTTACAAACATGACTTTTAAATTCTTATAACATTACTTTATTCTAGGTAGTGTGAAAAATTATGATTCAGTTATCTCAGAATATCGTCTTGATCTACTTTTTTATCACCTTTCAGAGATAAATGAATGTGACCTTGGCCTACATGACTGTGACACCAATGCTGTATGTATAGACACTCCGGAGAGTTACGAATGTGTGTGTAACAGAGGATATGAGGGGGATGGCAAGCAGTGTTACAGTATGTAGGATTCTTATCAATGTAACACAATAGTCAACCATGCTTTTAAATGTATTTCATTTATTCCATATGAAGCACTGTTCATATAGCTACTTGATGTTTATCTCATATATTCCATGTAAAGTACTGTTTACTTATTTGACTTTATTTATATTTTGGTAGAATTAATTCTGTCACGAGGGCTTTAATTGAAAACGGCGCTAAAGTTGTCTTATTGAAAAATTAGTGTGGGCCTAGATCAATTTGATTTATAATTTATAATTTTCAACCTTTTCCAGAGGTTGGGTTGTGTTACTGCTGGGGAGACCCCCACTGCTTGTCGTATGACGGTATATGGTTACACTACCAGGGAAGCTGTCGATATATTCTGACCACAGACGAATGTTACGGACGTAATAAGACATTTGCCGTACATGCTCAGTTCTGGGACCGTGGAAATCCTAAGAAACAAGTCCGTTATGTGAAAGAAGTGTTTTTAGTTGTGGATGGATCAGAGGTTAGAATTATTTCTTCTTTCATATAGATGAGGTTCGTATGTAAAGTCTGGAATTCAGTTTAAGGTCTTGAAAAATTTAAAAGGAATTAAGAGAAAAGTCATGTAAAGTTTTGAAATTTCACTTTATGCAGACTTTTAGAAATTTCAATGACATTGCAATGATATTCACCAACTTTTATGTAAGGATCTATGAAATATTAATTCATAATGTCATAATGAAATTTTTAATCATTCTGTCCTTTTGATTTAATCTTTTCGTAAACGTAGTAAATGGGGAAAAGTTGAAATTTAATTTACATATAGTGTTAATGTTTACCAGTAATGTTTAAATTTGATTTCAGGTTGTTGAAATTCAGCAAAATAGACGCACCCTTGTGAACGGCTCTGAAGTAATTTTACCGTATAATAGCAAGGACTTTAGCATAGAACGTATAGGAAAATATGTGGTACGTCTGGATATTGTTTGCTTCACTATTGAGCATTCATCTTGGTAGCAGACCTTTTTGCCCTCCATATTTTGCACATAATTTGAATGAAAAATATGAAAATATGGAGTGAAATACAGATCCATAAATTCTACAAAAAGTTTAAAATGTAGAATTTAATTTTGAGACTCTACATTAAATGCATATTTAATAAAGACAGAATATGGCATCTCCACCCACATAATATTGACACAATTATTTTAGTGATACACAGGTCTGCAATAGGATTGACATAGCCCCATGAAGACTCTGCACTGCTTATTGAACCTTCACACACTGCTTCTTTAGTCTAAGATTTTTAGTGCTTACTCTCAACTAGTACTGTTGACTGTTGAAGCACATTGATCAAAGGTACAGACAGTGTAAAAAAATCATATTAGCCTTACACGTACAGTTATTTGCCACATTGCAAAGCAAATCTATCAATATAATAAAGTCTTTAAGAATAAATGGTTCTGAACCTTTGGGCAATATATCGTAAGCAATCCAAGGTATATATTAAACAAATTTTAGTGTGCTTGACAATTTGTATAACTGTTGACAGCATACATGTAGGCAACAGAATTCTTTAGTGTGTAGATAAGTGATGAAAAGGTTGATAATTTCTTTTTATTATACCCCTGCCATAAAATGGTGGGGGTATATAGTGATGCACATGTTTATTTTCATGATTGCATTAAGATTGGTGGTCTAATCTTGTACATGTCGATATGATCTGATTTCAGACTGCAAAGGCTACAAACGGAGTCACTGTCCAATTTGACGGCCATTGGACTGTAAAAGTGAATGTACCTGATTTCTTCGGTGGTAACCTGTGTGGTCTGTGTGGTGACTATAATGGTGATAAGACAAACGAATGGACAGTGGGACCACGTTATCCTGATATGTATGGAAATATTGTAAGTAGAGAGGGGTTATTTCATTTCCTTTTTGTAAATGCTTTGTTTACCTGATTTAGAGCTGTATAGATTTTTAATGTCAATACACCTATCAAATGATGTACATTATGATATGATGCTTTCTGTCTGTCTGTCCGTCTGTCATCACATTCCCATGGACAAGAAACAGACCCTTAGGGCAAGAACAGAAAATTCTTACTAATTTTTTTCAAGATTTAAAGTCAGTGTCAAAGGATCTTAAATATTTGTAACAGGTATAATTTGTGACTTGTGCCTCTATGGTACCCTTGATAGATATTTTCACATTTGATGCCTTTGTTTGTACATGAATATAAGTCATTTATTTTGCTTTATTTTCTAATGTTCTATTTTCTATTTATGAATGTTTTACAGACCAAGAATTTCAATTTGTTTGGTGATTCCTACATTGTACCAGAGTACCCTGTACAGAATGATGCCTGTACTACTGAGGACTCAGAACCATGTAGTCAAGCTTTAACCAACTCAGCCACATCAAGTTGTAATGAATTGTTAAGTTTTAGTGGAACGTTTGGTGTAAGTTACAAGATACATGTACATTTTCTTAGATTAAAAGAATTCAACATTGTATATTTTTATGTTTTGCAAGTTTGCAGTTGCTGACCAAGCATTTGAGCATTAAAAATCAGACATCACACGCACAGTTACAAACTAGGTCATTCTTCGAGCAAAATCTTCCCTTTAAGATCGAAACAGTCTCTGCCACAGACTTCAAGAATCCTGCCCTGATGTAATGGTTGACACTACTTAAGTAACCGTGATTTCTTTGTAGCTTTATGCTAAGATATTCTATATGGTGGCAAGTCTGTGGCAGTGATGTCATAGTATATGGTAGAGGAATGTAAACTTTAGCTGCCTGGAGGTTGAAGCTACTGTCTGTGCGGCTCACTTTGAAAATTGGATAAACCCAAAGTTGATTACTTTGTCATGCAGAAATTGAATTAAGATATATATCACTAAATAGTTCTCGCTTAGTTGTATATTTTGGTATATGTTATATGGTTGTTGGTTTATGCAATCAAATTATACAGATAAAATACTATTAAGATTGGGGTTTTCAATGTTTTAAAAAGTTCAGCATGACGTTGCTGAGTTTACATTTATCCTACGGACAGCGTAACAACGTCATGTGAAAAAAAATAGCATGGAAATGGCCTGTCAAAAACTTATTTTGTCCGTAATGCTTGATTGCTTGCACTGACTACTGAAATTTAGGACTAAGCAAGATCTATTGAATGGAAAGCTCTACAATGTATCCTTGCCTGTAGCTATAATTTTCTACGTATAAAAAGAAATGAGAAAAAAAACTCACTCTAGTTTTCTCCTTTTGTTACAGGACTGTCTGCGTAACGAGAATGAGGACTCTATAGAGGGACTGCGATTCAGTTGTGTGTATGATATATGTCAGACGGGTGATCTAGAGGAAACGCTATGTACGTACGCAGAGGCCTTGGCAGACGAGACATGTCCTCAGTATTATAGCTCAGCAGCTCGTCTGGCAGCTAAGGAAAAGTTCCATTGTAGTATGTTGAGGAAGTTTCTATGATGTGTTATATTGGTTAAAGAATGAATTGATCATTTTATTTAAAAGGAAAATATAGTATTGCAATTAGTGTTTTAGCATGCAGTACTATTTTATTTGGTTCACAACATATATACATGTAGATATCTAGATATGACTCTAAGGGTTATATCAAATGACCGAATCTGATTGTACTTTTGATCTTCATAATTATGCAAAAATGGAAAAAAAAATCCTTGCTTCTGTCCCAAATGCAGCCTTCAACGGACTGAAAACATGCTTCATGAAAGTACAGTTCATTTTGCCTTTAATGCTTGCATGTCATGTGATATCCTGTCATTGGAGACAATAGAGAGGTAGAGCAAACCCAACTTGTATGTGTTTGAGAACTTGTACGTGTATTTACACGTTATCTGTTTACACCTTGACATTATGCGGTTGAGCAGATATTGCAACGCGTACTGGTAGTCTGATAGGTGTAAATCGTACATACGTTTTTGTGACGTAATTTATCTTTTGTTTACGACTGCGTATTCGTCAAGAACTTGGCGTCTAGATTCTTAAGGTAAGGGACATTAAGCAAAGACAGTAAATTAATTTTTCTATTCCAAGTTATCGGATGTATATAACATAGAAATTGAACTTCAAGAATAAAATTTCGAGTCAAATTTGAGGGTCCTTCTTTAAAATATGGTACATTTTGTTTGCAATTCCTTCTAATATTTAGAAAGTACATACGTTCCCCAATAAATTGAAAATAGGTTTTCATAGGTTATCTGCATTCAGTTGCTTATAAAATCTACAAGTAATCATAAACATGTACTTACTGCTTTACACGTTTTACCAAATGTGTAACGGGTAGCACAGGTGCATGGAATGCAAAATGTGATGACGTCATATACAACTTTTTGACGTATGCGTACAGGTATAAGTTCGGTTTGCTCAACCTCTCTACTGATTAACAAAACCGACATATATTTCTACAGAGATAGACGAGTGTGACCTTGGCCTTGATGATTGTGACCAGGATCATGCCAGTTGTATAGATACAGATGGGGGGTATGAGTGTGTGTGCAATGATGGTTACTATGGCGATGGACGTACATGTTATAGTAAGTAACTTATCATTTCTTCAATATTTTTGGGTTATCAGAATGTAAAATGTCATATATAATTAGAATTCTTCAAGATGGTAATACATAAAGAATCTGGCAAGGTACTTGGTCTTTACATTTGCCACAGCTACTTCTCAGTTTGCCGGTATCTGGCAAATACTTATTGTAGCATCATTAATTCCATGGAAACTGGTTCAAAATTAAGGAAATTATGATACATAATTAAATGATGTTTACATTTGAATTTGATAAGTGATAACATAATAAGTGTTTAGCATTCGCTTACATCAAAAATAGGAAATCACTTTGTGTACTAAAAAAACTAAATTAGTTTAGAAAAAGGAATAATAAATAGTAAAAGTTTATAAAGTTTACTAGACATACATGTAAATAATGAATGTCTGTTGATTTTATTTTTAATGTTGCATGATTGATTCTCTTTGTAGAAGGGGAGACTTGTCTGTGTACAGGAGACCCACATTGTCTGTCCTATGACAAGAAATGGTTACACTACCAAGGAAGCTGTCAGTACGTCATGTCCACAGATGGATGCTCAGACGGACAGGAAACATTTGCTGTTCATGCTCACTACTGGGATCGTGAGGTCTCGTCCTCAGCTGTGCGTTATGTCAAGAACGTAACAGTTATCGCTGCTATGACACATGTACGTACTGAATTGGAAATTTGTACAATTTGCGTACTGTAAAATAAAGATAATAATTTGATATATCAGATATGTCACAGTTGTTTATTTCTCTTTTGTAAAATTAGCATTTATTTTGTATATAACAGAGAGTGGATATTCTTCAAGGCAGGAATGTTTTAGTGAATGGATCCACCCCCATCTTACCATTCGACAACAAAATCATAAATGTCCAGAGTACAACTACTCATGTGGTATGTGTGTTATTTTGAAAAATTTAAGAAATCCAAGCAAATTCTATGGTATGTGTGTTATTTTGAAAAATTTAAGAAATCCAAGGCAAATTCTAGATTTTAAAATTTAATTCTGAAATTCAAGGTGAATTCTTAGACTCAAAATTTTCCTAAAATACTAGGCAAATTAAAAACTTTGTACTGTACAAGAAATTCTGTGCTGAATCAAAAATTGTGAAATTGACTGAAATTCTACACAAAACAAATGATTTATTTCTTTCATGAATTGATAGAAGCTAAATTAAGACCCTTTCTTAAGGATAATCATGATTTTTGTCATCTCTTTCAGACTGTCCAAATACAAGGAGGTATAGTAGTAGTGTTTGATGGTGACCACACCATGAAGATAACAGTACCAGAGTCATATAACGGTAGTCTATGTGGGCTGTGTGGGGACTATAACGGAGATCAAGACAACGACTGGACTGTGGGACCACGTTACCCTAACACACAGGGATCTGTGGTAAATATATCATTTGTTGACAACTTGACCTGTAGGTTCCTTATTTTCTATGTTCAAAGATCTGTCAAATGTCATAGCTAAATGATCACAAAGTGTTGACAGTTCTCATCCTTTGGTCATGATGCTGCTTTTTTCGCTCACCGGGACGAAAAAGTCTGGAGAGCTAATGCCATACCCTTCGCGTTGTTGTCGTCATCCGTAGACAAAACTTTAACCTGGGCTATATCTCTTGAACTAAAAGGGGTAGGGCTTTGATATTTCCCATGTAGATACCTTGTGATAAGACCTTTCATTTGAGACCATGACCTTTGACCTAGTGACCTTGACCTTGGACTTTGACCTACTTTTCAAAAACTTTAATCTGGTTGCTGACAAAAACCTGTATAGGCGAGCTATGTAATCTTTGATTACCCTATGTTTTGCTTTACCCAGGAGTGAGTTGACTTTGAAAGGCAAAATCAGAAATTGTTATGAATATGATATGTATGATCAGACTGTCCATCTAATTTGAGAGGGCAGAGTGTTTGTGCGTTGTTTGCTCTTCCTATGCTTCATTTACAAAATCAAATAGAAGAAATGTATGTACATGTGTTGATAATTAACATATTACTGTATGTGTACTTATTTTAGCAGGATTCATATTTTAGCGGAGTTGGCACTGCTAAGATTGCGCTAATTCAAGAATACGCTAAATTATGAATCTTTTATAGATTAATGTGGAAAACAATCAAAAATCAAAGCGCTAATTCATGATAATTTTACCCAATTCTGCTCTGTTTCCGCTGAGATTTGGTTGTGCTAAAATAAGTACATGTACAGTATCATTTAATGATGTATGCATGGTTACAATGAATATTTCATAGAATGAATTTCAGGGATCAAACAATCATTTAATTTCCATTGTTATTATGAAGAAACGACGATTCTGATTGGCCGAGAAATTTTGTTGATACCTGCATCAACACAAAACGGAAGTAGGCGCTTAGCAACGTCATAAGCAACGTCGTTAGCTACACGATTTCAAAGCTGCAAATAAACGTTGAAAATCTACGAAATGAAATGATAATTAATCAATGTAATATTTTTTTGGTTGATCGGAGTATCAACACCAAAAATTGAGGGAAAACTTATGCATCTTGCGCTACGCGCACGATGCAATTTTCCCTCAATTTTTGGTATTGATACCTCGATCAACCAAAAAAATGTTACAATGATTCCTTAATTACTTTACAAAATAAATTTGTGTAGATCCAGAAGAGCAAAGGGAAGGATAGTTCAACCTTTTGGTTTGTAGCCTCTCCATGATGAAATGAATTAATCTATAATTAATGCAGTAGCCTAGCTTTATAATACTACTATGTCTTTTTATCCAACAGACAACAGACTATAATGTATTTGGTGACTCCCATGTCGTACCTGAGTATCTGGCAATATATGGTAACTGTACCACAGACGACACGGCCGTTAATTGTTCTAATGAGCAAACTACGGAAGCTACGTCGGCATGTAATCAACTGTTAAGCTACAATGATGTATTTGGTGTAAGCATTAATTCTTATCTGGTACCATTTGTGAAACATGGGCCTGTATGGATAGGGAGTTAATGAATTTTTAGATAAATGTTTTAGTATTGTCATATGCATCATAATTTGAGTTCTTGTAATACATATGGAATAAAAAAAATTCAGGTGATGTTTCTTGATGAATTGATAATTTCATAAAGTTTAGAATGATGAGAATGATTTCTTTTGTTTGTTTGTCGGATGAAGCTTTGATAGGTACTAAAAAAAATGTTTAATATACTGTGTAAGTAGAATCATTCACTGGTACTTTCGTTTGTGGATTTATGAAAGAAAAACCATTTGGCACGGACAATGATTCGCGGATCCGCACTTGAAAGTATTGAGTTATGCATGTGGAATTCAAATTCACTGAGACAAACTTTCGTGGTACAAAGATGACGGCGAAAGTAGCAAAGATTAATACATCGAGAATGATTCTATGTATACAGTAGATGTTCTTGTCCTATTGCATATGGAACAAAAATATATCTTGCCTGAAAGAGTGAGAAATCTCCTGCATCCACCCCTGTCTACTTTAACCTTGATGATTTCTCTACAGGAATGCCTACGTAACCTAGCAGACCACATCCTGGAAGGTTTGAGGTACGGTTGTGTGTATGACGTATGTCACACAGGTCAGAAGGAGAAAACAACATGTGCATGGGCGGCCGTCTTGGCTGACGACGTGTGTTCACAGTACCTCAGCTCTAACCAACGCAAACTTGCCAAAGAAAAGTTTACATGTGGTATAAACAATATCAAAATTTTTTTGGTTCCTGTATGTATCTAGTGTGTGCAAATACCCATATCATATATCAACAAATTTTCGCAAGATGTTAATTTTTGCTGTATTCGCCAGTGAATTGAAATTGCAAAAAATTATTCATAATGTAAATGTCCATATATCATTTATCATGTTTATATGAAGAAAAAAGGTCACATCTTTAAATCTGAATGGAAAATAGTCTCTGATGGACAAGATTTCAAGGTCAAGGTCAGCATGGAAGATTCTGCTTCTTTCACACTTTCAGGTAGCTGCGGTTTCTATCTTTTCAGTAGAACAATGTACATTTATTATACAATGGATTGCTATGTTTTCTTTCAGAGATTAATGAATGTGCCTTGGGTCTCGATGACTGTGATAAAGACAACGGTAAATGTATTGATACCAAAGGGGGTTACGAATGTGTGTGTAAGAGCGGTTACCATGGTGATGGAAAATACTGTTACAGTAAGTATGTTGTAAAGTATTTAGCATGAAAAAAAAGACATTTAATTTACTCTATGCATTTGATATTTGGAGCGGTTAAACATTTTGCAGTTATAATGATCTGTCCTTTTGAATTGCATATAAATGTTTTTGAGCTCTTGAAAAAATATTTTTTAAAAGATGTACATTTTATTATATACATACTCATTGAGTTTTTATATAGCAGTTTTATTCTGCCTGATTTTTTTTTTTTTTTATCAAAACACTTTTTCACTATTTGAATGTCAGATAAAACACTGAACATGATTTGAAGTCATAATTATCTACTGCTTACAAATGGTACTAGAAAATTTAGTTAGATATTGATCCTTTCTACCTCAATCTGAAAAATTATTCAGTTTATATTCAAAGTTTTATAAACAATAATTTTCAGAGGTTGGTATGTGTTACTGCTGGGGAGACCCACATTGCAGATCGTACGATGGTAAATGGCTGCACTACCAAGGTAGCTGTAAGTACGTCATGTCTACGGACGGATGTGGAGATAGTCCGTCAACGTTTGAAGTACAGGCTGTTTACTGGGATAGAGGACGGGCTAATATAGCTGTCAGATTTGTCAAAGAATTAACGATAATAATAGATGGAGCTCCGGTAAGTAAACCCTGCTACCACAGTTATCAATTTCTGCATTTGCACCTTCTGTTCAGTCCACCCTCGTCTTAATGCTCTATTCTGTCATCTAAAGATGGTAACTGGAAACTTACATCAACTCGCCCATGCTTTTCTATAGTGTTCCCTAAATATTAAATAATAAGTATGTAAACAGGAAAAAAATTGCTTAAGTGAGCAAGGTAGGCAAGAATCTAATGCAGTGTACTGAATTTGATTCTAGTATCAAAATTCCTATATATATGTAGTATTTGTAGCGTCATTACCCTGAATTGACAAAGGTTTCTATATACTCTGTAAAGTAATAGACAGCATAGATGGAAGTGTAACATCTTGTGACAGGCGGAATGGAAAATGTGGCCGGTCCGGGAATCAAACCCGAGACCTTCTGCTTACAGGTTAGACACTCTTACCAACTGAGCTAATCGGGCACAATTCCTGAACCGTCACACTCCACCCCGTCAAATTTTGAGGTTTCCCAAAGTTTTTAACCGGAAACCTCACAAAGAAAGACAAATAAAATCCTGGTTCTTCCCCATAGTTGCCCTAAACCACAAGTAACTCATGAGGTTCACTCTCAAGGCACCAAATACTGTGACAGACGGAATGGAAAATGTGGCCGGTCTGGGAATCGAACCCGAGACCTTCTGCTTACAGGGCAGACACTCTTACCGACTGAGCTAATCGGGCACGATTCCTGAACTGTCACAATCTAGTTTCTTTATAAGTAGGTACTAACCAATTGAGGGTAATTTTGTTCTTTTAAGTGTTGAAGTTTTGATGACATCTATGATATAATTCTTCGTGTAAGTATCTTTGTTTTGAATGATTTTAGGTTGTTGATGTAAAACAAAGAAAAGCGGTTCATGTCAACGGATCGACAGTCATCTTACCATATACTGATAAAGTCATCAGTGTTACCAGGACATGGAGATGGGTGGTATGGTTTTGTTTTATCTTATTACTAAATACTACATAACCATAATTTTTGTGAGGGCTTTTTGTAGCGTTGAACACTGTCACTGAAAATGTATGTGCAAGAGAACCATTTAAATTTCGTAAATAGAAATTTTTGTAAAGGATTATGTACAAAAAGTAAAAAGCTTTTAAGTTTAAGACTGATAATATCTTATAATCATTTTAGCATGCAGTACCATTTGATTAATGTACATATTTATATGTATTGTATGTGATAACAGTAATGATGTATGTTTATTTTTAGACTGTCACGGCTCAGAATGGTATAATCATACAATATGATGGGGATCATGAAATGTTGATAACAGTACCAGATTCCTACCAAAATAAACTATGTGGTCTGTGTGGTGACTTCAACGGTATAAAATCTGATGATTGGAGAATAGGACCACGTTACCCAGATCTCAATGGCACTATTGTAAGTTCTGATTATTGCACATCTCTATTCTCAAGAGAATTAGATATTACATGTATTCAGTTGCATTTCTTTTTCTATTTTTATGCATACACTTATAATGGGTGCATCTAAAGTGCCCTTTTGGATATTTTCTTCAATTTTAATTTTTTTTTATTCTCGATTTTGCAAGTTCTTCAGCCTTACATTAAACATAGATTTTATTCAGGTTTGCCTGATGATTATTTCAAGGTCATATTTCAGTAGAAATATGACAATATGAATACTGTCCTGTTCACTAAATCCAGAGCACCCTGTTTTGGTGATTTTCTCAGCCGTCTTAGGTATTT
This sequence comes from Pinctada fucata, assembly GCA_028142955.1. Lineage (NCBI taxonomy): Eukaryota > Metazoa > Mollusca > Bivalvia > Pterioida > Pteriidae > Pinctada > Pinctada fucata. The sequence goes on along the minus strand of AP027113.1, from coordinate 20,296,000 downwards.
TTCAAATATTCATTGTCTTCATAGATTGACCTCATTAAGTTGTAACTAAAAATGTACACGAATTCACCATTTCAACTGTATTTAACCTGCCGTACAAAAAATGTAATGTCTACAGGAAATTCCCATGTTAATTTCAGACCACCGCCATCTTGTTCTCCTCATCAACAATGGTAAACAGTGACATCATGGCATCCAACGTCACACATTTTAGTCATTTTCACTATAGAAAATCCCCCTGGACATTTTATTTCCCGTTGCATTTTTTAACTCAGCTTCGCACAACTAAATGGGGGCATTTCCTGTTATGACTGAAAAAGTTCTATAGACTGGATATCAATTTATAAGATGACAACAGTATATTTCAGAGAAAATCGCCGAAACAGGGTGCTCTGGATTTAGTGAACAGGACAGTATATTCAACAGAAGAAATTGTATTAATGAATCTAGAATCTGATGTTGATGGAATGTTTTCTATATCATTTACATGTATATTGTTTTCACAATGTAACTACTCAAAATGATGAGGCTATGATTCTTTTACCACAGACTAAAAACTACAACATATTTGGTGATTCCTACGTAGTAACCGACTATCTGACAAGTGACCAGGATTGTGTGACGGGTGCAGATTCCATCTGTTCAGAGGCCAAACAAAGGGAGGCTACTTCCTCCTGTAACGAACTGCTGAATTATGGCGGAACATTTGGGGTTTGTTCGATTCAATCATATTCAACTTTTAGAACATTGAAAATGCATGGTGACCAATATTTAGGGGAAAATATGTTTGTATTCGTTGGATTTACAGCATAAATTGTATGATTTTTAAGTTTCAATTAAGTTTACCGTGACGATTTATGCCTTCAAATCATACAGTAAAATGATTTTATCCCCTTTATAGCTCACCTCATGAAAATGCTTTCTCAATGATGTTACTTATATGGTGTTTCTAGGGTCATGACATCATTGTTGATTAGAGAACATTATGATTTTGCAGCTGCAAATTGAACAACATCAGCTAATGAAATTGTGATTTGCTTATGATGTGAATAGACAATTTTAATATTACCGCAGTAGACTTGAATTTTATACAGGCCAAGACCCTACATGACAACATTTGACATAACTTTTGACTGTTACGTTGAAACAGGTCTATGACTTCATAATAAAAATAACGTCAAGAGTAGTGAAATTGGGTCATAGAGTGTCTCAAATGCAAGTCTAACATTAATATGAAAATAGTCTATTAGAATTAAGAGTTTAATACCCATAACAATTTAAGAGACTTGCATGTATATAAGAAATGTTTGCCGTTTATTCATACAGGAATGTCTGCAGACCCTTGATGATGAGGCTATAGAAGGTATACGTATCGGTTGTGAATATGACGCGTGTCATACCGGTGAAAAAGAGGAGACCTTGTGTCAGTACGCCACCAACCTCGCTCAACAGACATGTCAAGAATTCTTCAGCTTTAAAGACAGACTACTAGCCATGGAAAAGTTCCACTGTAGTAAGCTAAATTGACAGTGTACTGATTTTAACATTGAAATACATTTTGCTGTTTGTGTAACTCAATAGATAAGTTTCTAATATCTCAAAATAGTAAACTGAAGTCAGATATCACATTATCAGTAATATTTAAAGATGACCAAAACAACTGTTTTATTGAACTTTCCATCATAACAAGTTTTAAATGTGACATTACTTATGTCACTAAGTAGAACAGGTCATCAAACGGTGTCATGTCAGGCATCTGACCTTCAAACCACTTTCCTATAAAAAATGTTTATGAAGTTGAACCCTCCTACCTCCTGGGAAAATAAACATCAGGAAAACCTCTAGAATTCAAAGCATTTAGACAAATGAGTTATGTGGTAAATTTTGTTCACGAAATGTATATTTGAATCCTGTTGATAATGACTTTGAGGTGAGTTATGTTATAGATTGAGTTTTCTGTTATTTTACAGCTATAGATGAGTGTGCTATAGGAGTAGACACCTGCCACAAAGATGCTAGATGTATTGACACTCAGGGCGGGTATGAGTGTGTATGTAACCAAGGATTTGAGGGAGATGGTGAAGTGTGTTATAGTAAGTCTGTCACCATTATCAGGGTTTTTAGTGTGTGCCTATTTACCATATAATCATCTAACTTCACATAAAACTGTGCTTGATCTGATTTTAGCAGGATTTCAATTTTAAGAGAAAATATGTCTGTCTTGAGAGAGCTTATTCCAGACTACATCACTATCTACATGTACTTGAATTTTACAAATATGATCAATATAAATGTGGATCACTATTTATTGAGAGATACATTAAAAAAATTGATTTTAACTTTTCAGAGAGTGGAACTTGTACATGTTCAGGAGACCCACATTGTCTGTCATTTGACAAGAAATGGCTCCATTACCAAGGAAGTTGTCAGTATGTCATAGCAACGGATGGTTGTCATGGTAACACATCAACATTTGCTGTACATGCTCAGTTCTGGGATCGTGGTGTATCGTCTGCATCTGTTAGATATGTCAAGAACGTAACTGTCCTCATAGCTGGGGCAGAGGTAAGTTGGAGACAAATAAAAAAAATACCCTTGTAAAGAGTATCAATTTTTATCTAGTGCCTCTTCTAAAATATAGCAAAATTGTGACTTTGGAAAAACACGAAAACTGTTTTCTTTCACACTGACATTCAGTGTTCCAGATCCGAAAAGAAATTCATATGCCTTTAGATTCACTCTATATTTGATACCCAGATGAGAGGTATTTCTGTATCACTAAAGAATCCAACAGACCCGTTTAATGAAGCAGATTTTGTGAACATTGAGCCCACCCACCCCTCCTTCCAAATGCTTTACCATCAACCTAAATCCATTGGTAATGGCAATGTTAGATATGTTACAGTTTGTTTGATACAAAAAGGGGTATCATATTACATGTACAGCCATTTTCAAAACACTACTGTGTATGTATATTCTTTCTCCTTATAGAGAATTGACATACTACAAGGCAGAGAGGTGCGTGTTGACGGCAATGAGGTCATCTTACCCTACGATACCCGCAGTGTTAACGTCCAGCGTACTGTGTGGCAAGTGGTGAGTTATATTCAGTATTTCATGAAGCTGAGAGGAGTCAATATGCATTATATCAAGTTATATTCACTGAATTATTTATATTTTAAGTATGAATTAATATCTTTTTAAATTTTAAATATTTTAGACGGTACAAGTACAAGGAGGGATTAAAGTTTACTTTGACGGTGACCACACCCTGTCCGTCTCCGTCCCTGATCTCTATAAAGGCAACGTCTGTGGTCTTTGTGGTAACTTTGATGATAACAAGGACAATGATTGGACAATTGGGCCTCGATACCCACAGCTGCAAGGAAATGTGGTGAGTTAGTGTATACAAAAAAAATTGGTTTACTTGATGAAAATGAAAAATTTTACATGTATTAGAAAATCTTTCAACGTGTCATGACTTGAATTTATGGATTATTCAGATTGTGAGATAGACCTGTAAAGTATTTGAGGAATTTGATTTTACATATCTAGGTCCTCTACTCTTTCTATGAATCAATTTTCATTATTGTAGATGAATTAGGGGTTACCATGCGTGTGTTTTACAAAAACTGACAGGGTATCGGCGAATCCCCTGTCAGAAATTGAGTTTTGAGGTAAAACGGATATTTCTGACAGGGGATTCGCCGATACCCTGTCAGTTTTTGTAAAACATCAGTATGGTAACCCTATTCTAATGCAAATGGTCAGTTATGCGCTAGAAAACGTCTGCTTTTAACGACGTCGCCATGGGAACGTATGACGTCATAGCAGAATCTGCAGTGAAACGTGAATACCCTTGCAGTTTTTTCATCGCTCAACCAATCAAAATGCGCGTTGCAAACAGAGTGCATTAGAATTATATATACATGGTGTGTTATATTTTCTTTCAGACTACAGATTACAACCTGTTTGGTGATTCGTACATCGTACCTGAGTATCTCTCTGTGTACGGAGGTTGTACCACAGATGTGGAGTCCTCTTGTACAAATAGATCCACCGCAGAAGCCACGACTGTTACCACAGAGATGATGGCCATTACAGAAGTCTTTGGTGTAAGTTGATCTCTGCATCATTTTACCTTATAGATATTAAACAGTGGAACTTTTTTACCTTTTTGCTATGGTTCCAAAAATTTCTTACTTAGTGTTAATGCCATTTCTGGATTATTAGGAAAGTGGATGAAATTCTTCTAAGACTTGCATAAAAAGCAACCTTTTACATCTAAAACATTCTGACAGAAAGTAAAGTATATGACTTGTGGACATTTTCACACATAAAGCATGATAAAAACTTGAAACGTTCCATATTTCATCTTCATTTGCATGTATTAATATTTATACCGGCTACAGAAAAAAATGAGGACTTGGCAAGGGTTCAAACCCAATACCTTACCACTATGGGCAGCATGCTCTTACTGAATGAGCTAAAGGGGAAGATACTTGAATCATGCTATATATTTTTTATGCGCCTTCATTTAACAGTCCAGGAGAATACTGTAAATAGTAATATTACTTAGAACTGTAATCTTACTGTTAACAATAATCCCTTATATTGTTGAAAACAGTAATGTTGCCACCTTATATTACATCTTTCTGTAATATAGATAAACCAACATTTTAAAGCTACAAGCAGAGCTTTTATCACACAATTCTTTCATTCAACAACAAATTCATTAAATTTAAACAAAATTGTATACTGAAAATTGAAAATAATGTTCATTTGGAACCTATTTTTCACTTTTTCTTCTTTCTGATAACACATTTTCTTCAAATATGTTCAGAAAAATAATTTTCCTGATGTTTTAAACAATTTTTCAGTATACATTTGAATGAGATACAACTCCTAATCACCCTCATTTCTCCCTGAACCCACTGGTATAAGAGCGAACTGACAATCTACATAGTATTTCTGCTTTCAGTAATATAAAGAGATAAATTTCCATGAAAAATTACTCCACTCTAATTAAAATAATATTATTAGTTTCAGTAATATTACTGTTTTCAGTATTCTCTTGGACTGTTTAAAAAAAAACTCTTCAGTTTGAGCATGTTGAGAGGCAATGTTCTATTCTGTTCCATAATAGCACTTGAATTCGTTATCCCTTTATTGTGTGGCTTACAGGAATGTCTACAGACCCTGGATGTTGATATCTATGATGGTGTACAGTACAGCTGTGTGTATGATATATGTCAGTCAGGTTTACAGGAACAAAGTCTGTGTATGTGGGCCTCGACACTGGCTGATAACATGTGTCCTCAGTACCTCACGTTTAATGAACGTCTGCAAGCCAAGGAAAAATTCCATTGTGGTATGACATATGCTACTATTTCCTTAAAAATCTTTAATCCTCTTTGACTTGAGGTCATTCGGATGGGTATTCTTTCAAAGTTCAAGGTCAATACAAAATGCAAAAGAAAAAGTCTATGAGTACTTTTTATTTTTAGGAAAACAAAGTTTGATTATTTGTTATCATACCCATAGATATAAGTCTTACAAACCTTGATTTTTCTGGCCAGACTATGGGCATCTAGTTAACTGTTACTTGGCAAACTGTGGATTGTTTGGCATAATTAATTTATAAAAATTGTTTATTATATGCTGCCAATAATTCAAAATAATGAAGTCAAAATAAAAAAATCCAAATCTAATAATTAAATTTCTCATCACACAAATATTCTACAGTGAACCTGAAATTATTCAGATTTTTCATTGGACTGTTTCATATGGTTTCAATTTTTGTCTTTGTTTATATATAGACATTAACTGGTGTGAGTTAGGCCTGGATGACTGCCATCAACATGCCACTTGTATAGACAAAGTAGGAGGTTATGAGTGTATATGTAACCAAGGTTATGAGGGAGACGGTCGCACATGTACAAGTAAGCTCAAATACAGCATACTTTATTTATATAACCCAGTATAGACAACATGCATGTATTAAGGTATTAGAGATATGATAACAATATCGTCAAAAAGGTAGAAATTATGTACTTCTATATCTTTGCTGGTAGCGTAGTGGTTAGCACAGTGGACTACAAATCCATAGGTCATGGGTTCGAATCTCACCGTCGCCGGACATTGCAAAACCATTGTAACCTTGGGCAAGTTACTATACACTACGTTGCAGCCTCTCTACCCAGGAGTAAACTGGGTACCTGGCACATGAGATGGGTTTGCAATGTGAATGAAAATCATTAGCGTCTGAACGGCAGCTCTGCTTTTATACTCCGAAGGGAGTTGAGAATGCTCTGGATTGTACAAGTCTCGCCAAGGAGGTAATTGTAGAAGTCACATGAGGCTAAAGCAAATGAGACTATAAACCCCCTACCTTTATCTTTTACATTTTTAGATATTTAATATTTTTTTCTGTTCCATTTAACTCACCATGAAATGTATGGTCACCAATATTGCCGAAGTGGTGCGTCTTCGGCCAACTTTGTGATAATTAATTTTTCTGTTATCAAAATAACCGGAAGTAGTGTATTATACCCCTAATGCCTTAAGTTGGTCTGACTTTCTGCAATTTCTGTGCAAGCAGGTAACAGTTTTTGTAATTGGGTAACAGTCCTCTTTATTTTGTTGGTAACACAAATAAAGAAGCTGTTGTCCGCTGTCAGTAATTTTTATGAACAAGTAATTAAGTGACATGTTTACATAAGGTAATAGATTGTTAAGCAAAATTACTTTCAAAATATTACATTAAACAAACATTTCCCTGTGTTCCAAGTTGTATTGTCTCAGATTACCATATGAAATTTTATGATGTTGACTAACAATTTATAAAATTATTTTCAGGAGTGGGGACATGTAGTTGCTCTGGTGACCCCCACTGTCTGTCCTATGATGGCAAGTGGTTACACTATCAGGGAAGCTGTCTGTACGTCATGACTACCGACGGATGTGGTGGCAGGGACCAAACATTTGCAGTGTATGCACACTTCTGGGAACGAGGATTTTACTCCTCTGCCGTCAGATTTGTTAAGAATGTCACAGTCGTCATGGATTCAGCAGATGCAAGTTTACATTTTCATACCTGTCAACTCTCCCTCTTTTGGAGGGATACTCCCTCTTTTTGAGCTCATCTCCCTCCTTGGCATTCCTCCCTCGAGGGAGACCAAAATCTCCCTCTTTTGGCCCGATCTCCCTCTTTCTCCCTATTATGGCATATTTACCATAGAAGAATAACTGTAGATAGGGATATTCAGAGTATTTCTTGAGAAATTGCATGACAAAATGCAAGAAAAGATCTATAGAATGCGATAAATTATTGATACATTTGTACATGTTTCATTGTATATAAATGTTTTTTCATTGAAATGTCTGCACAATAAAATTATTTGAAAATTGGTTTTGTGCAAAATGTTGCGATTCATTAAAAATGTAGCAAAATGGGTTCACGCGCAATCTCCCTCTTTTTCAAGTGCCAAGGAGGGAGATCTCCCTCTTTTTAAGATTTGAAAGTTGACACTCAGGTATGCATTTTCATACAAGATATTGAAGATCATGTACCAGTAGAAAGCGATAATATTGTAAGCCTATTATATCTTTCAATTGCTATGATGATTATAGCCAAATGTAAAATAGTTACAGTTATGAAATGGGAAATTCATGATGGTGTAAGTCTACCAAAGTCAATATTTTAAATAAAAATGTATACATGTACATGTATATCAAATACATTCATGTACACACAATGTCATGCTTGTTTTAAGGTAATACCAAATAAAGTGAAAGGCAGTCTGTATGTGTAAATGACATGAACTTTTTACCTATTTCTTTACAGAATGTAGACATCTTACAGAACCAGCGTGTCCTAGTTAACGGTACTGAGGTGATACTACCGTATGCCAACAGGGTGGTCAGTGTAGAGAAGACATGGAGACATGTGGTACATATCACTGTACTAGCTTACTTTTCCTAATTCGGAAAGCTTTTTATTCCCGCAGAATGTGTAAAGAAGAATAATATTACGTCTTTTTTATATACAGAGTTACTTCCCATTTTGGACTGTATCGGACATAAATGCAAAGTGACGTGATGAAATTTCTTTAGAATCATCATCAGAGTTCATTTAATGTTTCGATTTTATCCGATTTGCCTATAAAAAATTGTTTGGCCCGATCAAGTCTCACGTTACATCTAATATTTGGACCAAAAAAAGTCCCCAAACATCCGAATTTCAGCGGAAGATTTCAAGAACTCTGCATCATATTTGAAGAATGTTTTCCCTGAATTTCATGCTGGTTTCCATAGAATATGATGATGCAAATTCACAATAAGTTTAGAATGGATACTGTCCAAAATGGGACACTGAAAAGTATGGATTAATATTTCTCCCACTGTGGACTGGGATATCCATGGAAACACTGGGAAAAGATATCCTTGTCTTACCCCTATGGGGTAAGATAACATTTTCACGTGCCTTTTGACTGTAACGTCAATTGTGACGTCATACACGATTGCTGTGTTAGCCGATCAAAATATGAAAAAGAATAAGAAAATCTCAATTTTGAGCACTTATTAGACAGTGGGCGAAAAATAATCAATCCCCAGATGTGATCAGTGACACGGAAATCCAACCCTCATGTCCAGGACTTGCTTTTGTCCAAGACTTGGCAAGCCTCGACATGGTACAAGCACATCCTGGACACTCGGGTTGGATTTCCTTGTCCCTGATCACATCTGGGGATAGATTCTATTAATCCCACACCATCTAAAAAGATAAGCTCATATTTCAAAAGATATTTAGATAAGGACTAAAAAGTATTTATAAGAGGTTATGGATTATATTAGAGCGTTATAATTTTCTTTTATGTATTATCTGAAGATTGTACATGTGCCTGGAGGAATAACCGTTTACTTTGACGGTGATAATACGATGAAGATATCGGTGCCTGATAGCATGATGGGAAATCTATGCGGTTTGTGTGGTGACTTTAATGGTGACAGAGATGACGATTGGAGGGTGGGACCAAGGTACCCAGAACTACAGGGACAAATAGTATGTAGTTATCTCACAATCTATCAGTAGAACTACTATATTGTAAGTTTTATGGTCTCAGAATCCATCAATAAATTACTTTATAGTTGTACAATCTCAGAATCTATCAATCAATCACTTTATAATCTTGGAATATTTGATAAATTCTTAAACTTGTATATATTTCCCTTCAATGAAATTTATGACGATGTTCTTCAATTTGAACTTCTTGTTTTCCAATTTTGGTAGTCGGGTTTTAAATTTTTTTCACAACAAGGGTAAAACAACTCTTTTTCAAATAATTTTTCTGTCGAGTAATCAAGTGTAAAATGTTTGTTTTCCTAATTTAAAAGATAACATATATTAACAGACCAATCAGACCAACATATTCGGAGATTCCTATGTAGAACCTGAGTACCTAGCCCGATGTGGTGGGTGTGTCACTGGGGACACGCCCACCTGTCCTGTTGATAGGGAGAGACAAGCCAATACTACATGTGATCAACTCCTCAACCATAATAGCACTTTTAGTGTTAGTATTCTATTTTGTTATAGCATTCAAGAATTATTTACTTACTATCACTTTGTTATAATTGAATAACAGTTTTTGTCAAATATGAAAATAAGTTGGACTTCGTTTGGATATAAAATAGTTCATGTCTCTTCAAACATTCCACTTACACTCTTGGATTTGCTTATGGTTATCATTCTAGCGATTCAACCAATTTTGCAATTTACTGGCAAATACATGTAACAACCATTGAAAAGAAGAAAAATCTTTAAGAACGCACTTTCTGTCATGGTGTTTCTAAATCAAACTTAAGTGTCCATATATACCCTGAATGACGGTGTACACAATAGATTCATACTTTGATTAAATATTTCAGAAATGTCTCCCGAGTCTTGACGGAGTCGTCCTGGAAGGATTATGGGAGAGTTGTATTCACGACATTTGTCATTCAGGTCAGGTTGAGGAGACGTTGTGTACTTGGGCCACGGTACTGGCAGAGGATATGTGTAGTCAGTACTATAGTAATAGTGAAAGAATCCTGGCGAGGGAAACATTCCACTGTGGTAGGTAGTACTTAAAACAATTTTGCAGTAACTTGAAATTTTCTGTCAAAATTTCGTTTTATCTACAAATAATCTCTTGAGGTTCAAATTCCCAGTATTCCAGTCATAATTTAGAATCAGATTCCATTCAGGCAACAAAGCAAGATCATTTAGGTTATCCTAATTTCCATTGAAATGGCCTATTTGACAAGCTGAAAAAATTGGCTGACCCCATATTTATTTATATTGGCCGATATTATATTGTTTTGTTCCATATACATTTACTTGTTTCAATTGTTTGTCAGTCTGCTCTTAACTTCATCACGTTCATAGTGCAAGACTCATTCTGTCCGTTAGTTCATTTCCCTTTTGATCTTGTATTAAAAAACTATTGACTTTCACAATTTGTACTCATTCTTTACAAGCTCTGAAGAAATGATTTTAAAGTAAAAAGAAAGAAAATACTTGATTAAACTTTCATTACTGGAATGTTAACAGAATGTGTAATAGTTTGTTGATTTTTCAGATGTTAACGAGTGTCAGTTAGGTATACATAACTGTGATGCCCATGCCACATGTATAGATAAGAAGGGAGGATTTGAATGTGTGTGTAACCATGGATACGAGGGCGATGGCCAATCATGCTACAGTAAGTCCTGATATCTATACTTTTGAAAAAAAAATCTTAAAATATGAAAATTTGAAATGGTCAGTTCATTAACAAAAACTGGTAGAAATTGCAGGTTTAAAATCAATATGAAAATTCAATACTATAACCATCTTTTATTCACAGCGTCTTAATTTCCCGAACAGGAGTAAGGTGACTGGTTTGCAACGTTTTAAGTACGCGACTTATGCACATGTGTTGGGACATATTTGCGAAGTTTTATTTTCGTGAATCAAAGGAACTTGGGGAAAATAAAATGCTCATGAATTAAAGATGGTTTACAGTAATCAAATTTGAAAATGAAGAATTAATTTTAGAAATAAAGCTATATATAGAATTTTAAACATGTTCTAACGTTAATTATCTCTGTATCTTAACAGAGGCTGGAACATGTATGTGCTCTGGAGACCCCCACTGTCTGTCGTATGACGGTAAATGGCTACATTACCAAGGAAGCTGTCAGTACGTCATGTCCACAGATGGATGCTCAGGACAGAATGCCACATTTGCTGTGCACGCTTTCTTCTGGGACCGCAATGTCCTTTCTCCAGGTGTTAGATATGTCAAGAACGTGACTATAGTTGTCAATGAATCTATGGTAAGTTTGTCAAGTTTTAACACTGTCCCCACGTTAAACTCTTCACACACCAATACTACTATTTATTAGGACAGCTTACTTTCACAAAATTCTTCCTCTTGATTCATTCTACCTCTTGATTCAAACATTCACATGTCGTTAATTGGTATTCACGCAGAATTTGTATTTCAAGTATAGGTAGAGCTTAGATTATATCTATAAATAACTAATTTGTCGTCTATTTCAGAGCGTTCACATTCTGCAAGGAAAGAAGGTCCTCCTCGGTGATACTGAAGTCTTTGCACCGTACAATGATAAGTTCATCCATATAGAGGAGACATCTAGATTTATGGTATTTATTACATTGGTTCTGTTCTACCCATTGTCAGATATGGCAGAATAATTATAATTATTCAACATTAATTACTGTAAATGTGGTTATTTTTACTGGGGGGAAATTTCTCGATTCTAACATCAAGACATTACACGTGGGGGAAATATTCGTGATAAAAATGTCTTTTCCATTGTAAAAATGCAGCGGGGATATTTTTGAGTGGGGGAAAATTTCGCGATGTCTATCGATTCGCGAAAATTACCCCCACACGAAAATTTTCATGTTTACAGTAATACAAGCACTATTTTTGCCCAATGTAGATAGGACTTTGATTTGCCCAGTATTGAATTTGCATACTTACGCATTTTCTTAAGAAACTCTTTGTGTAGAATTTTATTTGCTCCATCGTAAATAGGCCACTTGCCAAAATTCATAATGGCGACAAAATGTATGAGGTATGCAATTTTCGTTCACTTTTTCATTGATACGTCTCGATGAAATTGCGTCTTTAAACAGTGACGTCATAATGTAAAACAATGCCAAAAGATGTTGACTCGGACATTTTGTGCTTTCAAACAAGATTGGAAAATGGTCTTTTTGCCCTCATGGCACCTATCAATGACCTTGAAAAAAAAAGAATTTCAAGCACCAATGTCTAATTGTACTGAGTGAGCAAAAACATGTATGAAGTTTTCAGTCCATATTTTTATAATTTCTGCAAGGGAAGAATTTGCATAAGTTAAAATTGTTCTTTTTCAGACTGTGCGTACCGTAGGTGGAGTTATTGTGCGGTTTGATGGTGACAATACCATGGAGGTTACCGTCCCCGACACATACAGTGGCGCCCTCTGTGGTTTGTGTGGTGACTATAACGACATCACTGATGATGACTGGAGAGTGGGACCACGTTATCCTGATCAATATGGACAAATAGTAAGTACCGTAGATTTACATCCATAACTTAAATTCAAGGTCAAAATTGAAGGCAATTGAGTCCTTTTGTTTTACACAGCTACTTTCCTTTTGGGGACAGAATCTGACATACTTTTAATTATAACATGATCACATATTAGGAAAATTATGTAGAAATCATGGAGTTGATACTGTGAAAATTATGTTTACAATCAACATTATAACACTGCAACAAACTTATGTCAAATTCTGTCCCAAATTGGAAATCAGACTTTTGTTCTACAGAATCAGTCAAGGCTTTTGCCTATGACATTTCCAGTTAATTGAATTAAGTATTGTCTTCAGAACTGAATTTTCCTGACAGAATTCTTGAAAACTTCCAATGAAATGTCGGACATTTTGGAATTTTGATCAGTCCAAATAATAGACACAACATGAGTTTTTATCGGACCATTAATAATTTTTATCGGCAAATCCGATAAAACCAATACTTTTCATGAACTCTGTCCTGAAATGAATTTGTGATTCCCATATATATATGTCTATTTTCAGCAAAATTGAAATGTTGAATCATTGTAATATTGAAGCGCTGGCAGGTTCATATTTTCAATTGTTCTTAGCATTTGAATTGTTATAACTCTTACCATGCTTATTAATTGTCTACCTTTACAGACTGACAACAATAATTTCTTTGGTGATTCCCACGTGGTACCAGATTATCTATGTGGCTCTAACTGCGGTCCATGTGAGACTAGCTACGTCGCGTTTTGTGGTGATAAGGACCCCGGGCCTGTCCGAGAAACATGTAATCAACTCATACAGGATACCGATACTTTTGGTGTAAGTTAAAATAGGAGATAAATTTAGCATTAGTTTCAATTCTTTGGCCTAGGTTAGTCATTCTTTTAAGAATCAGTGAAAATTCTAGGGGTTCTTTAAGATTTTTGCAAGTGATGCTTCACCTGAAAATGCCAGATTTTATCAATATACAATGTAAGTTTTTGTGTCGCCTACGAAGCATAGCGACACTTAGGGATCACTTTGTCCGTTGTCCGTCTGTCTGTCTGTCACACTTTGGGTGTCACAGCCCATAACTTTTGATTGGTAAGTGATAGGGCTTTGATATTTCACATGTGTATTCCTTGTTACAAGACCTTCCTACACATACCATGATTTTGACCTAGTGACCTTGACCTACATATTTGACCTACTTTTCAAAAAAATTAAGAATGGATATATCTTTTGATTGGTAAGTGTTAGGACTTTGATATTTCACACATGCAATCATTGTGGCAAGACCTTTTTACACATACCATAATTTTGACCTTGTGACCTTGACCTAGATATTTGACCTACTTTTGAAAAAAAGATAAGATTCGCTATATCTTTTGATTGGTAAGTGATAGGGCTTTGATATTTCACATGTTTATTCCTTGTAACAACGCCTTTCTACACTTACCATAATTTTTGACCTATTGACCTTGACCTACATATTTGACCTACTTTTCAAAAGAAATAAGATTGTATATATCTTTTGATTGGTAAGTGATAGGGCTTTGGTATTTCACATCTGTATTCCTTGTGACAAGACCTTTCTACACAGACCATAATATTTGACCTTGTAACCTTGACCTAGATATTTGACCTACTTTTCAAGAAAAGTAAAATTGGCTATATCTTTTGATTGGTAGGTGATAGGGCTTTGATATTTCACATGTATTTTCCTTGTAACAATGCCATTCTACACATACCATAATTTGTTACCTTTTGACCTTGACCTAGCTATTTGACCTTCTTTTCTAAGAAATTAAGGTTGTATATATCTTTAAATTGGTTGGTGATAGGTGTTTAATATTTCTTATGATGAGACCTTTTTGTTACCAATTTTTATGTACTGACCTTGACCTAGATGATTGACACTCTTTTCTGAAAATATGAGAATGACCATATCTTTTAATTTGTAATAAAGAGGTCTGATATTTCAAATGAATTTCATTTGAAAAGACTTTTCTACTGATACCAATAATTTTGATCCACTTTCTAGAATAATAATCAAACCGCTTCGCAGACGACACAAGCATTCCTTGGATTGCTATTTTATTGTTTATTGTCAAATCAATCAATCAATTTTAATTATGTACATTTATAGACATTATATATTATCGGAGACCTTACCGGTATTTGATTTCAAGCAAAGATAACTGAGTACCAAATAATGCTTGGTTTGTACGGAATGCAAATTTTTTTCATTTCATAAATTTGAACTCTCATGAAATACATGTATAAGAGTTTACATTTATTACAAAGAATTGAATATTTCAAACGTGAAGTACATTTACATAGAACTTCTGAAATAATGTACTAATGCCTTTATTTACAGACTTGTTTGACCAACATGAGTAGTACGATGTTAGACAATATACGGTACAGCTGTGAGTATGACGTATGCAACTCTGGTCAGACAGCACAGACACTGTGTACATGGGCCACCAATATGGCACTGATGTTCTGTAAACAGACCATGAGCTCCAGGGAGCGCATCCTGGCCATGGAAAAGTTCCATTGTGGTAAGAAAACAAAGTGTCTTTATTTGTAGGATAAATTTGAACTTTAGAAATAGAAATTTACTTTATTTTATATTGATATTTGATAAAAAAAAAAGATACCAGGGTACAGATCTCCAGCATAGTGACATTACACAGCCCATTGTGCCTCATATGAAATTCATGTGAAATTTATATGAACTTTACATAAACATGATGAAATTTCACATAAAATTTATGTGAAATTTACATGAAACTTTCTTGCATGAATTTTATGTTAATTCAATTTCGCATGAAGATCACAAAGAAAAATTCATGCGAAATTTAAGTGAAGTAGATTTATGTGAAATATTTTTCACATAAATCATGTGTGAAATTTATATGAATTTCACATGAACTTTCATGTGTAAGGCACAATTGGCTGTGTATATATTGATTACCACAGCAAAACCTTTGTTCAAGCATGATAGACACAAGGAATAGACTACAACATATGCCTTAAAATAATAATGGTTCCTAAAGTTGGAAGTCGGTTTAGGAGTACATTCTACCTTTATCAACTGAAGAAAAGTTGAAAGTATTTTAATCTTCAGTTGTAATTCTTGGAAATCTTCAGGTTATGGTCTAAAAAAAAAACCAGAACAACTAGACTGTATAGTTTGATATGTGCCTGATCTCACTTTAACGTCATACATGTATATAGTTTTATTGGTCATTTAGATTTTGACGATTTATTTATGCATGAATCAAAGTAATGAAAATAAAAATTTTAATTAATACCAACTATAGTATGCATGGTTAATTAAATTCACATTGATTTATTGCATGTTATACATGTATTTTATGACACTTGAATTGACAATTAATTTTGCATGTTATATTGTTGACATTTTAATATCACTGATGAGTTTTTGCATGTTGTTTTTAATGTCACACTTGAATATTAACAATGATTTATTGCATGTTAGACGTTGGATCATCACAATGTGGTAAAGACTGCATATGTAGTTGGTTTCTGTTTTATAATTTCTTCATAATCCTTTACTTACTAACACACACTCCGATGTGCATTTTCTCAGGAATCTTTGTGCATTTTCTCAGAAATCTATGTGCATTTTCCCAGGAATTTATGTGCATTTTCTCAGAAATCTATGTGCATTTTCTCAGAAATCTATGTGCATTTTCTCAGAAATCTATGTGCATTTTCTCAGAAATCTATGTGCATTTTCCCAGGAATTTATGTGCATTTTCTCAGAAATCTATGTGCATTTTCCCAGAAATCTATGTGCATTTTCTTAGAAATCTATGTGCATTTTCCCAGAAATCTATCAGTTTTGTAGCTACTTCAAACTAATCTTCAATTTTAGGTGGTACAGAATCATAGGTCCAAGATGTATAGTTTTTAGCCTTTGCAGTTTTCTTTTCTTTTTTTTCGGCATAAGCTTAATATTTACTTCATAAATTATTTGGTTTCCATAATTTGTGATTGTATTTCTTGTGAAAAGTGCTGATTACCTATGCCTTTTCATGCTTTGAAGTACTCGATAACATGTGAATACGGTATAACTAGAAATTTTCGCAAGATACTAATTTTCGCTATATTTGCGAGTGATTTGGAATCACAAAAAATTATGCTTGCGGAAAATCGTGTTTGATAAGGTATAGCATGAACTGGCATATCAGGTACATTTTATTCTGATTTTACATGTGACATTCTTGACTTTCCTTGTTTAAATGTAAAGAGAAGTGCATTGAGTGTATTCTTACGATAGAACTAGCTAAATCTTCAATAATGATAGGTACAAAACAGTAACATCATATGTACATATTTGTTTGTAATTTAGAAATTGCGAAAAGTTGTACTCGCGAAATTAAAGACACCCTATTTTACCATAAAATCGCAAAATTGATACTCGGAAAAATTTCTGGTTATACGGTAACAATTGATGGAGCTTTTGTATCATATTTCTTGTATAGGTAAATTATCATAGAAAGTTCTGACATCATTGTTTGCAAATATACACAGCTTATACACAGCGGTATAAGCAATTTTATATAAAGCATGTAACAGTGCCATATCAGCTTATAACTGAAGAAGGGAATCAAACTACATGCACTACCATTAATGTCTTAATTTTCTTTAAAAATGGCTTTTTACTTGTCTATAGAACTTGCAGACCTTTATAATTGATATGATACCTTTCAAAGCTGTATACTTTCGGGTTTCATTGGTCATGAAAACTGCCTAACTAACCAGAATAGTATACTCTATGAATTTACTAAATGTATACTCTATGAATTTACTAAATATTATTCTCTTTTCAAGCTTAATCCATAATTTATGCTGTGAGAAACTTAATTATAAACATTCCAGTTAGCACAGAATGATATTTGGTTACAAATGTATTGGGTATTTTTGTAACATGAATGTGTTAATTCTCATTTTGGAAGGTGTAACTCAGTATTTGATGTTATAGAATTGAGATATCCTTATAGTTTTGTTAAATTATGGCAAAAAATGAGTCTCCATAGAAACGTATGCAAAACTGGAATTTTCCATAAAAGTGATGATTGTACAGCAAATTGGAATAAAAATGGTGAATTGAAAAATAACCTTGAATATTTTTAAAGATCAATACGAATTTTGTAGTTTTTCGAAAAACTTGATGACTTGTACATGTCATGGAGCGTAAACTTTATTTTTCACATTTCTTTATACTTGTTTATTACTAGGTGAAGTGACTACTACAACATCTCAACCAAGCACGACCATACCACAGCCATCCACTACTACAGAAAGACCAAGTACAACGACTACAACTAGTGCAACTAGTAGTACCTCAACAACGACAACACCAAGTACAACTACGACACCAAGTACAACAACATCAAGTACAACAACGTCAAGTACAACGACAACAACCCCAAGTACAACTACCTCAACTACTAGACCTACCACAACTCAAAGTACAACAACAAGTACAACGACTCAAAGTACAACACTTTCCCGACTCCTTACAACAACGACACAGCAGACAACTACAACAACAGTTCCCACAACTACTACAGAGACTTCCACTACTAGTGTTACTAGTACATCCACAGATAGTAGTGGCTCAGGGTCTAACTCTAGACAGCAGGGTGCAGGTAAATTATGCAAACAATTTCACCCACCATTATCCTTAAGTTTGAATATCACTACTCATAGATTTCACTACTGGAAATTCTAACATCAGGTCAAGATTAAGAAAACCTACAATCTGATGCCACGAGAGGTTTTCTTTGTCATCTATTAATCCTGTTAACAGTGAAACTGGATAAGATTTTAGGTTTCATTGCTATTCGTCTGTCCAAATAAGCTTGTTTTGGCCTTGATATTTCACTGCCTGCATGGATTTGAGTAACATTTAAAAGAATCAATTCCCAGGAACCAAGGATGGTGATGTTCTTGATCCCAGATGAAAGGTCAGGGTCACAGTATATGTGGGCTGAAAAATCTTGGCCCGCCATAATTTTCACTGCCTGCATGGATCTGAATATGTCACAGAATTGTTGCCAAGGTCCTAAGGATGTGTCAGGACCCTGATCCAAGGTCAAAGGTCAAGGTCATGGTACATGTTGGTTGAAAAATCATACCTTTACTTTTCACTGCCTGCATGAATTTTAACATTTCACAGAATTGTTACCCAGGACCAGGATAAAAGGGTGTATCATAACCTTGATGTCAAACAAAGTCACTGCACAGTGCACTTCATTAGTAGGTAGAGCTGTAGGACAAAGATTTATACTGGTAGGGGACGTAGGCCTATATGGTTTAGTGATCAAAAGCTTGTTGATTTTTGGGTCAAGTTGCCTCATGCAAACTTTCTGCTTTACAAATAATTTGCCAGGATATAACTCAAGACTCATTGAATCTATCAAAATCAAATTTAGGTATCGGGATACTTACTGGGATGGGCAGGTCCCCCGTGATTTAGGGCCAAAAAGTCAAGGTCATATTTCATTGATGGCTGGTGTAAGGGACAAGTTGCTGCACACAGTATCTAGTTTTCCTGTTTATTTGTTTGTTTTTTATGCCCCTGAATCAGAGATTCAAGGCATATAGTTTTTGGCCTGTCTGTCTGTCTGTTTGTCCGAAAAACTTCAACATTGGGCATAACTTTGAATGGAAGGTGATATAGCTTTCATATTTCACATATGTATTTCTTGTGACAAGACCTTTCCATTGATATTAAATTATTTGACATCATGACCTTGACCTTTGACCTACTTTTCAAAAGCTTTAACATTGGGTATAACTTTTAAATGGTAAGTGATAGGGCTTTCATATTTCACATGTGTATTCCTTGTGACAAGACCTTTCCACTGATACCAACTTTTTATCTTGTGACCTTTTCCTCAACCTTTGACCTACTCTTCAAAAACATTATTATTGGACATAACTTTTGAATTGGTAATTGATAGGACTTTCACATGTGTATTCCTTATGACAAGACCTTTCCATTAATACCAAAATAGTTTACCTCATGACTTTGACCTTGACCTCTGATCACTTTTCAAAAACTTTAACATTGGGCATAACTTATGAATGGTAATTGATAGGACTTTCATGTATCACATGTGTATTCTTTCTGACAACACATTTCTATTGATACTAAAATATTTTACCTTGACTTTGACCTTTGAATTACTTTACAAAAACTTAAGCATTGGGCGTAACTTTTGAATGGTAAGTTAGAGGGTTTTGATATTTCACATGTGAATTCCTTGTAACAAGATTTTTCCATTGATACCAACATTTTTCAGCCCAGTAATCCTGACCTTGACCTTCCACATACTTAACAGAAAATGTTGTTTATACTAAAAAAGATCTCACCAGGGGCATTCGTGTTACACAAACACATGCTTTATTATTTCAGTTTTTAAGGGCTGCTGACTAGGTCCATGTGTATAATTTGTATTGTTCTTCAAATATTTCGAAACAAATCATAAGAAATTTGACTCGTGAAGTAAATCAACTAGTATATCACAATATCTTTCAGAAAACTCTTATTTGAATCTCAGGCACCAATATGATATACTGTAAACATGGAAATTGTTGCTGGGGTAATTTTCGTACGGTCGCATTATTACCGATATAAAAGACAAAAGGAAATACTCCTGATTTGGCCATAATAACCCCCACGGGTACTGTTGCCATGTTCATTTCGCGAAAATTTCCCCACACAAAAATTACCATGATTACAGTAAATAGTTGAATTATGTTTGCATATTAACATGTTTTCTTTTGTATTTTTCAGATGATGCTACGGCCCTTGTACCTGCTATAGCCATTCCTATCATACTTCTCCTGTCCTTTGTAGTGATCGTCCTCTTCTATAAAGTATACAAGATACGCCAACATGCTCAACAAAAGTATGTTGTCTATCAAAGCTGGGATTTACATTACTGTATGGAAGACAAAAAATCATATGGCTTTTCTTACTTTTTCTGAATTACATTTTTTTAAAGAATTGAAAAAGAAATAAATTGCTGTGTGAAATAGAAAATTAAAATTTGTTTCAAGATTGTGAAAATTATCATTATTGTTTGAATTCTGTCATAATAAATTACATGTATTAGCTTCAACTGTAAATTAATGCTCTTAAAGTTTCATTTATTTATTGTTATAAAATTTATCAGTCTTTTATTTTCTTATAAATATGTTAGATATTCATTATATCACATACTTTTTCCCCAGATTAAAGTTCTCTAACGCCTTTGATGAGCCACCACCAGATTATATCAGGAGAGGTTACGCCTATAACAGAGACTCGTTCCGCGGACATCTGCCAGTACAGTCGTACCCTAGCAGGAATGGTCGTTATGATTCATCAATATGATTGTTCTCTTCTTATGCCGTATGTAAGTTCAACCAATATTGTGAATTAAACTTTGTTTGGGACTAATAAATGTAGTTGATTTTCTAATTTATTTACTGTAGTCTGATGACCATCATCACAAAATTTGGCAGTCATTGCACTAATTGTAACAACAATAGAAAATATGGCTACACGTCGCAGAGGATGTGATAATATATGATATGATATAATGCAGAGTTTTGCCAATTCTACTCCTCCACAAATTCTGACAAAACCTCTGTCAAATTAGGCATTTAATTGTTTGTACTGTGAAGACATGATAAGACTTTACTACATTTCAGCATTTATGATTGAAATGGCGTCATTTGATTGTTTGTACTGCGACGACATAATAAGACTTTTAACACATTTCAGAATTTATGACTGAAATGGCATCATTTGTCATAAGTTTCTGGAATGGTCAATGATGTGATGACTGTAGTTTAATCATTAGTTTTTAAAAGGGCACAATCATGATCTTGAAAATGGATTATCCTTGATTCTGTCTATTAAGAAATTAACAGTGTCCGTAACTCGACCCTCACATAAAGAGAATGTTTTAGGCTGTAGGAATCTAAATATGTGATACCAGTGTGTATAAACCTGTGGATAGATTTTAAAAACTCTTACGTTTTCATTTTATCTTCAGGTGAAAACAGAGTGCTATGGAAGTGCCATTACAGTGTAAAGACTGTCTAAAACTATCAGTGACTATTATAGGGGACACTGAGTGACGTTACGATTTGTGATACTTCAAATATGCTACAGACAATCATAAGAAATACCTGCAAAAGTTCCTATAATATATATATTACATATATGTTGCATGAACATGTATAATTTATTTGCCATTTGTAAGTCTTTATTTATATTTGAATATTTTATGATACCATGTATTTTTATATCTCATTGTAAATAAGCTGCAGAATCACAAATGATTTGTTAAACTGTCAAACGCACACGTTTTATACTTGAACAGATGTATTGTTTTACATAAAAGAAACATTGTTGACTATACAGAAATTTACAAAAATCAAATAAAAGTTATATCAATATGAAATGTCAAGTTTTCTACAATTTAGTGACATTCTGAATCAATAGTATAATGTTTACCCAAGACTCCAATGAGTTTCAGCAGAACATCTGTCATTGTGTAAACTTAACCATTTTACATCCTCTGAAGCATTTTACAACCTCTGCAGCATACAAACTTTTTCAGTCTTATAATGACTATAGCTGAGGTGTTAGGATTTTATTAGGTTTACTATTGATATGTCTATCTTCAGATTTATATACGGTATTTTTTTACAGAGCTGTATGTCCTAACTTCTGATCCCACATCCTTTTGAACCAAAGTCAGGCTCAACTTATTTCTTTGGATCCTTAAGAAGTTAAAAAAAGAATCACTAGGAGGAGACGAATCCTATTGAATTTCAAGGTCACAGCAGTCATGTGTTTAAACTTTATCGACAGGATACTGACTCAAACATAATTTCTAGGTAATCATGTCGGGAGGAAGAATATGTCAAAGGTCAAGGTCACAGTTGTATGATAGCCTGTGATTAGTATACCGCTATATTGTGCCATTAGCATTACTACAGTGTTCTAGCATCCTGGTATAAGATTGACAAACGTGCATGAGAAAGATGAAAAAGGAAATGCATTAATCAATACAAATTACAATGAATTATAACAGGATGCTGGAGTGTTCTGACTGTGAGTAAAGGTTATACCCCTAAGGTCAAGGTCACTACCGGTATGGACTTCACAAGTTTTGTATGTGAAACCTTTCCTTGTCTATAACATCTATATGCCGTACTGGATTAAGTTAACCTTTTCTGAGCCATAGCTTTTTCCCCTCTGTGTGGATTATAATATTACACAGAATCTTCGCCTAAGACCCAAGTGTGTTTCTTAATCTCGAATCAAGGTCATAGGTCATAAGAAGAAGATCCCCAACATGATTATAGGAGGACACACACAAGAAAAAAAAAGACAGAAACTAGAACAATTACAACACAGGGCTGCAGATCAAAGGTCAGGGTCACAGTGCACTTAATGGTTTTTAAAAACCTTGTCCCGGCCCTAGCTTCTTTCCCTTTGCATGGGAAACTCATAGAGTACATCTTGATAGAAACTCATAGAGTACATGTACATCTCAAGATTGCCTTATGACCAAGTGAGGTCATATAAGATAAAGATCAAATTCATAGTACTTTAGATGGGTAAAACATTGCCCTGACTCTAGCTTTTCAGAGTTCAGAGATTTTAATATTATTATTACATAAAACTTGTTTTGCAGGACCCAAGGATGTGCCATGACCTCAAAGTCAAACCAATGTCATAAACAGGAGTCTAAGGTCACAAGGTCGATGAATCTTTATTGATTCATAACTTGATACTCTTTAGATAGATTCAGGGTTACCAGCAGTCTTGACAAGTCAGGGAAATTGCCTTTTTACAAGGTCAGGGAATTTTAGAATATGGTCAGTGAAAAGCAAAAAAATCCATAAAAGGCAGGGGAAAAATATATCGGAGCTGAAAAAAAAAGATTTAAATTCTATGGCTATGGTAGTGTTTAAGTTAAATTGAAGTAATTAGAAATGAATTTTAAATAAAAGAGGCCTCATAAGAATACTTTCAAAGCCTTTGTTTTTGTTGTTGCCTTTTAAAAGGTCTCACATGATGACATGCATAAAATTTTCGTTGTCAGGGAATTCTGTTCACCGAGAGTACTGGCAACCCTAAGACTTGAGTTATTAGTATTTAGATCACAGGATTAGATCCCAACACCCAACTGTGCATTATGACATTGAATCAATGTCGTAGGTCAAACTTTCCACTGCATTAATATTTTCCTATAGTTATTGTCCTCACTTTTGAGTAACATGGACTGTCCGTGTCCCGATGACTGAATCTGACCATGTAGATGACCAGTAATTAAGATATGGTCATCGTCAGTCAGAGAGAACAGGACAATGTGATTACAAAGTTTAGGGCCCCGCATAATAATGCAGGAGCCCTATAGGAATCACGTATTCCGTTTGTCCGTCCATCCGTCAACAATTTGGTTCAGATTTGGTTCAGGACTACGCGATATCTCGATAAGTTTTCAGTGTACAGCTTTCATATTTCATACACATATCAATGATCACGAGAAGATTATGCATATACTATGTCTATAATTTTTTAACCTTCAAGGTCAAAGGTAAAGGTCAAACTGAGGTTAAATTCAATAAAACATCAACACTTTGGTTCCTACGCGATAACTATTTATAAGCAAACTCAAGGCACAGCTTTCATGCATATTTCATACACAGATAAAAAAGAATCATGAGAGAAAGTTCAGACGTGCCTATAAATTTTGAACCCTCTAAGTCTAAGGTTAAGGTTAAACATATGCAAAGTTCAAATGAAACCATAAAGTTCGATCAAGGTCAAAATGCAAAATTCAATAAAATATTAACTCTTTGGTTCTGACGACACGTAACTCAAGTAGTTTTCAAGGAACGTTGGATCACTAGAACAACAGATCTGTTTATAGGAACACGCCTATCTATAGATTTAACCTTCAAGGTCAACTGGTCAAACTTAGGGAATTTCTTATGAAATATAAATAATACTTTGGTTCTGATGCAATAATACAGTGTTCTAGGATTTTGCGGTTCAAAAACCACTTTCCAACGGGTTAGTGCATGCTCACCAAATGTGCTTACCCTGCAAGGAAACTCACGCAAACTAAAAAAGAGTAAATGTTTAAAATATTTTAGATATCGGGCATATGGTCATTACCATGAAATTGAACTCTATCTAAAGAAATAAATAAATGGATGCAAAGTATCCAGTGGCGGATCCAGCGCCCTTTTGCAGGGGGGTCAAGGAGCGAAGGAGCTGTTAAGATAAGGGCCGTATTCAGCCCTGAATCCCGTGACTTATTTCTTGCGCATGGCGAATCGTATACAGAAGGACATGAATCATTTTTGAAATATAATGTATTTGCAGAACTGTTACATGTTTTACATCATGTTAAGGAACTCTTAAGGTTGTGAAATTAAGGTCGAAAGAGGTAGGGGTGCTCGGATAGAAAATCCGATAATATCGACAAAAAAAGTTTACATTTTTTAACATTTTGTCTAAAATGGATAAATATAAGCTAAAAGACATCAAATATGTCTACATTGTGTATCAGAAATAGATTTCGAACGTTCTACCTCCTTTAATCGGTAAATAACGAAATCCGGAACTTAAAATACGGTCTTATTCTTCATTCAATTGCTACAATGTAAGCCTTTTAGCGCGAAATACACATTGACGGAGAAATGAACATCTCTCTTGCTTATTTCGTTCCTAATTCTTGTATCTTTCATTCAATCATATTGAGTACACAATGTTTGATGGATTAAAGAGGAAAAGTAGTCAAATGTGCTATATTTAATGGTCAAAAAGATCGATTCTTAAAAGATGCACCCCCCTTTCCATTTTTAGTTTTTCGTCTCTGGGGTAGTGTTCCCCCCCGGAGATACAGAACCCCACTTTGCCAAAATATTTGTATCATGGATACACATCTCCAGTAAAAGTGGCTTTCTGTATATCCGGGGGGAACAATGTTCAATAAAACTTTTCCGTTTTCTATTGATTTCTATGAGAAAAAGATAAGTTTTGACCCCAAAATTAGCAATATTATGCAAAACAGATAAAAAATAACTTCATATTCTGATGGGATGCCGTATAGGTATACATTTTACCAAAAAAGTTTCTTGAAATTTCAATTTTCAAAATTTCACTTTTCAGGGCTGATTTTACGCCTTATCTTAACAGCTCCTTTTGCCGATTTTTACTGAAAATGGGCCAAAATATACCTGTTTTTGGAAAATTTTGGGTCAATGCCGGGGGGGGGCGGACGCCCCCTCCGCACCCCCCAGATCCGCCACTGGTATCATCTTGGACTTTGGGGTGACTATTCATTGTGCCTCAAAATTCACTTACGGTCCATGGTCCGCATAGCTTTTGGTCGAAGACCCCATGCAAGGACTGTAAATAAATTAACATAATACCCTCCCAGTTAGCACGAGCATGTT
Organism: Pinctada fucata; assembly: GCA_028142955.1. Taxonomy (NCBI): domain Eukaryota; kingdom Metazoa; phylum Mollusca; class Bivalvia; order Pterioida; family Pteriidae; genus Pinctada; species Pinctada fucata. Next base: position 20,269,896 of record AP027113.1, on the reverse strand, counting down.
TTAAAAAACATGTCAAAAATATTTGAATTTTCAGTAAGTGTTATAGAAACATGATTTTGTATGGTTCCAGAAATATCAATAAAACATTTTTGGAAACATTTCATAATGTTCAGCGCTCTTAAATGTTGTTAAAACATTTTAAAAACATTCTGCTCAGTGTTTTAAAAATGTTCTTGGAACGTTTTGTCAGAAATGTTTCAACAGAACCTGTTTGAAACCATACAAAAATATTTCGAAAATGTTTTGTGTTACCTGGGCTCTCTACTCTACACACTAACATCTATAATCTTTCAAGGGCGGATTTAGGGGGGTTGGGGGGTTAACATGTTCAAATAATTTGCAAAACATGTACGTGTGTCAAACAATCAATGTAAATGGTACAGGGATTGAAACCTACCCTACACGTTTCTGTCCTCAAATACCCGGTTTGGGTATTTCTGTCATCTACAAATTTTGTTAAAAACATACTTTGAAATAACCGGGAAAATGGGCAAATATTGAACATTGTATATAGCTCGAATATGCTCCGGGGGCCTATAATTTTCAAAGCCTTTAAATCCTTCTCATACACCCACACAAGCCCCCCCCCCCTTTCACATAAAAAAAACCCCAATGATATTACTCAAAATTTTTACTCGATATCGTACCAATTTTCTAAGTACATGTTAAGCCAGGCGTACATTCACAAGTACGCAAAAACATTCACATCGTCTCGCGAAAAAAAAAAAAAAAAAAAAAAAAATGAGAGCGCCTCCCCCGGCAGTTGCCAAAAAGAAGGGGATGGTCTTTTGAAATAGTATTTAAAGCAAACTACTGTCCAGAAATAGATCAAAGACACTCCAGAAACCACCGATTTCAATGCATTTTTCGTAATTTTCATTCGAACTCAATACAACGATCGCTAACAAGGTACGAGCGGTCGATTGGAAAGACTTTGTGTGGACGTACATATAAGTATTTAGGGAATATCATGTTCACATCTCAAGTGTTCTTCATCTTAGGGAGCAACCATTTGATTTTTAAGGGGGGGGGGGCAGGAAGACTTTGCAAAGAAAATTTCCGGATCGAAATTTTAGGGGGAAAAAATTTTCCGATCCGAAAAAATTCCGGATCATGAAATTGCCCCTCTCCCTCTCTTCCGACCTTTCCACATGCCTAGTAAACACGATTTTTGTGTGTCATAAACTAAGTACAAATAAAAATGGACCAAACTTTACGCAAGTTGGAGTAAATTCATCAAATTCAAGTCTTTAGCAGTCTGTAGCCTGTCTCAGTTGAATATCGTTTAAGTGAATATAGATTATATAGGTATGATATGTCATTCAAGAAATTAAAATGAGGTGATATGCTGGCAAGAGATGAACTCATCCTGTGATTGATGTTTAATATTACTGAAAAATCACGCTGAGTAATTTTCAACATTGGAAAATTACAACAAAAAAATAATCCGGCCCGAAGGGCTGGCAAAAAAAAAAAAAAAATTTCCGGCCTTTAAAATGGCCGAAAATTTTTTTCCGGCTGGCAAAAGTCTTCCTGCCCCCCCCCCCCAAAAAAAAATCAAATGGTTGCATGCGTTATCCCATCTCAATTCAGCTGAAATACGCTCCAGAGGTCAGCAATTTGCTTCATTTTTGTTTCAAAATTTTCTCGGGGGAGCACCCCCACCCACCCACTCAAGGGGATGGGTAACATATTTCCATACTGTCCCCACTCAATCTCATTAAAACTCGCTCAATCACACTCCTATTTTTAGTTTTGTCCCCACTTGACCCTTCGGGTCTCGCAAGTCACCCCCCCCCCCCCCTCAAAAAAGTGTCCAACCCTTCTTTATAGTCCACATCGAAAACACCCTGGCTACGCCCCTGTCAGCAGTAAAGGAAAAATTATTTTATTTAGAAATCTTTATTAACCACATAAATTGAGTGGAAAAATGGTCTGAATATTCGAGAAGGTAAGGAGAAAATATGCTCTAGAATGCACATTTTATTCCATTTTTCAAAAATTTTCCGGGGGAGGCCCCCCGAACCCCCACCTACAGGAGGGGGCAACCCCCTCCCGTACCCTCCCCCGCTCGACACTTCGTGCCTCGAATCGACCCTTTGGGTCGATACAACCCACCCACCCCCCCCCCCCCCCCCCCCCCGCTTGCCACTCTGGATCCGCCACTGTCTTTTAGGATTTTTCCCAAAAGCCAGCTAATGTCCTGATACGTCTCACTAGATGTGCTTTTAGAATAAACTGAAACTCTTGTAAACGTAAATCAAAATTTTAAATCTCGAAATAAAGCCATTCTTGGACTTATACCGACTAAAAAAATTATTCTATAAAATACACGCATTTTGAAAAAAAAAACCTGACGCTCCGCCTACAATGAATATGCATGACGAGCAAATTTTAAAATAAAATGCATATATAAACAGCATCATGCCTTGTATACAAAAACGAATGATAAAACAATTTAAAATTTCTAGAAATAATTCACTTTCAAATACAGGAATATCTTTATTTTCTTGTTACATTCATCGTCTCAAAATTTGAAAAAAAACCCACGAGTTTTTAAAGCCAAGGGAGGAAAAAGTAACAGCCCTGTCAAAGACAGCACCTGCAGTTGAATGTAGAGAACGTCAGAGGCAAGACCGGAGAAAATGACAGGTATAAACAATATATTTTTATTCATCTTTGACAAAATTAAGTTGGTTAAAAAATTGAAGATACCTTGCACTAGAATCCCTGTTGCTCGCTCTTTAAAATGTGGTTTGATTTGATTTCCTTCGATGCACTTTTGGACCGCACTGCCTCTGATTATTGTTTACAGTTGTATGGGGATTATCCTGTCCGATTTCGGTGGTATTTTCCATCAAGAAATATATTATTTTCCATTTTCAGATGAACGTAAGGGCTATAGAAAGAAGGATTATCCACGGGAGAAGTCATTGATCCCATGATCAGAGGAAATGCAGTCTAAAAAAAAGTAAAATGATGAAAATAAGAGTGGCCTATACTCGGATATAGGTCATATTTCTCTCTCCAGTAGAAATGATTGATTCCTGTGCCAGAATGTTGCTGGTGCTGTTAATTTTAGTGCTCTTAGAAATGTCGTTTGGGGCATTTGACTCTGAAATACGAAGGGAACCAAGGGACATATTTTTGCCACATTCTCTACCCAAAGGTTCACAGATCACGAGTTTCCTTGGTATATCTACACGGTCCCTATCTACGCACAAACAGATTGGAGAATTACAATTCAAGATCCATTTTCTAGACAAGGAGGCAGAGAAAATCTTTATTTTAACAGAATTTGGAGAATTGAAAACGAACTGTGATCTACACGGATATCTACACAAAGTGTTCAGAATTAAAGTAGAATATGAATTCATCTTCAAATCATTCCACACAGACATAGCCCTCCATATTGATAGTATTCCGTTTATATTAGCTTTTCAAAAGCAACATTTTGTGGGATTTATACGAGAGAATCTTCCACCTTTATCTCAAGTGACCTTGATAGGAGACTTTTTCTTAAGTTTACCTACCAGCGAAGTTGAGTATCATATTGCATCGAACAATCAACATGATTTTGAAGTGCTAGAAAATGGATCACCTCATCTTGTAGCAAAAAAATCTCTTTATAGACAACACAAACAGGAATATACAATTCGAATAATTGCGGAATTGATATCAGGGCATTCTATTTCCTGTGATGTGACAGTGATAGTTGTTTCAGCAGATTATTTTGTAGACAACAAAAGTGACAACCCTGACGACAATGCGCCTATGAATTTTATAAACCTCTATGATTTGACAAATTATCTATCTTATTCAAATCAGAAAAGAATAGATGAGAATCATTATGTAGGGAACAAAGCATTCATAGATTGTCACCAACATTCCAACTTAACGTCTAGTTTTCAAACTTATTCAACCGAATTACATGTAGCTAACAGACCATCAGCCGTAGTGCATCAGCCACTTTCTGGACCAACATCTCTCAAATTTGTCCCATGCATTCATCATCACATTGCAAAGCGTCAAGCTTCATCAGTCACTGTTGAAAAAACGTACGAGGTTTTTGAAAATCAGACAACTGGCACGGTCATCTTAAACATACAAACTGATTCTTTGCCGTTAGGACAAATAGAGTTATATTCCATCGTTTCGGCCACCGTTGACATCTTCCAAGTGGACACGCGAGGAAATGTTTATCTAAAAGGATTACAAAAGTTGGATTACGAAGACGCAAGTCATAGAAACATCACCATTGTTTTCAGCATCACCTCTACAAATCCATCTGGTAAGCAGGATTTAATATTAGAAATTTATATGACGTATTAAAATAGGTAATATTTGTTGTTTGAAACAAGGTTGATCTTCTATGTACTGTACATGCAGGCAGAGTTCTCAAAATCTTCCATTGAAATGTAGGACATTTGGGAATTTTTATTGGTCCAAATAATCATGATAATAGACTCAATGCAAGTTTTTATCAGACCATATAATTTTTTGTCGGCAAATCCGATGAAACTGATACTTTTCATTAACTCTGTGCAAGTTACTTTTCATTTGCTTGTCTGTCAGATTTCGTTTTCATCTATACATGTACATGTATATGTTACTACATGTACATGTATGTAGGTACATGAACTTCCAGTTATATTCTGTAGCAGGTCTTGTTTAACTTTACAAATAATTTTGCTTAGGAAAAATACAACTTGTGTAGATATATATATGAACGAAGTATGAGTATGTATCGGGTATATTCCAGCAGTTTTATCATATACATGACGTACTGGTATGAAAAAAATATGATGGTATCTAGTGATTTTCTTGCATATAGGGAATGGTACGGTATAAGTAGACATTGCATGCTTATTCCTGTGTTATGCCTGTACCTGTCGCTACCACACCTAAGAGAAAGGTTTTAATTGCTTTGAAATGAGCATTCAAAAATATATGTATAGATTCTAGGTTATTTGAGAACAATGTTATCAACAGAACGACATAACAAATTCCCCATCACATTATGAATGGTGACAAACTCATTCAGGGTGTCAGAGGACTGATCCATTCATGACAAGCTCAAATCTCTATCTTTTCATTTTACGCAAAATCTGACGTACATGTCGGATATAAAGAGAACTTTATATACATGTACGTGTTTTCAAATGTTTGTCACTGTAGATACTATCTCATTATCTGTCTGTCAAACTTGAGAGTAGAGTTGAAAAGTTCTGATTTGGGTGAATGCACTCTAGCATTGTCAAATGTCAATCATGTTGAAGTTGTTTTTTTTTGTGTGTAAAATATATAACATGGAAGAAAAAAAAATTGATTCGGCAAGTACTGTGTGGTCCCAATCAGACAATGAATGAAAAATTCCTACATTGTAATTTACATACTGGTAACATATCATGTGATAAAAAAGTATAGAGGCACATTTCTAAAATAGAATTCTGCAATACATGTATACCATAGCCTTTACATGTAGGCATCTGCTTCATAGGGATTTGAGATATCAGAGAGTTGCACATTGCAGAGTACATATTAAAAGTAAATACAGATGTACGGTACTTGCTAATATAAACATGGAATCAGTTGTAGGGCTGGTAAAATCTGCAGATTGGATGGGAGGCTGTTTCTGTGGAGGGAAAGCTCGAGTAATGCATCTTTCTGAAAAATCTGATTTCATAATTTCATTGATCATGTTGATTGAGTCAGTACATTATAATTTAATTAAAATTGTGTGCAAGTGGTACTATGTAAGATACAGTATAAGATTTAGATTGCTATTAGTAAATACTTTTACTAAGATACGGTACGTTTATTTTCAAGTTACCCATTAGGATCCCTTTGGCTTTACCCTGATGCCCAGAGTAGAGTGCAGCTTAAATGAATTATCGTATACAAACACGAGTGTGTATATTTATTATTTCAGTCTTTAAGTTTACTTTAAAATCTGTCACCACAAACAGCTGACCGGCTGACCCTATACTGATGGCAGATTTGTTAGTGTGATCGCTTTGTGAATACGTCCTTCAATATTCTAATGTTTGATTTTACGGGGTATTTAAGTCGCTGCATTAAATGCACCAGACAAGAGTCGTCGACTGTAATTTGATTCTAACTGCAGCAAACATTTGCATGTGCAAAAAGGAGAGTGACAAGTGATGATAAAATTCCTTAAGGGATCGATCAAGGGGCATTACTCATGCTAGAAAACGAGACAGATGTAAACCACAAAGCTATAACGTAATCACGTTAATGAAGATACTGCGCCGGATCCATCTGTTGTCTGCAGCATTCTAAGTGAATGACCATGTAACTTGTAGGAAAACCGAGTGTTCGATATGATCAAAAACAACCTTTTGAATATTATGCACATTCATTATATTATAAATAATTCTGTAAAGTTTATGACACCGTGTAAAATGCACGATACTAAAAAAAAATCCCGAAGAGGTGGAGGTCCGACGTATGGCGTTTAGAAAATTACCCCAAAACATCAAACAAATGCGCAACTTTGACGAATCCTTGAGTTTCTGACCACCCAACCTCAGGCAAAGATAGGTTTCATCTAAGTTTGTTACGGAAGTGTTCGATTCAAAGCAGAACTTCTGTATACTTTTAGTTTTAAAGTCTGTGAAGTAGATGTGGAGTAAATATTACTGGATCCAGGAATAACTAATTGTTATTTTTAAAGAATGGATCGCCACTGGAAAAAACAAATCTGTTCGAAAAAAAAGAGGGGGGGGGGGGGTTGGGTCTTGAACTGAAATATCCTAATTGAGATCTCCGCATTATGTTTCTCTGCGACATTGTTCTACACAGTGTTCGTACATCCTGAGGTGTTTTATCTATTTATTGGCTTTACGTTGACATATTTTCAGTGCATTCCCCTAAATATTACAAATACCAGCACGGGATACGACAAAGTCAAATACATATTAACACCTCACTGTAAATATTCCCCAAACATGCCTTGGTTGTCAGCGCTTGATTTGCAGGGATCTCAATGGGAGTCCTGAGCAAGTGTGTAATTAGGTTGGATTATCAGATCAAACAAGTTCACATCTTATCGCAGTGTAAGATAGGTACTAATTGAATCATCATAGATATATAGGTATAGTACTAATTGAAACATCAATGATATTGATAGAATGTTTAGAGGTGACAGAGTTTGTCGACTAATTGAGTATCTTTTTTCCGGTCGTCCTTTATTTCTCCTTGATGAAAAGAAAATACTAATGCCAATTCCCGGCTTTTCCTACAGAGCTACATTAGCACGCGGATGAAGTTTCCACAATGTAATTAGCTGGCCTCGCTCGTGCATTCAACATGCATGATCGATAGAGATTTCCCATTCCGAAGAAGAAAGCAACTGAAAACAGAGCCGATGAAAACGATTAAAGAAAATGACATGACCTAAAGTTGACGCTCTGAGCTCAATGGAGTTCCTGTACCAGAAAATATCGATTTTCAAAGGCGTCTAGACCGCCCCAATAATCATCTCCAGTGATCTCCCCTAGATTCTCTTATTATTGATCAATAAGTAGGGCCACGAGATCACTCTGCGTGCATCTTGATGATTTTTGCAGTTGTAGATTTTTTTTATAACAAGATCGGTAGTTTCAGCCTCTTAGTGCAGAGAGCCTAACCTGTGAGGCATTGCGCGCACATCGCGTGTTCACATAAAAAACTACAGTGACTTCATGAAAGCGGAATGCAGAGGTCGTGCTGGGGTTCAATAAAGATCACACCTTGATTGACTCCCCAGTTCCCAGCTCCACGGTTCAAGTGTCAGAGAGTTTAGATACTTATCGGGTATGACAGAATGACCACTGATTATAAGCATGCGCAGATCCAGGATTTTCGTCGGGGGAAAGGGGGGGGTGGAAGAAAATAAAACCTAAATAGTTTGACAATTTCAAGAGGGGGGGGGGGTCCTGATCAACCATTCCTTAAGGTTAGGATGATCAGGACCCCCTATTGAATTTAGTATCCGCGTCGAGATCCACGTAAGTTTTCGCGCTTTTCCTATGATCGTACCACAAACTAATACTGAATGGTACATGATATCACCATTCAATGTAAATGTACTCGGTCCCGCCTTGTCCCGCCCGGGCGGCCACAAAATAGAATTTAATGCATGTGTAGGATTCTCAGCACGATCACAAAGCCAATATAGAAACTCTGACTGCATGCTTATGCATTTTATTACTGATCGTTCCTGTTAGTTGTAGCATTTCTGATAAGTTTGATAAGATGTACATCGCCCATCTCCAGAATTCTCACTCCTTTTTCATGTATTTATGGATCATTAAACTCTACATATTTTATATAATTTTGATGTTTAAAATTTCTTCCCTCTCAGATCCATCCAAGCGACTCACCGTCCATCTACATGTAAAGGACATCAATGACGAGAAGCCGGTCATCATCAACAAACCACGCCCCTTTCTGGCCACAGTGTCCACCAATCCGGGGGTAGGAGAGTTTGTATACGAGCTGGTGGCATTCGACCCAGATACCAACTCTAACATCCAGTACAACTTAGAATCTGGTACATACTGTACTTCATGTATAAAAATCATGCCATATTTGAAATACATGTACTAGTAATGAAATCGCCCAAGTATCATTTGAAGGAAATTAGATTGTAAGAGAAAATTGAAAGAATGATCTAAGAAGTAAAACAGTATGAAAAAGAAATAACAAGATACTAGTAGTAGTATAGTAAATAGTACATGCAAAATTATGACAGGTAGAATGAAGAAAGTCCATGCAAACAAGGTACAAGAACGCAAACAAGAACACATCCTCGCTACCCCAGGCTATTTGCGCTTTGACTGAATATTCAGTCAAAGCACAAATAGCCTGGGGAACCGAGGATGATAAGAACAGTACAGATAGACTGCAGATTAAAAACTGTATCTTGTATCTTTTTAGACAAACCATTGTAAAATTGGAAATAAAGGTCAAGTTCACAAGGTCATAGCCATGGTACCAAATGATAGCTATGGTCAATCTACATGTTTGAACATATCAATTCATATTCTATAATCTATATACATTTGTACATTCCAATAAAAAGTCAAAGCTTAGATTTTGGAATAGGAGGTCAAGGTACAAGATCAAGATTGCGAGGTCAAATTCAGAAAGCCATGGTAACAAGCTAAGGTCACTAGGTCAAACGATGTTACCAAACTAAAACGGTGGTTACAGAGGATCGATCCAGTATCCCTAATAGACCAAGAGATGCAGTCCAACTAAGATTTTGGGGAAAGTTGGCCAAAGTACAATTTCACTAGGACAAAAGCCATGATGTAATGATAGGTTTTGTCATGAAGATTTTTATATATGAAAAGTCCAGGCATCATCACTTGCTGCTGGAACGATGTTGTCCAAGTCAATATTTTCATGTCAAAGTCTATACCGGTTAAGTCACTAGGTCAAAGATCATAGTAAAAATAAAAGGTCATGTTACGAGTGACCTTTGGAGACAGTAGGATACCCTTGTATTTGCTGAAAGTTTGCTTCAACCAGAAACTTAAAAACATAATGTTGACAGATAGACAGACAAACGGACATTGCCTGTCTGCAGACCGGAAGTGCTTTGCAATTTAACAGGAAAGAGACGAACATACTACATGTATTATGCTAATAAAAAAAGACATGATAGAATAGAATTCAACATAATCGAACAACTATTATTCAAGCTAATTTTTTTTTCTGTTTATGATTTACAGCCGGAGAAGGAAAGTTTACCATTGAGAATGACGTAACAGACGGTATGGCCGTTGGCCGCATAGTGACCACGGTCAGCGGCAATGGTCAGTTTGAGCGGGGGACGGAGTTTGAGCTGGTCGTCTCCGCCCAGGATCTTGGGGCTACTGGTGTACAGAAGTCTAACTTTGAGATCGTCAAGGTCCTAGTCGGGTATAGACCCCCACAGTTCTACGAGAATCCCTACACAGCTTACATACCAGAAAACAACCAGGCCGGATTCAAGTAAGTGTGAACTAGAGGATTTTCCCAAAGGATTTCCAGCGTCATTGGCAGGGGGGGGGGGGTTGATTTGTTCCAGTCCGTCCTTGGGGGGGGGGGGGGGGTTCCAGTCCGTCGGCGAGGTATATTCTGAGCAAAAATTAGGCATAACCGTAAAAATTCCGCGATGGGGGGATGTCTAACTCCCTTGTCCTGTCTAGATCCGACCTGGAATGTTGTAATAGGGGAAGGGGAGTGGATTCTAAATGGGATTCAGTAGTAAAATTGGGAAGTATTCTGCAGTTTTCTCAATCTGGAATTTAAAGAAGATGGAATTAGGTCGATAATGGGTCGCACTTAAAGTCTTAAAACAAGATTACACTATGGTATAATTGGCTGTTTGATATTACTTTAAAACCACGTTTTCCACTCTGGTTGTAATGATAACATTTGTAAACCTCACAATTAAAGAGAAAGCGAATCGAATGCTCTAAAAGTGGCGATGCAATGTAATTTGGCCGCGCTCCTGCATATTGTATCATCAGCGATAATTGCTTTAGCTGCAAAATTTCTCCGAGTTAAAAGCACAAGTTTAGAAGAGTGTCCCTCTGACTGCAGGCAAACGCAAAGTTATCAAAAATTCATCAGCCCTTCTATTCAAACAGAGCGTGCGAGTACTAAACATTCTGCAATATTTGATGATGATTAGAAAACAGACATGAATTGTAGGGATAGTAAAACGATTGTATGCGCCATGCTATGCAGTGGTTTACAATAGGGTATTGTGTAATAAATAAGCAGAGAGATACCAAAGTTATAGGTATATGCAGTGGGTAGAGTAGTCATATGTGTCAGTTTGAAAGACCCCGTATGAAGTGCAAATTTCCCCCTCGCGAGTCTGTTGCGGAGGGGATTCGCTGCCTCGCATCCGTATGTGTCTGTGTGTCCAGGTTTTTGTGAACAGCATAAAAGACAAAGCAATCATCATAGGAACGATGAACCCTATCGATTTTCGAGGTCAATGGTCAAGGTCACTGTGGACTTCGGCTTCAAATCCTTATGAACAGCATAGAAGAAAAAGCAATCATCATAATAGGATCACCAAACCTTCAGCAAATGCTCCTTATTGGGAGAAATTGAAACCTACTGATTTTCAAGGTCAAGGTTCAAAGGTCAAGGTCGCTGTGAACTGACTTATAAGCTATTAAAGCTATCGTCATGATACAATATCAACAAATTTCACAATGTCTCCAATTCGGAGAGCATGAAACCTATTGATTTTCATGGTTAATGGTCAAAGATCAAGTCACTATGGATTTATTTCTGGGCTGATAGCGTGGATCTTGCAGTTGCATATATAAAACGGTTTTTTGTGTCGCCTGCGAAGCATAGCGACACTTAGGGATCACTTTGTCCGTTGTCCGTCTGTCCGTCCGTCCGTCCGTCCGTCCGTCCGTCAGTCAGTCCGTCTGTCTGTCTGTCTGTCACACTTTGGGTGTCACAGCCCATAACTTTTGATTGGTAAGTGATAGGGCTTTGATATTTCACATGTGTATTCCTTGTGACAAGACCTTCTTACACATACCATAATTTTTGACCTAGTGACCTTGACCTACATATTTGACCTACTTTTCAAAAAAATTAAGAACGGATATATCTTTTGATTAATAAGTGATAGGGCTTTGGTATTTCACATGTGTATTCCTTGTGACAAGACCTTTCTACACATACCATAATTTTTTACCTATTGACCTTGACCTACATATTTGACCTACTTTTGAAAAAAAGATAAGATTCACTATATCTTTTGATTGGTAAGTGATAGGGCTTTGATATTTCACATGTGTATTCCTTGTGACAAGACCTTCCTACACATACCATATTTTTTTTTACCTATTGACCTTGACCTACATATTTGACCTACTTTTCAAAAAAATTAAGAACGGATATATCTTTTGATTGATAAGTCATAGGGCTTTGGTATTTCACATGTGTATTCCTTGTGACAAGACCTTTCTACACATACCATAATTTTTTACCTATTGACCTTGACCTACATATTTGACCTACTTTTCAAAAAAATTAAGAACGGATATATCTTTTGATTGATAAGTGATAGGGCTTTGGTATTTCACGTGTATTCCTTGTGACAAGACCTTTCTACACAGACCATAATATTTTACCTTTTGACCTTGATCTAGATATTTGATCTACTTTTCAAGAAAAGTATTATTGGCTATATCTTTTGATTGGTAGGTAATAGGGCTATTTCACATGTATTTTCCTTGTAACAATGTCATTCTACACATACTATATTTTTTACCTTTTGACCTTGACCTAGCTATTTGACCTTTTTAATTGGTAGGTGATAGGTCTTTAATATTTCTTATGATGAGACCTCTTTGCTACCAATTTTTACATAGTGACCTTGACCTAGATGATGACACTCTTTTCTTTTAATTTGTAATTAAGAGGTCTGATATTTCAAATGAATTTCATTTGACAAGACTTTTCTACTGATACCAATAATTTTGATCGACTTTCTAGAATAATAATCAAACCACTTCGCAGGCGACACAAGCATTCCTTGGATTGCTATTTTTTTATCTTAAAAACAGTCTACACGACAGACGATGTAAAGTTACTCCTAAACGGAATATGATTTCAATTTCGATTTCCTAGTCATCTTCCATATTTTCTATAGCAATAATTCGAATAGATTGTTTAACAATGCAGTCAATTTGCTCTTCTCATAGATAAAACGTTTTGTAACTTCAAAAAACGAGGATTTTTTTTTCAAACAATCATTAATGTAACAGGTGAATCCGTACTTATGCACTGAAAAAGGAAAATTTATCGTTTCATATCTATTTCATCAATGATATTAAAATGTCATTATGGTATTATTTCTTTCCTCACAGCAACAGACTATAGTTGTATTAGGGACAAAATGGGGGTATAGTAATTATTCCTCAAAGCAAACTATCAAGAGATTTTTTGCACGATGATAATTGATGGAGGCCGTGGTTAGGACAGGCGTGGACCTAGAAAGGGGGGGGGGGTGGACTCAGGTACTATCTCTTCTCGGTTATGAATTTGTTATTAATGGTAAAATGATTTTCCAGACTTAACCATCCAGTTTCCCCAATGAAATGCTTATTTTTCCAACTATACGTAAATGGTCGGCTGGACACGTCATTCCCTAACCCCCCCCCCCCCCCCACCCCGGTAGCTTTAGATTCGCGTATGTAGGTCGGGATGCTGTAAACTACCCCAGAATCTTTCTCTGACAGGATACAGAAATCGTGACTTTCTTATTGTCAGTAAAGAACCTCTCTCAAAGAAATCGCAACATTATCTCTGATAAAGTCTATACAGAAGTCGCAAGGAAAAAATATATAACTCGGAATACCGCAGGAACGAAGTGTATTATCTTACAGACAGAGTTATTTCCCATGCTAAAGAGAGAGTTCCTTAATAGATAACACCAGGTGTTAGCGTTTTCCCGACCCTATAATTTGTTTGTATTTATGGTAGATATTAATCAGTCTTTACGCAGGGTTAGGCATCTCTTGTGTACAGTGACCCGAAGTGACCTATCAAGTGTATATTTTATGGTTTAATTTCAATTCAAGTTTGACTAATTGGATTGTTTGATGCAAGATTACATTTAGAAATTCAAAACCACGAAACGAATTTGTCCTTTCGAGCGCGTAACTAAAATTTTCTCTGACTCTCGCTAAGCCATTTCCTTCCTCAAACATTAACCCCATCCCCGCCCCTTTCAAAAAAAAAAAAAGAAAAAAAAAATCCACAAACTGTTACTATAACAATTTGACCTGGTCTTGACTTTCGTTGTGTGAAATGCAAGTTCTTCTTGCAATGAGTCAGAGAGTTTACGGTTTGATCTAATTCAATTTGACATGCTTGGGAAATGTTAAAGAAAGGTTAATTGACCTCCACTGTGGAGGGCCGTAAAACGATTAAAAATCAATTATATTTTGGCAGATAGATACATACGATACCTACGTACAAAGCTCTGTGTGATGTGGTAGTACAAAAGAGGAAGTTTTCATATAAAGACGAGTTTAAGCAAGAGATGCTGAATTGATTTTTAAGTCATGAACCACAACACCAGAAGATTAAGAAAAATCTTTTCTGTAATATTTGTTGCCAATAGCACCCCTCCCCTCTCTTTCTCCATAACTGATTTTCATACTCTCGAAGTATCCGTAAATTTTCATTTATTGAGAGATGTTGAATTGATCTCTCTCTCTCTCTCTCTCTCTCTCTCTCTCTCTCTGATTTTCACATTCTCGAAGTATCCGTAAATTTTCATTAATAGTGGATCTCTCTCATATTGCGTCTGTTCAGAAAGATTCTAATAAAGCTATTGCCTAATTCTAGAACTCAGTCCGCCGTTATTGGATCAGAAAGCTTGGGTTATTCTATCGTTCTCTCATATTACCACAGTAAACTGACTTGTATTTATTGGTTTATTTGGATATGGGGGGAATATGGCATGTAATTGTCAGAATCAGAAACCGAGAACACACAAAGGCTTCCGATAACAGGGAGCTTTATTATTATCCATACTCACAATGTCATAGCCTTTACTTCCCATCTGTGTTACTTCAACGTCATTTTCCAGTTTAATTGCAGTGGCGAATGCATTGAAATGGGGCACCCGCGCACCCCCTCTAAAATTCACAAAAAATTATTTCCTTTTGAAATAAATCCCCATCTCCTAACAATCTATAAAAACGTTACCCTGTTCCCAAGGAAGGGAGTTGTCATTTGCTAACTTTCAATTCTGAATATTAAAGTGAGCACATGACTATGTGCTCACTTTAAATTATTCAGAATTGAAAGTCAGCAAATGACACAATTCTAAACTGATCTGGATACCTTATTAAAGTCCCAAAATTCTTTATCAATTAAATTTTGGCGCCCTCTCTATCTTCAAATTCTGGAGCCGCACTTGAATAGGATGGAAATTTAATTCTACGTCCAAATATGACAGAAGTCAGCATCATAATTTCTTACTTGTAATGTATTAATAGAGACAAACAATTCTAGATATTTAATCAAAAATCAAATACATGTATAAAGTTTGCTTCCATTGCCTTGACATGGGCAAATCATGAAATCATGAAATCTGAAATTTTTTTTCTATTTGGTTAATCATATTCTTTACCTTAAGGTATCCGTTGTACAATAGAGTCATTTTACATAGCGTTTTAATCATCTCCATTGTAAAGTATGCTAAATTCTATGCCTGGTAAGGTACTATAAACTATATATTTTCTGAAAGGTAATGATGCCCTGAGTACAAATATAAGACTCCCGGGTCTTAAAAATTAAAGGGGAAAAACTCTTGTACAACTTTGTCATTTTGCATAGGTCATATAGAGAAAATAGAAAATTTAAATGCCACGCCAGTTATCCCCCTTTATTTTTCTGACCCCAAAATTATTATTTCTGAGCAGTGGGCATTATAAGCTTTCAGAAAATATATAGTTTATAGTACCTTACCAGGCATCGAAAAATGCCCTATTGTACATCGGATACCTTAACACAAAAGATAGCCCCCGTCAGGTGTGTTTTGTTTCTCAAAATCATCAAGATTTTGCGTATAAAAGATACACGAAGTGTGTACTGCAATCTCAATCAATATATCTTGTTATACACTTTACATTTGAAAGTTTATGTAGTCAGTTCCCCATATCTGAACTGATAAAGTATAAAGTAGGTACTAATGAGATGGCAAGCTATACTTTAGTATTCTTTTACACCGCTGTCTGGGCAATGTTCTGGTTCATTGATAATGATACATGTGTATCAAACAATACTTCAAATTCCAAGTGAATCGCCCCCAATTCTTACACTAGTATCACAGAGTTGAAAGACGGAGTTATGCCCCCTGAAATATGACCCCTCCGGGGTTTTTGAAAGGCACCTTGGCTATAGCTCACTATACAACTCGTGCATGAAAGTTCATTTTGAAACCGATCGCCGATGACATCATTCTATTGTGTGAAAAATTCCCCCCATGAGAGAGTGGAAGTTTCGCCATCAGTATTGAAAATCTACTAAATATCCGACAATATTTTAGTATTGATTTTGTAGTGACTTGATAAAGAACTGAGATCATTTATTCCATAGATACATTATATTGTAGAGATTGGTTCCATCATGTCCATAAGGACGATAGAGGATCTCAAATAATCACTTTATAAATCACTCTGTGATATTACATAATAATAATAATGTAATTTCTATGGTAACACTCTCCGCTTTCAAATCCATTTTCATTTTCTACGTAAGAAGAACATTATTTCCAATACGCTATTGAAAATATGAATAGCCTACTTATAAAAATAAAATCTATTTTGAGCTTTCTTTCAAGTTATATGGAGTACACTCGGAAAATGAAGTATTGATTCTCTGTAGAAGTACAAATTAAGAAGCAGGCCAGCGCAGACCCAGGGCTTTGAGGGGGGAAGGGGAGGGGAGGGGGGGGGCTCATTCCAACCTTAGTTCTCTGTGTAATTTAATTCATGCAATTTTAAAAAAAGAAGGTTTAGTAAGGTCAAATATACCCGTCTCAAGCCCCTGTGAAACCAAAATTTGATAGCCTTTTGTTTTTGGTCCAGATCCTCAGTATTGCATTAAGCTCACATAAGAAGAATAATACTATGCAAAACTCATAAATGTCTGCTAAATGGAGAAGGTGAGGTGTGTTAAGCTCATGTTAATAAAATATTGACAGCATTTTGATCCTCATTATTAAATGCATTTAAGTTTTAATATGTTTATGAATAATAACTAAATGCATCATTCATGCATGTATATATTTTCATGTTTTTGTAGGCTTTTAAATGGAGAAGGAGGGACCCTGCGAGTGGAGGCTAAACCCTTCCAATCCAAGTCCCCTGGGGGTTTGACACAGAATACAGGCTCTATAGACTTCCACATACTGGATGCTACCAACCAGTCAAGCTCTATATTCTCTATCAACTCTGAGGGGGAGGTGGAGGCTCTGCAGAGCTTGGACTATGAGAGCTCCCCACACTCCTACTTCCTGAATATTATCGGCAAGGAGAAGACCACAGGGTTCACAAGCTCTACTAAGGTTTGTGACATGATAATATTCTCAGATAATGTCAGTTTATACATTGTATATATGACAGGTATGAGAATATTTCTAAATTCTATGTTTACTGTGAACAATGAAGAAGTATATTATCAATGACCAGTGTGTGAAATTGACTTTTGAAGTTTTATAGACATTTGGTCTACAGTGATTTCATTTCCTACAGACCACAGCAATTATCTGTAGACCTAAATACCCCCCCCCCCCCCCCCTCTGTAAAATCTAATATTTTAATGAATTTCATTTTAATGTGTCAAAAAATGGCATTCCGGAAAATTCATATGATTCACAAAATGGTACTTTCAAAACTACCAAGCCTTTGACCTCGAAACTTTAACAAAAATGGAAGATTCTAAAATATAATATTACCACACTATTTCAATGTAATACATTTTAATGGAATCTTCTCTTTTATGAAGGGGCCACAATTGAAAACGATGTTACAAAGGTAATATGTGTCTTTGATGTTCAAATTTCCTATAGACAATTTGGTCTATGGCTTTTGGCATTGCTATAGACCGGTCCAATTTACTGTAGACATTGGCCATCGGGCCACCCTGAATTTCGCACACTGAACGATTATGGTATGCATATTCATTCATCACTAGCTTATTTCCTATACTAGAATATTTTATGAATAAGATTCTCTCTTGTTGTAACATTTCATATAATTCTAAAAGAAATCTTATTCATAGAATAAACCATTACCTATATTTTTGGCTTGAATGCTTTATTCCCACCGTGGACAAAATGAAAACCCGCAGGAAATATACTTTAATTTATAAATCATGATTTTAGCTGAATGTTTTCCTTGAGGATCTGAATGACAACAAGCCAGTGTTTGAGCTGTCAACGTACACTAACGTTACCAGTGAGGGTACTGCCGTCAACTCTACTCTCTTCTCAGGTAGGAATTATCTCTTCATGACAGTGTGTAAATATCTAGTCTTTACAGAAACTCACTAACCCAATGTCTGAGGCTATTCAAATTTCTAATGGACTTGTAGAATTTGTCTGTTGGCAAGTGGTTCTCAAATTTTGTTGTTAAATTAAGAATTTTTTTTATCAGTGTTATGTACTGTACATGTATTATAGATGTATTTATCTGATTATAGTTGCTGCATCCGATCGTGATTCTGGAGCAAATGCAGAGTTGTCTTACTTTGTAAATGACGATCATTTCTTCGTGGAAACAACACTAGACGCCAGGAGTGAGAAATACATAGGTCTCGTCAAAGTAGCAAAGTGAGTAAAAAAAAAATGGTTTTCTTTTGAGCACTCCTTTACAGAATTATATGTGTTCTATTTTAATATACATGCATAAACTATTTTCATCAGATTTAATTGAAAAACTACAAAACTTGAATATTCACAAGGAATGGTAGGATTCATATGAAATAAATAGTTACATGTACGTGAAATAGTAATATATTTCTTTGTTACATGTACTTTTGCCTTTTTAATAACATTCATGAAATCATTGAATCAGTACATGGGTACCTCCAAATACATTTTCAGACGACTTGATTACGACTTCCGTCCGGATAGACAGTACCGTCTGAACATCACTGCTGTGGATAAGGGAAATAAGCCTCTCTCTGGTCAGGCAAGCATTGTAATCTACGTTACCAACATTAACGATGAGCCGCCTAAGTTTGGAGTCACCACGGAGGACGTGTATGCCAGCATACGGGAGGACCAGAAAGACGGAAGCTATGTCACGACCGTACAGGCTGTTGATCCAGATGGGGATAATGTAGAGTTCTATTTCACTAGTGAGTGTTTGTTTTCCTATGTCTCATTTCAGTAAGATAGGAGTTTGTTCAAGGTCAAAATTGATTATAGACTCTTTTGCAAATAGATTCATTTAGATCACTTTATCTTTTCACTGAATGTTTTGGCCACTAAAATACTGCTCTAAACTAAAATTAGGAAAGGATCTTAAGGATGTTCAGAATTTTTTGTGCTGTACTTACTCACATCTACATCTCACATTTACTCACATCTATCTAGGAAAAGAAGAGATTGAATTCTTTTCTTTTTACCTTTTTAAATTTTCATAGAAAATGATTCTTAAATGTGTATTGTCATTGTATTTCCAGCACGACAGACAATATCCCCCGATGGCCTCTTTGCCATTGAGCCTAACTCTGGTATTATAACACTGAAGAGGTCCATTCCCCGTAGTACGCCATCCTACACCCTGAACGTTACGGCTTACGATGATGGGAGCTGCTGTGGTGGGTACCCCAGACTTAGCAGTGAGTCCTACATCGTGGTGGAGATCAAGGACATCAATAATAACAACCCCTCATTCCCGTACTGTAAAGACGGATTCTATGACTCTACAATCATGGAGAATCAACCACTCGGCACCTCTGTTGTAAATGTATGTATATTTTCAAATTAATTAGTACCCTACCGGCAACGCCTAAGGGGACTCTTAGTTTCCTCTCAGTTTGTGTGTCTGTCTGTCTGTCCATCAGTCTATTATTTTTAAAAGCTTTGTCTTTAATTTTCCAGTAAGATGCATGTAGATTTTGTCTTTATGTAATGGAGTGATTGTACAGTACAGTAGGTGTTCTTTCAAACCATAACAATTTCCTTGAGCAAATAGAATTGAAGATAGATTGCCATTTCATATGCAAAATGTATGCTTAGATATTTGCAATGAAAAATTTTAGATTTAAATTAATAATCAATCTGACAGTATTTAAAAAAATGATTTTCTAGGGATGATGATTGATTAACAAGCAGCTACATGTGTATTTCTGTTTTCTGTATTTTTGGTTACTTAGAACTTCTTTAATTTCAATATTCTATAGGTTAAAGCTGTGGATCCAGACAGAGGGCCTAACGGTCAAATAGCCTACTCCGTGGTCAAACCGGCAGATCAGATACAGTACTTTGACGTCAATCCTGTTAACGGTACAGTGATAACAAACTACGCCTTCAATAGAGAGTCTGAAGACGGGCAGCGTGGGTACTCGGTCACCATTAAAGCCGAGGATCATGGGGAATCTCAGCAGCTCAACACGCTGTGTAACTTCTTAGTCACCATCGGAGATATGAACGACAACCCTCCGAAGTTTGATACAGATTTCTACACCAAGACTGTCGTTAGGAGTTTGAATGTAAATAAACGTGTGACGGGAGTTTTGGCGGTGGACGAGGACATGGGTACTAATGCAGAGGTGGAGTATTTCCTAGTGGAGAATCCAGGAAGCTATTTCAGGATGGATAAAGACACAGGAGGACTCTCCCTGGATAAAAGTTTATCTGATATACCTGTAAGTTACATTTTTATGTACATACATTTATACCTGTATAAATACATATATTTGTAGCTGACAATGATAAAATCTGTATCAAAGAAGTCAGGTTTCCCATGAAAACTGCTTTGAAATGACATGAAATGACAAAAGGATTTTTACATTAAAAAAAATCAATGGATTATTTCTTGAAAAGTTAAGAGACTATAAATTTTACATCAAAATTTTATTTTTTCAGTGAAATTACAATGTATGTTCTTGGAAGTTATAGACAATTATTATTACAATCTTGCTCATGTCCATAGAAATTCCTCTCTTGGAATTAAAATCTATCAATTAAGGTTGAAATGTAATCACATGCATGTACACATAAATGTTCATTTTATAATTTTCTTGATAGATGAGGCAGGATACAATCAGACTTAAAGTTATGGCCAAAGACAAAGGTACTCCATCCCTCAACTCCAACGCTACCATAACCATCACCTTGACGACCGGAGACCAGGACCCGCCCACCTGGGACGAGGATTATGATCGTAACGTTTATACCGTGGATGAGACGGCACAGGTTGGCCATGTTATAGCCAGGTTAAGGGCCACCTCTCATGTGCCCCCACCGCTTGACGGAGTGTCCTTCGCACTGATTGATTCCAGCGGAAATCCGAGTCCGATTGCGGAGAATTTTCGAGTAGATGCCTCCGAGAATACTGTCAAGCTTAAAGTACAGAGCCCACTAGATTTCAACGTCAAGAATTCCTACACTCTCAGAATTCGAGTATCTGTAAGTTTGTGATATTAATAGACATCAATTCTTACCTTGTGATGGGAAATATTGCAAGAAAATGTTGAGGGGGAAGCTATAGATCTCTTTAATTCAATGATGATAAAATTTGTATGGTCACAGTTTAACTGTCAATCTGGTAATCTGAAAAATGCCCGAGGCTCATCAATATCATTTGGAGAAGAAAGATGTACATATATATGTTAAGGGAATGCCTTTGGTACTACAAAGCTACATGTACAAGTAAATAATGTAATAAATCCATATTTCCGATAATGAACAGAATTCATCTGTTTAAGTCTAGACTGTTCTTTTACAATGTAATTATTGCTACACTTAATTCTGATCTGCAAAATTATCACAGGTACATGGCTGTGTATGATGTTTATAATATTACCGTATAGAATAAATGATATGTATGTACAAATCTGTTACAGAACCAAGGTTTGACGCCATTGTCAGATGAGATCCTTATCACTGTACAAGTAAGGGACATGAACAACAAACAACCTAAGTTTGAGGGGCTCGACCCGACCCTGAGTAACTCATACCGTAGCAGCGTACCGGAGAACGAGTTACCGGGGCAACCTGTCATCACCATCAAGGCCGTCGACCCTGATCATGATCCTCCCAGTAATGTGGTATGTTCTATAAATAGATTTGTACGGGAAGCACTGTATGCTGTCGTTAGGCCCTAACTGAATAAAATTGAACATGGCCGGTAGATTCTGTTTGAGCTATTCAAGAAGAAAAATACAAACAGGGACATTGAATTGTCGCTATTTGTACTTTGGGAAAATAAAAAAATTGAATCAGTGTTTTAAAAACATGTACATGGTAAAGGGCGAGGGGAATATTTATTTGGTTGGTTGAATTGTTAGGATATCTGTTTAGAAAATAAAAATGTATTCAGTGTTATGTTTAGCAAACTAATTGTCATCTTTCAACTTTTAAAATCTAATACAAAAGAGTTGGTTAATTCTGCATGTGACACTTTCTTGCGATTTCTTACTTACATGACGTAGTTAATGTACATGTACATAAAAAATAGAATTATGATACTTTTTTGTTCTGATAATCAAATAAATCAACACTTATTTTCCTAATTGGAAAATTATTAACCAAAGTAATTTTGTTTTCATTAGCAATTATATGTGTAATGTTCTTTTTTATACAGGTATCATACAGCTTGGTTCCAGATAAGTATGATGCCTACCTCAAGTTTAAGATAGACTCCCATACCGGGCTCATCACCACAAACTATACGTTTGATAGAGAGGCACAGAAAGTATATTATATAAAGGTGATGGCAAAGGACGGTAAGCCGTCAGATCTGCCGTTCCACGACCCTCCCGGTACACCTAATAGTGGTAAGTCAATGATCAGTAGAGATTTCAAACACGTCAAAATATGTGTACCTTTTCATCATATACATGTAGGTATGCCAGAATTATATTGATTAAATTTCCTTTCTCCCAAAGTAAAATGTTAAATTTTGAATTGTACTTAAAATATTCTAAGACTTATACATTTGGTAAGAAGTACATGTACATAAAGTAGTAACACTGCAAATCACCAAATCTCCTCAACAGATCCTCTACTTGTAGGAAAAAAGAAGGATTTTTTGCTCTTTAAAATCATTTTCAAATTTAACAAACAAAATGGAGTCCTACTTGTAGATATGATATTAATTGTACATGTGTAAATCTTAAACGAATTAATTTACACTTACAGCCACTGCCCAAGTGTTTGTGACCATAGCAGACAAGAACGATAACACCCCGTACTTTGAGAAGACACTTTATGAACAGGATGTAGATGAGCAGGGTCCAGACACCAGTAAGGCCATAGTGTCGGTCAAAGCTCTGGACATTGATGACGGTCAGTTTATAAATATACATATTTATATAATCTAT
The DNA here is from genome assembly GCA_028142955.1 of Pinctada fucata. Taxonomy (NCBI): domain Eukaryota; kingdom Metazoa; phylum Mollusca; class Bivalvia; order Pterioida; family Pteriidae; genus Pinctada; species Pinctada fucata. The sequence continues at coordinate 20,246,790 of AP027113.1, read as the reverse complement.
AATAAGGCAGGGTTCAGATACCTGTAAGGCCATAGTGTCAGTCAAAGCTCTGGACATTGATGACGGTCAGTCTATAAATATATGTATTTATATAATCTATAATATGGTATGGTCCAGACCCTTGTAAGGCCATAGTGTCTGTTAAGGCCTTGGACATTGATGGTTAGTCTATAAATATACGTATTTATATAATCTATAATATGGCAGGGTCCAGACACCAGTAAGGCCATAGTGTCGGTCAAAGCTCTGGACATTGATGGTCAGTCTATAAATATACGTATTTATATAATCTATAATATGGCAGGGTCCAGACACCAGTAAGGCCATAGTGTCGGTCAAAGCTCTGGACATTGATGATGGTCAGTCTATAAATATACGTATTTATATAATCTATAATATGGCAGGGTCCAGACACCAGTAAGGCCATAGTGTCGGTCAAAGCTCTGGACATTGATGGTCAGTCTATAAATATACGTATTTATATAATCTATAATATGGCAGGGTCCAGACACCAGTAAGGCCATAGTGTCGGTCAAAGCTCTGGACATTGATGATGGTCAGTCTATAAATATACGTATTTATATAATCTATAATATGGCAGGGTCCAGACAACAGTAAGGCCATAGTGTCGGTCAAAGCTCTGGACATTGATGATGGTCAGTCTATAAAGATACGTATTTATATAATCTATAATATGGCAGGGTCCAGACACCAGTAAGGCCATAGTGTCGGTCAAAGCTCTGGACGTTGATGACAGTCAGTCTATAATTCTACGTATTTATATAATCTATAATATGGCAGGGTCTAGACACCAGTAAGGCCATAGTGTCGGTCAAAGCTCTGGACATTGATGATGGTCAGTCTATAAATATACGTATTTATATAATCTATAATATGGCAGGGTCCAGACACCAGTAAGGCCATAGTGTCGGTCAAAGCTCTGGACATTGATGATGGTCAGTCTATAAATGTACGTATTTATATAATCTATAATATGGCAGGGTCCAGACAGCAGTAAGGCCATAGTGTCGGTCAAAGCTCTGGACATTGATGATGGTCAATCTATAAATATACGTATTTATATAATCTATAATATGGCAGGGTCCAGACACCAGTAAGGCCATAGTGTCGGTCAAAGCTCTGGACATTGATGACGGTCAGTCTATAAATATACGTATTTATATAATCTATAATATGGCAGGGTCCAGACACCAGTAAGGCCATAGTGTCGGTCAAAGCTCTGGACATTGATGACGGTCAGTCTATAAATATACGTATTTATATAATCTATAATATGGCAAGGTTCGGACACCAGTAAGGCCATAGTGTCGGTCAAAGCTCTGGACTTTGATGATGGTCAGTTGATTATTATGTTTATAGGTCCTAGATTTGGACAAAGAAAATGTTTTGATAGTATACAATTGTTTGATAAAATGAGAAAAATAGATACTGTAAACGACTTTATATTCGCGTGACCTTATTTTGCGACAACTCGACAACAGATTAATTCGCTTGACTTTAATTTTGCGAGCCCAAGATCTGATTTTTTTTTGTAAGTTCCTTTTTCTGTATAATATTATATATATTTCATTTCCTTGTAACCCTCTATCAATTGCTGAAATGCTTACTTCAAATAAGCTGAAATTAGACATTTCGTATCATCATATTTTTGCATACCAATCTTACAAACACGTCATTTGTTTATTTGCGTCTCTTATTGAAATTCATTGAAAACGGGATGATTAGAAGTGTAAAGAAATGTGCCATGATTATTTCTTCTAAAAGATTTTACAGTTCTTTAGTATATTGTTTGTCTGGGTAATTTAGGCTAATTGATTAATTGCTATGTTTGTAAATCAAACATCCCTAACATCGACGTGTATGACCGTCCGTTGTCTAATTAGGGTAATTAATTGTAGTGGAAAGAGAAAGTAAGACGCTTTTAAATTTTGTTAAATTGTATCTACTTTTTTTGGACAGACTTTTTATTAGCAAGGACTTTATTTTCGTGTCCGATCAAGCTCGCGAAATTACGCGAAAATAAAGTCCTTGCTAATAAAAAGTCATTTACAGTTGTTTTCAAGTGAAATATACGTTCTATATTATGCACTACTGGTGTTTGCTTCCTCCAAATAGTAATAAGTATACTTTTCTGGTGTTGCTTGAAGCTGATCTTCAATGAAAGTAAGAAATTTTTGTATCCACATATTCTGTTCATACGATTGTTAAACATTTCTGATTTGTAGCGGACACCCTAACCTATACTATCACCAGTGGTAATATGAATAACATATTTAACATCAAGAAGAAAACAGGGGATGTGTATGTAGCTAGGGACTTGGACTTTGAGACCCCACCAAATGTAAGTACATGTATAACTATTGATTTATGAAAAGTAAATTGGAAATTTGAAAGACTTTATTTTCAAAATGATCTTTTTTCAAAACTTATTTGCACATTCACTAGTGACTTCTACATGTATTTCTTTTTGTACAAAAATGTGTACATGTACAACCTAACGGAATTAAAATTTTCATTTACAAAATAAAATTTGAAATATACATTTGTAGATACATGTACAATATAACTTACAAAACTTATGCATGTATATTTCTTACAGCTGTACATACTGAATGTTACGGTTAATGACGGATACCATACAAACTCCACCGTCGTCAGACTGACTGTTAACGATGTCAATGATAACGCCCCAGAGTTTACGCAGAAAGAGTATGTTATCACAGACGTGGTAGAGGAACATCAACCGCCCCCTGGTGGCCAGTTCTTAGTACAGGTAAGTGTTTACTATTTTAAGATAATGTCTGACTTTTTATTCTGAGAGCTCCCTCTATGACAATGTTAGATCAAAATTTTGATACACAAAGCAAACATAATTTGAATTTGAATTTTAGGATGAAATTCATGCTAGTTGTTATTTCATCTAGTATTATTATTGGAATGTAATGTATGATTATTTCAGAATAGCAAGCTCTAGCAAAATTTACATGTACATGTGGCAGAAAATGAAATGAACAATTCAAAATAATATATGGGAAGTATACAAGAAAATGGAGACATAAACTTGCTGCCTCTTCTCTTAAAAGGAATGAACTTACAATGTATATAAACCTTTTAATAAAAATAATTAGTATGTCGAAATATTTTTAGCCAATATTGATCTTCTGTTTTCTTGTTATCCTCTTGTTTCGAATTTCTTCAAACAATAATTTCTCCACAGGTTAGCGCCACTGACAAAGACACCGCCCGACGGAGTAATTTCCGTTACAGCCTCAGTTATGATGACAAAGACCGTACAGATCCCACCTTTACAATAGAATCGGAGACGGGTAAAATCTTCCTGCGGAAAGCATTAGACAGGGATAGGCCAGGAAACGCTGAGTACCAGTTCAATATCATGGTTGTAGATGAGCCAGGAACGGCACGACCCCTCACTGGTTACGCCTACGTCAGGGTGAAGCCAAAGGACATTAATGATAACAGACCACAGTTTGCTAAAACTCTACATGGATATATCTTTGAAAATACTGGAGTTGGTATGTAATTTGCTATCAAAACATATTCATACAAGAACTGAAATGTTTATAATGTTCCCTTTGTATATAATTGTACACATGCTCATACATGTATTAGAAAAAAGTTGAATGAATGTACAAAAAGCCATGAAGCACATTGGTCCAAAACATAACATGGGGTATTGCAATTCACTTTCAGTGTCAGTGAATTGTAATGAGTTGAGAATTTTCTCATACTTTATGAAAGACAGATGTGAATTCAAATGAATGCTGTTGTGAAAAGATCTATGCCACCTATTTTTCCTGAAGAAAATCTTCATCATTTTCAATGTACATGTATTCTCATTTTAAAACTTTTCTAGGAAAGAATGTTATGACAATAAGAGCCACTGATGCAGATCTTGGAGAGAACGGTACGGTTCATTACAGCCTCGGTAATAATCGACCAGCGGATGCCAGAACAGGGGCAAGTCTGTTCATCATCGACTCTGACACAGGACTCATCAAATCTAACACGGCCACACTGGATAGAGAAAAACTGGATCATTACTATTTACCCGTAATAGCCACTGACAAGGGAGTAAATCCACTAAGCAGCTCAGCCACTCTTACAATTACGGTGCTAGACGTAAACGATGAAAGACCAAAGTTCCTCAAGAAGATATATAAAGCGACTTTGCCTGAGAGTCAGGAATCCGGACCTATTATAACGGTGTCCGCTACAGACGATGATATCGGTAAAAACGCCAAGCTGACGTACTCGTTGGAGAGTGATCTGAACTACTTTTCCATCGTAACGCTACCCTCTAATGCTGGTGTAATCAACGTGTTTAAGGTAAGATTCTTCTTATTATCATCATAATTATCGTGCATGATAATGCAAACTTACATTATATACGGCCAATTGTGCCTCACATGAAATTCATATGAAATGAGCATCATGTAAACTTCACATGAAAATTCATGTGAAATTTATATAAATTTCACATAAGATTTATGTGAAAATTATTTCATATGAATTTCACATAAATTTACTTCACATGAATTTCACATAAATTTACTTCACATGAATTTCACATGAATTTTTCCTCGTGACCCTCATGCAATTTTGAATTTACATAAAATTCATTTCAGAAATTTCATGTAAAAAAACTCATGTAAATTTCATGTTCATGCTTGTTTCACATAAATTTCATGTAAACTTTTATGTAAAATTCATGTAAATTTCACATGAATTTCATATGAGGCACAATTGGCTGTATACAGAACCCTTAATAAGAATAGGTGACATTTTTTAAAATCAGATGGTATCTCCTATGTGTTGTAAGTTTTTGTTTGAAATAAGAAGACAGGATGAAGGTTGCAAGGTGGTTTGATTCATTCTTCACATTTCTTTACAGTTACATGTAAAGGTTATCAAATATTGGGACAAACTTAAACAAAAATGTTCATCAGAAAAATTTAACAATACATCTCTATATTTCTCTAAAATAGAAAAGATAACATGATACAGAGTTCATACATTAGTTTTCTAAAAGATAAAGAAGGAGAATTGGCATACATTACTTTAGAAAAGTCAGTGTGTATGTCTATACGGTAAAGGTGCTACATGTATTTACAAATGTGATTTGAAAAGGAACAACATTTTCATGTAGTTAAGATAATGAAGGATTTTATGCACATACATTATAAGCCACTTAGTATAGGAAAAGAAACAATAAAATTGTACCATTGTTTTTTACATACAGCCTGTCGACTATGAGGATGTTCGCCAGCGTCGTTTTAACCTGACGGTGAAGGCGCGTGACAACAATCCCCTCCACCAGGACGAAGCCTATGTAGAAATAGAAGTGACGGATGCTAATGATGAGGCGCCTCGTTTCACTGAACCCGTCAAAACAGTAAATTTTGATGAAAATGTGGCAGAGAAAACTCTATTGTATACATTTACTGCCAGGGACAATGACAGCCCACCTAATAATGAGTTCAGGTAAAATTTTATACTTCAATACAAACTTTATATCCGAATTTGTTATTTGCTTTACACTTATTTATAAAAGCGATATTTTAATGGAGTTGCATAAAGAGCCTTCATGGGAGCACTTACTGTAATCCAACGTCTTAAGTTCGCTAACACGAGAAAAGTGACTGGTTCGTTGCGTTTTATTTCCACGACATCGTATATATGTTACTTACTTCACATGTATTAGGACATATTCGGGCATTTTATATTCACAAATCGAAGAAACCGTAAATAACACGACAATAAAACGCTCGCGAATAAAAGATGGTTTACAGTATTCAAGATTCACTGTTTATATGTATGTACTTTCTATTTGCAGCTATTCCATTGGAGATCATTCGGACAGATTTTATGTAGAACAGATAGGTGACAGAGCTTTAGTGCGTATCACACGGGGACTGGATAACCAAACTCTGGACAGAGAAACAAGTGAACAGTATAATGTGGAAATACTGGCCATTGATAAAGGTACATTATGGAATTCTCAAAAGTCAGCAATACATTTGTATAATTGAGTGTCTGCTTGTGTCTTCGTTTTAGAATTTAGTGTAATTTAACTTTAAATATGTTGAAAAAAGTAGTCTTTTGTTGCGAGTTTAATTCATGTATGAGCCAATATTGAAAATATGTAAACCATGTTATGAACCTCTGGTAAGCTGTTGGTCATAATAAATAGATAAATTGACAATTTTTTTTCGAGTATGATTCACTCTACACTTTTTCCTTGCAGGCTTCCCTCCCCAGACAGGCACTGCTACTCTGCGTATCAGGGTCAACGACCTGAATGATAACTACCCCACGTTCTGGGAGGATTACCGTCCTAAGGTGATGGAGGATGAACCAGCGGGGAGAGAAGTTCTGACATTCAGAGCCATCGATCCTGACACGCTACCCTACGGTCGGCCATTTTACTTCAGGTTACCACCGTGTGACTTGAACCCTACCTGTAAGGATGGTGTGGAAAAATTCAGCCTCATTTTCAATCAGAGTAAGTATTTCTAGGGGCTATGATTGCCATCTTTTCAGAGTGCCAAGGACAGGGTGGATTGGGAGAGGGATCTTCCACTTCTGAGGATTGGTAGAGGAGGTGAAAATCGATGTTTACTAAGACGATATTCACACCAAATTGAATTTAGTACTATTTTGAGCTTTAAGTCTTGATTTAGATAGTTTCTTGGAAATGAAATTAATTTTTGACATCTGAAATAATCTGATAATTGTTAAATCCGATAATTGTTATGCAAATAGCCTACCTAAACTTAGTTTACATCAACATGTATTTGTTTACACTTAAATGGATCAGAAAAAATGAGTAAATCTGAATTTTTGTTAAGTTTTTGTGACGACAGAGAAAATACATGTAATAATTGCACCAATTATAATTTGTAGGGGGAGCTGATGGGAACGGCACAGGTACAATTATTGCCAAGGACAGATTTTTCCGGGAGGAGAAGAAGTTCTACTACCTACCTATAATAATGTCTGACATGGGAAACGTGGGACCGCTCACCATGTCAGGAACCAGCACTCTAACCATAGAAATAGACGATAAAAATAACAACCAACATACTGATGGCTTCAAGGAAATATTTGTGTACAATTATAAAGGTATACTAGAAGAATTTTCTGTAAAAAGATACAAACATGTATGGCCAAAGATATCATTTAAGATTTAATAAGTATTGAATTTTTCATTGTTTACTATCATCTATAGGGAAGCTTTCACCTCCATTTTATTTTCGCCCTTTGGCATAAGGGCAAATTTAAGATGAGTCCCTGTCTTTAAAATTCATATATTTATGTAGAATGTTTTAAGGAAATGCATTAGTGGGCAAATTCAGCACTGGGCTAATCAGTCTCCTACCTAAATTGAGCAAAAATAAGACTGGGCGAATTGAAAGCTGTGTACCGCATTTCATTTTGCACTTAGTTCTTCATCTTTTATTTCAAATACTGTAAATGTGGAAATTTTCGCGTGGGGATAATATTCGCATTTTGCGGGAATCGAGGGATTTTGCAAAAATTTCCCCCACGTGAAAATATCCACGCTGTATAATAGTATAGTTTATTAGCAAAAAAACACATACATTTGTACATGTAGTTTATATGCATGAGACATACATGTATATATAAATTCGCAATAGTAGTAAAAATAGGGTGATCAAACTATAGGATGAAAGACATATTCTTACAATGGGAAAGACATTTTTATCGCGAATATTTCCCCCACGCGAAACGTCTTGATGTTAAAATCGGGAAATTTTCCACAGCGAAAATAACCATGTTTACAGTACCATAGAATTTGATGTACATGTACACGTACATGTAACCTTATTCTTTATATTGTATGAATATAAGTTATAGAGTAACTTTGGTGAAGCTACTACAGACATGAGCAGTTTTACAGGTGAAGTTTTATTTGCTTGTCTCATACAGGTTTGTTTGGAGACATAGAGATAGGCCGAGCCAATGCCCAGGATCCTGATGATTATGACTTCAAAGATAAATACTATATATGGAAAGGTCCAGAAAGTATGACAAAGTTCTTCAGGTAGGTGAACTCAATACATTCACTTTATACGTTGTAGTTTGACTTGAAAATTATTTTGCCAAATTCTTAGAGCCATCATTGCAGAGTAATGCCATACATAGCAAAATTGGAATTTGATATTATTAAAAATAACAAGAAAAGATATTTGGAAATTGTACATGTACATCTTTCAAGTATAATAAATGATGGAGATGGATGGAAGAAGCGGAGGAAGGATGCCATGAAATAAATTGAAACAATGAATAGACCATTTTCCGATCTTGTTAAAAAGCACAAAATGTCCGAGTCAACATCTTTTGGCATTGTTTTACATTATGACATCACTGTTAAAAATTGCAATTCAATTGAGACATAACAATGAAAAAGTGGGCGAATATCGCCTTCGAACATTTTTCGTCATTTTGCCAGCCATTATGACGTTTGGCAAGTGGCCTATTGCAATTTAAGAAAGGAAAAAATACTGGATTCGGAAAAATAAATTTCTTACTACAGTGAAAATTTGTTTCTTATTTTCAGTGTCAAGAAGATAAATGGTAGTATTGTAATGAAGAAGGGAGTTCCTGGTGGTACGTTCCAGTTCTATGTAGAAGTCCATGATTTCCGAGTGTTCACAAAGCGTAACGCCACGGCCACTGTACGTGTCACAGTACAGGAAATATCCGAAGAAGCTGTTTTTAACTCGGGCTCAATAAGGCTTACAGGTGACTGGAGATTTGTCAAAGTTCTTTTTGAAATTTCATGTTTTATGAAGGTATCCGATGTACAATAGGGTATTTTTCCATGCCTGGTAAGGTACTATAAACTATATATTTTCTGAAAGGTTATAATGCCCACAGCTCAGAAATTATTGTTTTGGGGCCAGAAAAACAAAGGGGAATAACTGATGAAGCATTTAAATTGCCTATTTTCTCTATATAACATATGCAAATAACATAGTTGTACATGTACAAGAGTTTTTCCCCTTTGATTTTTAAGACCTGGAAGTCTTATATCTATACTCAGGGAATCATTACCTTTCTGGAAATGTATAGTTTATAGTACCTTACCAGCAGGGCTCGAAATTCGCGGTCGTCCGATCGTCAAAAACAACCTACTCACCTGTGGGACGACCTAGAATTGAGACCAATTCGTCTGACTGACGACCTATTTTCAGACATTCAATGTATGCTTGACTCGAAGAAATAATGAATAAAAAGGTTAAATCATCTTTGCTTTAGGTCAGAATCAGAAAAAATAGGAGTTTTCAGATAGCAGACTTCATGATCGGTTTAAAGTTTCCGTACGACGGTCCGTGTTCAGCCCAAATTTTCTAATACGGTTGTAGATTTCCTGCATGTTAAATCGTTTTTTAACAGTGAAGTGGATATTTATACAAGGTGTTGAACAACCTAAAAAGAAAACAAAAAGGGACTATGAAAGTCATAGGAATTAAACCAAGGTCGCTCAAAGAGACCTGGAAAACGAATCGGCCTTGCCTGGAGTTTAGGGAGAATGAAGGTGATGCTCCCTCAATGATTTGTAAATTATGCACAGAGAGTGGCAAAGTAAAACTTAAAGCAAAGTTTGTCAAACGATGTAAATCATTGAGATTGGAATCTGTAAAAATTCATGAGTCCTCTAGCTGAGGCACACAAGCATGATGAATCATGAGTTAAATGAGGAATTTGTTGAAAAAGAAATGGAATTTATGTAAAATGTTCAAATTAGCGGAAATGAAGAATGACAGCTTAGTTTTTCAAATCAATGATTTCGGGCGAGTAAAAATGGTTTCGGGCAGCCTGATATTCAAAGCAGGTTGCCTGAATGACAACCAAAGATTTTCACGAGTTTCAAGGCCTGCTTACCAGGCATAAAATTTACCATACTTTACCATGTTTACAATGGAGATGATTAAAACGCTTTGTAAAATGACTCAATTGTACAACGGATACCTTAAAAATATGAAAAATATTAAAAGAGAATATTTTAGGAAATTTTAGTCCTAAAATGATGTTCTATCCCTTTTCATGTATGTTTGATATACCTACACTTACATGTATGTACATGTATTAATAATCAGAAAATCTGATTGCATTTAAAGTTTTAGCCATTAGACCACCATTTTAAGTTGATATTTTTTTAACTATTTTAGGAACAAGTGCTGAAAAATTTGTAGAAAGAAGTGAGAATGACAAAGATTCGCTCAGCAACTATGACAAATTTCGTAAATTGTTGGCAGAAAAGCTACGGCAGCCCATACAGAACATAGATATATTCAGTGTAATGAATAACGGTATATATACAGACATTCGTTATGCCGCCCATGGCTCTCCATACTATCCAGCTAGTAAACTTGACGGTGTAGTCTCTATGTACCAAACAGAGGTATGTAACTAGGGAGTTGTTTATTTGTAGTTAATAGAGATTCAATATTTGCTTCTTTCGAAGTTTCATTCTATTATTTTCCTTTAGATCTCAATTTCTTGATGTATGCATTGATTCATACAAAGATGAAAAAAAGTCGAGTATGTTTGATGATATTTAAAAAGTGTGTAAAAATTCTATTGTTTTAGATTTTCTTGGTAAATAGATGCTATTTATAATTATGCGCATATATTTAATATGAAGAAGTAGGGGTACGGTTATCAGAAAACATCAAATATGGATGAAAAAAGTGTAAAGTATAGATTGAATATTTTACACTTGATTAACTTACATTAAAAGAGTGTTTTCAAATTTCAAATTAGATTTAAAGCCATTATCTTCTTTTCTTTTAGCTTTACTTAAAGCTTGAGTATTACAGTAGAGCTGTACTTTAATTCTGATGTGCTTAAATCCTTATCAGTGCTTGTCGCATAGAAATTCTGTCTTTCTACTACAGTTAGAAGAAGTATCTGGTGGGAAGGTTGCCATGGTGAACATAGATGAATGTCTGAAGGAAATCTGTGACAGTGGAGGCTGTTCTAACGTCCTCAAAGTAGACAACAAAAATCCTAACGTCGTGAACACGAAGACCCAGTCGTTTGTAGGCGTGGCCACTCGTATAGTCGCTGAATGTCGCTGTGAGGCTAAGGATTTCACCATGGAGATGACCTGTCACCCAAAGTATTGTTATAACGGGGGAACCTGTATGAAGGACGACTTCGGAGACATACAGTAAGTAAATTATTTCTGTTGTTAGAAAATGAGGATTGGAATAGTGTCTTCCCATGATGATATCACACCTCCAAGTTAGCCGCCATATTGGATTACAAATATCGGACTTAATCCATTTCTGCCATGCAAAACATTGACATTGAAAAGTTTATACACCAATTTTCAGAAGAGCTTATGACTATTCTTTGAAAATATCTTATTGTTTGTAATTCTCATCATGATGTGACATTGATGTATACAATGTGAAGATATCAGAAAGTTGGTTAAAGTAGATGGATAAAGTTTGAGAGTTGTAATCCAAAGAGGGAGATAACTCTTGCCAATTTGACGGAATGGGAACACATTTTATACTGTACATCCCCAAAACGTGACAAGGGTGTATACATGTACGTGTACATCAATCAGCAAGTTTCATACATGTGCATGTACTTTGCTGTAAGAGGTGGAAACATAGAAATTCTTTTCATCACTTAATATACACCACAATTTATAAACTAGACTGTTCAAGAACATGTTTGTGGTCTGTCCCATGTTTGACCCTAAATATATCACCTTGACCTTAAAGTTTACTTTGACCTTCATTTGGTGTTGAGCATAACTGTGTTTGATCTTCCCTGCATGTTTGGTGGAAGTATGATGTATTTCATTTTAAAAGTAATATAGCTATTATGAGAAAATTTGACTACCAGGCAGACAAAAGGGCAGACAGACAGATGGACACCTGTAAAAGCAATTCATATGTGTCACCTTTACTGTAAAAGTGAATTAAAGAGTAATATCACAGTTGGGAAATGTTGACTTTTATTATTGTGTATATAATGCCATTGTTGCTCTTTTAATTGTGAAGTCATTAGCAGTTGCAAACTTTACTTGTAATACATAATAGATACGAAAAACGTTGTCTCTTTTTGTTGAAAAATTCTTAAATGCCAAAGTGTACCGATTGATGTTAAAGTAGCATTCATATCTAGAAAATCTTGCGTGGTCTTGGCATTGTGGCCATCTGACAAGTCCATTCCATTTGTACTATATTTTTTTGCACTTGTGGCCTTGACTTTGATCTACTTTTGAAAAACTTAAATATGACTAGCCTATAGTCTCTTATACATGTATGTATGTGCATTCCTTGTGACAAGACCCAAATGTTCGCCTTGACCTTTGACCTACTTTTCACATAATAATGTGTAAAGGCTTATGTGTGCATTCCTTGTGACAAGACCCAAATGTTTAGCCTTGACCTTTGACCTACTTTTCACATAATAATGTGTAAAGGCTTATGTGTGCATTCCTTTTGACAAGACCATTGAATTGACACCAAAGATTTGACTTGTGACCTTGATCTTTGAGTTTGATCTTCTTGTGGAGTTCGGTTTTTTTTTTTTTTTTTTTGGAAAATAAACTATTTCTGACAATCATCTTCTGAATAACTCTGTTGGAACTTCAAGACATCATTGCTTACCCTGTTCCATTTATTCCTCTTGAAAAGTTGCCAAAGAAAAACATTTTAAAACAGTTAAATGGGCATGGGTAAAAAAAAGAAGTCCATTAGAACCAAGATTTATCCATTAAATAAGTACGATCTTACTCTATCCTTTGGGCTTGTTAAGTACCCAACTATGCGTTGACTAAGTCAATTTCTTCAATATTAAATAGTTGGGAAATTCAATATTACGGTTCAATAATTTTGTTAAGAAATAAATCAAAATCCAAGGTTCAAAATTGAATTCCAATATGCACTTTAGACATTTCAAGCTTGATATGAAATGCCCAATATGTCAAAGAATACGGGAAATGTGTTTTGATTCTTTATAAATTTGTTATCACCAGACATATTTTAAATGAAATAAGCTTCAACTATTTCATTATGAGATCACAGATTAAATTTCAAGGTCACAGAAATGTTCCACCTTCAATTCATTTATTTACTTTATGATTTGAGTATAAAGAACTCAAATATGATAATTGATTCAACTCTATATCCATATTTCTTGAGTTCTTTGAAGAATAGTTCGGGGACGCAGACATAGAAAACCTCTGTTTGCATACATCCACGTTTCTTGAAAGAATAAGAACGCTATTCTATACAAAGAGTTTATTGACATCACCGTGTGGTCATTAAGTTTGACCACGTCTACACAGAAGCCGTCAGACTGACCACGGAGAGCTATCATACTCTCCTAAAGATGATATTACAGCCGTCACTCCGGACAGCGTTATGGTCATCTTAATCATTACACTGGACATTTATTGACATCTTATGACGATCTATCATCTAGCGTATATATTATACACCAATCATACTTTAAAAAGAATACCGACTTAATCTATTTCTGATGAGGGTAAATTATTTATTTGGCAATTTTTCGTTTCCTTGTTTGTTTGGTTTTAAGGTTGCCAAGTGCTCGTGGCGTCATGGAAAAAATGAATAGAAATTTATTTAAAATAGAAGTTTAAAAAAGTTCGCTTTTCGTGTAGTTCAATTTAAATGCTATGGAAAAGTTGCGTCACAAAAAGTAAATGAATAAAACTCAAATGAAACGAAAAAAAATGGAAAATAAAAAAGTTTTAAAAATAAAATATTTCTGTAGTTTTATTTGAAGTATAAAGATCTTTGTCGAGATAGCAATTGCACATACAATTGATCATGAAGTCAAACATTTATACACACAAAAATGTCTTTTATACAGTGAGCATAAAAAACTTTAAAAAGATTTGTTAAAATCGGAGAAGTTATTTAAGAAGTCATTGCGAAATTTTTTCGAAAATTACAGAGTTATGACGTCACTTTATCTGTCATCTTCCTCGTCACTGTCACTTTCGCTGTCTCCAGAACTACTTCCGCTACCTGACCGCGTGTTGCTGGACCTCGGTCGCCATGGTTTATCTTTGTTGTACCCGGGTTGCCGGGCTACTTTGTTGCTGGGCCTTGGTCGTTTGATAATTTTGTTGCTGGGTCGCCGAGCCATTTTGCTGCTAAATCCGGTTCGCCGGGCTTTCACCCCCTTCCCTTTAGACACCGATACCCCTCCACGTGAAAAAATTCGGGATGATTTAAACATATTTTTCCTAGAAGGACGGAGAGGCCGGGTCCGCTTCCCCTGGGATCGAATAGGCTGAGGTAATTTGTTTCGTTGCTGTCCGTCTTTTCCTGGACTAGTGAGCCGCCCTCCTTTTCTCGTTCCTGCTGTATTTGTCCGTACTACTTGTTTTCTTCCATCCGCTCCTCCTTTTCCTACATTTACCTGCCATTTGATTTCGTTTCCCCTCTGTCTACCTATACTAGTTTTACCTCCCTTTTGTCTGTTCGTGCTTGTACGGGGTTTCGGTCGTTTATGAGAAAGTTTGTTTCGCGGTTTACTAAGGTCCCAGTCGCCTACAAATTTGGTGCGGAATGAATTCTTCGTCTCATGGATTGCCTTATTTCCAGATTGGCCCTTCTCTGTTTTAACACTGCTAACTATGGATTGAAGGGGAGATAACTTTGCCTTCACCTTACTTACGAGGGCTTGAAGTGGTGACAATCTATCCACTCTGTACACAAAATACGTGGATTGTGGGTATTTTCCCGGTCTTCTGTCTGTCGCTGGTTTTGAGATGGAGGGTGGGGGAGGGGGCTTTGACCATTTGTAAGGCATCCATACATGCCGACCCCCTCTAATCACCCAACGGCCGTTCTCTAATGTTGAAGAAGTTGACTTGGACTTGGATGGTGAAGTACGGGGCGCGGTCTTTTGATGACTTACTGGAGGAGAGAAAATTCTGTTTCTGTCACTGTATTTATGCCATACGCTCCAAGGATTACTCGAGCGACACTGAAAGAAAACAGAATCCAAGTTATACTCCAACTATCATTCTAATATTTTATAAATCTTACAGGAGATTTTCTAAAAAAAAAAAACTGTCCATACAATGGTAAAATTAAAGCAAGCAATCCCCGATTGAGAATAAATTTGACCGTCTTTAACTCTCAGCTTTCTAGCTGTAAATTTTTTTTTCTTAAAGAAAAAAATTTAGGTATTTTCCCACAAAAGTGAAAAAAGTACCGAAACGCTGCTGTCAGAGAGAAAGCAGCTTTTAGGGGGGGGGGGGAGGGGGGAGGGTTACAACAGATATGCATTCTCTCATCAGTGGTGCTCCAAGAAAAAAAAATATTCATAACTACTAGTCAAAATAATTTGGAGTGGCGGCCCCTTGTTTGATTTCTACCGTAAAGCAAGTATCAATTTCGTCAAGAGTGAGCTGCGGGTCCAATTTCTAAAAATGGCCTTTTAAGTGTTTCCAAATTTTAAACTTTGAAATTAATGAAAAATTGAATTAGGAACTATTTATTCACAGATTTTATATGAATATTTTGTTAGTGTTAGTGATTCTGGAAATAATTTGAATTTGCGCAGACCTGCCTACTGTTACGATTTTGGCGTAATTTTTACGATATTCGTCCTAAAATTACGCCCTACGCTTTTGCTATTCCATTTTACGCCAAAAACTATATTTTGAACAAATTGACGTTTTTCGAAATGTTTTCCGTATCTTATAGTCAAACACATTTAAGTTCTAAAAATTTGTAATAATTGTGGAAGCAGGCAATGTTTTTTTTTCTCTCGATTTTATCTCAAAATTGCATCAGTGGTTTAAATTATGCTTTTGTCATCAAAATTACACTTTCCTTAACAAAATATTACACTAATGATGAGAAACAGGTAGGCAGGTCTGTTTGCAGAAAAAAAAAACGGAAAATACAAAATCAACAATGAAGAAGGAATTTTAATAATTGATACATTCGTAAATGTTATAGAAATAATTGAAAAGTGACGGAACTGCTCCCCTAGAATTCCTCTTGTTTTTATTATCAGTTCAAAAATACAATTTGACGAAAGATAAAAGAATTTAATTGCATTTCTTTTTTGTCATTTTGTAAACACACTCTTGGAATTTCATTGTGTGTGTACTATGATAAAGTTGGCGCGCAATAAACTTTGTTTAAGTAAAAAAGGTTATGAACGAGAGGATGATTTATGGAGGAAAATGATTTTTAAGATTATTCTAAACTTTGAAATGTTTAATGTAAAATTTTTGTGTAAAATATTCTTTTTGGGCGCTTTTAATATTGGAAGCATTTCCAGAAAGCACCATTAAACATGTTAAAATGAAATAAACCTCGATTACCTCTACTTGAAAGAATCCAAGGATTATCACAAGAATCGATAAACTAGGAGCCAACATTGTGACGATAAAAGAAAAAAAGCCACCACAAAATGTCTGGATTTCAAAAAGTTCCAGATTCAGAGATTTCTTCACGTGGTGGTAACCTTCCTACAGTGGTCTCTTACGGTCCTCCATCAGCACAATGACGTGGTCAGCGGGGGCCAAACCCTCTTATACTGACCCCGGTTCTACCTGATCTAGCTGCAGTCAAATATAAATGACAAGAACGACCCTCTTACTTCGGCGTTTTTCGTGGGAATTGACCGATTGGTATTTTTCGTATGATTTCCGTACTTATTGACGGGGATAGACTTAGTACCAGTTGGGGAGGAAACCACTAATTGGGACTGAGGTCCGAACTTTGACCATTAATGCTGCGGTAGGGATTCTTTAGTCTCTGCTATTGCTAACAAGTATTGGGTGATAGGTGACGTCTATATGACGGTGTGGATGGACCGGCTTGGTACGGAGTTTGTTCATGGCTTTATAACAACGTTACGTCTGTACTGTTATAGAGTTAGGGACATTATGCTTAAACAAAATGATGAATGTAGGGGATGCTTTATATACTATTATGTCACTAGTTTCAGACAAAGAAATCTGATACACTGACCTCCTAAATTTCGCCGTAATGACAAGTCCTTTGAGAAACGTTAGTGGTAAACCAGAACAGGACATAATTCTTTGTCGTCATTTCTGAATTTCAGAGTATGCAATGAAATGTGGCATCTAGTTTGAGTCGTGCTTCTTTTTGATACGTCTCCAGAATATCCGTCCGTCCGTTTGTCCGTCAATTTTTGTTGTGATGCGTCAACTTGTAGAGTTCTCGTAGAAAATAACAAGAGAAACACACAATACGTGTATTCACATTTGGCAACACAGGGATTTATCCCGTTTTCCTCGTTGTATGATAGTATTAGGCTTTTTGTAAGCGAGGAAAACGGGATAAATCGCTGTGGTCGGCAACATGAAATAACGTTTATAAATAGAGGTTCCAACTTACAGTACTCTTATTTTAATGTAGTCTTGCAAGTGGACTTTTGTTTATGACATATTTTCGAAGGTCGAAATAATTGCACTTTATCAAAATATCGACACAGTCTTCGCTTACAAACACAGCAATATTACCATCAACATTTCATATGCTGTAATACTGACATAGAATAGGGCACAATTAAGGCAAATTCGTCCTCCCTTCGTCAACGCAAAAAGACCCCCCCCCCCCCAAAAAAAAACCCCAACTTTTTTACTTTGATATTTCTAACGTCAGATTATAAGACAAAATTACCATGTCCAGATGGAAGAGCCATCACAAGATAATCAAAACGTGATGTACATGTATTTAAAACATTAAAAGCGAGTTTTCTTGTGTAAATCCAGAATTTGTTTACTGAATTTTTTTGGTTATTTTGAAGATCATTGATGTTTGGGATATTTGCATTCATTATACTTCATGGTTAGTTTAATTTGGTCGATTAGCCAGCTGACTATAATTTTAAATGTGACCATCTCTGTATGATGGGAGCAGTGGGATATTGAAATATCAATACCGTCGTTATGGTGTAGGAAACGGTGTACTTATTACCTTTATTCTGTAGGGCATATACGTCATTCTGTAGAAAAAATAACGTAAGTCAATCCCCCTTCACTCATGAATTACCATTAATTGGCGGCACTTGATGTGTATTTTATGAAGTGATGTCTTGGACTATATAAATGCGTGAGCGGATATAGAATTACTTCGGGGGGGGGGGGGGGGGTCCAGTTTATAATTTTGTAACACACCCCAGAATATACATAAAACAGGACAATGGTTATTTTTAGCAAATTCCCGTGAGAGGGGGGGGGGGGGGGTCCTGACCCCTTCAACCCCTCTAGATCTGCCAACCTGCCAACACCACATATCAGCATAATTCTTCTGTAAAGTGCATGTATATACGAATCTTAGAGTTAGTCACGCTATAGACTTTCCAAAATCCCAGAAATAGAGAGACCTGGATCTGCAGGGAATCACACATAGGAAAATAAATAATTGTATAGTATTTTAAGATTTATATGAAAATAAATAATTGTACAATATTTTAAGATTTATATAAATATATCGTTGACTAACCCATGGTTCGTCAGGAAATACAAAAGGTGTGAAAAGGCGGAAAGGGGGACTTTTTTTTCAATTAAGTGAGATTGCCCCTGCATAAAAAAATCTCGAAAGAAGAAATCTGTGAAGTTAAAGATACCTAAACTTACATGATCTATTGTATTGAGTTTTGACAATTTCTGTGATGAAGATATATGTGTGTGAGATAAGGCAGACAGGTACAGTAAAATCTCTGAACTGACCAAGGAAATATCTAATAGATTTGACATGTGTGGCATGGAAGCAGAAGGTGATTACTCTTCCCGGGCACCTTTTCTCACTCACATTTCTCACTTCTACTCACATGGTAGACAGCTTCATCGTGATTGCTCGATTTTCAATTTTCCAGGTTTTGTATACTCTACAGTTAAGATTTTTTGAATAGGATCTTGGTTATTACTGATGAATGGTTTTATCTATATTTTGCATTGTTTTGCATTGGTGTAAGCTATAGATCGATACTTAAGTTAGAGTCATTGACCTAGGTGAAAATGTGCAAGATTTGTCCACGCTAAGACTATCAACAATAAACTTTCAATTGTATTTCTACTTTCAGCTGTGTATGCATGCCTGGTTTTGATGGTGCCAGATGTCAGCAGACAACACACAGTTTCTCAAACGGTTACGTCCTGTATCCGCCCCTTGCTCAATGTGAAGACAGTGTAACGAGCATCGAATTCGCCACTCGTATGGATACCGCCCTTATATTCTACAACGGCCCATCTGGCTCACTGGCTAATCACCAGCCTCGGGATTTTGTGTCCTTGGCTCTGATTAGTGGATATCCACAGGTGATCGTAGATCATGGATCAGGGAACGTAACTCTGTATGTAGACGGTAAGGACAGGGACGGGATTACACGTATGAAGAAGCTGAGTGACGGAGCGTGGCATCATGTCGACATCATCAGGAATGGACAGGTAGGACTGTGAAAATCATGTATCTGGATCAATCGGTTACATGTCCACTAAAAGATGAAGATTTGTCAGTAGAAATCTCATTTACAACCTGAATAGTCTCCCTACTTTATAATAGAGGACTACATTGGCTGAACTGATTCCGACGAACCTACTGTATAACGCAATAGTCCATTTTCCAGAAAATATTTATGACCGTTTTAAACCTTGATTTTATATGCACAGACGCCAAACATCACAACATTTGGCAAATTTGAATTGTGACGTCATATTTGATCGCACCGACATTAAGTGTTGTCATGTTTTCTATTTTGATGTCATAATGAAAATATTGCCATATTTTGTGATGTCTATTGTCTGTTCGGTCAATGAATATACTGGAAAATCAGCTATTGATATTATAACAAAGAGATGTCATATTATATATGAATACAGTAGCATGCATTACTCTAAAGTGCTTAATGTTTTGAAAGACCATGTCATAAAAAGGTGCAATTTTCTTCAGCTTAATCTTGCACATAGTTAACATGTTTGAGTGGGTGAAAAGGGGGGGGGGGGGGGGGAGGAAGGGCCGTTGAGAGAGGAAGGAGGGAATGGGTGGGAGGAGGGAGGGAGGGGGCGGTAAGGGGAGGGGAGGGGGAGGAAGGGGGAGAGGGGTATCCCCTGTCCGCCCCCATGTTTACTCAGATCATGAAATGTAAATTGTAATGTAATGTGATGTAATGTAAATTGTAACTCAGAATTGACTAGTTTTTCACTGGAGTTGTATTATGATTGTTATACACTATTTATCCCTACAGGCTGTGAGAGTAATTGTAGATCGTTGTCAGTCGTCAGAGTTCCTGTCGGGGAGTGAATCTGTCGAGGATCGTAGGCCGTGTGAGGCGTCGGGGAGTACGTTGGGACGTAATAAATACCTGAATGTTAACCACATGTTACAGATGGGAGGGAGATATGACGTCCTGGAGTACCCTCCAGGCCTCACCAGGAGGAGGTTTGATGGATGTATCAGAAACTTCATACATAACGGAGAGGTATGCCCTGTCAATATAAATTAGACTTTTTTTGAAGTTTTCAAATTTTTTTTTGGATTTTGTACATTGCTAGAATTTAAAAAAAACATCAAGACTTTCTATAACAGCTGAAATGTTTAAATTTGATTTTATACATACAGTATTCAAGTGCATAAAAAAGTTTACAAGTACACAAAATGCAATGTTTAAGGTAAAAATAAAACCACTTATATGTAAACATTAACTAGGGACAAAATTTTTCTGCTTTAAAGCGGAATTTTGCTTTCTAATTACAAGATATCTTAAATATGGTCCCCAGAATTCTGTTCTTTTTGGGTCTCTGCTTTTGAAAACTGATGTTTTTGATTCCCTACAGAATTTTTGGTTGATCAGTGGACTACAGTATCATATCTGATTGATTATTTTTCAGCTGTATGATCTACACACAAGCCGACACCATCCAGGAGAAAACCACCGTAACGGCTGCCCGGAGGAGGATTCCGTCTGTAACACGTTACAGGGCCAAAAATGTGGCCCTCGAGGGCGATGTCAGATGGTGGTGTTAGGGCAGAGTGACGTAGAGTGTACGTGTGATCCTGGCTACAGACCTTCAGAACCCGGCTCAAAGAAGTGTGATACAAGTAAGTTTATCATTTTCATCAATTCATTTCAATCTTGACCTGCAATTGTCCATTTTCCAGAAAATATTTATGGCCGTTTTAAACCTTGATTTTATTTACACAGACACCAGACATCACATCATTTGGCAAAATTTTTGATGGTGACTTCATATTTGATCGCGCTGACTTTATGCGTTGTCATGTTTTCTATTTTGACGTCACAATGAAAATATCGCCAAATTTTGTGATGTCTGGTGTCTGGTCGCCCAATGAATCTACTGGAAAATCAGCTATTTAACAAAACTTCTGGGAGGGAGAGAGCTTGATAAAAGGATTCTGTTGTTGCTCTAGCCAAAATATGTATTTCTTGTAATCATACATAGTATTATCGTTTGTAACATTCCGAAAATAAATGCTGTTTAAACCAAATTCCTCGTTAATACAGAAACTTCAGTGCGGGACTTGAAGTCTAGATCATACATGACATGGACCTTGAAGAACGAGATGTTTAACATGTTGGCCAAGCAGGAGGTCAGCTTCCAGATCAGGTTTAGGACGCGCGACCCTGACGGGGGAATACTGCTCCATCTTCCGTCTAACTCACAGGAATTCATCACGTTACAGGTAAAACATAGATTGTAAAGAACTAAGTAATTAAGTCACATCTTATACATGTAGTGAGGAGGTCAGTTTCCAGATCAGGTTTAGGACGCGTGACCCTGACACGAGAATACTGCTCCATCTTCCCTCTAACTCACAGGAATTCATCACGTTACAGGTAAAACATACATGTAGATTGTAAAGGTCTAGGTTATTAAGTCTTATCTGATACATGTAGTTAAGAGGTCAGTTTCCAGATCAGGTTTAGGATGCAGGACCCTGACGGAGGAATACTGCACCATCTTCCCTTTAACTCGCAGGAATTCATCACGTTACAGGTATGGGAGACTATAGAGTGACACACATGTACATGTCATTCATACCTGTATGTTTGGTGAAATTGTATGACTTAGAAGAGATCATTAATTGTAATGGGAATAATTATTGAGGATTAAGTGATAGTGAAGTCAATTATGAGATATTTTTTGTCAAAATTATATTGGTATGCTGTATACAAATGTACATGTGAACTCCTAGTATTTATCATACCCTCCATCAACAAAGTTTGGGATCCATGTATATACATGAACATGTAGGAATCGACCTATACCATTTGTTACAGATGGGTCATAACATTTTATCTGTGGATTAGTTAAACAAAGAGAAGGTTCATACACTCATAAGTTTATACACTCATATACATGCACCTGTATTCAAATCGATGGTATGACATTTTAAAGGAGGAAAATTTAGTGAATGCTTTAACTACATGTAATATTGTTTAAAAAACTTACAAAAAATTATATTACTCAAAGATAAAAAGTCACCGAAAAAACTGAAACAATCTGATTGATTTTGTTACAAATGTTTAATATATTCATGTTTGACAGATTGTGAACAACCATGTAGAGTTGACGTATAACCTACGTGACGACACTAGTTCTCTGTTTGACCACTCCCTCTCCCTGTCGTCAGCTCCAGCTAATAACGGACAATGGCATACCGTACATGTACATAGAATCGGACGATGGTTCCAGCTAAAAATGGACTCTGGGGAGGGACGTTACTTTAATGAGACTTTCGGATCAAACAAGGACAGTCAGTTCTTTTACATGAAGAGAGATCAGATTGTAGCCGGAGCACGTGTAAGCTTTGATCCAAGTGCTTACTATAACGGAAAAGGTTTAACACAGAGTGAGTAGATAAGTAGACATACAATGTAGTACAAAAACTACTTTTACTGGAACTGAATCATTTGTTTCTTGATATTTAAAAGTGGGTCCTGTAGCATCATATCCCACCCATCCTGTTACGTCTTTCCGTACATTTTTGGACATAATAACTTTCACATTTTTTTGCCATATTACATAGTTTAGATTGAGGATCACTGACGAGGGTTAAGTACTCGAAACGTGCATGTCTGGTCAATGCTGCAAATGGTCTTAAATGATGCTATTGAATTTGAAGACATTTAACACATGCATGTTTTGAGAAACAATCAGAAATCATTAGGATTTTGTATTTCCTTTTTGTAATATTTAGCATATTTACCTCATCTTCATCTTCATGAAAAATAGAAAAATAGACAAAAGATCATTAGCCATGAACAGTGGTGTAATCAAAATGCATCCTTGCATTCAAAGGATTGAAACTATTAGCCCTACATTCATCCTAAATCAAGAAAAATGTACTTGAGAGACCAAAATAACATACAGTTATTGTCAATGTCCTCTGACCTAATAAATTATGTAATTTGACAAAGTGAGTCTTACTGCCTTATATATGATGGACTCTAAAGGTAAAAAAACATTTCATCTTCCAGCATGTATCACAGACATAAGGATTGATAACATGTGGTTCCCCATGAAATCTGACGAGAACTCAATCAGTCCAGCGGCCATTTTGGAACACAGCCCGGAGGTGGAGCATGGATGTAAACGTACAGATTGTCTTGGAGTTCGCTGTCCGGCCCCCGACGAAAACTACATAGCTCAAGTCTGTTACCCTCTCTTTGACCACTATGAGTGCAGGTAAATGGAGCAGGGTTTTGCAATAAGATATATTTGAGGCAGTGATTAACAAATTTTAGCACTGTATAAGAACAAATGAAGGAACAGGGGAAACTTGAATAGGCCATTTCTGTCACTTGAGGAGGTGATACTTAATACAATTCTTATTTACTTTTGATTTCGGTCTACTCATGACTATACATACCTGGTCAAGTTGACCAGGTCTGTATAGTCACGAGTAGACCGAAATGAAAAGTCAAAAACTGCTTTATTAAATTATCAGGATTTTATTAACATTTGCATTGTAATGATACACGAAGTCAAAGATCTAATACTATAAAAATCAACGCACGCACTACATCACGCATGCGCTATGTCACTGAATCCCGAATTGACCGCTCTTGAGCATTAGTGGTCAACTCACTCTGAGGTACACTCTATCAAACAGCGTCTGCACCAATCCGAAATAAGCAATGCCAGGTGCTGCCTCTTATTGAAATCCCTGATGTAGAATTTGTATGAATGATTTGAAATATTATAGTCTTTTTGCAGTTTTAATGTCACTTAAAGCATAACATTAAACATACATGTATACTTCATATGCATCATCTAGTTGTAACAGGAATAAGGAAATCAGTCAGACCTAAAAATTGAAGGATTGATTTGAACAGAAATACCTACAATTAAGGTAATTTACCTGAAACTTATTTTCATTATGTGTACGAGACCATATTATCATTTTTAGATGTCCAAAGGGTACACAGCCGTATACTGGTGTGAGCTGTCAGCCAATCAAGTTCTGCACCGACCCGAATCCCTGTAAGGCCGGAGGTCGGTGTATAGAGCTGGTGGAAAAGAGAACATTCCGCTGTGACTGTCCCAAGGGATGGATCGGTCCTACATGTAATCAGCAGGCGAGTACCGTGCCAGAGGGCGCTGTATTTACAGCAGGCGTAACCCCGGAGGTCATCATCATAATTGTCGTTAGCGTGTTTGCTGTATTATGTGAGTAATTGATTAATCAGTGAACCATTTGTATGTAACCCTGAATTATCATTTTCATATATTGAAACATTTAATTCGCGATGATACTTTTGCGAGTTGAAAGACTCAAGGCAAATAAAACCATTAAACCATATAGGTTAGTTTGCTAGTTTGTCCCTTTGATTTCAAAATTTCTTTTAATGGGATGAAACCATACTATTATATTGTATTTTACTTAATGATTTTCTTTGCTTCATAGCATATACTCTCTCTTTTCGACTAGTAGAGTTACTTCCCATTTTGGACAGTAGTTGATGTAAACTAATTGTGATGTCATAAAATTCCATGGAAACTGGTGTCAAATTCAGGGAAAATATTCTTCAAATACGAAATCTCATTACATTCTAATGTATCTACCTCAGAAAGTGTCCAAAACTGAAAGTAACTCTGTTTATTGAAAAGACCAAATTATTTTTAAAACGTGCGTCAAATCACTTTATTTATCATGTAACAAATTCATCTTTTACTCTGTCTCTAATTCATCTTTTACTCTGTCTCTTTTAGTGATAGCATCCTTGGTCTTCTTACTACTATGGGTCGTTAACCGCGGCAGTCGAGAGAAATCCATCCTCTATGACGATCAGTACGACGATATCCGTGAGAACGTGATGGACCATGACGAGGAGGGGGCAGGGGAGGAGGATCAGGACTGTTATGATATCTCACGGCTACAGAAACCTAACTCCTCCATGGATAGATACCAACCTCTCACTGCTAAACTACTGGGAAGAAGTAAGATATTACAGTACAAATCTGTAGTTATATGCATATAGTCTTCATGCAGTTTTCTCAATGTTTCTGTATTATTACCGTATAACCAGAAATTTTCGCAAGTATTAAATTTCGTGATTTTATGGTAAAATAGGGTGTCTTTATTTTTGCGAGTACAATTTTTCGCAATTTCTAAATTACAAAGAAATATGAATACATGATGTTACTGTTTGGTACCTTTCATTATTTTTATGCCCCTGGAATCAAAGATTCGGGGGCATATAGTTTTTGGCCTGTCCGTCTGTTTGTCTGTCTGTTTGTCCGTAAACTTTAACATTGGACATAACTTTTGAAAAGGAAGTGATAGGGCTTTCATATTTCACATGTGTATTCCTTGTGACAAGACCTTTCCATTGATACCAAAATTTTTGACCTCGTGACCTTGACCTTGACCTTTGACCTACTTTTCAAAAACTTTAACATTGGGCATAACTTTTGAATGGTAAGTGATAGGGCTTTCACATTTCACATGTGTATTCCTTGTGACAAGACCTTTCCATTGATACCAAAATTTTTGACCTCGTGACCTTGACCTTGACCTTTGACCTACTTTTCAAAAACTTTAACATTGGGCATAACTTTTGAATGGTAAGTGATAGGGCTTTCATATTTCACATGTGTATTCCTTGTGACAAGACCTTTCCATTGATACCAAAATTTTTGACCTCATGACCTTGACCTTGACCTTTGACCTACTTTTCAAAAACTTTAACATTGGGCATAACTTTTGAATGGTAAGTGATAGGGCTTTCATATTTCACATGTGTATTCCTTGTGACAAGACCTTTCCATTGATACCAAAATTGTTGACCTCATGACCTTGACCTTTGACCTTTTAACCCAGTGACCTCACATACATGTACTTAACAGAAAATAGTGTTCATACTAACAAAGATGCCACCGGGGGCATTCGTGTTTCACAAACACAGGCTTTATTTAGTTTTAGTTAGTTCTATCATAAGAATACATTCAAATTGACTTCTCTTAATGTTTAATCAGAAAAAAGTGAAGAATGGCACATAAGAACAAAATGTAACTGACACACAAATTTATGATCTACCTAATCAAACACAATTTTTCGCGGTAATATGTTTTCGCAATTCCAAATCACTCGCAAATATAGCGAAAATTAGTAGCTTGCGAAAATTTCTAGTTATACAGTATTTCATTGATAATTCTCTGTGCAGTTAAAAAGTTTTTCTGTATGTTGATCGTTTCTTTAACGCATTCGAAAATATCTGTTATCAAAAATTCTTGGGATTCCTGGAACATGGGTCCTGTTGCATCATATCCCACCAATCCTGCCACGTCTTTCGGTATATTTTTGGACGTAGTGACTTTCAAACTTTTTGGCCATATAGCATTGTTTAGCTTGAGGATCGCTGACAAGGGTTAAGTGCCTGAAACGTGCGTGTCTAGTCCATGCTGAAAATTTATCTGTTCTGAAATGATGCTATTGAATTTGAAGATGTTTAACATTCCTTTAAGAAGGAATCATATTTTAGCAGTGTAAGCAAAAAGCACTAAAATTGTTCTAGGTAACTTCAGCTTCTCTAAAGGGTTATAATGGAAAATAATGAAGTGCGCTAATTCATGATTAGCTATTACATGTATTTTTTTTAATTTTCACATTTTTGTACTGTTTCCACCAAAATATGTTCGTGCAGGAATAAATGCACATACTGTATTAAAGGAATAATTTTAAATGCAAGATAATTAGAAATTGATTACAGAGCATTTAAATATCTTACCAGTGCAATTGAATTTGAATATCATAGAAGCAGTACTCTTATTTATTTGTGCCATCAGAAATCTTGTTTTGTCACATAAAAATGTCACCTTTGTAGGTTATACAGGGGATCCACCAGATGTGGGAGATTTCATCGAGGACAAGTTACGAGACATTGACGAGGACCCTACAGCGCCCCCACACGATAATGTGATGGAGTTTGACTTTGAGGGATTCGGCAGCGACGCAGGCTCACTAAGTTCTCTCAATACGGCCAGTAGTGATAATGATCAAGAATATAACTATCTAGAAGACTGGGGACCAAAGTTTGCTAAACTTGCCAATATGTACAACTCTGGAGAAGAAGATTTATAGCACCGAGTCCGGAGTGTAACATGTTACATTTCATGTTTTCCGCTACCATCCTACTCAAATTCGCTATAAGAGGTTGTGCATGTTAAGGTCTGTTTGTATGTGCATGTACTATGGATGGAATATTATGGAATTTCTTCTCATATCGTTATACCAGTGCGAAATATCATGAAAACGAGCCAAAAAAGTACAAAAGGCATCAAAATCTTTGCTCACGTTTTAGCACCTTAAGCTACATGTACATGTATTTCCATCCAAAGGCAGTTTGAATGTCTCTGTAACAATCACCATGGCAACCAAATTCTGAATCTAGTCAGGAACCCTTGTCTTTATAATTTTTTTTTTAATATATGTGTATGTCATACATTTGTATTTTCTAAACGTCCATGATTTGTGTAACTTAAAAAATTTAAAGCATGTGCAATGGATTATATACAGCGTAAGGGTATACAGTATTTATTCGTAGATGTCTCGTATTACAAGGTCTGTTTTGTCCAATAGTGTCTCAACTAGAATTGGTTAAAATCTAATCATGACTTCATCATTATCAGCATGTACATGTATATTTTTAATATTCCAAAGAAAATTGTTGCATATTTTTATACCTGTAACCCCCCCCCCCCCTCCCCTTTCCCAGTGATGGATCATAGAAGAGGTACAATGCACATCTATAGCAAATAATGATAGCATAGAAATCAAAATTTCATTCATCCATATCATCTAATATCATGCAAATGAGGAAGCATATCATGTTGTTAACCAGTGCATTACGAAGCTATTATTGTTAAACGTAAATCGTTTCGTAAAATAAAGTTTCCATAATTTTCATCTACTAGGACACGCTTTAAATTTAGTACGTTTTGTATTTATTAATCACGATACAAAAAATTTCCTTGCACAACCATTAATTGTTGTTAAACGTAAATTTACCATAGTTTTCAGTAACTTTCATTGAGCACTCACTTCAAATTTGGTACGTTTTGTATTTATTAATCACAATACAAAACTAAAAATGATCCTTGCACAACCATCTCTGATTTACCAAAACGTTTTTCTGCCGAGTGAGGGAATCCATCAGATTTATTACATTCCACAATTTATGTACATTTTGTACAGTATATGTTTAATAAATATGCCATTTAAGTTTACAGCACTATTATAGTAGTTTATAAATCATATGTAAATTCAATTATTCATTTTCATTCATCTGTAACAATTGGAGTATTTTTCTTCAAATTATTTTTTTTCATGACGAGATACATATGTACATGAAAAAATTCTGTATTGATAATTTGTGTTCTTAGTCCATTCGTGTTTATAAAGATAGCTTTAATATAATAGTGCTTGTGTTGTGAGATACAAATATGTAATGTGTCATTTTGCGATTACTGAACAACATAATTATAATCTTTCTACACATTTTTGTTTCAATAATCATAGAAATATATCATGTACATGTATTCAAAGATTTCAGTGCAATTTGTGTGAATTTTTTGCCCCTTTATTTTTGACTCCATATTGTTATTTAGCTTGTTAAAATGTGCCGTTTATACACTTAGAATGTTCATAAACAGGCCCGTTTATACCGTAATCTGTTGTGAATTATTATCGTGATTTTGTATATTTTCCCGTCATAGTGTAAGAGTTTTCTTTTCGCAGTTCATATTTTATATTTGATCGCAACAATGCCTGTATTATTTAAATGATATTTCATAATACAGGAAGGGAAGTTGCATATGTACATGTACTTAGACGTAGATTTCAGATTCAATGTGAAAAGTAGAATGTTGTACTTAAACTTGGAATTCTTAAAATTTCCTGAAACAATCATGAGTACTCACATTTATTAATACAACGAATCTTAATATTTTATTAGTGTTAAAAGGTTGTAGGAAAAATTAGTGCCCGAGAATTTAACATTTTCATGTATAAAGTGTCTCAAGCATGGACATTTTTTCTATCTTTCTGAGTTAAATGTACATTTATCTTTATATAGAAGCCATAATTGACATATTCCTTTTAAGGTAATTGATAATTTTGATGTAATAATTTCGAACTCCAATATAATAGGTCAAAAGTAAGAAAAATCACCAAAGAAGAATCTTTAAAACCAATTCAACAGGCCTATAATTTTTCATCTTCTTTTTTGTAAGTTTCTGACATCACAATATTCAGTTGTATCAAAAATTTGCAATATTTCTTACAATATAGTTGTACTTAAGGAAGGCAGAATGTTGTGTTAGCTCCCTTAGATTTGCGCCACAATTTTAAAATTGCACACAAATTCTCATGTTGTATAGGTGCTTCAAGCTTCCTGTTGTCATTTTACTGAATAGTAGTTAAAATGTGTCGGTGCTGCCTGTTGTTGTCAATTGATGAGGAAAAAAAGGGGTTTTTATCAGTTATTTCAGAAACGTCTCCGATAAATAATTTTCTCCCGCACTATTAGCCGTTTGATGATATAGAAAAATGCAAACAAAACTATTACAATTTTATATTTGCTAAAATTGAAAAGTTAAAATTGATCTGTTGAAAAGAAAAGTCCCTTAAATTATTCGTATAATCTTGTTTTGTTATTGAAAGTTGTGCCTAGCTACAAGGTATTAAACTTTAAATGAGTCTTTTATGGTTGTGATTTTCCGACAATTTTCTAACATATACTGTTGATGTCATGCCACATGTATCTATAAATATAAATCTGTGTTAATTTATTGCATCCCTCCCCCCTCCCCTCTTTTGCCAAAGTTTACATGCTTTATTTCTTGTTTTTGTTTGACCCAGTATTATTATATGTCCGTAAGGTTAGTGAGACTATACCAAATAGAATCTCAGACTTGTAATCAAGTACTACATGTTTGATCAACAATTATACGCAACAATATACATTTTCAAATATTACTTGTGATGTTAAATCATGTTTACAAATAGTGGTTGTAATGTTAATGCTAAATCTTTTTCTCCTTTCTTCATTTTGATCTTGCATGCATATTTTTATGGTTTCTTTGATTATGGTGCTTTATTTACGGAACATTTATCCCACCACATAACATAGCGATGTAACAAAATATACAATCTTCCCATCATTCAGTACACATCTTTATGGTACCAAGAAGTATTTTCTTCTAAAGATAAAATTTACATTTAGTTTTAAGTGAAGCCTGGACAATCATTTTAATTATAAATGTCTTTATGAACTGATTTTAGAATACCGTAAACATGGTTTTCTTTCGCTGGGGTAAAATTTCGCGATTATAAGACGTTCTGCGTGGGGGAAATATTCGCGATAGATACATCTCTGTCTTTGTAAGAATGCAGCAGGGTGATTTTTGCGTGGGGGAAATTTTTTGCAAAGTTCAATGATACGCGAAAAATTGCCCCAACCCAAAAATTTCCACGATTACAGTCTTTTCAAAGAAATACTGTAGGCAAATATGCTTGTAAAACTATGTACAAATTTCTAGTTATTTGCAACAAAAAAGCTTGACTTGTGTTGTTGCCCTGGTTTTGACTAAATTTCAAAACACATCTTATCTTTAGATTTAGTCAAGTCATACCCCTATTAAAATATCTATTGCACCTCTGGAAAGATAAAGGATTATAAATTGATTTATATAATTTGAAAAAAAACCATGAGTAAAATTATTTTAGAGAAAATATGTCGCTTTACATTTTGTAAATGTAATAACAAGATTTTAGGTAAATAATGTATTAGATTTAAGTTAAACTTTCAATTAAATAGTCTCTTATAATATTATGACATGTATTTTACGACAAAGTGTACTGCATGATGGGAAAATTTGAACTAGCCAATGAGATTTGACGTATGAATGCTGGGAGCAAATTAACCTTGTGTTCATATTTGTAGTTTTTAGTTTATTTAGATTTTGTCCTCACATTTGAATAAAATTCATGAACGAAAGAAAAATATTGTATTTTATTCTGTCAAACGGAAATGTGGATACATATCGAGTAGTAGCTTGTAATTAGACTGGAGATTAAATTAGAGCAGTGTTATGAAGTGAATCTGCCTGATGCCTTTTTGTGGCAGATTTATTTGGGTAAATTCTGTCTTTTTCACTGGCTTACGTTCCATGCGGGACAGTATCTGACCTAGATTATTGTGTCCTCATTCAGTTTGCATAAAAAGTCATATTTGTAGCACAATTTCCCCAAATTTTAGGCTGGCCCTATACACTCTCAAGACGTTACAATTAGTTTGTCACATACATGTACATGCACAAATTAGAAGTTGGTCTGTATTTTAAAAAGACATGATTTGTACATGTAGTTCAAATTCTTTAAGATGGGGACTATAAGGTTGGTAATGGCACTTTTAGCAAGTTGAAGGTAACTTCATGCAATTTCATCTTTGATTTTATAGACCTACGTTTGATTTGTGCAGGTATCTGACATAAAAGCATTTTGACGTCATTATATTCCTTTCAAAACGTCTTGTATGTAACCCTGTTTCCCTGAATTTCATGCTGGTTTCCATAAAATTTGATGATGTCACAATGCATTGACGTCAGATACCTGCACAAATGGGAAGCAACTCTCTATTTCGAAAAGACTGAATGCTTTTGTCTGCTGAAGGCATGCGATTTGTTTTTCCTCATTGTAGGTATACTTTCTTCAAACTTGGATCCTTACAGAATAATGCTAATGGAGATGTTCTGAAGGGCATTTGATAACAGATCTTTGTCTGTTGATACACAAGAACGAGACCACAACTGTTCAATAACAAACACAATACTAAAGCAAGTGCATCCCAGAAAAAAAGTCTTCTGGAAATTTATTGAATGTGAACTTTGATTGGTTGATTACTTCAGTCATAAAAAAATAAAAATTAGTCATGTAGAAAAAAAAATTCTAAAGTGAAAAACTTAAAGCTTGTCTTTAACTAGTGTGATATGAGTAATTTCATGCTGAGTGAAAATTCTGACGGGCATTCCCCAGTAAACGGTTCCCTGGGAAACGTAAACGTGACTGTTACCATGTCGATACAGTCCCACATAGAATGGATTCAAAAGATATGCTCCAATAATCAAAGGGAACATTTGGCCTCCATGTGTATGACCTGAAAATGATTGATGAAAACCATGGAGTAACTGAAAAGTTATTATACATTCGAAAGAAGTTTATGCAGAGTATAAGATATTTTCTGCCAAAGTCAGCATAATTAGCTCAAACGATATAACTAGAGTTGTTGAAAAACAAAAAGGAGCTGAAATTAAGGAAACTTAGAGAAATAATTCATCCTACTAAATTTACAAAGGGAAAGATTCCTTCACGAATAAAATGATATGTATATAGTAGATTTACCAGACAAAACAACATCTATTTTATGACCACTGTGTAAAGCTGTGTAGGCTGCCTGAGGTTGATGGGCCAAGAGAAGTACTGTATCTGTATCTGTACAGCCTCTAATGGCCTTGTCCAGCTGAAATCCATGACCTTCATAACTGGAAAATAAATTTTTTTTTTAATTCAATCAAATTTAAAATCCAAAATTCAATCAAATCCTATCAAACATGATTTTTTTTTTCATCGTTTTTGAATGACAATTGTTTAAAGTCCCATGATCTTACGCACAAAATGACATACCGTATCCTGTCTGCCTCCAAGTCATCAGTACCCACAATGCATAGCTGCTCTGATTGTGGTGCATTGTGGGGGATTCTCTTGTTACTGTTGTGTAGGACATTGACTCCTTGATCTGATAGATACTTCAGCCAGTTCTGTGTATCCATTGTATAATACTCATGATTTCCTAAAATCAGAAATAAACAAATTATGATTTCCTAAAATCAGAAATAAACAATCTTTTGGTACAAGAATATATCATAAAATTCACAGTGCTCTTGGCAGGTTATTTCCATTGGTATTGGAAATATTTTTTTTTGTAACTTTCAAAATTATGTTACCATTTCTAATCATTGAGAATGTAACAGTTCAAATAGCAGTCGATCTAAGGGAATATATTTGGCTATTGAGTCTTTGCAGAACACAGAGTTATTTCCCATTTGAGACAGTATCTGATGTAAAATCATTATGACGTCATGAGAATGGTATGGTAACGATTTTAGGGACTGTTTCCATAGAATTTGTTGACATCACAATTAGTCTACGTCACTGATACCGTCCCAAATGGGAAGTAACTGGTCTTCGAAATTACCAAATATCTTTGCTTTGCTTTATCTAAATCCAATACATGTATCTACATGCATATTTATGTGATAAACTGTATTAAATCTTTACTCCATACCAGTTACATAGTATGTCCCATGTTTTGCCTGTACGTTGTTTACGACACTAGCAGACTCGTGAAGTTTGTTTACAGGGCCATCCACCATATCTCCTGTTATAACGACTATATCTGTAAAATTAATCAAAGGCTGGATTTGGGTGCATTTTCCAGAAATATAATAAACATATATGTAAATCCATGATTATGCATATATAGTATTGAATTCAAAAGAATGTATCCAGAAATTAACATAAAAGATTTGAACAATTTCAATGCACTGCACATTTTGCATACTAGGAACTAGAACTACATGTTTGCCACTTAAAATGGGCAGACTGTGACAGCTGTCATAAAATAATCTTACCAGATTTTAGTGGATTGAGGAGATCAACAATTCTCTGAAAATGAGATTTCCCGACAGTTGGTCCTAGATGAATATCAGAGATCTGAGTGATAGTAAAACCATCCAAACTTAACGGCAATCCTTGGACGGGTATCTGTACCGATTTAATTACAGGTGGACTTTGAGCGTGAAGATGTCCAAAAGTTACAGCTACTATAGCATAGAATACCGATATCACAGTTTTCCTGGATTTGCTAACTGGGACTCTCTTTATAAATCTCAAAAATAAATTAAGAAAATAAAATATCACTAGGGAAGTTATGAGTTGAACTTGCGCTGCTAAAAACAGGTAGCCACCCATAGCAATGATTGAAGGCTCTGTTCGCACTAAAAACACATTGCTCATGTAACTAAGATGTACTAAAAGTGTATGTATAAGTAAAATACATCTCCATATATGATTTCTTCCTTTATATGAACTTTGATCTCTATGTTTGTCAAAAGCATCGGCGATATTTTTCCACACTACATAGTCACCCACACACAAGAAGGATTGTATGATGAGAACAACCTGAGCTCGCAGAATTTTTCCTCGTGTTATAAAATCTAAGGAAAGTATCCATATTTGAGCATACGCGATTCCAATCAACCCTACAACGGCTGCAACCAGGTACAACAGTTTTCTCGGCATCTCTATCAAAGTGAAAGTAGAACGCGTGACTCGGCGACCTTTCAGCTTTCTGTAGCTGGCTCAGTAACAGCAAATCATTTTAGGAATTACTGACTGAATCAAGTTTTCGTTTGTTGATATAAATTTTCCATGATATATGACCTTGTATATTCGTTATACCAAAGTTTTCGCTCGTTCAGTGCAGTGCATTGTAGAACGAATTTCTAAAGTGAAAGTGAAAGTAGATTATGATGATAATAAGTCAAGGTGCGCAAATCATGATTTGAATTTACTTTGGTTTGTGTATTTATATTATGTGTATATCGAGTAAAATTATATGTAGCTTATCATCACATGCATAGATTAACATTACATGTTTGATTAACATGCGCAATATAAAAGGGGGCGTGTCTGCTCTTTCTTATTACGTTTATCCAGGAAGTCCTTAGGTGAACGCGGATCTGAAAACAGAGCTATGTAATATGCATCTGTTACATTGCAAGACATGACCAATATTGTGTTATCGCTGTTTTTAAGCATTAATTAGGATATAGTATTAGGGACTTCAGTAAAGAATTAGTTAGTTGGAAAAAATGACTTCTGAAAAGAAAATGAAGAAAGGTGTTACAGAAGAGGATATTTCTCTCATGTTTAGGAACCTGCATTCTAAGGCTTTAAAATTGGGATTGAAGGAGGCAGATTTTGTGAAGCTACAATCTTTAGCGGAGATAAAGTCAGGGAGGAAAAGCAGAAAATCATGTTCAGTAATTGTATTGGTGACGTTATTGCCAGTTTTATTTTTAACTATCGCTGTAATGATTCCATACTTTACTAATTGGCCAGTGTCAAGGAGCAGTATGGTTTCCACATATTTCGAAATTTTGGATTTAGAGCCAGAAAAAGAGCAATGTCTTGTAGAAGCCATCGAATATATGGCTGAAATGGCTAGGCCACCAACAACTTGTGAATTTTGTCGCGGAGTAAAGAGGGTGGAAAAAGTGGAAAAAATGTCACCTGAGAGATTTGAAGCTCGTTATGCGTACACCTCT
Source organism: Pinctada fucata (assembly GCA_028142955.1). NCBI lineage: Eukaryota > Metazoa > Mollusca > Bivalvia > Pterioida > Pteriidae > Pinctada > Pinctada fucata. The sequence continues at coordinate 20,210,822 of AP027113.1, read as the reverse complement.
AAACCTGTTATCATTGCTGATGCTACTAAAAATTGGACAGCCCAAAAAGTTTTTTCGTATAATTTCTTTAAAGAAATTTACTCGGAAGGAAGCCCTGCTTTAGAAAATGTTGAATCAGACTGCCAGTTCTTTCCATATAGAACGAATTTTACAAATCTTCGGGAAGTATTTGAGATGAATGATGACAGAGCTCTGATGAAGAATGGGGCAGAGCCCTGGTATATTGGGTGGTAAGTGCCATACTTCATTTCTAAATTTTTTTTTACATAATATTCTTTTTCGCCTTTGGGTTTAAGTATTAATTCAGTCTCATATGTCATACCTCCTAGTTGATTTGATATTCATGATATTAGGAAATGCTTGATCAGCAACGTGTAAGATGTGACAATGCTGTATACATAGGAAAAATAACAAAATAATCATTTTTTGTTTGACCTACAACATTTACAATTTGTAATATGAAAAAGAAGAGAGATTGAGTGACCTTAGAGTTTTTTTTTTTTTTTGTTTTTTTTTTAAAGTTTATTTATTTTACAATTTGGAGTTTGACTTTCTGACCTTGAAACCTTTCGGGCCTGACAGTCTTTCCTCTTTCATAGTGAGATTTTTATGTAACTAATAAATGTTTTGGCAAAATTCTTTGTCTTTTATGTTAATGATGTCCTAAAAATTGACTTTGACCTCAGATCATTTAGGTACAATATTGAAGGTATATTTTATAGATCATGTAGATGATTCTAAATACTAGTACGTACATTATTATTATTTGAAGTAGAATCACTCAACCCATGTTGACGTTGTGAAAAAAATTATTGTTATCACTTTTCATGAAAACAGATGAAAGGTCAAGGTCTTCATGGTTACTTGACATAGTACTGTCAACATAGAAAATCATAAAACTTACATTAATGGTACCAATTTTTTCACGTTTGTTTGTTTGCATTTTTACCATATCAATATTTTCAGAATTCCCTATACTGCACAAAATGATATTAGTTGTTTCGATGTGAGCACCATGGGCCCATTTTGACCTCTTGTTTTACAGGAGTAACTGTGATTTCTCAGCAGCCAACACACTCAGACAGCATAATGACCGTCCGTATTTCCTACCATACTCTACATAATCCAGTGATATAAACTAATCAGTACATGTAATTGTTTCCATGTGAGCTCTATGGCCCATTTTGACCTCTTGTTTTACAGGAGTAACTGTGATTTCTCAGCAGCCAACACACTCAGACAGCATAATGACCGTCCGTATTTCCTACCATACTCTACATAATCCAGTGATATAAACTAATCAGTACATGTAATTGTTTCCATGTGAGCACTACAGTCCCATTTTGACCTCTTGTTTTACAGGAGTAACTGTGATTTCTCAGCAGCCAACACACTCAGACAGCATTATGAACGTCCATATTTCCTACCAGATTCTACATAATCCTGTGATATAAACTAATCAGTACATGTAATTGTTTCTATGTGAGCACTATAGGCCCATTTCGACCTCTTGTTTTACAGGAGTAACTGTGATTTCTCAGCAGCCAACACACTCAGACAGCATTATGAACGTCCGTATTTCCTACCAGATTCTACATAATCCAGTAATATAAACTAATCAGTACATGTAATTGTTTCTATGTGAGCTCTATATGCCCATTTTGACCTCTTGTTTTACAGGAGTAACTGTGATTTCTCAGCAGCCAACACACTCAGACAGCATTATGAACGTCCATATTTCCTACCAGATTCTACATAATCCTGTGATATAAACTAATCAGTACATGTAATTGTCTCCATGTGAGCACTATAGGCCCATTTCGACCTCTTGTTTTACAGGAGTAACTGTGATTTCTCAGCAGCCAACACACTCAGACAGCATTATGAACGTCCGTATTTCCTACCAGATTCTACATAATCCAGTAATATAAACTAATCAGTACATGTAATTGTTTCCATGTGAGCTCTATATGCCCATTTTGACCTCTTGTTTTACAGGAGTAACTGTGATTTCTCAGCAGCCAACACACTCAGACAGCATTATGAACGTCCATATTTCCTACCAGATTCTACATAATCCAGTAATATAAACTAATCAGTACATGTAATTGTTTCCATGTGAGCTCTATATGCCCATTTTGACCTCTTGTTTTACAGGAGTAACTGTGATTTCTCAGCAGCCAACACACTCAGACAGCATTATGAACGTCCATATTTCCTACCAGATTCTACATAATCCAGTAATATAAACTAATCAGTACATGTAATTGTCTCCATGTGAGCACTATAGGCCCATTTCGACCTCTTGTTTTACAGGAGTAACTGTGATTTCTCAGCAGCCAACACACTCAGACAGCATTATGAACGTCCGTATTTCCTACCAGATTCTACATAATCCAGTAATATAAACTAATCAGTACATGTAATTGTTTCCATGTGAGCTCTATATGCCCATTTTGACCTCTTGTTTTACAGGAGTAACTGTGATTTCTCAGCAGCCAACACACTCAGACAGCATTATGAACGTCCATATTTCCTACCAGATTCTACATAATCCAGTGATATAAACTAATCAGTACATGTAATTGTTTCCATGTGAGCTCTATATGCCCATTTTGACCTCTTGTTTTACAGGAGTAACTGTGATTTCTCAGCAGCCAACACACTCAGACAGCATTATGAACGTCCATATTTCCTTCCGTACTCTACATAATCCTGTGATATAAACTAATCAGTACATGTAATTGTCTCCATGTGAGCACTACAGTCCCATTTTGACCTCTTGTTTTACAGGAGTAACTGTGATTTCTCAGCAGCAAACACACTCAGACAACATTATGAACGTCCATATTTCCTACCAGATTCTACATAATCCTGTGATATAAACTAATCAGTACATGTAATTGTTTCTATGTGAGCACTACAGTCCCATTTTGACCTCTTGTTTTACAGGAGTAACTGTGATTTCTCAGCAGCCAACACACTCAGACAGCATTATGAACGTCCATATTTCCTACCAGATTCTACATAATCCAGTGATATAAACTAATCAGTACATGTAATTGTCTCCATGTGAGCACTATAGGCCCATTTCGACCTCTTGTTTTACAGGAGTAACTGTGATTTCTCAGCAGCCAACACACTCAGACAACATTATGAACGTCCGTATTTCCTACCATACTCTACATAATCCAGTGATATAAACTAATCAGTACATGTAATTGTTTCTATGTGAGCTCTATATGCCCATTTTGACCTCTTGTTTTACAGGAGTAACTGTGATTTCTCAGCAGCAAACACACTCAGACAGCATTATGAACGTCCATATTTCCTACCATACTCTACATAATCCTGTGATATAAACTAATCAGTACATGTAATTGTTTCTATGTGAGCTCTATATGCCCATTTTGACCTCTTGTTTTACAGGAGTAACTGTGATTTCTCAGCAGCCAACACACTCAGACAGCATTATGAACGTCCGTATTTCCTACCAGATTCTACATAATCCTGTGATATAAACTAATCAGTACATGTAATTGTTTCCATGTGAGCTCTATATGCCCATTTTGACCTCTTGTTTTACAGGAGTAACTGTGATTTCTCAGCAGCCAACACACTCAGACAGCATTATGAACGTCCGTATTTCCTACCAGATTCTACATAATCCTGTGATATAAACTAATCAGTACATGTAATTGTTTCCATGTGAGCTCTATATGCCCATTTTGACCTCTTGTTTTACAGGAGTAACTGTGATTTCTCAGCAGCCAACACACTCAGACAGCATTATGAACGTCCATATTTCCTTCCGTACTCTACATAATCCTGTGATATAAACTAATCAGTACATGTAATTGTTTCTATGTGAGCTCTATATGCCCATTTTGACCTCTTGTTTTACAGGAGTAACTGTGATTTCTCAGCAGCCAACACACTCAGACAGCATTATGAACGTCCGTATTTCCTTCCGTACTCTACATAATCCTGTGATATAAACTAATCAGTACATGTAATTGTTTCCATGTGAGCTCTATATGCCCATTTTGACCTCTTGTTTTACAGGAGTAACTGTGATTTCTCAGCAGCCAACACACTCAGACAGCATAATGAGCGTCCGTATTTCCTACCAGATTCTACATAATCCTGTGATATAAACTAATCAGTACATGTAATTGTTTCCATGTGAGCTCTATGGCCCATTTTGACTTCTTGTTTTACAGGAGTAACTGTGATTTCTCAGCAGCCAACACACTCAGACAGCATTATGAACGTCCGTATTTCCTTCCGTACTCTGCGGAATCGAGCAAGACTGATTGGATATTTATGGGAAGTCCAGGATATGGAGCAGCACTCCATGTTAGTGTTCTATTATTTTATCTCAATATTATTTCTTCTTTTAAATTTTAAGAAGTATGAAAATAAGATATGTTATAAGGTGAAATATAACTTGAAAAGACAGTGATTGCTGTAAATGTATTTTTAGACTATAGGGCCAAGCACAGGGGCAAAGTGTGTCCCTGATCCTCCTTGTATATATATCACTTTACCCCTGTGGGGTCAAGGTTTATATTTTCATTGTAAGTCCTGACTTACTCTCTTTAACTTTAAGATAATGACCTCTAGGTTGAAAGGCCATGTTCAGATTGTATCTTCATTTATTTGACATTATACCTTCTGTTATGTTTTAATCCGCTTCTGAATATAGTCATGGAAACCCTGGGCAAAAAAAAAAAGGATTAGTAGAAAAATTTAAAATTTGCTCACAAGTATTAAATGATTTTTTTAGGTACTTCAGGGATTTCTTTTAATTTTATAATGCATTTAAGGACAATTGTCATGATTGTCAAATATATTAAAGAACTGAGAAGCTTTATAAAATCATCCACAATGAAATTAAGATAATACTATTCTTTGTTGACTTTATATTTATCCCAACTTTGGATGTTGTAGATTGACAATGTACAGAACCCCTCCTGGCAAGCACAAGTAACTGGTACAAAAAAGTGGACCCTGGAACCACCTCCTGAGTGTTACTTCCAATGTCAAAGTAGTATAGAAGTAGTGGTAGATCCAGGAGATATTAGTAAGTATGGTGTATTAAAGGTAAAAAAAGGGGGGGTGTTAAAGTAGTAATGTCAAAGTAGTATAGAAGTAGTGGTAGATCCAGGAGATATTAGTAAGTATTATGTATTAAAGGTAAAAAAAAAAGGGGGGGGTGTTAAAGTAGCAATGTCAAAGTAGTATGGAAGTAGTGGTAGATCCAGGAGATATTAGTAAGTATTATGCATTAAAGGTAAAAGGGAGAGGTGTTAAAGTAGCAATGTCAAAGTAGTATGGAAGTAGTGGTAGATCCAGGATATATTAGTAAGTATTATGTATTAAAGGTAAAAAAAAAGGGGGGGGGGGGTGTTATAGTAGCAATGTCAAAGTAGTATGGAAGTAGTGGTAGATCCAGGAGATATTAGTAAGTATTATGTATTAAAGGTAAAAAAAAAAAGGGGGGGGGTGTTAAAGTAGCAATGTCAAAGTAGTATGAGAGTAGTGGTAGATCCAGGATATATTAGTAAGTATTATGCATTAAAGGTTAAATGGGGGGGGGGGGGGGGGGGGTGTTTAAGTAGCAGTGTCAAAGTAGTATAGAAGTAGTGGTAGATCCAGGAGATATTAGTAAGAATTGTGCATCAAAGGTAAAAGGGGGAAGAAGGGGGGTGTTAAAGTAGCAATGTCAAAGTAATATAGAAGTAGTGGTAGATCCAGGAGATATTAGTAAGTATTATGTATTAAAGGTAAAAAAAAAGGGGGGGGGGGTGTTAAAGTAGCAATGTCAAAGTAGTATGGAAGTAGTGGTAGATCCAGGAGATATTAGTAAGTATTATGCATTAAAGGGAAAAAAAGGGGGGGGGGGTGTTAAAGTAGCAATGTCAAAGTAGTATGGAAGTAGTGGTAGATCCAGGAGATATTAGTAAGTATGGTGTATTAAAGGTAAAAAAGGGGGGGGGGGGGGTGTTAAAGTAGTAATGTCAAAGTAGTATAGAAGTAGTGGTAGATCCAGGAGATATTAGTAAGTATTATGTATTAAAGGTAAAAAAAGGGGGGGGGGGTGTTAAAGTAGCAATGTCAAAGTAGTATGGAAGTAGTGGTAGATCCAGGAGATATTAGTAAGTATTATGCATTAAAGGGAAAAAAAGGGGGGGTGTTAAAGTAGCAATGTCAAAGTAGTATGGAAGTAGTGGTAGATCCAGGAGATATTAGTAAGTATGGTGTATTAAAGGTAAAAAAGGGGGGGGGGGGTGTTAAAGTAGTAATGTCAAAGTAGTATAGAAGTAGTGGTAGATCCAGGAGATATTAGTAAGTATTATGTATTAAAGGTAAAAAAAGGGGGGGGGGGGTGTTAAAGTAGCAATGTCAAAGTAGTATGGAAGTAGTGGTAGATCCAGGAGATATTAGTAAGTATTATGCATTAAAGGGAAAAAAAGGGGGGGGGGGGGTGTTAAAGTAGCAATGTCAAAGTAGTATGGAAGTAGTGGTAGATCCAGGAGATATTAGTAAGTATTATGCATTAAAGGGAAAAAAAGGGGGGGGGGGGTGTTAAAGTAGCAATGTCAAAGTAGTATAGAAGTAGTGATAGATCCAGGATATATTAGTAAGTATTATGCATTAAAGGTTAAAGGGGGGGGGGGTGTTTAAGTAGCAGTGTCAAAGTAGTATAGAAGTAGTGGTAGATCCAGGAGATATTAGTAAGAATTGTGCATCAAAGGTAAAAGGGGGAAGAAGGGGGTGTTAAAGTAGCAATGTCAAAGTAATATAGAAGTAGTGATAGATCCAGGATATATTAGTAAGTATTATGCATTAAAGGTTAAAGGGGGGGGGGGGTGTTAAAGTAGCAATGTCAAAGTAGTATAGAAGTAGTGGGTGGTAGATGATATCAGTAAGTATTGTGTATTAAAGATAAAAGGGGGGGGGGGGGAGGGGGTGTTAAAGTAGCAATGTCAAAGTAATATAGAAGTAGTGATAGATCCAGGTAATATCAGTAAGTATTGTGTATTAAAGATGAAAGGGGGGAAGGGGGTGTTAAAGTAGCAATGTCAAAGTAGTATAGAAGTAGTGGGTGGTAGATGATATCAGTAAGTATTGTGTATTAAAGATAAAAGGGGGGGGGAGGGGGTGTTAAAGTAGCAATGTCAAAGTAATATAGAAGTAGTGATAGATCCAGGTAATATCAGTAAGTATTGTGTATTAAAGATGAAAGGGGGGAAGGGGGTGTTAAAGTAGCAATGCCAAAGTAGTATAGAAGTAGTGGGTGGTAGATGATATCAGTAAGTATTGTGTATTAAAGATAAAAGGGGGGGGGGGAGGGGGTGTTAAAGTAGCAATGTCAAAGTAATATAGAAGTAGTGATAGATCCAGGTAATATCAGTAAGTATTGTGTATTAAAGATGAAAGGGGGGAAGGGGGTGTTAAAGTAGCAATGTCAAAGTAGTATAGAAGTAGTGGGTGGTAGATGATATCAGTAAGTATTGTGTGTTAAAGATAAAAGGGGGGGGGGGAGGGGGTGTTAAAGTAGCAGTGTCGAAGTATAGTATAGAAGTAGTGGTAGATCCAGGAGATATTAGTAAGAAATTTGTGCATTAAAGGTAAATGGGGGGAAAGGGGGGTGTTAAAGTAGCAGCGTTAAAGTAGTATAGAAGTAGTGGTAGATCCAGTTGATATTAGTAAGTATTGTGTATTAAAGATAAAAGGTGGGGGGGAGGGGGTATTAAAGTAGCAATGTCAGAGCAGTATAGAAGTAGTGGTTGGTAGATTCAGGTGATATCGGTAAGTATTGTGTATTAAAGATAAAAGGGGGGGGTGTTAAAGTAACATTGTCAAAGTAGTAATTAGAAGTGGTGGTAGATCCAGGAGACATCAGTAAGTATTGTGTATTAAAGATGAAAATAATGGGTCAGAGAGAGGGACCATTAACCACCATTTTGGTGTCTAATATCCAATGCCAAAGTAGTATTGAAGTAATGGAAGATCCAGGAGATATCATTCAGTACATTTATGGTCATATATTGATTTAAATGCTGTAAATTATAACTAGGCCAAAGGCAAAATTGATTGGGTAGAATGTCATTTTTATATCAAAAAGGGGTAGTGGAGGTATTTAACTGAGCCTAAAAAATTCCTTAATTGACTGAACCTGACAAAAATGACAAAATCCCTTAAAACTGCAAATGTTAGATTTTTTTTCCGGTTTATATATAGTGTCAGCATACATGTTGGGTCCCATGTCACTTAGAGCTTGATACGAGTTTCCTATTTCTCAGTATTGAGAGGGAGGCAAAACTTTACACAGCAAATTCGATATTTTTGAAAACCAGAAATATGTCCCATTTGGGATGTTATCTGATGTAGACTGATTGTGATGTCATTAAATTCTATGGAAAATTTAAAGGTAAAATTTTGTGACGTCAGAATGCTTTTACCTAGGACAAACAAGCTTCGAACCTCAGTCAAACATGGAAATAGCATTTTGACGTCGTGGAATTTCTCAATGGGGTAGGGCCACGAGACCCCTAAATCGGCCCTTGATTTTTCTCTTAAAATAAATTTCATGAGGAATACTTGATATCTCTTATGAAAATACACGAATGTTTACCGCTTTTCATGAAATGAATAATATCACCAAACAATGTGCCGTTTAACTGTTATGACGTCATGAAATGACATCATTTTGACGTTATTGACAAAATATGGCGAAAATTGCTGGGAATTTTGTCTTTTGTAGTAGAATTCAATCTGGCCGCATGCGTTAACTGAGATAAAACGTTTATGACAAAAGGATATAATGATAATCTTTCACATATAAATTTTCCATCATAGTTAATGCATGCGGCCATTGCTAATTTGATAGAAATATTGAGTTTTTGCATCAATTTCGCCGAATTTGACCTATTTTGGTGTTTTCAAAGGGCTAAAAGGTGTTGATAAAAGCAATGTTTACAAAAGTAGATTTGTGATTCAGTAGAGAACGTTTCAAAATGTCAAATAGCAGTTAAAAATTCTAAAAAGTACAATGTTCACAATATATTAAAATTAGGGCCAATATCGGGCTTCATGGCCCTACCCCTTTTTCCCGCGTTCGGAAGGGTCAATTGATTCCTGAAATATGCAAAAATTACCCCCACACGAAAATTACCCCCACACAAAAATTACCCCCACACGAAAATTACCCCCACACGAAAATTACCCCCACACGAAAATTACCCCCACACAAAAATTACCCCCACACAAAAATTACCCCCACACGAAAATTACCCCCAAACAAAAATTACCCCCACACGAAAATTACCCCCACACGAAAATTACCCCCACACGAAAATTACCCCCACACAAAAATGATCCCCACACGAAAATTACCCCCACACAAAAATTACCCCCACACGAAAATTACCCCCACACGAAAATTACCCCCACACAAAAATTACCCCCACACGAAAATTACCCCCACACAAAAATTACCCCCACACGAAAATTACCCCCACACGAAAATTACCCCCACACAAAAATTACCCCCACACGAAAATTACCCCCACACGAAAATAACCCCCACACGAAAATTACCCCCACATGAAAATTACCCCCACACGAAAATTACCCCCACACGAAAATTACCCCCACACGAAAATTACCCCCACACGAAAATTCAACGTTTACGGTATCTCTACATCTCAGTATGAAATTGGCTACTGTTTAAAAGACCTGTTATGTTACACTGAAGTTCAAAGTAACTTAATTCAGAGCTTTGTACTGTGAATAATTTCCATGTAGGAAACAATTTCCTGCTTCACCAAGGCTGGATTTGAATTCTGTAGATAATTACTACAGAGAAAGGCAATTATTACTGTGGAATAGAAATTATCTTTCCATTTCAGTGCAGATTAATGACAATTCTTTGGTTGCACGACATTGTTAATCATTTTCCTCTCGCATAAAAAAATCAATATTTTGTTTTCTTCATGTTCTTATCAGAAAAAACTCATTATGGGACCAAGTATGTGACATTTGTCTTTGTTAAAATCTCTGAAGTTCCTTGGATTTGTAATTCTAGACATTAATTTGTAATAAATCAATGTCACTTATCAATAACACTTATTTATCAAATCTGAATGATTTTGGTCCAAAGACATTGTAAATGACATTTCTATGAGAAAATTAGGTAATTCAACGAAAATCAAAATGAACAAGCTCAAAGTGTGCATCACAGATGTGGGATGCAGAGTTGAAAAACTTGCCAAACTGTTTTATGGGAGATCAGAGTCCTCTGCCTAGTCTAAATGAAAACTGCCCTAAGGGGACAAAAATGCCCCCACAGCAATATTCTTTGAAAAGCTATCTTGGATGAAGGTCAAGCATCTATTGGCCTTTGACCTTGGTTCAAGGTCATGATATACCCTTTGGTCCTCAAGAATATTTATGTGAAATATTATTGAAGTCCATATTCTTTTATGATCTGAAAACCATTTTCATTCATCAAAGTTCTATGACCATGGTCTTGACCTTTTGACCCCGAAATCAATAGGGTACATCTTTGACTCATTTGGAACACTTATGGTTAGTTTCATAATGATCAGTGCATTACGCACTCAATAGTGATGGGGAAACCATTTTCAATTATCAAAATCTTATGACCTTGACCTTCTACCTTTTGTCTCCATATAAATAGGGGGCATCCTTGACCCATGGGGGTATTCCTGGCAAGTTTCATGTTGGTAGACGCATTACACTCTCAATTATGATCTGGAATTCATTTCAATAATCAAAATCCTATGACCTTGACCTTTGATCTTTTGACCCCAAAATCAATAAGGGTACGTCATTCTTGACTCATGGTGAGTAAGTGTATGAAGTTTCATTCCACTACCACTTATTGCATTTGAATTATAGTCCAGAAACCAATTGTTGACGCCAGCCCATCTCTCATCAAATTGAGCCAAGTTTTGCAACAAGGCTAACAACCCCATCCATCCATTTTGAAATGATTGAAGTAAAAATATACCAAAGTGTGGCAAAAAAAATCAAATCTAACGTGACCAAATTAAGGTTTTATAACTGATTGTTACAATTGCAATTTTGCTTCTCTTTCACATACATGAAAGTATCTTTATTTGTTGTAATATGATCAGTGACATATGGTTTGAGTACAAATGCATCTACTATTTTCATTGATTGCTTTGAATAGTTTTAATATGTCAAAACATACACTGTAGAAGCTATGGCTTATAGTACCTAACCAATTGATTTTATCTTACAGTTGTAATAGATACCAACAGATGGTACCACTCCACCCTGAACGTTGGGGACGATATCAGTATCACCATAGGCTCGGAGTACGACTAGATACCAAATTTAGACGTACTGACTTCCTCACTTCAACCCAGCATTATAGATAGATATATATTATTGATTTTACAGTATATGACACAAATATGTTACCTGAGGAAAAAAATTGTTATCTAATTTTTTTTTTTTGAGGTTTTATTAAAGATTTATTTACTCGTTTTACTTTGTCCTCTCATGAATGGATACTTCTCAGATTTTGTTAAAACATGTGTTAATTATAGATTTATGGATCTATAATTAAAATTAATACTGTTCAATGTGTATATAAGTAATGTGAAATAGACCATTTTCCGATCTTGTCAGAAAGCTCAAAATGTCCGAGTCAACAACTTTTGGCATTGTTTTATATTATCAGTCACTGTTAAAAGATGCAATTCCATTGTGACCAAACAATGAAAATGTGCACAAAAATTGCCTACTTTGTACCTCGGACATTTTCATTTTTCGTCATTTTGTCAGCCATTATGAATTTCGGCAAGTGGCCCATTCTAGTCATTCTTATCTTGCCTTCAAAGCAAGGTCTATCCAGTATGCTTTAATGCCTTGTTTATATTTTTTGAAAATGCAGAATTATTGTAATTGTATGTATAACTTGCTATAATAATTAATTATATATTTTTGCTTTTTCACAAAAAAACCCTACATTTTATTGTGCTTTATGCAAAGATAGATTTTAGGTTAAATGCATGCATTTTTAGATGATTTTTAAATATACATCTTTTGGAAAAGGGGTAACATATTTGTGCATGAAGATTTGGTTTGTGATCTTGTTATGTTATGTTTTATTTTATTTTTGTCATGAATTTCTTTCCCTTTGTAAAATATATTGTTGCATCATTCAATTTTGTTAAGCACACAAAAAATTTATCCTGTCAGTTTAGATAAAAATACTTAAAAATTATTCTAACAGGTTAGATATTAAAAAAATACTTGCTAATTATATTCAAAAGAAAAAGAAATGGATGCACTCGATAAAGGTCTATAAAGTTTAAGGAAATAACAGTCACCTTCTTACAAGGGATAAGCAAGAGTGCAAATAATGTACACAAACACAGGGACTCAGGGGGTTGGGAAAGGGACAGTTCCAAATGGACTAAAGGCAAAAATTAAATTCCATGGAAATTACAGTTTTTGTCTTTTTAAAAAGTCATCAAATTTTTAAAGTTTTAATTAAAGACATGCATAAAATTTTCATGCAAATTAGAAATGCGGAAGGAGAAATTAATGTAAAACAGTGCCTACACACATTACATAATGTAAATAAGCTACACAACTGCAGACAGTTTCACAAAAAAACTTACAAACAACTTCAGGAATTTTTGTAACTTTTGATCGTTTAGTTCTTTGTTTAGAATAAAAAGATCCATATTTTGTTTCTGAATTAGATGAAGTATGTAGAAATGATATCAGAAAACATAGTAAAATCTAGATTGAAAATCTTTGGAACGTTTTATTGAGTCTTTGCGGAATACAGTTATTTCCCCTTATAGACAGTATCTGACGTAAAACCATTGTGATGTCATGAAAATGGTATGGTAACGTTGATTTTACACAGTCATTTCCCAGACTTTTAGGACTGCTTCCATAGCCATAGAATTTGATGATCACAATCAGTTTACGTCAGATACCGTCTCAAATAGGAAGTAACTCTGGTTTTCGAAAATATCGAATAAAATGACAAATGTTACGAACATTTCTGATTTCTTTCGTAAGAACTTTTGTGAAACGAGGCACTGACTTGTATTTTTTTTCTTTATCAATACATTCCCATATATACACGTAGTTATCCTGCTGTAAGCTTATTGTATAAAAATCTGAATTCCTTCCTGTTCACTCCTTTCAAATGATCTTCACTTGTACTTGGTGCTCATATTTAAAACAAATGTATTGTAATTCATGCATAATATTGATAATGTTTATCTTGTTATTATTCGTGCAATGATATTTTTCACTTTTATGACTAGTTATTAAAATTAATTTTCAGGATTTTTATCTGCACCATTTTACAAACAAAATTTGAGATTTTATGATGCATTAATATAGATTACGTTGTCAAGTTTGCGTACATTTCTTGAATTACCTGCCCTTGGATTTTTTCCGCACTATGACAAATTGATAAAGACTGAATTTTCTCGAATTTCTCTCCACATGGTTTCAGATATGAGCATGAAAGATTCATGAAGCATTGATTTGGCGTGCTACAGATCAAGTTCAAGTATTTTTGCATTATTGATTCCTTAGTTATCTGCTCTTGAATTTTCACAATACATTTATTTGTACATGTAGTACAAATTGATGTTTTCTATTTATTGACAAAATTTCACAATGAAGGAGCTCATGAACATTCTGTAAATCAATGACACGGTCTGTACAAATAAAGTGTTATATTGTTGTACTTCATCACTTTTTTATGCCCCCGTAATCGGGGCGTATAGTTTTTGGTCTGTCTGTCTGTCTGTTAGTCTGTTTGTCCGTAAAAACTTTAACCTTGGCCATAACTTTTGAATGGTAAGTGATAGAGCTTTCATATTTCACATGTGTATTCCTTGTGACAAGACCTTTCCATTGTTACCAAAAATTTTGACGTTGTGACCTTGACCTGTCTTACCGACAAAGATGCCAACGGGGGCATTCATGTTTCACAAACACATGTTTTTTATTACCATTTGGATTTCTTGATTTCTTGCAGAATTTATAGTTATATGCTCTAATATTATAGTTTAGCAAGTTATTGTTTCTTGTTTATATCAAGCTTATCATACGCATCTAGCTTTTACAAGAGTATGTCAAAATCAAATGTGCAATATACATTTAAAGATATTATATGCAGCCTAGCTTTAAACTGAAATATGATCTATTTTTGTAACATAATTTAGTATTAATATCATTGTGCAGAATTTAGTTTTTATTTTCCACATAATTATTCAAAGTACATGTACATAAACTTATTATTAATCTTTCAGAATTTTGATGTTTTAGAAAATATAACGCATTTTTTGCATTTTGAATTAAGCCGATGAATGGCCTAGTAAAATTTCGAACAGAAAACAGGGCATGTTGCAAATTCATAATAATAATTATGCTCTTTATTTGCCTGTGTCCACTAAAATATGATTTCCCTAGAATTCATGCAAGTACATAAATTGTAAATTTTGTATAATGTTATATTATTGGAGTAAAGTACTAATCACATATCATGTCCCCGAGGTCATATTATTCGGTAACTTAGTTGTATTATTTACACAATTGATTTTGCTCTCTGTTTAAAGATTTGTTTAGATATGTAATATAATGTACTGTTTAAGGGTTTTTGTTTGTTCTATGTTTTTTTTTTTTTGTTTGGTTTTTTTTTTTTTTGGTACAGGCATTTTCTTAACTTACATGTACATCTGGAAATCCAGTTTATTGATATTGTTTTCCTGTCTTGCCCTCCACATTATATATTGTTTCTTTGATAGTGCTTTTGCATTGCTCTTTTATTGAAAATTCCATCTCATTTTGTGTTTATTAAAATTTCTTTATTTTACGAGTTTGACTTTTCTTCAAAAACAAATAATCTTGATTCATATCTCAGCTAACCAAGGAGCAGTAAATAAAACCAAGTTCAACAATACAATTTTCAGTCAGTTGACCTTGTCTTTGTGACCTTGAAAATCAAATGGCACTGGTACCTCCTAGATCAAAAGAATCTTACCATGTTATCCAAGCAGTGACCTTGAAAATCAAATCATACTTGTATCTCCTTAAGTTATATACAATGTTACCAAGGGGTGACCTTGAAAATCAAATCATACTGGTATCTCCTTATATTATATACAATGTTACCAAGCTGTGACCTTGAAAATCAAATTACACTGGTACATCTTTATGTCATATACAATGTTACCAAGCTGTGACTTTGACAATCAAATCATACTGGTTTCTCCGTGTGTCACATACAATGTTACCAAGCTGTGACCTTGAAAATCAAATCATACTGGTTTCTCCTTGTGTCATATACAATGTTACCAAGCTGTGACCTTGAAAATCAAATCATACTGGTTTCTCCTTGTGTCATATACAATGTTACCAAGCTGTGACCTTGACAATCAAATTACACTGGTATCTCCTTATGTCATATACAATGTCACCAAGCAGTGACCTCGACAATCAAATCAAACTGGTATCTCCTTATGTCATATACAATGTTACCAAGCTGTCACCTTGAAAATCAAATCGTTCTGGTATCTTCGTATATCATATACAATGTTACCAAGCAGTGACCTTGAAAATCCAATCATACTTGTATCTCCTTATGTCATATACAATATTACCAAGTGGTGACCTTGAAAATCAAACCATACTGGTTTCTCATTGTGTCATATACAATGTTACCAAGCTATCTCTTTATTCATATACAATTTTAACCAGGAGTGATCTTGAAAATCCAATCATACTGGTATCTCCTTAAGTCATATACAATATTACCAAGCGGTGACCTTGAAAATCAAATCATACTGGTATCTGCTTATGTTATTTACTATGTTACCAAGCAGTGACCTTGAAAATCAAATGATGCTGGTATCAGCTTATGTTATATACAATATTACCAAGCGGTGACCTTGACAATCAAATCATACTGGTTTCTCCTTGTGTCATATACAATGTTACCAAGCTGTGACCTTGAAAATCAAATGATACTGGTTTCTCCTTGTGTCATATACAATGTTACCAAGCTGTGACCTTGAAAATCAAATGATACTGGTTTCTCCTTGTGTCATATACAATGTTACCAAGCTGTGACCTTGAAAATCAAATCATACTGGTTTCTCCTTGTGTCATATACAATGTTACCAAGCTGTGACCTTGACAATCAAATTACACTGGTATCTCCTTATGTCATATACAATGTCACCAAGCAGTGACCTTGACAATCAAATCAAACTGGTATCTCCTTATGTCATATGCAATGTTACCAAGCTGTCACCTTGAAAATCAAATCGTTCTGGTATCTTCTTATATCATATACAATGTTACCAAGCAGTGACCTTTAAAATCCAATCATACTTGTATCTCCTTATGTCATATACAATATTACCAAGTGGTGACCTTGAAAATCAAATCATACTGATACCTCCTTATGTCATATACCATGTTACCAAGCATTGACCTTGAAAATGAAATCATTCTGGTATCTCCTTATGTCATATGTAATGTTACCAAGCTGTGACCTTGAAAATCTAATCATACTGGTATCTCCTTATGTCATATACAATATTACCAAGTGGTGACCTTGAAAATCAAACCATACTGGTTTCTCATTCTGTCATATACAATGTTACCAAGCAGTGACCTTGAAAATCCAATCATACTGGTATCTCTTTATTCATATACAATTTTAACCAGGAGTGATCTTGAAAATCCAATCATACTGGTATCTCCTTAAGTCATATACAATATTACCAAGCGGTGACCTTGAAAATCAAATCATACTGGTATCTGCTTATGTTATATACTATGTTACCAAGCAGTGACCTTGAAAATCAAATGATGCTGGTATCAGCTTATGTTATATACAATGTTACCAAGCAGTGACCTTGAAAATCAAATCATACTGGTTTCACATTGGGTTATATACAATGTTACCAACAGTGACCTTGAAAATCAATCACATTGGTATCTCCTTATGTCATATACAATATTACCAAGTGGTGACCTTGAAAATCAAATAATAACGGTATCTCCTTATGTCATATATAAAATGTACCAACCAGTGACCTTGAAAATCAAATTATACTGGTAGCTCCTTATGTCATATACAATGTTACCAAGTGGTGACCTTGAAAATCAAATAAAACTGATACCTCCTTATGTCAAATATACCATGTCACCAAGTGTCGACCTTGAAAATCAGATCATACTTGTAATTCCTTATGTCATATACAATGTTACCAAGCAGTGATCTTGAAATCAAATTATACTGGTATCTCCTTATATCATATACAATGTTACTGGCTTTGACCTTGAAAATCAAATCATACTGGTATCTCCTTATGTCATATACATTGTTGCCAAATGGTGACCTTGAAAATCCAATCATACTGGTACCTTTTTATGTCATATACAATGTAACCAAGCCGTGACCTTGAAAATCAAATCATACTGGTATCTCCTTATATACAATGTTACCAGTGGTGACCTTGAAAATCAAATCATTCTGGTATCTAATTATGTCATATACAGTGTTGCCAAACAGTGACCTTGAAAATCCAATAATACTGGTATCTCCTTATGTTATATACAACGTTGCCAAGCCTTGACCTTGAAAATCAAATCATACTGGTATTTCATGTCAAATACAAAGTTAACAATCAAATTGAAAATCAAATGACACTGGTACCTCATTATGTCATATACAATGTTACCAAGTAGTGACCTTGAAAATCCAATCATATTGGTATATCCTAATGTCATATACAATGTTACCAAGCGGGACCTTCGAAATGAAATTACACTGGTATTCCCTTATGTCATATACAATGTTACCAAGCCATGGCCTTGAAAATCCAATCATACTGGTATCTCCTAATGTCATATACAATATTACCAAGTGGTGACCTTGAAATTCAAATCATTCTGGTATCTCCTTATGTCATATACAATGTTACCAAGCAGTGACCTTGAAATCAAATCAGACTGGTATCTCCTTATGTCGTATACAATGTTACCAAGCATTGACCTTGAAAATCAAATCATTCTGGTATCTCCTTATGTCATATACAATGTTACCTGTGTTGACCTTGAAAATCAAATCATACTGGTATCTCCTTATGTCATATACAATATTACCAAGCTGTGACCTTGAAAATCAAATCGTTCTGGTATCTCCTTATGTCATATACCATGTTACCAAGTGGTGACCTTGAAAATCAAATGACACTGGTACCTCCCTATGTCATATACAATGTTACAAGTGGTGACCTTGAAGATCAAATCATACTGTTATCTCTTTATGTCATATCCAATGATACAAAGCGGTGACCTTGAAAATCGAATGACACTGGTACCTCCTTATGTCATATACAATGTTACCAGCGTTGCACTTGAAAATCTAATCACGCTGTTACCTCCTTATGTCATATACAACATTACCAGACCGTGACCTTGAAAATCAAATCATACTGGTATCTCCTTATGTCATATATAATGTTATTAGCAGTGACCTTGACAATTTTAAAAATCACACTGGTACATGTATCTCCTTGTCATATACAATGTTACTAAGGTGTGACCATGAAAATGAAATCGTACTGGTATCTCCTTATGTCATATACAATGTTACCAGCAGTGACCTTGAAAATAAAATCATACTGGTACCTCATGTCATATACAATGTTACCAAGTGGTGACCTTGAAAATCAAATGACACTGGTACATGTACCTCCCTTTGTCATATACAATATTACCAAGCGGTGACCTTGAAAATCAAATCATACTGGTATCTCCTTATGTCATATGTACAGTGTTAGGATGATCAATAGCCTTCTTCCTATAGCCATTGGGATGATTTTTGGGGGGGGGGCAAATTCTAAGGAGCCCAGGACTAAACATTCAATCATCATCCTTTCCTCGAAGTTTGAATATATTTCTATAGGCTGTGACCTTGAACTTTGACCTTGTAAATTAATAGAATACTTCCACTAGTCATGGCGATCCTTTATGGCAAGTACAAAGATTGTACTGTCCGGTTCACTAAAACCAGAGCACGCTGTTTTGAAGATTTTTTTTCTGAAACATGCTGTTGTCATCTTTTACCATATAAAGAACACCCAGTCTATAGAATTCTCTTTTGCCACATCAGATAATGCTGCCTTTTTGGTTGTACTAAGATAAATTCAGAAATGGTAAAATGTCTACATGATGTCACAGTTAATGACACAGAGCAATATGGCAGCTCAAGGCCTGTTGAAAAGTGGGCAAGCAATATGGCAGCTCAAGGCCTGTTGAAAAGTGGGCAAGCAATATGGCAGCTCAAGGCCTGTTGAAAAGCAGGCAAGCAATATGGCAGCTCAAGGCCTGTTGAAAAGTGGGCAAGCAATATGGCAGCTCAAGGCCTGTTGAAAAGTGGGCAAGCAATATGGCAGCTCAAGGCCTGTTGAAAAGTGGGCAAGCAATATGGCAGCTCAAGGCCTGTTGAAAAGTGGGCAAGCAATATGGCAGCTCAAGGCCTGTTGAAAAGCGGGCAAGCAATATGGCAGCTCAAGGCCTGTTGAAAAGCGGGCAAGCAATATGGCAGCTCAAGGCCTGTTGAAAAGCGGGCAAGCACTATGGCAGCTCAAGGCCTGTTGAAAAGCGGGCAAGCAATATGGCAGCTCAAGGCCTGTTGAAAAGCGGGCAAGCAATATGGCAGCTCAAGGCCTGTTGAAAAGTGGGCAAGCAATATGGCAGCTCAAGGCCTGTTGAAAAGTGGGCAAGCAATATGGCAGCTCAAGGCCTGTTGAAAAGTGGGCAAGCAATATGGCAGCTCAAGGCCTGTTGAAAAGTGGGCAAGCAATATGGCAGCTCAAGGCCTGTTGAAAAGCGGGCAAGCAATATGGCAGCTCAAGGCCTGTTGAAAAGCGGGCAAGCAATATGGCAGCTCAAGGCCTGTTGAAAAGCGGGCAAGCAATATGGCAGCTCAAGGCCTGTTGAAAAGTGGGCAAGCAATATGGCAGCTCAAGGCCTGTTGAAAAGCGGGCAAGCAATATGGCAGCTCAAGGCCTGTTGAAAAGTGGGCAAGCAATATGGCAGCTCAAGGCCTGTTGAAAAGTGGGCAAGCAATATGGCAGCTCAAGGCCTGTTGAAAAGTGTTGAAAAGCGGGCAAGCAATATGGCAGCTCAAGGCCTGTTGAAAAGCGGGCAAGCAATATGGCAGCTCAAGGCCTGTTGAAAAGCGGGCAAGCAATATGGCAGCTCAAGGCCTGTTGAAAAGCGGGCAAGCAATATGGCAGCTCAAGGCCTGTTGAAAAGTGGGCAAGCAATATGGCAGCTCAAGGCCTGTTGAAAAGTGGGCAAGCAATATGGCAGCTCAAGGCCTGTTGAAAAGTGGGCAAGCAATATGGCAGCTCAAGGCCTGTTGAAAAGCGGGCAAGCAATATGGCAGCTCAAGGCCTGTTGAAAAGCGGGCAAGCAATATGGCAGCTCAAAGCCTGTTGAAAATCGAGCTGATGTAAATTTTCAGTTACGACTTAAGCGGGTAAGCGTAAGTAGGAAAATTTCTAAGATGAAAGAATAATCACCAAGAAAGGGTGCTCTAGATTTAATGAACAGTGTCCAGTTTCACAAAAAATTCTTACAAAAAAATCTAGAATTTTCTTAACTTTTTTTCATTAAATAAGAAGTTCAGATGAATTTCAAGTTAGATTACATTATGTTTTTTATATCATTTCTACATACCAAATATAAATTCAGATACAAAACATTGTGGATTTTTGTTCATAAGAACTTAGAACTGAGTGATCAAAATTTACGAAAATTCCTGAAATTGTAAGTATTTTTGTGAAACAGGCTGCAGGACAGTAGAGCTAACAGCTTATTCTGTATCCTATCCAAAAGACCAACCAAAGCAAAGCATATTTGTCTGAGGAAATGCATGTGAAAATATTGAAACAGTGAAGCTGGCTTTTGGAAATCATTTTTATTCATGTTTAATCAGAAGTCTAAATCATAAGCATATTTTATAGAATGTTGAAAATTAATTTAATTCATCTAAAATAAGAAAATATGTACATTAAAAGTATTATTGTGCTGAAAAATGTCAATTCAATCGAAAATTACATGGAACTTTTAATCTCTTGTACTCTAACAATCATTCTAGAAACAAAATGCAAGATAAATATAAAGTTAACAGACTGGTAGAATTCTACTGTAGATACCCGTTTAATAGATCTGCCATTGGGTTAATATAATTCAACATAAAAAGTAAAAGAAAGCCTGTGTTTGTGAAACACGAATGCCCCCGGTGGCATCTTTGTTAGTATAAACTTCATTTTCTGTTAAGTATGTGAAAGGTCAAGGTCAACAATTTTGGTATCAATGGAAAGGTCTTGTCACAAGGAATACACATGTGAAATATGAAAGTCATATCACTTACCATTCAAAAGTTATGCCCAATGATAAAGTTTTTGAAAAGTAGGTCAAAGGTCAAGGTCACGAGGTCAATAATTTTGGTATCAATGGAAAGGTCTTGTCACAAGGAACACACATGTGAAATATGAAAGCCCTATCACTTACCATTCAAAAGTTATGCCCAATGTTAAAGTTTTTGAAAAGTAGGTCAAAGGTCAAGGTCAAGGTCACAAGGTCAAAACTTTTGGTATCAATGAAAAGGTCTTGTCACAAGGAACACACGTGTGAAATATGAAAGCACTATCACTTACCATTCAAAAGTTATGCCCATTGTTAAAGTTTTTGAAAAGTAGGTCAAAGGTCAAGGTCAAGGTCACAAGGTCAAAAAGTTTGGTATCAATGGAAAGGTCTTGTCACAAGGAATACACATGTTAATTATGAAAGCTCTATCACCTTCCATTCAAAAGTTATGCTCAATGTTAAAGTTTTTTCGGACAAACAGACAGACAAACAGACGGACAGGCCAAAAACTATATGCCCCCGAATCTGTGATTCCGGGGGCATAATAATTTATATGCAACATTCATAACCTATTCATAACCCACTTAAGTTACGATGAGAAATATGATGTATACATCTTTAACATGATTTTTTATCCTTACATGAAATTTTTTTCACACCAAGTCTTTATACACGATGTCGAAAAGGTAAGTAAGTAATATCGGTAATAAAGTGTGAGATTGTTATTTACATATACAAAATGATGATAGGAATATTGAATGACTGCCTTTTGGTTTAAGTATCATATGAAAAACAATTTCTCAGTATGTAAGTAATTGAGGGTTTGTGAAACACTTGCACTCATTTATAACATTAGGGGTACAGCTGATTTTTACCACAATATCTACTCCAAGGTAAAAGGAATGAAAACTGATCTTGTCATAAGTAATGAATGAAATATATTTACTGAAACCTTTTCTTTTATAGTAATCAGTCGTAAATTACTGATACATGTATACCCATTGTTGTGCATGGTCAAGGTCATGTGTAATAGACCCTTTCACATGAAAAACCCTCTTTCTCTCCTCTATTTTTTTTATTATTATTTTCATTTATTCATTTTTTTTTTTTTTTGGTACATGTATTTGCCAAAAATGCAGATTTTTTCCCTTTTAAAAATAATTTTCTCAAAAATATACCGGTAGTCTGTTCCTCAGACAGATGGAAACAAAATATGCATGTCCCTGAATCCTTGATTACTTTAGGGTATAGAAGTCTTCTTCTGAAGGCAGAAATATAGAATACATGTATATACATTCAAATCATTTAAATGATTTCAATGGCATGTTCACATGTAAATGTGAAGCAATGAGCTTCTTTGCAAAAATATTATATACATCAGCAAATGCTATGACAATTATAATATTTACATGATAAGTAAACAGGCCAATAAAGCTTTCTGCATGTCATAACCATGAATGTTCTAGCTTGGATTCTACTGTATCTCTGAAACATTTCATTGGCGGAAACGTTTACACAAAATCTTTTATAAAGCAAATGACCTAAAAAAGTTAAAAGGTCAGGGTCTAGAAGAAAATCCTTACAATAAATTGGCCTTGCTTTAAGGAAACTGCATGACAAAGTAACATCATTGCCATTTATTGGTCAAAAGGTAGTCTTACTAATGTGTCAAGGTCGGGTTTAAATCGTTTGCTAAAAGTACTGGCAGAAAATCTTGTCACAGGGAATGCACATGTAAAATATTAAATCCTAGACTTGAAAAAGATATACATGTATTGTTGTAGAAACATGCGACAAAAAAAAAAAAAAGAAATTTTCAGAAACACTTGCTCACATTGAATAAAATGCTTAATTTAATATTTACATCAGTCTCCCACTATCAACACTACAAGCACTATCTACAGATAACCGGTATCCAATATTAATAATTACATTACATGAACATAACTCATAATCTATACTGAAGCTACTAGCTGTAAAATTCAGACAACTAATGATATAAAGTGCTTCAGGTGACTTTAATCCCATGTAAAGATACACTAATTTTGAAATAGAAGTAAAAGTCAACACAAAAAATTAAATAAGTATGCACTATCTATATTTTAGTACTTGTAATCAATAATTACACTGTGAAAACAAATTATATTTGTGAAACTGGACATCTTTGTAAGTATGCTAGCAATTGTCTGAAAAATAGGTCAATACAAAGGTCAAGGTCACAATGTAAAAAATAATAATGCAAATAGAAAGGTCTACCAACAAGGAAAATGCATGTGAAACAAGTTGTAAAAAAATGTATTTATAGAAATATCCTGCCATAAGGAATACAAAGGTGAAATAGATATGAACCTATAAATTAGCATTCAAAACTTGTAGACAAGATTAAAGATTTTGCAGACAAACAAGGGGACTTATTACCTAAGCCAAAAGAGGCATTAAATTAATCTAATTGATAAGATTGACCCTCAACAAATTTAAATTCATATTGATTGTCAAAAAGATGCAACTTATTTTAAAACACTAATAATTATATACATATATTATGTAAATGACAACGAGTACAAAGTGAATAATAAATCAAATTTTATTAAAATCTTTAAATTTATTTTGCTGTTACCTGGTAAGATTCTATAACATAAATGTTAAAAGGTTTACAATAGTCAAATGGCTTTATAAAACAATTTGACCATACAACGGCTTCAAAATATAAGCCTACAATAAAATTCAAGTTGCTGATTTGAGAAAGAAAATCTCTACAACTTTTACTAATATCTCTTTCAAGGATAGTGGAGTGCCTTATGTAAGAAAATAAGCTGCCGTGGGAATTTTATAATTAAAGCAAACCACTATGATAAAGATATTAACTATGGGCTAGTATTACAGAAAAAGTTTGATAGACCTCTGAGATATGTGGCAGTTGCGATATTTTGGGGGTAAAACACCCTTTTCTATGCAAAAATCATGAAAAACTGGAAATAATTTATAACTTTTGCATAAAAAATGTTAACAAAAATTAAAAGATGTAAATATACTTAAATTCTGTTGTTTTTTCGAATAGAATGAGTTTCAAATTCAAATTTTGATATTAAATGTGGTTTTTCGGGCAAAAAACCCTTTTCTAGGCTAAAATCGTGAAAAATTGGAAATAATTTATAAATTTAACGTATAAACTGATTTCAAAAATTAAAAGATGTTTACATATTTAATTTCTGATGTTCTTTTGAATGAAATGAGTTTTCAATTCAAATTCTTATATTAAATGTGTTTTTTTGGGGAGAAAATGCCCTTTTCAAGGCCAAAATCATGAAAAATTGGAAATAAATTATAACTTTTACATAATTAATGATGACAAAAATTAAAAGATGTTAATGAACAAAATTCCTTATGTTCTTTCCATTGAAATGAGTTTCCAATTCGAATACCTATGTCAAATGTGTTTTCTGGGGCAAAAATCCATTTTCTATGCAAAAATCATGGAAAACTGGAAATAATTTATAAGTTTTGCATTAAAAATGATAACAGAAATTAAAAGATGTAAATGTACTTAGTTTCTGATGTTCTTTCATATTAAATAAGTTTCAAATTTGAATTCCTACATGAAATGTGGTTTTGGGGCGAAAAAGCCCTTTTCTAGGCCAAAATCATGAAAAATTGGAAATAATATATAACTTTAGCATATATACTGATTTCAAAAATTAAAAGACGTTTATATATTCAATTTCTGATGTTCTTTCACATGGAATGAGTTTTCAATTCAAATTCTTATGTTGAATGTGTTTTTTTGGGAGAGAATGCCTTTTTCTAGGCGAAAATCATGAAAAACTGGAAATGCTTCATAACTTTTGCATAAAGAATAGTAACAAAGTTAAAAGATGGTTATGTACTTAATTTCTTATGTTCTTTCAAATGAAATGAGTTTCCAATTTGAATTCCTATATCAAATGTATTTTAAGGGGTCAAAAATCCATTTTCTATGTTGAAATAATGATAAAATGGTTTTTTACTTAATTGCTGTTGTTCTTTCGAATGAAATGAGTTTTCATGGCAAAAAAAAAAACATGGAAAATTGGAGATAATTTAAAACCTGATTTTTAAAAAAATTGAAAAAATGTTAAACTTTACACAAAATGTACATACATGACTTCATTGTTCTTGTCAAATAAATTTTGAATCCTATTTTCTATGCTTGATAAAAAAACATAATTTGTTTACAGTAAAATCTCATGTAGATTATTATTGGACATTGTTTTTACTCTAAAACACATGTGTATTGATCAGGGCTCCTGATCAGCCTAATTTGGGCCCGATATTTGGCCAAATTCCCAATGCAATATACATGTAGTATCTATTTTTAGACTAAATGTTATCCATTTTTATTTTTATATACAGATGAAACATTACTTGTTGAAATGTTCTTATGATACACTGAAATTTTACAATAGAACAATCATATAATTTAGTATTTCAATTTCATAGTCCATATTAATGGACCAATTTTCCCAAGTGAAAAGCTCTTGGAAAATAATAATAAAATCCCCAGGAGGTAAAAGTGCTATATTTCAAGTGAAAAGACATTCAAATTGATTTATAATTTTCCCGATCTTTGATTAAATGCTGTTGTTTTTCCCAATTTCAAAGGCCTCGGCCCCAGTCTCAATAAAGGGTGTGAGAGCCCTGCTGATTAAACATAGAAATTAGAATTCAAAACTCATTTCATTCGAAAGAACGCTGAAATTAAGCACATAAATACCTTTTAATTTTTGATATTAGGTTTTATTTAAAAGTCATACATTATCTCAAGAGATTTCATAATTTTCGCCTGGAAGGAATTTCCCCAAAAACATATTTGATGAAGAAATTGGAAATAAAAACTCATTTCACTCAAAAGAACCTATGACATTTGGTAAATTAACATCTTGTAATTTTTTATTGGATTATTTCCAATAGTTTTTTGCCTAGAAATACCCCCCCCCCCCCAACACATTTTAGAGTAATTTGAAAGAGCATCAGAAATTAAATATATAACTATCTTTTGATCTTTTTTTTTTCATAATTTTTGAATAGAAAAGAGCTATCCCCCATCTTATACAAGAATTCAAATTTGAAACTAATTTCATCCAAAAGAAGATAAGAAATTAAGTACATTTACATCTTTTAATTTCAGTTATCATTTTTTTATGCAAAAGGTATAGATTATTTCCAGTTTTTCATGATTTTTGCATAGAAAATGGATTTTGTCCCCCCCCCCACCCCAACACATATGACATAGGAATTAAAATTGGAAACTCATTTCAATGGAAAGAACAGAAGGAATTTAGTATATTCACATCTTTTGTTACTATTTTTTATGCAAAAGTTATTAATTATTTCCAGTTTTTCATAATTTTGGCCTCGAAAAGGGCATTTTCTCCCAAAAACACATTTGATATAAGAATTTGAACTAAAAACTCATTTCATTCAAAAGAACATCAGAAATTGAAAATATAAACATCTTTTAATTTTTGAAATCAGTAAAAATGCTTAAATTATGTATTATTTCCAGTTTTTCACGATTTTAGCATAGAAAAGGTTCGTTCGCTCCAAAATACACATTTGATATAGGAATTCGAATTTGAAACTCATTTAATTCGAAAGAACATCAGAAATTAAGTACATTTACATCTTTTAATTTCTATTATCATTTTTAATGCAAAACTGATAGATTATTTCCAGTTTTTCACGATTTTTGCATAGAAAATGGATTTTTGCCCCCAAAAAGACATTCGATATAGAATTTCGAGTTTTAGACTCATTCCAATTGAAACAACATAAGAAATTATGTATACTAAGATTTTTTAATTTTTGTTATCTTTTGGTATGCAAAAGTTATGAATAATTTCCAGTTTTTCATGATTTCGCCTAGAAAAGGGCATTTTCTCCCAAAAAACACATTTGATGAAGGAATTCGAATTTAAAATTCATTTAATTCGAAAGAACATAAGAAATTAAGTACATTTACATCTTTTAATTTCTATTATCATTCTTAATGCAAAACTAATAAATTATTTCCAGTTTTTCATGATTTTTGCATAAAAAAAATTGATTTTTGCCCCAAAAAAGACGATTGATATGAATATTCGAGTTTTAGGCTCATTCCAATTGAAAGAACATAAGAAATTAAGTATACTAAGATCTTTTAATTTTTGTTATCTTTTGTTATGCAAAAGTTATGAGTTATTTCCAGTTTTTCATGATTTTGGCCTAGAAAAAGGCATTTTCTCCCAAAAAACACATTTAATATAAGAATTTGAATTGAAAACTCATTTCATTGAAAAGAACATCAGAAATTGAGTATGTAAACATCTTTTAATTTCTTAAATCAGCTATTACGTTTAAGTTATGAAATATTTCCATTTTTTCATGATTTTAGCCCAGAAAAGGGCTTTTTCGCCCAAAAATACACATATGATATAGGAATTGGAATTTGAAACTCATTTAATTCGAAAGAGCATCAGAAATTAAGTAAATTTACATCTTTTTATTTCTGTCATCATTTTTAATGCAAAACTTATAAATTATTTCCAGTTTTTCATGATTTTTGCATAGAAAAGGGTTTTTTGCCCCCAAAATATTACAACTGCCACATATCTCAGAGGTCTATCAAATGTTTTCTGTAATACTAGCCCATAGTTAATAACTTTAGCATAGTGGTTTGCTTTAATCATAAAATTCCCACTGCATTACATAAGGCACTCCACTAGAATCAGAATGCAGATTTTTTTTTTCATTTTGACCGGATCAAATTTGATTTAACTTTAAGTAAAAACATTGAAAATGGCTTTAACAATTTCTTGTTATAATTTTTTTTTTTACTTTTATTCTATTTTTTATCTATTTTTTTTCTTTAGTCAATTTTTCTTTTTGCTTTTTTGTTTTTATTTTGTTTTTATTTTTTGCTTGGATTTCATTTGATAGTGATGTTTGTCATAATCAGTTCATTCTAAATCAAACATAATCAACACTCAAGTAGCAGTCTCAACAACTTTAAAAAACAATGAAATAAACAATGAAAAGGATAAACATAAAATCAATTTAAATGCTTCTTAAAATAGCACTTTATGTATCAATACAAGAAATTTGAAACAATAATGTGCCCTGTCAACAAAAAAAAACTCTCTTAAACGATTAATACTTCAAAGAGACTTCATTAGAATTAAAAACACTATAATTACATAGAAATTATTTTAATTGCGGATAACAACTCTTTTATCATTGATCAAAGAATTAACCTTGAGATTAGGTCATAACCTTGGGATGAGGTTACAAGCTTAGAGTTCACCTTGGGATAAGGTGTAGCTCAATTTTGACTTTAGTACGGCTTGATTCATGTGGAATAGATGACAAGGTCAGGAGGCCTAAGACCTCAAGAACAGGTAAACTAGGTTCCTATTAATGACCTTGAGAAAGGGAAATGCTTAGTTAAATTAAGATCAAGTGTAGTGTAAACACTCTCAAGGTTCAATGAATATTTGTAAAACTTAATCAATGAAAAATTCTTTAGAAATACCTGCAAAATAGTACTATTTATACAATTCCATCAAAGGCATTGAATACTGAAAGTTTCAGGGGTGTAAATTTGGTTTCAATTTACGATAAAGTCATTATTGAAAATATATACAACAAGCTATCTGAATAAAGAACAGAAATCCAGGTAATGTCGGCGCCGTGGTCTAGCGGATAGGGCGTCGGGCTGGTAATCTTAAGATTGCTGGTTCGAGCCTTGCGAAGACCATGGGTCGGCCAACATATACTCTTCAATATTCTGTGTTTATATACAAAAATATCCTTGTCTATGTATTGTTTACATGTTTGTGGTGTTAAAAAAAAAATCAGGGTAATTATGTAAACTAACAGTAATCAAACACGGAATTCAATCAAAAGCTTCCATATACTGGTATGCAAAGCTTACATATCAATCAAATAAAATCGCATTTAAGTATAAACAACAATTTAAACTTATATTCCTTCCATTTCCTCAAATATCAATATCAGCACATCAGCCCTTCACCAATCACGATCATAATTCCAGTCTACAACTCCCCTCTGAAAACTGTTGAACAACAACATTGCTCTGCACTTTCATCAAGCAGTCGGTATTCATCTGAAAAATGGAAGGTAGGAACACATTTTTAATATACAATGTACATGATGTATCAACAGATGGATGCCATCATTACATGTAAATGCAATGCCATTTGACTATAATGCACTACCAATGCAACTCCCCGAGATGAAACTATCGAAAGGTATGTTGCATTTCGCATGTAAACGCTCTTGACGTCACAATGCATAAGATTTAATAGCAATTCACTGTAACCATTTAAATAATTTCGGCACGCATGGTCTCCAATTTTCATGAAATTTCACACAAAAGTAGGGAGTAATGAAAAAAGGAAAATTTGACACAAAATTTAATTCTAGGTCATCTGGTTACCATGGCAACGGCCTTTCAAGTTGAGAAATTGGCAAAATTGAGCTAATTTGAAGCTCTATAATTTGGTCTATATGTGACATCAATAGAAGATTTTTTATGCATCCTAAAGATTAGGACATAAAATTTTAAACAAGCTCACAAGTAGTGTCTGATATTGTAAAAAAGGCTGGTTACCATGACAACATAATTAGCTAATTTTGATATATTGATTTCAAAATGCTGTTTGTATTTTTCCAATTTTTCTTCTCTCTTGATGGGTCTATAAGGAAATAGGATTTATTTTATAAAATGAGCAAATTCAAGATAAACCCTTTTCTTGCTATGTACATAAGTTACCTTGGCAACGGTAACTATGGTCTTTAATATTACTTATTTTGCAACTTCAAAGTCATTTAAAAAAATTTTGCATCATTATGAACAGAAAAAAATTGTTGAGAAATATCCAACACAAAGAGCTCTTTCAAAAACCTTGAAAAAGCTATGGGGAACATATGTTACCATGGCAACCATTTTTTATTATTTTCATAAAACAGTAATTATTAATCCCAGGAAGTTCAAATTCAATAACAATAAAGATCAAGTAAGCCTCTATCAAAATATAATAAAACAGTTTCAAATTATTAATGGTTGCTATAGTAATATGGCCATACATTATAAAAATAAGCATTTTTTGTTTTTTTCGAAGCCTTTTCCTCAAAAAACGAAACAGGCTTACACAACCTTTTTTACATATACTATAAAGCAAAGTCTAAACTTTATTTTAGATTTCAAAAATTTCAGATTACTTAACTTTTGATGCCCGTATCCAAGGACTCAAAGTGGGCCTATGTGCAATTTTAAACAATCAATCCCATAGCAATGGGCAATTTCCTGAATAGTTTTTAAAATTTTCTTTCGTGTAATTAAAGTTCTTCTTGAATATATTAATAAATTTTCATCACTTTGAATTAAAATTCAATGATCTAGTAAAAAAAGGACTCTAAATATTGTCAAAAATTGCTTTCATTTTTGCAATTTGAGGTCATGTTGCCATAGCAACGAACAGAACTTTGTCCCAATGTAAATGCTTATCTTTTATTTGCATAAACAACTCAAAAATGCACGTAATTTATCCTTGAATTTTGAAAAAATGCCACCAAAAATACTATTTTGATAGGGTACCTGTGTTGTTGCTATGGAAACATAAAGATAAGACCATAAACCCAACATTATTATAACTTAACTTGAAAGAGCAATGATAGGGTAATGATAATTAATTAGTGTTTGTTTTAGATTAAGCTGCATAAATTATGTATGTGACTTGAAAATTGCCAAAAAATGCATTTTTTCAATATTCAAAGTCCGTTTCCATGGCAACGGGATGTGATATTGAGAAAATTTTTGACAAATTTTTACTTTTGGGTCAGACTCAACCTTATGTACAAATTTCATCAAAATCTGAGTCATGCAGTGCCATGCGTCCGTCATAAAAGTGCAAATGCTTACAGAGAATAGCTATCAATAATTAAAGAAACATGCCGCGACGGCTAATAGTCTAACCTGCAAACTGAACCCGCGGTGACCTGAATTTTAATGTCACCATTTTACCTAGAAAAACATGATTTCATAAAACAAGAATGAAACTGACAACTGTGGTGCATATATATAGAATGAATGTCATAACGTACATTACCATAAATGCACTTCCTGTATGTGTGTTGCATACCCGTAACAAAACAAATTTAGACACTGATTCTCTTTGTACAATAAATAATTTAAACTTCATTTTTTATTTTTATCTGATACAGCTAAATCAGAGGAAGCACATAAAATATTTAAAAAGCCAGAAATCTGAAACACAAGAATGTTTATACGTGATTTCGAAAATGGCAAAATTAGACATGCAAGTCTCTATTTAAAGGAAGAAGAATAAAATGCCAGAAATTTGAAACACAATGATGTTTACATGTGATTTTGAAAATAGCAAAATTAGATTTTGAAAATAGCTAAATTAGACATGCAAGTCTTTATTTGAAGGACGAAGCTCAAGATATCTGAATTTATACACTAACAAAAGTTTTACAAAGACTCCATCATTACCTGAATTCTAAGTACTTTCAATTATCCATGGTTTCTTCTTCATTCCCTTGCTCTTCAGTCTCTGAAATTGAAAGACAGAGAATCATCAAATGATGTTTTTATTAGATTTCATATGTCAACTTAAAAATCGAAAATTCTTTTGCCATTTACTGATATCCACTTCTTGGATAGTCTTGTCATGTAGACATCAATACAGAAGAGCGCAAATGTTATGCAGATGTTTTTGCACTTTCTGACTGTTCTCCATTGTCTTGACGTTATCAATTAACTTGGCAGAAAAGGTTAAGGCAGGTGATTAATTGCAAATCAGAACGGACATGCTGCTGCACACCCAATGTAGTTACGATTATGCATATTAACATTAGCATGCTTTGCTCCAGAGCCTAAATCTCTCATCTGAGAACACTAGGAATAAGACAACAAACAAACAGATATATCCACTGTTCATCCTATCAGACAGACATAACGCTGCCTGCAAAATAAGAAACCTAAACACTCCATTACACAAATGTTCAGCCATCTGCTCTTTTGCAAAGAGATTGAAAAGCAGTGTCATAGAGTGTTTATGTTTCAGAATTGATTATAGATACTATTAATCTTACATAAAAGAAAATTAAGCATTTTCGACTTCTAAAATGTATTGGTGAAAAGCTATTTCAATAAATATATCATTTGTCTATGGATAATGCTTTCATACATTGTCCAAGACAAGACCGTTGGACATATAAACTAAGAAACAAACAAGCATAAGATAATTTTCTATGATATACATGTACTTACCCATGTTTCCTTGTTCTTCATTGTACTGCCGTACCTTAAAATAGAACAAGAAAAAACAAATATCAGCTGGTCTGGATACACGTAACACACACACGGTCCCTCTAATGACAGCTATATATATAAAATGTAAAAAAAAAAAATTTTCTTATATTTCTTAAAGTTTCCAATTTTTCCTATATTTATTTAGAATCAGACGAAGTTCAGAGGGAATAAATATTGACTCAATTTTGCTGTTACACGTATATGAGGATGTCTTTTTTTCAATAACAGTATCTAATATTGAGACTTTGCGGAAACAGAGTTATTTCCCCTTACAGACAGTATCTGACGTAAAACCATTGTGACATCATGAAAACGGTATGGTAACATTGATTTTATACTGTCATTTCCCAGACTTTTAGGACTGTTTCCATAGAATTTGATGACGTCACAATCAGTCTACGTAAGATACCGTCTCAAATGGGAAGTAACTCTTGTTTTCAAAAATAGCAAATACAAACATTTCTTTCATGAATCCTCCTCCTCTCTGCTAACAATTCCGCTTCTCGTTCCAGAACTTCTGTAATCGCCTGACGGTCTTGCTCTTTACATTCTACTATAGCTTGTATGTCATTACCCTCCGCCTTCATCTCTACTTTCACTTTCTTTTTGCCCCTGAGATATCGCCTCATGTTATGTCCGCTACTACCTACATATAGTGGTAAATACTCAGGTTTCAACGATCGTAAGTGGATTACGACGCGTACACGGTTTTCTTCAGTTTGAGGTTGAGGACGCCTACGGGGAGGCCTAGTGAGTAGAGTTTTATCTCTATATCGTCTAACACGTTCAAATATATATAGAAATCTCCGTGCACTTGATGACCCTTGTAGTTGATTATCATTCCTCATGTGTCTGTATTGATACTCCATCAGCCCTGCACACGTTTGACAAACCTCGGCATTCGGCCCTCCTCGTACGGAGGAATTCCCATTCCTCACTTCCTCAATGAATTCCTCAAAATATTTTTCAGCTGCCTCGAACTGCTCTTCAGTAATATCGTCCCACCTAGTATCAGGCTCTATAAGAAATAAAGAACAAGCTGTTACCAAAATTTCAGTTGCATTTCTATAAAGTGAATGACACTAAGGAGACTAATCAATGATTACTTAAAAAACTTTTATTAGTACAGTACAAGCATTATGCCCTAGCTACAACAGTGTGTGTCAGAATGTCTTTACGCTTAAAATAGTAGTATGCATGGAGACATCTTTATCAAATGTTAGCTTCTCCATCTTCACCCTGTCAACAGGTGATATTGTGATCAAGAACTACAAACCCTTGACAAATATAGCTCATAAGTTAGGCTGCCACATATTGGTTCCAATTTATCACAGCATGAGCCCAATCAATGATAAAATTGAACGTGGAGCCAGGGTCTTTAGCTAGAAATGAAAATGACCACATGGGCCAATGGACCATTGGCCCATGTGGATCATGTGGTCATAATTTGAAAAGTAATGGGCCAATTAATAATTTGATGGACCATCACAGAATAGTAATGCATGCACCATTTTCAGAATTTTCTTTACCCATTTTTTTCACAAAAATAAATTCATCAATTTAGGAAACGTAAAACTCCCAACCACTGTATGTCAATAGTGCTGATTTTATAAACAGAGTTTATACATGTACATGTACCATGTATACTATGTACATGCGACTGTGATTATATTAAAATTTTATGACCAAATTATTTGGTCAAGATTCGATCAAATACTACGACATACTGTGTAGAGGTCAAGAATTTTTTAAAATCTACTTCCCACTGGCAACTCGATGACACAAAATTTACATGTACATTTCCTTGCCCGTCCCAAAAAAACACTCGCCCATTAAAAATTATATGTAGAGAAGGATACAGTTATACTACAACTTATTAGCAGGGGGCCTAAATATTAAACGCCATATTGTTAGGGTGGGATAAACAAGTTATAAACATCCGCTTCGATGAGAAGGTACATACGATTTTCTTTCTCTTATATGTATGTAGCCTAATATTTCCAGCTAAACATAGTTACCATTAGCTAAGCTATTGCCATAAGTATTTCCACAACATTTAATATTGAACATAGATCATAACAGTTTTGCTAAAACGAGACCGAAAGTTGACAAATGTGCATCAGAATATTGCTTTGACAGTGTATTTGTTGATTTTTGGCCTATTTAAATTATTTCAATGACACTGAATGTCTTATCATAACAAAACATGACAACTTTGCCATGGAATTAGTCTCTTAAGTATTGAAATATACATCTGATTGCAAAAAATGGTAATAAATAGAAAATGGTAAGATAGGATCTTAATAAAGCCATATTGTTAAGGGTGTCACCAGAATGGCTCTTTATGCCTTTGGTACTTGACCAATCTAAAGTCTTTCTTTAAAAGAATTGCTCTCTACTGACTGTGACGACAGGACTCCTTGACGTGCTCTGTCCAAACCTCTTTCGAGCAGACAGAGCCCCAACAACCTGTTCTCTCTGAGTGTCCAGTCAGACTTTTCGGGTGATAGCATGCTACAGCAACACAATCATAACATCTGTTACTTGCGCGGCAGATGGCTGTCCTAAGTCGGCACCGATTGTCCATTGGTCTCGTTGGTTTATGTGTAGTCTTTTGTGTTTGACGTAAATGAATCTATGTGATTTGGTGTTCCTTGTCACTTTTGCGTCTCTTCCTGTATGTGTCTGCTCTGTGTATTTACATGGGGTGTTTTGCTGCAACCGAATGTTATTTGAGATCTCCTCCTTTCTTACAAATATATTTAAATCGTGGTTTTTGTGTTTATGAGGTGCATTCCTGAACATCTGTTCAAACAATAGACAACTTATTACCGCAAATTCATAGTCATTGGGTCAAAGGTCATTGAATGAAATTCAAAACTTTGTCATACGGAATCTTTATATTTTCGATACATCAAAGCCCTATCCATTTTGATTTAGCCTAATATAAATTTATATAAAGTGGTCTTTGACCATGTAGACAGTATATGTATTTTCCATATTTACCTGGTTGAATCGATGGGGATTCCCATGGAACAGATCATTTGCATTGAATACTTGTATTTCACTTTCACTGAGCTTTAAATCTGATCCTTCTAACATGTCAAATTGACAAATTAAATACAGTCATAAAATTTCCTACAAATGTTGCAGCGCCGCATTTATTCATCTGATTGGCGCCACCTATAATTATTCACCTGTTCATATATTTTGTGCCGTCCTTTTATGTTTTCATGATGTAGTGTTATTGTTCGTGTATTGTCCTTCTGGTTACTAGTATTTTTTCTTTTTCTCATGTATGTCCCTCTGTAATCACTGCAACATTTTCATATGGGTGAACTCCTCCTTATCATAACATTTCTCATTATTATCCTCCTGTTTTAACTTTTCTTTATAAGTATCAAATATTTGACGACAAAGAAAAGAATATATATAAATAGAAATGTTATTCGCTTTCTTGATAACAAATGAAAAAGATTATATGAGTAACATGTATGAAATAATATGTTTTAATATGGAGAAATGTTTCAATTATCATACTGTCGTGCGCTGTCTTGAGTTTGAAATCGGTACTTCTGCAGCTTTCTATGCTGAATTACACCAATACAGAAAATTACAGAATGCTAACGAGAGGTCGTTTTGAACGTTTTAGCAAATGGGATATCAAATTTAGACATATGACGAAAATTAAGAGAGACATTTAAGAAAATGTAATACTTTTGTATCCATTTTTACCAATTTGGAAGTATTAAAATCCTTGTTTACAAATTCTTAATTAGTATTTAGCCCCCCCCCCCCCCCCCCCTGATTAGGCAAATCTGGTGCACGATTCCTCAGAATAAATTAAAACCCTAGCTAAGATTAAGGAGATTATTAAGAAATCTGAATTACGAGGATAGAAACGTTCAATACATTGACTTGCCCATGGGCAAGTGAACACTAGGGCTGGGACCATACATCGATAAAGTATACAATGTCATACTCAGCTTAACTGTCATGAAAGTGGCAATTCTATTTGCCCCTGCTTCGTCCCTTCAAATTCAAGCGCCATGTTGTAAGTTTACACTCAAGCATCGGATCAAATGTGACACCGCGTAGTTGTTTCCATAACAACGTCCATACATATGGGTCG
Organism: Pinctada fucata; assembly: GCA_028142955.1. Lineage (NCBI taxonomy): Eukaryota > Metazoa > Mollusca > Bivalvia > Pterioida > Pteriidae > Pinctada > Pinctada fucata. Next base: position 20,173,821 of record AP027113.1, on the reverse strand, counting down.
AGGTGTCACGTGTTTGACCTGTTGCATGAGTGTAAACTTGACAACAAGGCGCTTGAAATCGAAGAGACGAAGCGAAGGCAAATAAAATTCTGGCGGTATCATTGATAGTAAATTAAGCTTAACAAGGTAAAATATGATTGTCGATCATTTAGTTTTGCGCTATTCGAGTAAAACCATAGCTGTCAACTGACCCGATTTCCGCGGGTCAGTCCCGCTTTCTTACCCTTTGACCAAATTATTTTTTATCACCCGATTTTTCGTTGATGACACGGGAATCACCCGATTCCGATTTGGTTCCGTCTATTACCTGGGACTTTAAATTTCCAGCTGTGACTTTTCAATTAAAACACCTGCAGTTACTGGTAAATTGGGTTGTTTCTTTAGTGATATGGGAAGCAATTAGCCACTTTCATGTCGTTTTAACAACCTGGGCTTGGATTATTATGGGAATGTCTATGGGAAGATGATCGTAAACATTGAGATCTATGCAGACGAAAAGGGACAAATGTTTAGTTATAGTGGTTAAAACAATTGAACTTTTTGAAGCAGTGAAATGTAGAGTTCATTTCACACAAAATCTTCGTCATGATATAGCTTTAACTGATTAAAAATATATCTAGCCTAGCAAATTTAACTATGAACCCCCAGGTCTTGATTAATATTAAGTCCTAAAATTTTACACATATTGTGCTACATTGTACTAAGTCCTAAAATTTTACACATGTGCTACATTATCATGATTATGCAGTATTACAATTTAAATAAATGCTTTACATGTGTTACAATAAAATGAACTTTATTGACCTGTATTTTTTTTTTTTTTTTTTGGGAGGGGGGTAAGTTTTATTCATAATGATACAAGCGAAAGGTCGCAATTTCGTTTCCCGCACTATGACCCTCTTTTTCATTTCTTAAAGAGGGTCATTGACCCTCTTTTGTCTGAAAAAATTGACAGGTATGAGTTAAACACAGTCAGTAATCCCCTGGAAAATTTGCTGATTCTTGTCGGCTAAATCCTAAATTTGGATTCCCGCGGCCAACACAACCCATCCGAATAATCCAAGTGTGCTGGTTGTTTCCGTGGCTAATGATTTTAATGCACCATTCCCGATTAAATCATGGGCAAATAACGCATGACGCATCCCTATCCTAAGCCCTGATTAAGCTTTAGCCTTAACTTATGAATCGGTTGAAAACCATTGACAGTGTGAAGAAAGCTTTTGATAAGTAAGAAAATGGAAATCCCCTCATCTAAAAATAGCATGCAAAAATCATGTCACACAATGAGACGAACAGATATCAGATAAAAGGATTACCACTTTGAGTTTGATTTGCAGCAGTAGAGGTGGCAACTGCTCTTAGAATTTTATTGCAAAATGTTTGAGTCTCTGATCCTCTCGTGTCCATTGGGTCTAAAATTCGGCAAGTCCTTATTTGGTTCAAAATGCATTGGAATCTGGACCTCCATCTCTTGTCATACGCCATACAGTTTGGTCTACCTTGTCCATCTTCGTCCATACTTATAGCATAAAAAGTATCTCTGTCTGCCTGTAGATTTGTTGGAAAGCGTCGATGAACTCGCCGTTTTCGTGGAAAACCCCTAGTTTCCGCTTTCGGTTTGACGTACTGTAGACAATTTGAGTGACTGCTAAGTCGGTCTACAACAAACTCCTGAGTTTTATGTCTGGCCCGGGGGGGGGGGGGGGTTACGAAGATAAATTTTTGTGTATATATTGTCCGTATGAATGATTGATTTGCTAGCCCTGCTACAACCACCATAAGTCCCTTTGATATTATGAACACAAGTGCAAGTGCTTGCAAATGTATTAGTTCCTTTTTGCCTTCCTCCTTAAATTGCCCCCTTATTTCATGATAAAGGCACAGGCGATTGTTTCATGCGAGCTCCCCCCCCCCCCCCCCCTACATACACCCATGTGTATGTAGGCCTTGTAGGGGTGTGTGAGCTCGCATGAAACAATCGCCTGTGTGTGTGGGTGTATGTAGGGGGTGTGAGCTCGCATGAAACAATCGCCTGTGTGTAAGAGGTATGCAGGAACCTGTGACAATAGCTCCTAGTCTCCTTTGTGTGTCTACCTGTCACAGTGTGGCATATAGGGGTTTTTCAAAGTTCACTTTCATGATGCCCTGCGTCTCAGTTATTGTACATGCTTATCTAACAGTGAGAAGACTTGTTCATACAAGGATTTATAAGTTCTTCGTTAATATAACGTCCTTATACAAGTTAGACTTCCCTGTAGGATAAGTGGGAGGGATATTTTAAAATAATCCGTATAACCATACAATTATTGCAGTAAAATGACCGCCGGTTTCAAGTCGGATCTTGTATTCTTGTGTTGTGCACTTGTTTCAGGTTTCAATGTTGCTCAGTGGCGGATTTAGGGGGGTGCGGAGGGGGCGTCCGCCCCCCCCCCCGGCACTGACCCAAAAAATTTCAAAAAACCCTATATTTTTGCCAATTTTCAGTAAAAATCGGCAAAATACGCCCCTTGACCCCCCGGCAAAGGGGGCGCTGGATCCGCCAATGTTGCTGGTTGTTTGTTGGTCATCTTGGTATGAATGCTTTCTTTCAATACACAAATCTCGTCAGAGAGGACTGGCCGGGTTCTTGTCCCTTATTCTTTCTGAAAGTTAGTTGGGCGATTGATCACGAGCTTGCTTTAGCCAGCAGAGCACGGTCTGTTTTTCGCATGTCTTCTGCTTTTGTAGCTTAAATTGCGTCATTGCTATTCTATTCGTGATGTCACCTTATACTATGGCTTATAGTGAAAAGGCTGTTTGATTATGCGCAACAACTACGGTGCGCGTGTAATAGGGAAATATAAGGATAAGTTACCACAGTCATGGTTCGCTCTCGTATAGCAGATGACCGTAAAAAGATGGCGCCTGGTGCTGATGGCATGGTATTTCCCAGTATAATAATAATAATAATAATAATAAATACTTTATTTAGAGAAGGTAACCTGATAAGCAATTTTGCTTTTCTTCCCCAGGGCCTTCTAGACATCATTTTACAATAAATAAGGATCATCATATAGCTCTCTCTCCAATGCAGCATTTTACAATATTCTACAATGTATAAAGCAAAGGTCTCTCTCTCTCTCTCTCTCTCTCTCTCTCTCTCTCTCTCTCTCTCTCTCTCCAATACATCAATCTACAATATATAAAGCATAGCTCTCTCTAGCTCTCTCCCCAATACATCGTTTAACAATATATAATTTATAAAGTATAGCTCTCTCTCTCTCTCTCTCTCTCTCTATGTACATCATTCTACAATACTCAAAGCATAGCGCACTCTCTCTCTGCTAAATATAACCAAGAACTTGTAAATAATAGCCTCTCTCTCTCTCCCTCTGACGTTCTGTCCATCTCGCGTACGTATACATATTAAAACGATATAAAATAAGTTAAATAGCACACATCTGAAACAGAAAGATCTCTCTCTCTCTCTCTCTCTCTCTCTCTCTCTCATGTTCTTTCAATCTCTCGTACTGAAACATTTTAAAAACATATAAAAGTGAAGTGTCACAAACCTGAAAGAGAAATATGAGAAATGTTTAAGTTTATCAATCACTTTTTGACTCTCCCTTTTCCTTTCTTTCATTCTTTCTATCATGCTTCCTGATATATTAGATCATATAAAATCAAGTGTCATTTAGCTGAAAGAAAAAGAATATATATTAAGAAAAATGTGAAACTTAAAGATATCATATAAAAGTGAAATGTCACAAACCTGAAAGAGAAATATGAGAAATGTTTAAGTTTATCAATCACTCTTTGACTCTCCCTTTTCCTTTCTTTCATTCTTTCTATCATGCTTCCTGATATATTAGATCATATAAAATCAAGTGTCATTTAGCTGAAAGAAAAAGAATATATATTAAGAAAAATGTGAAACTTAAAGATATCATATAAAAGTGAAATGTCACAAACCTGAAAGAGAAATATGAGAAATGTTTAAGTTTATCAATCACTCTTTGACTCTCCCTTTGCCTTTCTTTCATTCTTTCTATCATGCTTCCTGATATATTAGATCATGTAAAATCAAGTGTCATTTAGCTGAAAGAAAAAGAATATAATTATATTAAGAGAAATGTGAAACTTAAAAATAAATATCATGTGAAATATTAGGTTCTCTCTCACTCTCACTCTTTGACTCTCCCTTTGCCTTTCTTTCATTCTTTCTATCAAATCGAGTGTCAGTAAAGCAAAATACATGTATTCATAAATAACAAGAGAACGTATAATTACGTAATGCTTCTCTCTCTCTCTCTTTATACTCTCTTTTCTCTCTCTGACTCGACATACAAACACACAATCACAAACATACCCTCATGTAGACTAATATACACAATAATATATGACAACAACAACAATAACAAACACACACAAAAAAAAAATAAAATAAATAAATAAATAGATAATAATAAAAAAAAATTATTGTCTGTCTATATACGTATAATTCACTGTGTTTAGAGTCATCAGATTAACACTGTCTACATGTATATATGAATTTCTGAAAAAGAAGAACATTTTCACGTCCATTCACTTTCTTACAGATTCTCTCTTTTAGAAATTATTAGGATGACTGCATTTTTCTTGAATTGGTTTATATTACTTGAATTCCTTACATTTACTGGTAGTGCATTCCACAATCTGGGACCACTGTACTGAAGTGACTTTTCAAAAATTTTTGTTTTATGTCTTTTAATATACATATCATTATTTGACGATGATCTGGAGCTGTAATTTTCAGTAGTATTGAAAGCAAATAGTTCTTTTATGTATTCAGGGGTGAGATTTTGTGTGGTTTTGTACAAGAGAATATATTTGTTATATTCTAGTCTTTCATAAATGTTAAGCCAATCTAATTGTTCAAAGAGAGGTAATGATGGTGTTTCAGGTGGCATATCTAAGATGACTCTTGCTGCGCGTTTTTGTAATTTATGTATTCTTTCAAGCTGGAATTTTGATGCAGATCCCCAGATAGTGAGACAATAATCTATTACTGGTAAAATGTAAGCATTGCAATAGAGTTTTCGCGTGTGCAAGGGTAAAAAGTTCTTTATTCTGTTTAAGAGACCAATTTTCGAAGATAAGTTTTTACAAACAAAATCAATATGTTTATCAAAGTCTAAATTTTGATCAATAAAAACCCCCAATAATTTCTCACATTTTGAGTTCTCTATAATTTGGTTGTTTATTCTTAGTGGTAGATTTGATTCTATTTTTGAGATACGTTGTTTTGTTCCGATCACCATACTTTTTGTTTTAGTTTCATTCAATACCATATCATTTTGCTTGCACCATGCCTGGATATAGTCTATGTCTGTTTGGAGATTTTTATTTATTTCATCTATCTTTTGTGATGAGTTTTGCAAGGTCGCATCATCTGCAAATATATCTATGATGAATTTTTTCACAATTAAGGGCATGTCATTTATGAAAAGAATAAATAAGAGTGGTCCAAGGACTGATCCCTGGGGGACTCCTGCAATTAATTCCGTTTTATTCGAGACATATTTTCCCAGCCTGACTTCCTGGCAACGGTTTTTTAGGTACGATTTGAGCAAATTTAGGGATGAATCATCAAATTGATACATCTGCAGTTTCTGTAATAAGATGTCATGATTTACTAAGTCAAACGCCTTGCTAAAATCTAGATAAACCGTAACAGTTAGATTCCCATTGTCAATTTCTGATAGCCAGTTTTCAGTCATTTTGGTTAAGGCAGACATACACGAATGATGTTCACGAAAACCTGATTGCTCCTTTACTAGAAGATCAAAATCATTGAGATAATTCCGTATTTGTGATGCCAAATGTTTCTCAAATATTTTAGACAGAGTAGGTAAAATAGAAATTGGCCGATAATTACCGGGTGTAGATTTGTCACCTTTTTTGTAAATTGGTGTTATTTTGGCCTCTTTCATTTTGTCAGGAAACGTACAAGTTGCAATGCTCAAGTTTATGATATGACTGATTGGTTTAAATATGATTGGTGCCGCAATCTTCAGTATTTTGGGACCGATATTGTCTGTTCCAGCAGACTTTTTAATATTTAGCTTAGTAAGGAGATCGAGTACTTCTTCCTCTGAAATGTGATTAAATGAGAATTTTATATTCATGGAGTTTTTCGAGCGTACAAAGTTTACGATATGCGCAGTTTCCAATGTTTCTCTTTGATTTTCATCAATGAGTGTTTTTGAAATATTAGTTATGAAATAATTGTACATGTTAGCAATTTCATTTGGGTCTTCTGATGAAATACCGTTATGGGTCATAAAATTAATGCTTGTTTCATTTTTGCGTGAAGTGAATTCTTTTAAATGTTTCCAAATGTCAGAAGTACGAGTGTTTTCCTCTATTGATTCCTTGTAATAATCTCTTTTAGCATTTCGAATAAGTTCTGTTACTTTATTTCGCCATTTCCTGAAATTGTCCTTTTCGCCTTTTTTATGAAAAAAGTCTCTTTTGTGTCGTGCATCGTTGATTTCAGTAGTAATCCATTTGGGAGTGTTTTTGCATTTAACACGTTTTGATTTTATTTTGGCATGTTTATCTAGGACTGAAACGAAAAGTTTGTAAAATTGATCAAGGGCTAAGTTAGGTTCAGTAAAATTTTTAAGTTCGTTAAAGTTAATATCGGTCAAGTCTTGTAAAAATTTAGCTTCATCAAAGTTTTTGTAGTCTCTATATTCTATAGTAACATGTGTTTTCTTTTTGAAAAGGTTTTTTTGTACATTCGTTATGCAAACAGGATAATGATCCGACATTGATATTTTCGGTACGTTTACTTCCGTTATATGGTCTGGATTATTTGTATAGACATGGTCAATAAGGGTACTAGAATTTTCGGTGACACGTGTCGGTGAGGATATAACTTGCGTAAGATTTAACACCTGAAGTGCCTGTGACCAGTATCGTGGGGGTTCTTTCGTTAAGTCGATGTTAAAATCCCCGGAAATTATAGCTTCCGTATTTCCGCATGTGGCTTTATCTATTTCGTTTGCAAATAAATCTACCCAAGAGGTGTTAGCGGAAGGGGGACGATAGGCTGAACAATAGAGCAATGATTTAGAATTCGGGATAAGAATTTCCAGCCATATGGTTTCAATATCACAACTTTCGAGATCTTTGCGGCGTTTATAATTTATTGTTTCAGAAATGAACACTACGATACCTCCCCCTGCTTTCCCAACACGATCTCTTCTTTCTAGATTAAATCCATTTAAGTGTAGTAATTCATCAGGTGTTTCAGAATCTAAAAATGTCTCGCAAATCCCTAAGATTTCAACTGATTGTTTTGCGTTCAAAAGTAAATTTATTTCATCAATTTTGTTTAAGAGATGACATATATTTATGTTTGATATCCTTAATCCTCTTTTCAGTAATCCAAAAGTATTGTTTGAAGTTTCATTTTCATGATAATCATTCGATTTTGGACTTTCATGACTAGTTTTAGTTAAAGTGGTCTCTTTCGTTTCATTTAGGGTTGGATTTTGGGTATTACATGTTGATTTTTTATCAAGTTTTAAAACCCTTTTGTTTTGCTCTTTTAGACTTTTTTTTACATTTGTATTAAAGAATGACTTGAGGGGACTATTACGCCTAAATAAATTCTGTGCAATTTCTTCTTCGACAGCGTTTTAAATACCTATCGTTACAGATAGATTATTGTGTCTGTAGCGGTTTGTGAATGTTGTTCACCTAACGTGTCGTTAGACTCATTACATGTAGATTTTTGTAAATAAATTCTGTGCAATTTCTTCGTACATGGCGTTTCAGACACGTCATCATAGGTAGATTATTGTGATTGCAGCGGTGCTAAAAGTGCATGTACCATTATTTTGCAGAGTGACGTATGTTACGACTGACACATCTAAAGAACATAAGAAAGAAAGAAAGTCGTATAAATGAGTTAAAGAAGATCCTGACGATAATCTCAACAGCACTCACAATAGACCACCAAATTGAGCATCGACGGACCCCTAGCAAGCTAGAGGTGGGACCAGGTGCCCGGGAGGAGTAAGCATCCCCTGTTGGCTAGCCGCACCCGCCGTCGATGATCATGCTTAACAATGAAAACATATAAAAAACATGAACTGCACTGACTTAGGCCATTTCTATGTAGAAAGTGCTATGGCGACCATGTCAGGGAAAGAATTCAAAACACTTACTGTCAAACCCCTCGCGGGGAACTTTTTTACGAGCTCCACACGGCAAAGGGCATAAGTGTGACACAAATGAGTTAAAGAAGATCCTGACGATAATCTCAACAGCACTCACAATAGACCACCAAATTGAGCATCGACGGACCCCTAGCAAGCTAGAGGTGGGACCAGGTGCCCGGGAGGAGTAAGCATCCCCTGTTGGCTAGCCGCACCCGCCGTCGATGATCATGCTTAACAATGAAAACATATAAAAAACATGAACTGCACTGACTTAGGCCATTTCTATGTAGAAAGTGCTATGGCGACCATGTCAGGGAAAGAATTCAAAACACTTACTGTCAAACCCCTCGCGGGGAACTTTTTTACGAGCTCCACACGGCAAAGGGCACAAGTGTGACACAAATGAGTTAAAGAAGATCCTGACGATAATCTCAACAGCACTCACAATAGACCACCAAATTGAGCATCGACGGACCAAAAAAAAAAAAAAAAAAAAAAAAAAATTCATGAACCCATGTACACACGCACATATATTCAAAAAGAGTCAACCGATCGAACTCTCGCGGGACGATAAAAAATCTTCTGCCGGACTTCCGTTATGGCTATAGAAGTGAGCGGACGCTTTGTATAGAGCTCCCACCCTGACTGCAATATTACAGATTTATAATGATTTTTTTAGTGATGATACTCGGATATTTTGTAGTATAGTGCTTTAACATTGTATGTGTGACTTTTTTTTGGTGCAAAAACAACGCAAAAATGGATATTTGTGAAGGAATAGATTTAATATAAACAAACAGTGAGTACTCATCGAGCACGAATTACCTGTATACCTGTACTAGACTTACATAAAAACCGGTTTGACTGCATTATACGTAGCGCAAGGTCGTTACATGTTTTCTAACTATATGAGTAATAACAAAACCCTGGATAATTTCATCAAAATGCATAAAAACACAAGAGCCAATCCTTCGAAAACGGACGCTGCGTCCCCAAAATCAAGTAAAACTAAAGAAAGTGAGAAAACTGGACTTGAAGAAAATATCAGTATTATTAAGTCGGATTTGAAAGATATGAAGGAAACTCTAGTTAAAACAGTTAAAACTGAAGATGTCAGGGTCATAGTAACGGAAATAGTACAACAGTTATTGAAAGAAAATAACAAGGAGATAGATATGGCAATAGAGAAAAAGGTGCAGGAAAAGTGTGCGGAACTCGAATCAAAACACAAACAAACGGTAAACGGCCTAAATGAAAAAATAGATGGGCTTGCGTTAGATGTTGAAAGTCTCCAAGAACAGCTAAATGAATGTAAAAAAGAAATGAGAGGAATGCACACAAAAATTAACGAAAACGAACGACATGCGGCAATAGCTGTGAGTAGCAGTAACTACAATGAACAATACAGCAGAAAAACTAACATTAAAATATATGGTGTAAAAGAAAATCAGAGAGAAAACACGAATGAAGTTGCGCGTGAAAATATATTGAAGAGTGCGGGTGTTTCCGTAAACGAACACGATGTTGTAGCGTGTCACAGAATACCGGGAGGGCGTAGAGATCAACCGAGACCCATACTATTGAAGTTGCGAAATAGTGAATGTAAGGCGCAAGTCATGCGAAAGAGAGCTCAAGTGAAAAGGTCAGGAACTGGCATAAGATTGGCTGACGATGTCACAGCGGCTAACTCTGCACTTATCAACAAACTTCATGATCATCCTGATATAGACAGCGCATGGTATTTCAATGGCTCTGTTTATGGCCAGTGCGGTGAAACACGTCTAAAGTTCGATATCATTGACGATATTAATTCGAAAATCCGTGGAAAGGTGAGAGAGAGGAGATCCGAAAAGTCCGGTCATGATTAATCCGGTTCCGAACTCAACTACAAGTAACATTCCAACGCGCAATATCCGGTTTGACGAAACGACAGTGCTTCTGTAAATATTGAGTCATGAAAATATCTTTTTTGTTAACGAAATCTTTTCAGTCATTTCGAGGGTAATTTTGCTTTTAACAATCTTAACATATATTATTTCTAAGCATAATTAGAATGCAGACTTTGTCTTGAACCCACCAGGACTTTCATGCATTGTAAGAACTGTAGTATCTTTTCGCTTTGAATTTATGTTGATTCCAGACATTCCTGTTGTTATATTCTTTATATCTCTTCTCTTTTCTAGCTTTTGGTATGTGAGTGCGAGTAAGAAGTTTGCATACATGTATGAAGTGCGATATCTTGTTAAATCGTCATGTTTACTATATACAAGTACAACAATTGTACAGGTAATTCATGTTTGTTTGTTTTTTTTTTTTTTTTTCAAGTTCCTTCCCTTAAAGTCATCCGAGATAATTTTTTTTTTTTTTTTTTTTTTTATCATTATTATCTATGTTATTACATCTGTTTAATGCATAATCCTATAATTTGACCACGCTATGGCAGACTTGAAGCTAGTAACTTTAAATTGTAGAGGATTAGGCGATTATGAAAAAAGAAAAGATGTATTTAATTATCTAAGAGACAAGCAGTATTCTCTTTGCTGCCTCCAGGATACACATTTTACTAAGGATCAAATCAAATCAATTAGGTCATGTTGGGGTTATGAGGTCTGTATGAGCCCTGGCAGTTCTAACGCGCGTGGGGTTGCTGTGCTTTTAAATAACAATTTTGAATATAGAATTGAAAAAGAAAAAACAGATTTAATAGGAAATTATATCATTCTTGAAATGAAAATTAGTCAAAAATATATTTTACTGCTTGTCAATATATATGGTCCAAATAGAGATACACCTGAATTTTATACAGATTTAGAAAAATACATTGAAGAAGCACAATATGACTTTCTTATAATTACAGGAGATTTCAATCTTGTACAGGACCCAAACATAGATTATTGTAATTATAAAACTATTAATAATAAGCAAGCAAGAGAAAAGGTACTTCACCTTAAATCCAAATTTGACCTTATTGACCCTTGGAGAATTCAGCATGAAAATGTTAGAAGATACACATGGTTTTCTCATAACCCAATCAAGAAAGCAAGATTAGATTTCTTTTTAATTTCTTCTGAATTACTTAATTTCATAGATAAAACTGACATTAAACCAGGCTACAGGACAGACCATTCTTTAGTTGAACTCTCTTTTAAATTTACAACATTTGTTAGGGGTAAAGGATTCTGGAAGTTTAATAATGAATTACTAAAAGATCAGGAATATCATAAATTAGTGAAAAAAGTAATATTAGATACAAAAACTGAATATGCGGCAACCCCATATTCAAGGCAAGCAATAGAAAACGTAGATGATGACCTACTTTCATTTACTGTTAATGATCAACTATTTTTCGATTTATTACTAATGAAAATAAGGGGACATACCATCTCTTATGCATCTGCCAAGAAAAAGGAAAAAAATAAAAGACAAGATGAATTAGAATCTCAGATAGAAGAACTAGAAAACTCAAATGAAAATCCAGATATTATACTTAATCTTAAAAATGAATTGGAGAACTTGAGAAAAGAAAAATTAAAAGGAATAATTCTCAGATCAAGATCAAAATGGATTGAGGAGGGAGAAAAGGTAACAAAATATTTTCTTTCATTGGAAAAACGAAATTACATAAATAAAACAATAACCAAAATAATAACTGAAGATAATACTATTATAACAGAACAGGGAGACATACTTAATGAAATTAAAAATTATTACTCTCAATTATACTGTTCAAGAGATCAAGAATTAGAAGAAATCAACCTTAAAGAACACTTAAAAGAATTTGAAATACCAAAACTTTCTATTAACATGTCAAGGGATCTGGAAGGCAGCATTAATATTAAGGAGGCAGGAATAGCTCTAAAGAACATGCGTAATAATAAAAGCCCGGGCGTAGATGGATATACGGCTGAATTCTTCAAATTCTTTTGGATTGACTTAGGAAAATTATATATTAGATCAATTAATTACGGATATGACATTGGTAATCTTTCTATAACTCAAAAGCAAGGAATAGTAAGCATTCTTCCTAAACCAAATAAATCCAGAGAGTTTCTAAAGAACTGGAGGCCGATAACACTCCTTAACGTAACATATAAAATTCTCTCAAGTTGTATTGCTAAAAGGTTAAAAAATGTATTAGATTATTTACTACATGAAGATCAAAAGGGCTTTTTGTTTGGAAGATTTTTGGGAGAAAACACAAGACTCACTTATGATATTTTAGAAACATGCAAAGTAAATAATATTCCTGGGATGATACTTCTAATCGATTTTGAAAAAGCTTTTGATTCTGTGTCTTGGAAATTTATCAATAATGTTCTTGAATTCTTTCAATTTGGCCCAAACTTTCAAAAATGGATAAAAATTATGAATCATGACTTTAGGCTCTGTGTAATTCAAAATGGCATCTTTTCTCATTTTTTCTCTATAGGTCGTGGTTGCAGACAAGGCGACCCAGCCTCGCCCTATATCTTTAATCTATGTGCAGAAATTTTAGCTATTTTAATCAGGAATAATAAAAATATTAGGGGAATTTTCATTAAGGGAAGAGAATACTGCTTGTCTCAATATGCCGATGATACACTTTTATTTTTAGATGGATCTGAGAAAAGTTTGAAGAGTGCCCTCGACCTCTTGTATCAGTTTGCGAAATATTCTGGCTTAAAACCAAACATTGAAAAGACTAAAGCAATTTGGATAGGTAGTAAATGTGATAATAATGAAATAATTTGTGAAGAATATAATTTAGAATGGTTAAAAGGAGACTTTACAGTTTTAGGTATTAGACTTAATGCAAAACTAGAAAATATTGAAGAAATTAACTTTAAAGACAAAATTGAAATCATAGAAAAAGATATTAATAGCTGGAATAAAAGAAATATTACTCCAATAGGCAAAATTACAGTTATTAAATCACTTCTCCTTCCAAAACTAATACATTTATTTACATCACTACCAAAACCATCTTTTCATAATGTTAAAAAGCTAGAGTCACTTTTTTTCAAATTTATATGGAATGGCAAAAATGATAGAATATCTAGGAAACTCATGACACAGTCTAAAGAAATAGGGGGGTGTGGTATGATAGAAATTGAAACTTTCATCAAAGGATTAAAACTTACTTGGATAAGAAGAATCATTAATAATTTATCAATAAAAAGTAAATGGATATATCTACTTTTTGATTCACAGGATATAAATGAAAATAGCTTTCTAAATTTTGGAGATCAATATTTACACAAAAAATTACAAAGTATCACAAACCCTTTTTGGCATGAGGTAATTGTAAATTTAATAGAATTTAATATCAATTTAAGAATTAATGATGATTTGAAAGATGTACTAAGAAAACCATTGTGGAATAACTCCGAAGTTAAAATTGGCAACCAATGCATCCATTATAAAGAATGGAATCAAAAAGGGGTAACAATAATACAGGATTTGATTAATGAAAATGGTAAATTTTACACATATGAACAATTCTGTCAAAATTATAATATCCAATGCCCTTTTACCTTATATTTAGGATTAAAAAATTTCATTATGAATAAATGGCCAAAATTAGGAGAATTAGAAAAAAAGGAGATAGGACCATATAGACCAAAATTTATTGAGATACTGTGTAAAGATGCAAGAGGCTCGAGGACACTCTATAACATTTTAAATAAAGAACTCAAGAAGAAACAAGGTTATGAATTAAAATGGGAAACAATTTTTGAAACAACTGAGGATATAAATTGGAAAATAATTAATAGAAATATCTATAATAACACACTTGATTCAAGACTTCATTGGTTTCAATTCAGAATTGTTCACAGAATAATAGCCACAAATAAGTTTCTAAATTATATTAAAGTTAGGAATGATGCTCTGTGTACTTTTTGTAAAACTGAAACTGAAACTATAGAACATTTATTCTTTCATTGTCGCCTTGTTTCTTCTATGTGGGGCAACTTTGAATCATGGATAAAAGACAAAACAAATTTAGAAATCACTCTTTCTATGTTCGATGTGATCTTTTTGAAATATGGAAAAACATTTAAAGCCTTGAATCTTTTGATCGTTATAATAAAAAGTTATATTTATCAAAAACGGCTCAAGGACAGTACCTTAAATTTTGAAGAAGTTAAACAGTTGCTAAACTATCATTACAATCTTGAAAGATATATATACTATAGTCAAAAGAGACATGACAAATTTCTTAACAAATGGAATAATTTGCAGGCTCTTTTCTCCAACTCCTAATCGGCTTTCTCATATTATTTACAATTTATGTACAAGCTATGTATATATGAATTTGAATAAAATTAAAAAAAAAAAAAAAAACTTTAAAAATCAGACAAAACATGACCTTGACCTGTCAATATTTATCCATGTCTAGAACATCCCAATCCTAAAGTATGAATGTGTGAGTGAAAGGGTGTAAATGTGTCCTCTCTTTCTTTCTGTCAACTATCATAAAAACACTTGATATTTCTTTAGTACAAGTAGTACAAGTTTATTATTTCACATGCTATATCAAATATTATTATATAATACATGTTATATCAAGTGATAAAAAAAAAATAAAAAAAAAAAAAAAATAAAAATCTTCTGCCAGTGTGTATATTTTTGCGTCCGAAGAGAGAGAGAGAGAGAGAGAGAGAGAGAGAGAGAGAGAGAGAGAGGGAGAGAGAGAGCTCAGTATTTTATCACAAGTTACATTATGCATTTCAATATACACATTTATGCAATCAAATGCAATGTACATGTTCGATAAAGGGTTTTTTTCACTGAAAATGCGTACATTTCCGATATTGGCTGAGGTAAGTCGACTTTGAACGGAATTGGGGGCCACAAATGTTTTCTTATGATTAATTTCAAGCTGAAGTTTGTCATATATCTATCATGATAGTAGAGCGACCAATTTAAAAAAGAAGCTTAGTTTTCGAGTTTAATCAACACACCTAACACAGGCCTGAATTTGGTCTGAACCTTTTGCTGAATACCCCTGCTTTCAAATAGAGCTGTCGTAAAGAATATGCCACGGTCAGATTTTGTTTAAATTGGGTAAAAAGCGATAAAATCGTGAAAAATTAAAACGAAATATTTATCGTTAATAACCTCGGTATTCCTATATTTTGTTCTTTTTTGTATAGAAAGTCGTTGCAATCAATGCATTAGATATGTACACATGTTATATAATTGTTTTGGAGGAAGAATGTGTTCTTCTCTCTCTAAAAGTTGCAGTTTTATGCAAATTTCTGTGAAATATGAAGAATCCGTGTTAATATTTTCTTTCAAGCACAGAGACTAATTTTTTGTCTCGAAACATATCGACAAATATATGTTTATTATTTCCAATGCCTTTTTATTGGTCATTTTTCTGAGGGGCCATAAATAAATGTAAAAACCTAAAGCGTATATACTTTTGATTTAAGCGTCATTTCACAAATTAGTTTCCGTAGATGAAGATTCGGTCGACCACGTGTTACATTTTCTATCAAATCGTACCTATCAACCGGTATACATACATATTTTTGATAAAAGGTAAATGCAGAAAGTGGAATTACATCATACTGATTAAAAATTAATGAAAAATACTTCTTTTTAATATGTCGTGGTAAGACCGTGTATGGAAACCCATTCGTGACAAGTTGAAATGAAAATACGTGAATTGAAGACAAATGCATTAAGTATATATAAAATTATGAAAAGTATCTTTTGACGTTTATTTTGGTACCACAGAGATGTGAATATACATGTAAAGTACATTGGTCAGAGTTTGGGCTCTTCGTTATTTGTGTTTTAAACATTACGATATGCCTTGGGTTAACGTTGTGCAATTTATCCCTTTTAGCATCCGCACTTACTCTTCGTTCAGATTTGTAACTATTAAAAAATCAAGTGGATGCTTTTCAAGATATACTGAGTCAGAGAACCCCTTTGATGTCTCCGTGAGATCCAATGGAAGGTCCTCAAGGGTCACGGGGGGGGGGGGGGGGGTTTAATTCATAATGCTGTACATAAGCACAAATACCACATTGTCATATGTAATATTGGTAATTTAATTGGGCAGTTCCTACATTAATAAGGACTACATACGTCTACAATACAATAAAAACATATTAAAGAGTCCAAGATGCGATACAACATAGTAAAATTTAACTTTTGTATCGACGAGACTGATATGTTGACAGCTCAGCGTGAGACCTCAAGAGAATAGAGCACCCTTTATTGTGTGGTCATTTCTATTTCAATATTGCCTCTCGGCTGGTAGTTTTATGTGAGCGTCTTTAATTCTTTTAAATGTGGTTGTTTGATGTTCACTATTTGTTTGTATCTTTTCCCTTTCATTTATATAGAAACAATTGCAGAGAAACAGACAGTAAAAACAAACTCAACAAAAACATACAGTATTGTATAATGGCCATCAACGATCAATCAATCAGAAACTGGAGAACCAAAACTAGAAATCAGAGGCTATCCCCTATTATCATCTATTGTCGTAGCAAACTAACCTGACCGGGCGGAGCTAATTCAATCAAGCAATTGAGACGAATTGATACAATTTTAGGGTAGATAGATTATGAATTGCACATCGTAATTAGAGTAAATACTCATTACCTGTAATTTTATATGGCTTTTATCACCTGTTCAGAAGTAAACTCTTCCGATGACCAGGTGAAAATAAGCTCCGCCCGGTCATGTCAGTTTGCTACGACAATACCTGTAGAAGGATGCCTTTAAGCTACGTTTTAGCGACAACTGTTGTCACAAGGTCAGACAGAGAAAGAAAATGCCATGATTGCCTCGAATGTGATGGGGTCGTATAGGCAGCTACGCTTGTGGAACTAAATTGCATTGCATAATTCCATGTTTTGTTGATCATAAAATCTTTGTTATACTTAATTATTTCTAAAATTCGGCTGCGTCCATATCACAATGTTTGTAATTACAAGAACATAGATAGTACAGAAATTTTTTTTCAAAATTATTGATGTAAATATGTCGTCTTCTTTGAAATAAAGCGATACTTTTCATTCATTATTATATGTTAAAACTTAATTTAGCCGTAATTATTTAGTTTTACTCCGTATTATCGAGAAAACATCTCCTATACACAGCCAATTGTGCCTCACATGAAATTCATATGAAATGAGCATCATGTAAATTTCACATGAAAGTTCATGTAAAATTCATATAAATTTCACATAAAATTTATGTGAAAAATATTTCACATGAATTTCACATAAATTTCCTTCACAAGAATTTCACATGAATTTTTCTAAGTGACCTTCACTGGAAACCGAATTCACATAACATCCATGTAAAAATCTTCACATGAATTTCATGTGAAAAATTTCATGTAAATTTCATGTTCGTGCTCGTTTCACATAAATTTCATGTGAACTTTCATGTAAAGTTCATGTAAATTTCACATGAATTTCATATAAGGCACAATTGGCTGTGTATAGTTTATATTGCAGTGAATCGCTTATAATAAAGTTGGGGGTGGGGCACTTTATTTGCCTGGTACTCTTAAGTTTTTCAATCGATCTCTATCAAACTTTCCTAAAAACACATTCACATATCAAAATATCGTTTCTGTATGTTAATTTTTATCTTCGAATTAACATTCTCAATATTGCAGTGAAAGTATTGAAAATTTCAATTTTACCAATTTATCTTAGAATTTGTGCTCATTCATCCATGAAGTTGAAATTAGAAAAATCAATTTGATCCAAAAATTTTCATTTGACTTCAATTAGCATATTGACATTGATTTCGGTCAGTTTGACTTTTCATTAATTAAAGGATGATAATTTTTGTTAAAATGTCTATAATTTTGAATTTTACTACTTTTCCGCTTTTCTCTGAATTTACAGTAATTCTGACCATACGAATTTTTTACGACAGGACAAATCTGATGTCCCATGTTATATTCTTTCGTTTGATATATAAATTAGCCCTGTGTTAGGTGGGTTGATTAAAATTTCAAATTTAGCGACTTGGTTGCTCCACTATGAGAATATTTTTGTTAGCAATAGCGTATTTTAAATTTCATAATAACAGAATAATTATTACCAAATTGAGTTTCCCAGTAGTTTCTGAATTGTTTATTTTGAATGGGCGGTGTGTCTCTCCCAATAAAAGTCCAATACTCGTGCAGGTATTTATGCTTTACAAGAAGGACCAGTATTTGGATGATGTGGAACCACAAAGGTCGAGGGATGACTACCAAGTGCAGCGTTGGCAGGATGTCCGACTGTTTGGATACCGATCCCTGCCATTGGTGGGGATTGTAAAGGCATAAAGCTCCTCCAAGGATACACCCAAGGGTACAATCCTGTATATATCATAGGATCCTGGGAAAGGGAGGGTGCGTTACTAGACATGTTGGTATTTACAACTGGAAACTGAACATATATATTTTTTTAGTATTTTCCTGATAGCGGTTTTCACAGTTTTTTGGATTATTTCTTTCCTCAAATACCTTAATAGCTTGCTGCCATTTTAAACATTAATTTTCAATATTATCGGGTATGATTCCGTTGTAATGTTTTCTGAGAATGGCATCCGTCAAAAATATATTTAATATCCACATAACTGCTAATCAAGTAGGGTTTCACTTTTGCTTCAAAGGGCTGATAAATGGCGTTTTCCATATTTATTTCAGAATCAAGTTCGGCTCTTAATTTTTTCATTTGTCCTTCGGCTTTATCGCGAGGGTTGACTGGCTCTTTGAATTCTGCCATCGCATTTTCATGAGAAGAAAGACTGCCACACATACGTACATCATCACATGATCGCGCCTTACAATTTCGTTTGTATGTGCGATTTCAAAACACTTGGATGACCCGCATAACGGAACCGTTTTGTTTTCAGGAACATTTAGACAATAAAGGTCCTCCAATGAATTTACGTTTGCACATAGTTCATTATATTCCATTTCCTTTTGTGTCAGTTCCTCTTTTTTTAATGTCAAGTTCTATAGGACTTAGATACGATTTCGAAAACTTTTAACTCTTTATTTTTTTTTCATGCCACTTTCACCGCTGTGTTCAAAGAATAAGTGTGACTTTCACATTTATACGTGGATCTGGTCCAAATTTTGTATTCTGTCTTGCAGCCGATAGAATTTTTTGAGAAGGAATTTTCATTGGCATCTACCCAGTCGTCACGATAGGTAACTTTCAATGTCTCATCGGACATGTTATTTAATGCAGATATTTCACTTCTTAATTTCTACAAAATCCATGGTAACCGTAATATATGTTGCATTCCACATAAGCGCAACGTTCACGTCCGTACGACATGTTGGACATAATAGTTAAAGTGACTGTTCGGTAGGTATCTGGGTATAAATGTTCTATAGAATTGATAAGAATAAATAAACATTGACACCGCGGATGGGGTCTGTTACAAGCTATAATTATAGGATTAAAAGTACAATGGCAAGGTACACGATACAAATCCTTATTAATGTATGCATGGTCAATGTCAAAAATCTGTACAGATGTTAGTAGACCTAGCATGATATGAATCACGAGCGGATCTGGAAAATTGTACACTTTTGAAGAGGAAGGAAAGAATGAGAAACGATAGGGAATTCCAAAGAACTTTTTTTCAAGTTGAAATTATTCAACATGAGTTTTTCATAGTTGAACTTATTTAAACTAAAATAAGCAGTGATATCAATACCCAAAACTGCATCCACCCCTGGTGATTTGCAATGGATTAATTAAATTATGATTTGAATCTTCAAGAGAGTCCTGATATTTTCGGAGAAAAATCGTTAAAATGGCTAATTCTGAAGGTAAAACTGGCAGAATTAACGTGAAAAGAAGGGCACCTGATGATGATCTTGGCTGTTAATGCATGTAATTTCAAAACTTTAAAATTGCGGTGCCAATGAAGAAAATGGAACTATTCCCAGAGTTAGATTACATGGTGTGATGCATTGTAACGTTATAGAAGGTGCCACTGATAAATCTAGTTGTTTGTTTTTTTTTCGATTCTGTGGATGCTTACACTGAACACGGCACATCAGGCGACATTGTTGTAGCAGACAACGAACCTGCTCATAGAAATGAAGAGGACAGGGGGGGGGGGGGGGGGGGGGGGTACTATCAACTTTCTTGAATAATTTTGGTGTGAAGTACATCTACTTCGGATTTAAATCCTGTCGAACTGGCATTTAAGACCTTAACTGTTTAATACTCTCTGTCGTGATAATTTGATGATTGGATACATTTTAGAATTATGTATGATTTATCTAGTTGTTTCATTCATAACGTCTGAAGATTACAAAGGCTACTTTATAATATCTAGTTCGTTAGTTACTGTTAATCTATACTATACATTATCATTATGGACACGATAAAATCTCAATTATCTTTTGTTTAAAAAAAGAACTAAAAACATAGCATTTTGTATAACATTTTTTTATTTTTTTAATATCATAAGTAAAATTTTCTGTCAAATGATCTTGGAACTGCTTGTGCCTCAATTTGAAGCATTTAAACATTGTAAATAAAATTATTTATATACGTGATTTCTAAAATTGCAGTTTACTTTCTTTCTTCTGTTTCATTATGAATTGTTATATATCTAAACTGCAAGTCTTTAAATGCGGACCGTTATGTTTTGCTTCACCGCACACACTGTCCAGGTAATCGAAATTCCTGCCATCTACGAAGAAATTGCACAGAATTTATTTACAATAATCTACCTGTAACGAGTCTAATAACGACTACTTAGATGAACAGCATTCACAAACCGCTACAGACACAATAATCTACCTGAACGACACGTACCTATTACGCCGTCGACGAAGAAATTGCACAGAATTTATTTAGGCGTAATAATTCGATTACATGCACATACATACATCTCGCATTCATCACAAAGATTATGTAGACAGTTAAATCTATTTGAAACATTCACCAGGTTAGTCGCGGCCCTCGTTCCCTCGCCGATTTCCTAGCGTCTGCGCACTTGTTGCAGACATAGCTTAATTCGCTTTATGTCCGTATCCTCCGCACGCGTAACATTGTACTGGAGCTCCGTGATGGCAATTTTTGATGCTGTGTCCGTTTTCCCCGCAGTAAAAGCAACACTGTTCGCGATCCTCACGCTTAGAATTCAATATTTTAACATGGTCGTTGTAACATTTTAGAAGGTCCGCGGTTCCAGAGTCTGTAAGATGGGTTAAATCGCTCCAATATTGAGTGTAGTTAACGTATCGAAAAACGTCCGTCGTCTTGATAAGCTTTGCACCGGTTAACTCGCATATTGAGTTTATTTTCCGGTTCATTTCACTCACGTCTGTTGTTTTCCTCGGTAGAATTTCCGCGATGTACACGTCCGTCTTCGGTGATTTTTTCTTTATGCCGTTTACAGTCTGTTTAGGTCCTCCTCGATTACTCCTAGCGGTCTCCTCGCGTCTACATCATTTCCTCCAACTTGTAAAATAATCGATTTATATTCCGTTACGTTCATTTTTTCTTCAATTTCACGTTTCACGTGTCTCGCATGTGCTCCTCTCATCGTTTTTACGCGCGTGTCTTTAGTTAAACCTCTGGTATTTATCCGTTGGAGAAGAGAGCTGCCAATGATAAGGGTTTTCTTTAGGGTTTTCGCCATTGGTGATTTTGTTGAAGTATTAAATTTATCGTCCGATTTCCTTGTTCCGTCCTTTACGGCTCCCGCGTATGTTGTTGGTTTTGGTGTCGAAGTTGGTGTTTGGTTGTCCTGTATCTTTGTCCTATGTGTCGTGTCGAAGGTCATCGTTCCTGTGTCTGTGGTGGTTTTCTTCATCCCGCATGTCATCGTACCGTTTTCGCTCGTTTTTCTCGCCGTTGTCATCGTTCCCATTTCACGAAAAGTTTTGTTGAATTCCGTCTGTGTTTCCGCGTCGCGTTGTTGTTTTTCCATTTGATTTATCTTTTCCTTTAATTTCCATATTTCAGTCATTAATTCCTTTAATTTTTCCATCGGGTCAAACATATCCAAATTTATAGATCCGAGAAGTCGTTTATGCTACCTCTTATTGATTGTTTATTCCGGGGTGTCGAAGTGTATTTTGGTTCCGTCAGGCTATCAACATTAATTTCATGTCCAGTTGAATGGGGTTCATCGTCATCTGTCAGTCTTTTGATAAATTCTTGAGTCCATGATTTGTGTCCCTGTCCTTGTACATGAATTGTATTCGTTGTCCGGTATAGTGTTACAGTAATAGATCCTTCGTCGTTTTTGTATATTTCTCCATTCTTCCGATCCGTCCGTCTTTGCGTAAGATTGTCAGCTTTGATCACTTCTTCGATTAAGTCCAAAATGTCCGAATCAAATGTTATTGTCGCACTCTGCTTATTGCACTTTACTTTAAGTCCTTTTAAATCATCCTTTGCCTTTGTCAGATTGAGAGTAAAACTTTGAAATAGAAATGTTAAGAACCGTGACACGCTTAAGTTGTTCATGTTTGTACAGCGGAGCGTCTTAAGGCCGATGGATACTTTTGAAATTAGACTGTTTACCCTGAATTTTTTTGGTTAAAATTGAAAGAACAGCTCAATATCTTGCAATTGAAACCTTAATCTAAGAGATTATCCACATATTTTCTTAAAAAATACAGTTCAAGGCCACCCATTGAAAATACAAAATGGCCATTTTCAACAAATACAGAACATAGTTATAACATGTACTCTTATTTATTGATAAATGTTCTGAAACATATTCTTTTACATTAGTTTTATAGAAAATAACTCAGTATACATTCTCAATAGAAAAAATGCAGGAATTTCTCATAATAATATCAAATTTGGGTATTTTTAACCCATAACGTTCATTGAAAAAAAGTAATAATTTTTCACTTCATTGCCAATTTCTCAAAATCTAAACTGTTAAGGTATACTTTAATTTGCATTAATATCAAGAACTATATCTTAGGTCTATAAAAAGACTTACTTGAAGAAGCCTGCCCACAGTATTTGTGTACAATTGCATATTGAATATGTATACCCCCTTATTTCAAACGTCAATTTTGTTGTAAAATTTTTCACTTTCATGCAAAACTTCTTTAAATCTATGTGTAATGATGTATACTTTATTTCATATATAATAGGAATAATATATTATGTTTCAAATAAGTAACAATAGAAGAAGCCTCCCCTCACCTATTGTATATGACTGCACTAAGAATACATATACCCCCTTAATTAAAACGTCAATTTATTTAGTAAATATATTCGCTTTCATGCCAATTTCTCAAAATCTAAGGTGTTAAGGTATACTTTAATTTGCATTAATATTAAGGACTATATCTTAGGTCTATAAAAAGACTTACTTGAAGAAGCCTACCCACAGTATTTGTGTACAATTGCATATTGAATATGTATACCCCTTATTTCAAACATCAATTTTGTTGTAAATTTTTTCACTTTCATGCAAAATTTCTTTAAATCTACATGTAATGATGTATACCTTATTTCATATATAATAGGAATAATATATTATAATTCAAAAAAGCAACAATAGAAGAAGCCTCCCCTCACCTACTGTATTTGACTGCACTAAATATACATATACCCCCTTAATTAAAACGTCAATTTATTTAGTAAATATGTTCACTTTCATGCCAATTTCTCAAAATCTAAGGTGTTTAGGTATACTTTAATTTGCATTAATATTAAGAACTATATCTTAGGTCTATAAAAAGACTTACTAGAAGAAGCCTACCCACAGTATTGTGCGATTGTATATTGCATATGTATACCCCCTTATTTCTAACATCAATTTTGTTGTAAAATTTTCACGTTCATACAATTTTTTTTCAAATCTATATGGAATGATGTTTACTTTATTTTATAAATAATAGGAATGATATATTCAGTTTTAAAAAAAGTCACAATAATAGAAGCCTCCCCTCACTTATTGTATTTAATTGCACCTTGAATACGTATACCCCCTTATATGAAACATCAATTTTATAGTAAATATTTTCACTTTCATTCAAAATTTTGTAGAATCTAATGTGTAAAGATGATATCTTTTTCTCATAAATAAAAATAAATGTATATTTAGTTTATATAAAGTCACTAAACTCTTTATTTAGTAAAGAAGCAGCCTACCCACACCAATTATGTATAACTGCATCTTGAATATATATACCCCTTCATTTGAAACATCAATATTTTTGTCATAACACATACTTTCATCATCATCACTGTTCATGCAAAATTTCTTGAAATCTCATGTGTAATTATAAAAAGTTAATTTTTATAAATAGTTATGTTTTTTCAAAACTCATAATAGATAAAAGCCTTTCCTCAAATATAATGTAAGACTAGTAAATCATTGTACTTCTTGAATAGGAACATTGCCGCAAAATTCATGACAGAAGACTGAACATTATGAATCATTTATAAACTCCTTACAATAGTTAATATGCTGAGCAGCATTCTTAGTTTGTTTATTTTGTTGTTGTTGTTGTTGCTTTTTATCACATTAGGGATTCTATCGATCTTTGTATCTTAGAGTCTCCAACTGCCTCACTATTAATACACTGTGCATCCAATTGTGTGAATCGCGTCTGTACGTTAGTCTTTATATAGACACAGAGTTACACAGTCTGTACCGATAATGATAGCTAGGATCACTCGATCGTTATACATATACTATAAGATTATACTCAAACCATGTTTATTAAATAATTTCAATGTACTGCTATTACCATGAGGATTAAACCAACAGAAATAAGGAAAATAATCATAATAATCAAAACAAATCCAGATCAATGTATGCAACATGCACTTTACTTTAACACATTGAAATCTTGGCCCTGTCATGGATGGAGCAGAGCAGCCCACAGTTCAAGAGTTGACATGCTAGAATAATTATCCACGTTAACCCCTTCCCAACCCCTAGGTTCACACGTTACCCAGTCTGTTGAAGTGTTTGACATGGACCATGCACAGCTCAGATTCTGTTATACATTTCCGATCATCTAAGCCAGGATGTACCACCTCAACCAACATACTGATAGAAACTTAGAAAATGGAAATTAAACTAAAAGCCCATCAAACACAAGTCACAACTCCGAATTTCCTCTTGTAACTAAATGACAGAAATGTTCAGTACTTACGCTTTTGGGTTTATCTCGCCTTTAAGATGGCTTCTTGACGTCGCGAAATAGACAAATATGGCAAAATGCCCCTTTGAATTGTGAAATATCACCATATTTGTCTAAAATAATCTCATTACCGTCAGTCATGACTGACGGTATACTGTAATCATTCGTAACCTAGTTGCACGGATAGAATACCTCTTGGCAATATGATTGGTTGACAATTGCATAAAATGCAAATATCCGTCTAGGTTATTCAGAACCTATGTATAAGATTCTCTCACCAGGTCGGCTTAAGAGTCTAGATGACCTGACAAATGAAAGTCATATCGCATCAGTGTGTTTTCTTCCGAAATATGCATCGAAAAGTCTTTATACCGATACGTCCTATAACAATCGCAGATTATCGGAAATTTCCGTTACTTGAAAATCGGTAAAAACGCGGAAAAGCCCGGAAATGTGCGATTAGTAAATGCATTTTCTTCCATTTTTTTTACAACTTTTACAGTCAGCTATCTGACGGCAAGCTTTTTGTAAAAGCTAATACTTGTTTTCTGTAACTGCGACCACCTGTTATTGCTACTTAGGAAACCGGCGATGCATAGTAAAATCTGAACCGGATGCGCGAAAGTTCCCATCGGCCTTAACACACGTCTGCTCTCTTTGGCGGTCAGCGCTTTATCATCAGTATCATCTTGCACATAAGGAAATAAGGTAGACATACACTTCTTTTAGAGATGAAGTCACGCACGAAATCGGAAAATATCGCTGTGTGAAGAATATGCCTCAGTTTATATATAATTCACTCTTTGGAGTATCTCCTTTGATTGTTTGTTGGGCCATGTAGTTTGGTATTGTTGTGTGTCTCGATGTCTCTTTTGTTAAAGTTTTTATAATGATGTTCGTTGTTTTGTACACTGAATTCTACGGATGTTGATGTTTTGATTGGGAATTTCCTTTACGGAAGTTACACGAAATTTACGAATATACGAAGGACCTCACATATTTACCGATACACGTTCCCCAGACTACATACTACAAGGAGTCATCTTGGACATTTCTACTTTTCGTTTATTTCAAGAAAGGACCTGTAACGATAAGGCGTAAAATCTGCCCAAAAATAATGAAATTTTAAAGTACTTCATTTCTTTTATCAAGTTGGTGAAATACTTAAAAAGATAAAACCCCTTCAAAATCTGAAGAAAAATTTTCATAAAATTGCTCTAATAGAGAGATATTTGAGTATAAATGTGCTTATTTTGTATAGAAATCAATGAAAATCGGAAAAGTTTCCATAAAATATCGTTCCCCCCTTTGGAACACAACACAACTTCTACCTTAGATGTATTTTCATAATACAAATTTTCTGTAAAAGCGGAGTTGTGTTCCATAGGGGGGAACAATAGTCAATTTAAGAGAATGCGATTGGGCGGGTAGGGATGAAGGAGAGATTTGAAATTAACAGAGAATTAGTAATTGGCATTTGATTCGCTTTCGGCATTTAATTAACTTCTTTATTAATAGTTTCGAATCAATCCATTTTCAACAAAAATATTCGTTGTTGTTTACTATTTCACTAACAAACTCCTTTATTTCAATTTTGGGCATTGATAATTCAACAACCCCTCGCAATAAAAGTTAACAATCAGCGTTAACGACTGAAGTACCAGTCAGTTTTAGAAAAAATGCTCAAAACTTCCTTGGTAACATTCGCAAAGTATTTAGAAAATGTAAAATGGTAAATGTAAAAGATATATGATTTTAAAAAGTGAAAAAAAAGCTTATTCAAACTATTTTTATAACGGCCGCGTTGTTAATTGTACAATATAAGTGAGAGTGAGTGTTCGATTATATATCTCTGGCCACGTGTTTACGGTCTGATAAATCCGGAATATAATATTTGAAGAAAATCATGTTTTAGCACGATATTTCATATTGAATCTTCTCATTGTAGTTCATTTTGACATTTTGATCAACAAAAGCGACCGATTGTTAGAAAATTTTCGACATTTCACTCGCATTATTTATATCATAAAAAACCCCCAACCCTCACTTCTACGTAAAATTAAAGGTTGTTTCTCATAATTATGTCAATAAAACTACTATATTTGATTAAAGATACTTGAAATGAAATAATCTCACGTACAGAACACATTTTAAATAATACTGTTTTAGCTGGTATCGCAAGTAAAAATTGGGCAGATTACGGCACTTAACGTTACAGGTCCTTAGATCAGATAAATCAGAGGAGAAAACGAACCGTCCTTTCATTAAAGTAAGATTTGCAAACAAAGGTATTGATAAATTGAATCTTGGTCAAATTTTGAATCACAAAACTGTCACAGAAAAAATCCCACCATATTTCAAAGGAAAAGAAACTCCTTGTATTTCCTATAGCTACACACCAACAGTTTCATCTAAAATTTACAATTACAAACGATTCTTGCAGTGTATTGATTTAAGAAATCCCTCACTACATCCACTTCCTTGCGAATGTTCTTCATCGGATTTCAACTACTCTCCTTGTGGACACGTTATTACTGGTGACCTTAGTATAGTCAAGAACGACAAGTTGAGAGAATTGTTAAAAAGGGTCCCAAATACAGAGAAAGTATGTCCTTCACATCGAACCAAAATGTCAAAATTATCATGGACTCTTAATTGTGAGGAATATGCAAGACGTTGGGCAAAGAAAGAGGATTTACAGCTCGACACCCTTTCCGAATGGATAAAGTCCATCAGAGGGTTACTTTTATCTAGAATTAATCGATTAAAATCAACTGTGAACACCAGATTCAAGTCTATATTTAAAGACCCAGATGTTATCACAGAGCTTACCTACCTCCAAGAACATTATGTCATCACTCCAGCGGACAAAGCCTCAAATAATTACACATTTACTTGCAAAAAAGTACTATTTCGACAGTCTAGTTAAAGAGTTGGGTTTAAATTCGACACCTGGAAATCCCACTTACACCCCCAAAAAACTTTTCTGCCTCTGAAATAATAGATAACCACAAATCAGCTCTTTCTTCCTTTGGCTTCGACACTAACAATTTAGATTTAGAGTTGCCATACTTATATACTACATACCTAAAATGCATAAGAATCCGTACAAACAACGTTTCATCGCTGGTTCCTCAAAATGTTCTACCAAATCTGTATCGATCTTACTCACCAAAAATCAAATCTGGGCTTCAAAAATATTGTTCGACAGTACATTCTCGCAGTGGTATCAACCAGATATGGATTTTAAAGAACTCGAAGGAACTTTTAGAACATCTGAAATCCACTCATTTTAGTAGAGTCCATTCGATCTAAGCTTTTGATTTTTCGACACTTTACACTACAATTCCACATTCTAAACTGAAAGAAAGACTCGCAAAAATTATAAGTAATGCGTTTACAAGTAAGAACGGAAATTGCAAATACAAATTTATTGCTGTTAACTATGACAAAACCTACTTTGTAAAAGAAAAAGTCCGATTCTTAAAATAAGTACACTGAAACTGATATATATTATTCAGATGTTAAACTTTCTGATCGACAACATTTTTGTGGTGTTTGTAGGAAAGGTCTTGCAGGAAATTGTCGGAATTCCAATGGGGACCAATTGTGCCCCACACCTTGCCGACATTTTCCTTTACTCGTACGAATCTGAATTCATTCAATCCCTGGTCTCTGAAGGGAAAAGATACTTAGCTTCTGACTTCAACTTCACTTACAGATATATAGACGATGTGTTGTCCATCAATAATCCAAAATTCGCGGATTACCTGAGCAGTATCTATCATTCAGAGCTTGAAGTCAAAGAAACTACAGAGACAAATAATTCAGCATCCTATTTGGACATAATGTTGTCCTACAACACTGATGGTCACATGAACACCTCACTCTATGACAAACATGACGACTTCAATTTCAGCATTACAAACTTTCCTTTTCTGAGTAGCAACATCCCTTCATCGCCTGCTTATGACGTGTTCATATCTTAATTGATACGCTATGCCAGAGCAAGTACGAAATATATGGATTTTGTTCTGAGAACTAGGCTCCTTTCAGATAAGCTTCTCATCACTGAGGAAGTTCCACGGTCGATATGGGTAACTCGTCATACACTATGATGTCCTACTCTCCAGAATGGTGGATGATATTCTGTCATAGACCATTTGAACCATCCAACCAAAATTGTACTCTATGCCTTCCGAAATGGAAGTTAATTACCGGATGTGACAGTTCTACCGAATTGAAGCGGCGGGTGTTGCATGCAAGCAGGAGATGCTTACTCTTCATGGGCACCTGGTCTCACTCCAATATCGGGAGTTCGCTTCTTTTCATATGGTCGAAGTTTTTGTTTGCTTTGGTTCCTGTTTTATCCTGATTTTATATGCCTTCGGTTTCTGATTTCTGAATTATCGATTTTGTGCTGTATACAGGGATATGGTCATTATCCATATTTGTCATCTATCAGAATTTATTATTTAACTATAAAATATCAATTTTCCAGTGTTGTTTGTTTCGATATTTTGCAATTTGGAATTAACAATTTTTTGTATAGAAGTTAAACAAAGTGTTGCTGAACATATTTTTGAGTAGATTCTACAGTTGGCAAATTTATAATTGAAATGACTTCTGACAAGATTCCGTTGATCTAGCATTGTTCAGGATACCATCTTCTAGTTTTGCAGATGTAATTTTGACAGAATAGTTGGTTTTGATTGTTTATTCAGGAAAAGATATATTTGAACATCAAAGACATAGACTTTTTAAAAGACATAATGGGAAAACACCAAGTTCATATTAGACAGCTAAATTAGAAGCCTTGTTTTACACTTATCAGATCATATACTAGTATCTAAAATTGAGATGTTGAACATACGTGCATGTCTAGTTTAATTATAAAATATATATATATTCAATATCAGAAAAAGGTTTAGGCAAAAGTTATAACAACATTACATATGCCCTTTCCCTAATAAATGAATACAATTATCATTCATTCAGGATAGCAACGTGTTTCTATGGTAAGTACAAATGTATTTTTATATATAAAAGGAAAAAAATCACAGTTTCATAATATTAAAAATTTCTTGGATTTTCTAAAATGTGGGTCCTGTAGCATCATATCCCACCCATCCTGCTACGCGTATAGTCTTTCGGTACATTTTCGGATAATGACTTTCACACTACATTGTTTAGATTGAGGATCACTGACGAGAGATAAGTACCCGAAATGTGCATGTCTGGTCCATGCTGCAAATTCATTTCTTCTCAAATGATGCTATTGAATTTGACGACGTTTAACATTTGAACTACTTAATTGGTGAGTGTCACTGATGGTGGACCAGGAGTCCCCGAGGGCGCATGTAGCCAAGTTCGACCAACTTCCTTTGATCGTTTCTTCAACGCATTCGAAAATTTCGGTAATAAAACTTTCTTGGAATTTCTAAAACGTGGGTTATGTAGCATCATATCCCACCCATCCTGCTACGTCTTTTGGTACATTTTTAGATAATAACTTTCACACTATTTGGTCATATTATATTGTTTAGATTGAGGATCACTAACGAGGGTTAAGTACCCGAATCCCCGAGGGAACATGTAGCCAAGTTCGATCAACGTCGGTTGATCGCTTCTTCAACGCATTCGAAAATTTTTGTTATCAAAATTTCTTGAAATTTCTAAAACGTGGGTCCTGTACATAGCATCATAAAACACTCTTTGGCCATATGACATTGTTTAGATTGAGGATCACTGACGAGGGTTAAGTACCCGAAACATGCTACAAATATATCTGTTCTTCAATAAAGCTATTGATTTTGAAGACGTTTAATATTTAAAATCAGAAAAATAAAATTTTCACCAAACACGTACATGTCCAAAATCAATATAAAACCATTGAATGACTTAAAATGACAAAATGCAGTAAATGAGTGTACACAACCACACATTTTTAGAGTTATTCAAAGAAACAACAAGTCCAAAAATAAGCATTTCTGACAAGTCCGAAAAGACGCAAAAACGTTTTGGAGAAAAAGTCGAAAATGTGTATCCGAGTGATATACTTATTCATTTCATCATGTGTCTGTTGCAAATTTTGCAATCCTGTGGTTTTGTTTTTGGTGGTCAATGTCTTGTAAGAGGCCTTTTCCTTTTTTTATGACGTCTTATGTTCACTATATTTTCACGTGCCTGCTGTGCATGTGTATGTAGGTCGCTGTTGACATTGTATCGGTAGGTTTGGTTAAGATTTTTTCGTTAAACACCTTTTCTCACAAAATCCGCCCATTTCAAATTCAAAAAAAAAAAAAAAAAAAAAAATGAAAGTTGCAGCAGCTGAATAGAATGTGCTTTAATCAATGCAACAAACCTTTGAGAAGAATTGTGCAAAATTTCATGACTCAGAGGTCACAAATAACGTTATTATAATGATTTTACTGAAGGGCTCCATTTACATTTGTAATTTACGTGAAGGCTCGGGTTCTGAATATAAACTTTTGTATTTTATTGTTATCTAAAGACAACTCTACATTTTTTTATCTAGGATTGTCCGTTAAAGTCTTTCGGAAATAAAAACACAAATAATTGTTAAATACATATGATGATGACGGACATATAAGTCCTTCATTCAATCTGTTCCAAATTCGTAATGAAAAAATATATTTGTTTGTTACGACAATATCTTTATAAAGGATGCAACATCTCCTATGCAATTTATCTTCAAACTTCTGAACATTTTGAAGCAAATGCGAATTGAAAACAAGGGATGGACAAAGCTAGAAATGACCAAATAAGCATCAACCATGTAAGAAGGCACATAACGTAAATTACACATAGCAGTGTTCTAGAACTTCATCGTCATGAAAAAGTCTATAGACACATTATTAACCAATATAAATACATCTATTGGTTGTTTTCACTATTGCGAATTACTCTGTGATTCAATTCATGAAGTTTCAGTTCTTTTTACCGATATGATGGTATGTGTTACATATTGCATAGCTAACACAATATAGCCTATGCAGTATCACTTGTCTGTAAGCCAAACATAGCTTTAAATCCTATTTTTATGTCCTACTTTACATTCTGTATATCTCCTTTCTCGTTTTCCCCCATATCATGTGAAAACAAGACTTGGAATAACTAATTCTAAGAACATGACAACTATGTAATTTACGTTATCGAAGACTTTTTACGTGAATGTATGCTAGAATCGTAAACAATGAATGTGTGTCATGAAAAAGATATATTACATTCCATTCATATATTAGCTTCTTTATCTACTGATCTTTGGTATAATTAAAGAAAACTGAAAGATTATTCATGTCGTTGGAAAAAGGTGTAATTTACGTTATTGTTGTATTGATATTGGGTAATATTCACTCAACATGGTGAAGTTTACATTTGATTTAAGTTTCAGATTAATCCTAGCAAAGATTTAAAACAAAACAACCAGAAAAATAAACGTTTACGACCCTTCTATAATTCCACAGGGAACGTAAATTACACAACGTAAATTACTTTTGTGCTCATATTCAAGCATAACTTAAAGAAAAGACTGATTACTTGAACGATGACTGTATTTAATTTGACTATAGAGTGTCGGCAATGATTGTAACACGTCATTTCTTTATCCTTTCTCCTATATTTTGAGAAAACCCGATAACGTAAATTACATGCTTAAAACGAACCGCGCATTCTGACAAATAAACCATCTATACTGAAAAGTTAAGTAACAATACACCAAAAGGAGTTCCTTTTAAGTTTTAATAATATCTCGAATAAACATTCAAAGAGATTTAATGAAAGATTTTGATAGTTATTATTATTTTTTGTCCGGCAAGTAATCATGGCAACGTAAATTACGTAAAACGAGCGACAATATGAAAAGCTGTAAATTATTTTACATCTACTAATTTTCCTTATTTAAACCTTCAAATTTCAATCATTACACATTTCTCCTTACATTTTGATACAATTGATATATTTTTCTCTCTACGTAAGACATTTTAATATAGTTTAAAACTTGTATACTGTTTGTGCGACAGGCAAAAACAAGAAAAATGAGTGGTATATCGTGGCGTGTCATAAATTTCAAAGAATCGGGTCAAATAATTTTGTGGTTTTCTAATAGAAATGGAAATTTCCTTTAAGAAAATCGTCAATTTTGACTTAAAATCTGTATAAAAACATCTCATATTGTCAAGCGACATGTTATTTTAATAGTGGGCGGATTTTGTGAGAAAAGGTGTATTAAAAGTTTAAGTGTTTGCGTTGCTACACATTGTATGTACGAGCATTTTTTGTTTTGCAAATGCAGGATTCTCAAAATAAAGACTTAACAGAATTCGAGGAACATTTCCGATTTGTTCTTAAATTCCTAATTGTTCCTTATTGCAGCATTGCAATTTCGTATCAATTCATTCAAGAATCTCAGACAATTCCGGGCAAATTGAAAGTTTGAATTCTATGTCTAGTAGTTTGATATGTTTTTTTTCTAGATCGCTGACATATTGCATTCAGATATAAATATTCTTAATTTTCTCAAATCTTTAGACTCGTACTAGCATAATATATATACCCTTTCACGAAAAGGTTCACTCGAATCCCTTTTGTCTCTTTTTAAGAGACTTTTCAACTCAGAATGACGTAATACAGCTCTAAACCGTGGTATGATCTGCTCCACCATGACGTCATTCCGTTGTGTTGAGTGGAAGTGCCAAACGAAGAGACAAAAGTCATCTGAGCGAATTTATCGTGAAAGGGTTTATTGAGGGAATGTCGCTGCGATGCTAATTTTTATTTCATTAATTTATCAAACAAAGAGAGAGAGAGAGAGAGAGAGAGAGAGAGAGAGAGAGAGAGAGAGAGAGAGTTCAAGTTCTTTATTTACCGTAAGCCACACAGCTCATAGGTTACACAATATATACAATATATATACAATATACAATAAATGAACACAGGATAATAAAGTGAGTGTGTTCGTCTAAACAATATGATGTACTAGTATGACACAGTGTGTAATATATGAAATGTATGATAAAATAGTATAATATACGATGATACGACATGGGACGTGAAAGTAGACATAATCATATTCATAATAATTCTGTCCTAATTCTACTTGCATAATAAAGATATTTACCAAGGTTACATAGTTCTGCTACATTATTAACACTAAGAAGAAGAATAAGCTTAAATACACTAGGTTTTCGGAAGTAAAATGGTTTAATATATTTGATTCTAAGTGAATGAAACTTGGGGCATTTAAGAATAAAATGAAATTCATCTTCAATATCGTTTAATTCGCAACAACTACATAATCTATTTCTTCTTTCTATATTATCATATCTTCCTCTTTCTACATTTAGGTCATGAGATGAAGTTCTAACTCGGGCTATATATTTCTTATACATTGGTTTAATCGGTTTAATTAAGTAATACTGTAATGTAAAATTATCGGTCAAGTGTTGATATAATAAACCTTTAGAGGAAGATGCGATTCCGGTTATTACAGATTGTTTGAATGTATCTTTTAATCTATTTTCAATCATAATAAGTATATCTTTACTCCATATCTCTTGTTCAAATAAATATGAAAGTCCTATGTTATCTAATTCTCTTTTTATATTTGCAACCCATTCATCGTTTATCTCTATTCTTTCTCTATAACATGCTTGTAATATGCAATTATTAGTTTGTTTAAGTTTTGCAAAGTATTTAAAAATCTTTATTTTTCTTGCTACCATTAGAGGGTATCTACCAAGTTCGTTATAAACAAAGTTATTGGTGCAACTTTTTATTACTCCTAAAACTTTTTTGCAAAATGTTAAATGGACAGTTTCAATAGCCAATGCTTTATGAAATCCCCATACTTCTGCGGAATAGTTCAGAATACTGCTAACATAAGTATCAAAAAGGGAAAGGTTTGTATCAATATTAAATTGCAATTTTTGTAGAGATCCGTTCAAAGCAAAGACTGCTTTTCTCCCTTGTTCAGCCAATTTTTTCTGTGTTTTAAAGAATTTTCCGTTGTAGCTAAATATCATCCCCAGGTAATTAAATTCATCCACTACTTCTATTGGGCTGTCATTATATGACCAGTGTTCATTATTTCTATAAATACCATTATTTCTAAATACTAGAATCTTTGTTTTATCTATGTTAACCGCTAAGTTCCATTCTTTGGTATATTCGTATAATTTGTTCAACATTAGTTGTAATCCCTCTGGAGACTCTGAAATTAATACTGTATCGTCTGCGTACATGAGTAAATATATGTTAAGTAGTTGAATTTCTAATGAAGGACAATTGTTAGTTAAGAAGAATGATTCGAAATCATTCACATACAAAGAAAACAAGATGGGCGACATTATCTCCCCTTGAAAAAGCCCGAAAGATGAACTGAAATGATTGGTTAAGAATCCCTCAAATTTTATACAAGTTTTCACATTTTCGTATAATGATTTTATGATGCTAAAAATTTTCCCCTGTATTCCTGAACGTATCAACTTTGACCACAAACTACATCTATTTATAGAATCAAAAGCTTTTTGGTAATCTACAAAGCAGCAATATAACCTTTTTTTATTCTTTAATGTCCTATTTATTAGAGTTTGTAAAGCAAAAATAGCGTCCGTTGTTCCGTATCCAGGTTTGAATCCAAATTGTGCATCTGTTATTATTTCATTTTCTTTGTCCCATTCTAATAACCTTGTATTAAGAATTGAAGTGAATATCTTTCCTAAACAGCTTACAATAGTGATACCTCTGTAATTATTTGTGTCGTTAACATCCCCTTTTTTATATATTGGCACAATGCAACCTTTTGCCCATGATTCTGGGAAGAAACCTGTTTGGAAAATATCATTAAACAATCTATTTAATATTGGGAGTAATGTATTCTTTGAATTTATGAACATTTCATTTATAAGATTATCCTCCGCAGAGCTCTTATTACACTTTAATTTACCGATAGATTTTTCTATTTCTAAATCGCTTATTCTCTGGTCAAGGTCATCATATACAGCATTTTGAATATCATCAGATAAAACAGTAAAATTTTCATGTGTTGGATTTTCAGCAGCAGCCAACTTCTTAAAGTGCTCAAAAAACTGTTCTGACGTAATAGACGAATTTACTCGTTTCTTTCTCTTTTTGGAAAAATGCTTATAAAATTCTTTTGGGTTATTTTTTCGCAAATATTCAATATTATTTCCTTGATATCTTTCATATTCATGCTTTAATTTGCGCGCTACTTTTTTATAACCTGCCTTTTTGTTCATAAGTTGTCTGTGATTATTATCTGATTTACAACTGTTAAATTTACGCAAGGCCTCTCTATATTCGTTGTATTTACTTCTAC
Source organism: Pinctada fucata (assembly GCA_028142955.1). Taxonomy (NCBI): domain Eukaryota; kingdom Metazoa; phylum Mollusca; class Bivalvia; order Pterioida; family Pteriidae; genus Pinctada; species Pinctada fucata. Next base: position 20,137,160 of record AP027113.1, on the reverse strand, counting down.
ATATATCATTAAACCAAGGTTTTGTAGTTTGGTTATCCTTTTTGTGTTTAACATGGGTAACAGGCGTACAAAGTCCTTCATGTACCTTACAAAATGGTAGAAATATGTCACATAATTTTGAGCTAAATCTCTCTACACGATCATTCATTTCATCCTGAGTCAAACAATTATCATCAAAACAGTTATTTAGTTCACTCAATCTTTCCTCTAATCGTTCATTAATTACATGACAATTTTCATCGATCCACTTAACTGATTTACTAGGTGTATTACATAATATATTGTCCGTACCTGAACTTTCAATCTCGCTTACAATTTGATTTACAACACAAGTATCCGTGCTTAATTTTAAAACGAATGATAATGGTGAATGGTCAGAAAAGGTATTAAAATAACCAGTTGAAAACTCAATAATATTTGACATTCGAGATTCATTAGTAAGAATATAATCTATAAGGCTGGTTCCGTTAGGACCATAAAAAGTAATGCTTCCATCCGGATCACCTCGGTGTCTACCGTTGACAATACGTAAGCCAGTAGTTTTGCATAAATCTAAAAGCTTTCTACCATGGCAATTTACATGTCGGTCACAACTTTTTCTTTTTACAATCCGAGCATCTGAATTATAATTCAAAACAGGAGATAATTGATCAGAAACTGAGGTACTTAAATCATCGTTAGATATGAAATCATCTCTGTCCCCGCATCTAGCATTAAGGTCACCTACTACATAAATGTCACCCTCATTACAATATTTACAGATTGTATCTTCCAAGTATTGAAAAATATCAACATTATGTCTCCTATAAAATACGCTATTGTCAGGAGGTATGTAGCACATTGCTATAAAAATTGGTTTCGTATCACAATTTTGTGCACCTTCGCATTGACTTTCAAGTTTTAGCCATAAAATAGTATTATAAAAATTTTCTTCTACTGTAAGTGATAGAGTCAAAGATGTTTTGTGAAAAATAACAATTCCACCACCTCTACCTTTTGTTCTAGGGAAAACATACTTATCAAACTGTTCCAATTCGATATCATTTTCATTACCAATCCAACATTCTAATAAACAGATAATATCAAAACTATGTACAACATTTACAAAATCTTGGTCTTTTAATTTCTCATGCAACCCCTTGTTCACATTCCAAACAATTACAGACAACTCACGTACTTGGTCACGTACACACTCAGCCTCATCCTATCCTGCTAATGAACGGAACCTACTGCCTCTCCTGGCTACGCTACTGTATGTGTCGTGCTGATCGTCCAGCGGCGTATCTACATCCGTAATGTCACTGTAGGCATCGGATAAACGGTGCCTCCTCTCTGACGGCGAATCGACCAATGTAGCGTTATGGTACGCCCCAGAATCGCTTAATCGTGGCTCAACGTACGGACGGTTGTTTATATAAAGCCGATCACGCACTAGTTTTACTGTATCACCAGCCTCTTTGTGTCGCTTCATAATCGGGTAGAGTATTTTGCGTCGGTCTTCCACGGCTTGCGGAAACTGCTCTCTCACGCTGTAACACGATCCCCGTAACTTATATGCGTTCTGTTTCACATACATAAGGTCACTTTGATACAGGAACCGGGCTACTATAGGTCTATCCTTCCCTCTCTCGTGCCTTCCGAATCTGTGAACGTTACCGAACTCGATATGGTCCTCGATACCAAGTTCATAGTATAGGAAATTGCGCAGCTTTTCCTCCGTGTTCTCGAACCGTGATTCGTTTGCGATTCCGTGGAATATGAGATTCTGCTTCATTGATCTACATTGTAAATCAGTAACTTTGTCCCGCAGGGTGTTAATTTCGTCTTTCATTTCCTCAATTCCGACCGAAACTTCACTGATCAAGTTGCCGTGGCCTTTTAACTCTTTGTTGACTTTGTCAGCGTTGTTCTTGTATTGCGTTTTTAACTCGTCCACTCTGCTTGACACACCTTTTACCGATTCCTCACAATCTAAAGTTTTCTTTTCAACTTTCTTAAGACGTTCATCATGCTTCTCCAGTACTTTGTCAACATTGCAAAGCCTTTCCTCAATTTTATCTAGAGCTAGTAACTTGTTTTGAATGGCACCTAGACGTTCTTCGACTTTTCTAATTTTTTCAAAAATATCCATAGCAATATCATCAAAAATCTGCTGGGTTGTCGTCGGAGTTGATGTGGCAATATTTACATTTTCCGTGTTTGAGATATTTGGATCCGCCCGACTAACATAGGATTCGTCAGTGTCGGTTTGTGAACTCACGGTATGTGAACTTTGATCAGTACTTAAATCACTGTACTCATGGTCACTTTCTGTATTGTTCTTTTTCCTTCTCTTTTTTCTCGCTTTCCTTTCTCTTTTCTTTCTTTTCCCCATCTTTATTTCACAAATTATGAGCGAATGGACATGGATATTAAAAGTCCTTTCCTAAATTACAGTTTCGTATACCGATTTTTCTAAGTTTTTTGACAAAACACAGAGAGCCCAGAAACACGTCCGCACTCGACGATGACCACTCACTCAAAATCCAGAGAGAGAGAGAGAGTAAAACATGCTGATCGATCAGCAGCAAAAAGGAGAATTGTTTTTACATATCCTTGACAAAATATGTCATTTTCAGTATTTTTTCCAGTTTGCGTTATTCGGTTCTCACATGGATGCATACTCGGAAAAATTATTTCAGATCTCTTTGTCATGAAAGCAGAAGACATGATCAGTTCTTTCTTGAATACAGTCCAAACAATCAGCCAGTCTGCAGCACACTAAGACACTTGACTGGGTGTCTCCCCCGATAAGGATAAAGACGCTGTAGACATCCCCAGTTTCTTCATCTTTGTAGCAGACCAAAGAGCCACTGTCGCCGGGAATCACTCCTTCCCCACTGAGAAGCAAGATTCGTTTGGCATCTTCTTCTACCTCTTCACCATTTGAAGCTGGAACATGTGGTTCTTCTTTAATGCATGCCTCATGGCCAATGTATCGGACCCGTTTTGGTTCATTGGATGTTGCTCCATAAAAGAATAGCTCTTTTGTAATCAGTTTGTCAAGACTATCTTCATAGACTCTGTGGTTATGACATGCGCCGTTTACGTCTTTGATTTGAAAAGATGAAACTTCTACTGAACTGAAAAGACGAACTGCTGAGAAATCAAGCACGGTCCCCAAATACTGTTCATGGGGTTCAATGCAGAATTCCTTGTCAGATCTTCCGATGGGTACATTCTCTGATTGGTAGATGAGATTATTTGCAGGTGCAACGTGCGAGCAAGTAAGCACAAATGTTTCCATGAAATCGCATAATATACCTACTGCCGACATTGTACCGAAATTGAATTTGTCAAGACGAGGGCTGTAATGCCCAATTTTGTCGCCAGAACGGATAAACCGCTTTAGACTTGAGTCTCCTTCGAATTGTTTTAAATGAAGCACTAGGGCGCCTTCGGAAAGGCCTTCGAGGGCAGTCTCCAATTCCTTTCTGATTCGTGCTACATCTTCGAAGTGATTTTTATGAATGAAGACTTCATAATGTTCGTCCCGTTTCGTTACCATTCTTACTTCTTCATATCTGAAATGTACAAGCATTTCCATCTTCATTGTACGATACATTTCTAAGTATGTTACACTCAATTGTACTTGGGATGCTTACTCCTCCCGGGCACCTGGTCCCACCTCTAGCTTGCTAGGGGTCCGTCGATGTTTGATATTGCGCTCTATTGTGAGTGCTGTTGAGATTATCGTCAGGATCTTCTTTAACTCATTTGTGTCACACTTATGCCCTTTGCCGTGTGGAGCTCGTAAAAAAGTTCCCCGCGAGGGGTTTGACAGTAAGTGTTTTGAATTTACTTCCCTGACATTGTCGCCATAGTATTTTCTATATAGACATAACGTCAGACAGTGCATGAATTTTATATATTTTCATTTTCATGCTTAATGAACATCGACGGCGGGTGCGGCTAGCCAACAGGGTTTGCTTACTCCTCCCGGACACCTGGTCCCACCTCTAGCTTGCTAGGGGTCCGTCGATGTTTAATATTGCGCTCTATTGTGAGTGCTGTTGAGATTATCGTCAGGATCTTCTTTAACTAATTGGAGGAATCATGATTTTACCATGTTGATTAATTTCCCAAATGTAATAACAAAAGCGAAGAAAGTTTTCAAAAATTCTCACTTTTATAACTTTTGGGTATGTATCACATATGAAATAAAAGAGGGGATCTCCAACAACACCAGGTTGCAGCATCCACAGCAAACCCCAAAACACCCAATGCAAAAACACAGAGCAGACAAGCACAGAAAGAGACGCAAAAGGGACAAGGAACACCAATTTAACGCACAACACAAAAACATCAAGCACAAAGGACTACAAATAAACCAACGATATGATACATAGGGCATAACGGTATTTCTAGATCCTCAATTTATTTCTATTCCTTTTAATCTTTCTAATCTAAAATGTAAACAAATGATGGAGTATCCAATATTAATGTGCACAGAACAATATACAGATTTAATAGATAAAATACATTTTTTGTTTAAATTTCTTTTACCGACTATTTGAAGTCTCAGCTGCCGAACGCATAATATATGATGCAGTCATTTTCATGATACAATTTCTTGTAGAAAACTCCAAAGGGAAACAAATCCTTGAGAAGGCTAAGACAGTGGTTTATATTAAGCGATACTTGTTATTTTAGTTACTATTCTTACCAAAACAAATGTGTACTCCCATTTCAAATTATGGAAATAAAATAGATTTTTAGTTAAGTGATTATTCATACTACAATTCGGGGATTACGCTTATACTGGGATCAAAATTCCGTTACGGTACATTTTGTACCTCTTATGACTAGATATTTAAGACAAAAGATTTGAATGAGAACCATGTTGTGAATTATACTAGTATTCCATTGATATATTTGTCCTATAATGATAATTTGAGTTTCTGACTCACCTCGCAAACACAGTTTGAAATCCGAATGGGACATCTTCTCTCAAGCGTGACAGTACTGTGCCGAAGATATTTTCCAGTTGAGAAATTCCATTTCGAAAGCATTGTAAGCATTTTGTCACTCCCTCGCTTACTTCTTTCAAGCATGATTGGAATTCATTGCTATAGAGAATGTTGATGAATCGCGTGGTAGCACTCTCGGTTGTCATCTGATTAGCATTAAACATGGATAATGCTCTACCAAGATTGAAGAAATATGAGCTCTCCTTTTCTCCGAGATCTTTTTGTGTTGAAGAGAGAAGGAATGATAGTAAATTTTTAAGGGATGGCGATCCCTCAACGACTGTTGTCAAGTGTTTCAATATTTCTCTGTCCAAATGTATAAGGCTATCAATGGATTTGAGTTGCCTATCGGGTGAAACTTTGGTTCCGATGTATTGCTCGATATCCATCATACTAGTTCCCATCCATGCGCGCTGCAGCGTTTCGACGTCGTTCGTCAGGCAGTTGAAAACTATATTGACAGAAGTAATCAAGCTCTTCTCGAGCTTACGAGATACCATCTGTGGTAAACTCTTTTCTTCCTGCAGAAAAGTTCTGAATTTGAATTCTGAAACCATCTCTTCGCTATCTCCATTCATCGCCTTTATAACATGTTCAATTACTTGGTGACGCGAGTTATTTGTTACGTTGAATCCAGTGGTTTTTATGCACATTATTATTTCAGAAAAGACCTTTTCTGAAAGAATAAATCTCAGATTCTCTACAAAGGATTTCACCTGAAAAGAGAAAAAAAATCAAGTAAACAAGTTTCAAAAGGTCTTTCATTAAGGCGTTTTAGATTTGGTTTTGTAAGATGTCAAATATATTAAATTATAATCTGACCCAAAGGAAAATATACATATTACTCAGAATATCAATCGCTTCCTATTTTGTATATGACTTAAGCCGATGAAAATTTGAAATACAAATGTAGCAAGATATCGATTTGAGATGCTAAACTTAGGCCTTTCTGTAGATATTTTACTTTTTGTTAAACAGTAAGGGGTATAATACATGTAATCAAGTTCGATCAACTTCGGTTGGTCGTCTGTCTCTTCAATGCATTCGAACATTTCTGTTATCAAATTTTCTTGAAATTTCTTAAATTTCTGTAGCATCATATCTCACCCATCCTGCAATGTCTTTCGGTACATTTTTTGACATAATAATTTTCGCACTATTTTGCCATATAACATTGTTTAGATTGAGGATCACTGACGAGGGTTAAGTACCCGAAACGTGCATGTCTGGTCCTTGCTACAAATTTATCTGTTCTTAAATGATGACGTTCAACATAGAAGTACCAGTCGTGGTAAACTTCAATCTCCAAAATCCAAGATGGCTATACGAAATCTCTATTGAGTATCGGAAAGAAAAGAATGAATCTGCTTGGTTGCAGCATCCACAGCATAACGCCAAAAAAAACCCCACAAATGTGAAAAACAAGGGGTTCAAGCACAACAAGAGACACCAAAGTGACACGGAAGATCGAGCATCAATATTAACCAATGTTAACCATGGAAAATCCGCACAGACTATGTAGAACGATTAGTAGTATCTGGCACCTTAGTAGCAAATGGAGAGGTAATCCGGATTAAGTGCACACGACCCCTCACTATTCCGGTTACTCGGCGGTCTCGAAGAACGCTTATTTGTTATGTTAAATATATTACTCACTTACTCACTGAAGGACGACGACACTAAAAGACTTGCAACACTCCGTATTATCGTAATAAACAATTAAATATGTACCTGCGGGCGTACGAAAAAAAAAATCCATGTACTACCGACTGGAGTGAGGTTAGCCCTTGTCACATTAGGACGGCACTCGATCAAAGAAGCTTCCGCTGCGTCATTGAAAAATGAAGTGGAATTGCAATTGAAGCAGCGACATCGTCGTAGGAACGGCGTTATAATACGGTGACATTGAACAACACCAAACCATGGTGTTTGTTTTGTTTGTTTGAGCATATCGAAACAGTCGCTATGTTAACGCCATCGAATTAGATCTAAGAATGGTACCTTGGCAGCGCAGTGGGGTCTTCTACAATGCATGGTGAAAGAGAGCGGTTAAAAGTCAAGGGAAGTATGTTTGAGTCTACACTTCTCACTACATGTCATTCGATGTTGACAAATAGAGGTTTTGAAGATTCCGCACAATTATGAAAGCATATAACAGCGACCAGCATTTCACAAAGGGTAAGATTGACATCAAACTTGAATATTAATCTTTGAAAATTCAGTTGTGCTTGATATCTCTTGTCTCCCTGTTGTCTCTTGGTTGCCTTTTGGTTATTTCGGTTTTGTTTTGTTTATTTTTTGCTTTGGATGCTACAACCGATACCAACTGCAGATCCCCTCCTGTCTATTTGTCTGTCAGTCTATCGATGTGTGCTTTAATTTTTTTTTTATTTCTTTTTGAAAATTGAAGGTTACCCACTTACATCAGGAAAGTATTTCCTGTATAGCATTTAAAGTATTTTAAACGGTGATTCGAAGCACACCTACCTGATGTTTGTTTGTAATTGTCAAGCCCCATTTTTCATCCTTATCAATCTCAACATCTACTATGGCAATGAATGCATGTGGAGTTCCCTCTGCAAGTGCGTCGTCTGTTGCCTTCAACCAGTCCTTCAGTTCCTCTTGTGTCTCACTGCTGACACTGTTATTGACATGGTCCTTTAATTGAACGTAGCGTGCAATTGGGATACTCGCACCTTGTCCACAGATGACAAAGAGCCTTGGTCTATCCGTCACACCAAGCAATGCCCGGTATGGAGAGTTTATGGCAAACAGTTGAGCAAAATTGCTTGTAAAATTTGAGCAGGCAGGTTTCAGTTTCATTTGAAGGAAACTTAATCTGGGAAAAGCCTTGTTTGGGATAATGTATGGATATATGTACTGATTTGCTGAACATTCGATTTCTGCCATGATGCATCAATAATCTGTAATCAAAATAAGTACAAACCATCAATAGTGTCCTTTCATGCAATGAAAGTATAAAACATATCAAAAGACATCAATGAGTTGTACCCTGTTTCACAAAATTTGTACGAAAATTTTCAGTGATTTATTTTTGAAAAGGATTATATAGATTTAGATTGTATCATGTTTTCTTTCATAACTAAACACCATAGATGATGTTTTCCAATGCATGAAAGTTATTCTGAGAATCCCTATCTTTCATATCACGTAACACTATTGTATCAATTGTTTAAATTGGGACGTCATCATTTTAGTCCACAAAATAAACAAACTAGCGGCGACGTGACAATAAAGCATCGATTTTTTAAGATCGTTTCTCGAAATGAAATCTTATATTTTGCTGTTGATAAAGGTTTCACTCGAAAAATTGGACAGAAAACTGCACCAATGCGCGAAGTACGTAGATCTATGCAAAAGAATACTGTCCAATTGTTTCGGGTGATATCTGCATCAACAGAATAACATAATATACTTAGTAATATTTTTCTTATGGATAACGGACTGCTTCTTTAATGTAATAACAATGCCCCACCCACTTTATTTCGCAAGTTCGGGTGAATTAACCTTCAAGAAGAAAACAAGTTATGGTTGCCGCAATGATTCAAACAGCGAACAAACGTCTCTATATCATTGGAATACAAACCAACTTAAAGAATCAAATTCAAGGAATTGTTGTCCCCCGCTTTTGGGTGTTTGTGTTTAAATAAATGCTTACAGACTCCCCACCCTTTTCTTAAGTTTTCATAATATATCTCATGTATTATCAAAATTCTAAATATCAAAAGATTTAACACAAAGAAAAGGTCAAAAGATCCAAACGTCATTTTACCGAGGGAAATGTCTTGTGAAAAGGAATGCACATGTGAAATATGAAAGTCCTATCCAAAAATTATGGTCAAGGTTGAAGTTTTTAAATGTGGGTCAACCTCCATGGACGAGATCACAAGGTCAGAATGTTGTTACCAACGGAAAGGTCTTGTCACAAGGAATACACATGTGAAATATGAAAGCCCTATCACCAAGGAGGGGATCTCCAACAACACTAGGTTGCAGCACCCACAGCAAAACCTCCAAAACACCCACTGTAACAACACATAGCAGACACGCTGAGAAAGAGATGCAAAATGGCCTTTAGTATCACTGCTTACTTAAAATGTGCATATGGTGCACGGCACTGCACGCGGAATGTTTTACAACAGATTAGACATGTACAATTTCAACCACAAGGATGGCATTTCAGCTGATGGACTGTTAATTAGTATAGAGCAAGTGACCATATTTCGCCGGTGACCATATTTCGCCGTTTTATAGTTAATTGAGTCTCACAGGTTATCGGAAATGTTCATCAAGTTTATTTTTCAATATTCTTTCAAATATGACCGTAGTAGTCATATTTTGATAGATTGTGATATATCATGCACTCAATTTTGACAAAAAATACCACAAAATGGGGAAAATTTAACGAAAACACCCAAATTTAGACGTAAACATCCGAAATTTTTACAAAAACAAAAACAAGAAAACATTTCATTAGCATGATTTCATAGAAGTAGTGGTGACGAAACATTTCCTGAAAATGAAATCACAATTTTTGTCCGTTTGTGTGTAAATAAGATGCATATCAACAAAAACGGCGAAAACAGGACCCGAAAACATAGAAACGAAATATTTCGACGTTTTATAAGGAAACAATGAATTGCATAAAATAAATTCTTTTTGTAGTTTTTCAATCGAGAATGGAGTTAAGTTAAATTCTAGCAAAAGCAATTATTGAATTGGCCTCGAAGTTTTGAGATTTTTGAAGAGATGTACGAAAATTACGGCGAAATATGGTCACTTGCTCTACAAATATGGACACATTATGTCATTATAATGACCCGATGCAATTTGTAATATTAACCTCGGTCTTCGGCCTCGGTCAATATTACAAATTTCATCGGGTCATTATAATGACATAATGATCGAGGCCAAATCCTTATTTGTGATATTATATAACGAATTGTAAGACTACATATGATTAAAATAATGATTCAAATCAATATGAACAAATAATTTTTAATTAATAACTTATTAATTAATTGCACTTATTTGTGTATCTAAACGTTTAAAATTAAACAAAATAACTATCATAATTTTTATCGTAAATACTGAAATCAGGACAAATATCACACCGAGTCAAATGTTATCTTCAGTCAGCGGTCATTATCGGGAAATAATGACTCGCGCTCCAGTCAATCAGAATCGACGTTACATCCTGGTTATATAATATTCTCCGATGATATTGTTCCCCTATATCATCACAGAGTTTCAGCACTACCCTTAATATATTTGTAAATGCTTCGTCATGCATCAAAATTTGATTTTTTGGGGTCTAAATCTAAGTGATACATTTAGATTATGTTTTGAATTTTGGTCTTCATATATTCATTATTTGGATTTCTTATATTTCAGCCTCGAGCATCTCTAATGAATTTGTTGAATTGCACTAAATTTATAGAACGTACACAATCATCAAACTTCCTTTACTATACGAGTATACGTAACATGTCGTGATTTTCACAATAGGACAGTTCATCAAATGACACCCAGGTTTTCCGAAAACGCAATGATTTGGGCGCTAAGCCAAAAAACTTGAAACTGAATAGGTACAATGTAAAATGTACGAGAGCAGATTCCTGTCAATAAAAATATCATGTAAGCATTGATAGAATTACTATTTTGATAAATTATTTTAAGCATTTGCTTTCGGGTAGATATATTTTTTCAACAAAATGTCCTTTAGAAGCATACGCGTATACTAAAAAGAGTTGGATTTGAGATTCATTGAATTTGATATTATCTGTTGTATATGCATTCATGTATTGCTGTCATAATCATGATAATATTCCATTGGGGGGGGGGGGGGGGGGGGGGGGGGGCAGATTTTTGAATTAAAACATGTTCTCCAAATCCAAATGAAGTTCCGTGGACATGAAGATGATCTATACCAAAAGGGTTATAGAGATGGAATTTAGAAATGCAAGTTTGTACTTTGTATAATGCATTCCGGAGGATCAAAGATGTAATCACCAGCAGAAAAAAATTAATAGATTGGTGTGGATATCTAGGACGACATACATAAACGGATTAAAGAGTGACTAAATAATATTACGGTAAATAAAAGATAACCTTTCTATTTGTATCTTTTAGTCTTCAACTTCAACAAGGGTACTCGGTACTATGGCTTGGTATCGAAACCAAATTTTCGATACGATACAATACAATACAAAAAGTACCGATATCCGGTATATCGTATCTAATTTCATCTTTTGTAAAAAGCACATACTAACAATTTTACTCACTAATAGCTACCCCTCCCCCAGCGCAAAGTCAAACGGGTTCCTGAAGGTTCGGTCTAACTTATAGTTTTCGCACATTTCTACGATTACATTCCCTAATGGGTCTTTCTTATGTTATCTTTATCTTTATTTTGCCTGATGTCATAGATCAATCCCTTTTTCTTAATTCGGTCGCAAGTTTCCCGTCAACCCTTTTCAGAAATTTCAGAAATGTGTTTTAAAGAAAACAAGCACATTTAGACAGTTCGTATTCGAAAGTCTCTAGATTAAAAACTAAAGATTAAGTCAATATTTCTTTGACAAAATGACAAAATTATAACCTAATTGCCGACCTTCTACTTACTTCCTTAACCATTGCTGCTATTCGTAGACTTCGAGGTATAAAAGAATTTGAGTAGCCAGTATAAGAAGGCAAGCATGATCGATAAAATCAAGAACGTATCTGCATTTTGCAAACAAACAAAACCCCCTATGATCAAACATACATTTTCATGCAAATACTCGAGATTTCACAAGAAAATCATGTTTTGTGCTGAAAATAACCGTATCTAAATGTATCGGAGCAAAAATATCGATACTGGTATCGATGACCAATATCGATACGTACCAATATATCGTTATATTGACCCAGCCCTACTCGGTACTCCATAAAGACATTTATAGCGAGGAAACTATGTGCATGTGTGCAATAAAATGGCACAAGATTTTAAAACCAAATGGACAGCGAGAAATTGAAAATTAATTAAGTGTTAGATTTAAAACTATTTAAAACTATACACACTGTGTAAACGATTAGTAGGTCATATATTGTTGGGTCTTGATATTTTTTATGCATCCAGAGACGGAGCCATGACAACTGATGGCGGTAAATTTTTCAAAAAGGAAAAATAAAGTCTGCTTAAATTGTCCTTTTCATTAAAAACACAATCGTCGGACCCGGAAGTGTAAACATTTGTATGGCTTCGCTTTTTTGTACCACAACTCAATGAATCCCTTCAACAGATAGTTGTTGCTTTTAAACATGTTAAAAGAAAGTGGAGATCTATTTTTAATGAGTCATCTGTAACAATGATGAACAAAGCTTCCTTACTTTCCTTTCTTGTACATGTACATTTTTAACAAAAAATTGTATTAAACTTACCTGATGAAGTTAAATTCAGATTCAGAAATAAGATTGAATGTTAAACTGTCTGGTATGCACCCGTTATCTGATACATGCATTTAAGGAAACATGTAAGCGACATGCCGAAAAAGTATTTCGCATGCGCAAGACGTAGTCTCACGAACCAGTAAATCTTGTACTACATAACTCCGTAAGTATCTCTCGATTACAACCAAGAAACTAAAGAATAGGGCATTAGGTAGGACACCATTACGTATTAGCGCACAGAGCAAAGGGAAGGATATCCAGCATGACTACCCTACACATACCCAGCGAAACACACCCACAAGAAAGTGACACATAAATGACACCAGACAAAAATATAAACAGCAAAAAAGACGCAATTTTCACTAGAACATCATACAAAGCAATCGAAGTAGACGTACAGAAACATCAAACATAAATGTTTACATTACTAGTAGATTCCCCATGTTAAACGCCCATTAGGCAACTACAATTATAGTTTTGCAAGTAGGAAGAATTTATCAACGTTAAAATGTATTTGTCCTTGTTACAGGCAAAATGTACGATGTGCATGCAAATAAAAAATAACTGATGATTAGAATAAATGTAAATATAATTGAGTTAAAGAAGATCCTGACGACAATCTCAACAGCACTCACAATAGAGCACCAAATTGAGCATCGACGGACCCCTAACAAGCTAGAGTTGGGACCAAGTACCCGGGTTGAGTAAGCATCCCCTGTTGACTAGCCGCACCCGCCATCGATGTTCATGCACGAAAATGAAAACGATATAGAAACTACATGCACTGTCCGAGGTTTTGTCTATATAGAAAGCACTATGGCGATCATGTCAGGGAAAAATATTCAAAACACTTACTGCCAAACCATCACGGGGATCATTTTTACGAGCCCCACACGACAAAGGACATAAGTGTGACGCAAATGAGTTAAAAAAGATCATGAGTATAAGTAATGAACCAGAGTATAAGTAATGAACCAGAACCCATGTACACCAAAAGTAAGACAGCCATTTCTTAAATGACAATACATAAAAGGAATGAGACCAATCTGCACCCGTAGATCAACATTATTATGGAAATCTGAGGATCTGCATGGAGATTTGTGTTTGACTTTCCTTCATTGATTCAACAAGACTTGAAATTTCACGAAATTAATTACTGATTATTCACGATATTTCCTTTCCCCTGAAATATCAATTGATGCCCGATGCTTTTGATGTGTGATGATGGTAGTTGCTTTGTTGAAGAAATCCTTGTGACATTTTAACAGAGAAGTAAGATGCACGAATAAAGCAATTTATACACAATTGCCACACAAGAACATTTGGAGTCAAAGAGCATGTAGAGTAAGGCAAAAAAAAAAAAAAAAACAAAACAAAAACAAACAAACAAAAAAACAAAAAACAAAAAACAAACAAACAAACAAACAAACAAAACAAATATAAAACAAAAAAAGTTTGGTCGCGAGCAAGAGATACCGTTACGAATAGAACAGCCAAGTGACATGCATAGAAGTTATAAGATACTATATTTATCTGTTCTTTTAACGAGATATCACGCGCGTTTCAGTAGCCTCCCTTAGACGAGAATTTTAAAGAAATCTCCACGCTGAAGATTTCCGATTTTCGTAACTTAAAATGTCTTGATGTTCTGGCTTTGTTATAACCACTCAATCGACAAGTCGACCCAACAGCTCAGAGGTAGAGCTCTTGCCCACCAAGCGAGAAGACTGCGGTTCGAGCCTGAGCGCTGGGATAATAAATAGGTTGTTACTCGTATATAAATACGGATGTTTTTTTTTCTTTACAAAGTAATGGTAAGCCTAGAGTGACCAACATTTATCAATTTTTTCCTGAAATTGAACTTACAAATGTATTTGAAAATTTTGTTAATACTTTTTTACCTACATACATATGTCGTATCTATTCAGAAATAAGTCCGGTGTCAGTAAAGTGTTTGAATGCATGTATAGAAACTTATAATATAGTTACTCATATGGTACATGTAATATCATTACACATGTGCACATACTGTCGTATTACATGTATCTCACAAAATCTTTATTCGGCTCTATTTATTTACATATTGACATCTTTGTGAGTGAATGAACACTGCTGTGATATTTCAAAAAGATGATTATATAAATTCGGATGCTTTTGTCTTTGGTCACATAGTAAAGAAAGATAACTCGAATTGCAATTTTAATTTTTTACATGATAATTTACACATTCAGTCAGATTTTGCAACATATGGCGTGGTCATTGAATGATTTCTTTCTGTAAGAATTTGCACAATATGTTGAGGGAATCATATGTAAAGTTTCATTTGAAAATCTTGGGCTGAAAAAATAATATAGCCAAAAATGAGCATTTCCATTACAATCAATGGATGGCTAAAAGTCTTATCAATTTCAAATTCTCAAAATTTTGGATGGTGACCTCCTAATATTGTCCCTTACATCTGAATTAAATTAGGAAATCAGAATTATGTTTTTTCTCTGAAAATAAATGTTGTATAACACGAAACGTGTGATATCACCTTAAAATGATGCTATTGAATTTGAAGACGTTTATCATACTTTAGTGTATGGCTGGCAAATATGCCCATTACTGATTGGCTGATTACATGACTGGAGCTTCTGAATATATCGCTATAACCACCTGGATGCTATCAAGCTAATCGTTGTATTTCATGATCATACAATAAAACAATTAATTACCTTGTGTTCAGTTGATATAGCAGTACAGCAACCCTCAGCATATGTTATTCACCTCGGCCTGCGTCCTCGGTGAATAACATATTCTTCGGGTTGCTATACTGCTATATCTACCTCACACAAGGTAATTTTAAAATTGTATAATGTCGCTCGCACGATGAGAAGCATCTAGAACTACTTCCGGGTTGAATCCCTGCGAGGACCAATATTGATACGGCTTATATCTGGTAGCCACACGATTTTTACCTTTTCGCTTTTTGGCTTCCGTAGATGTAAATCAAAAAGTTCCTTAATATTTCATATGAGTTTCCTTTGCAATTTTATACCTTCAACGAGACATGTATGGTGGCACAGAAGTACATGTATACGTTCTTTTTAATTGTTGTGTATAAAAGAAATAATATCAATTGGATATTGGGCATCACTGTGTATAGATGTAAACGTCTTCATATTGAATAGCATCATTTAAGAACAGATAAATTGGCAACATGGACCAGACATGCACGTTTCGGGTACTTTACCCTCGTCAGTGATCCTCAAATCTAAACAATGTAATATGCCAAAAAAGTATGAAAGTTACTATGTCGAAAAAGCGTACCGAAAGACGTAGCAGAATGGGTGGGATATGATGCTACAGGACCCACTTTTTAGAACTGTTAAGAAATTTTGATAACAGAAATTGTCGGATGCGTTGAAGAAACGATCAACCGAAATTAATTCACTCCGCACTCCGAAAAAAATAGCAAGTTTGTCTTGATGGTTTTGGTCACATTTCATTTATTACTTTAATCAATTATTTATTTGAAGAGAAGCGTAACAAAATATGGAGGCGCTCACTTGACGAAAAGAAAGCAACACTGTCTGAAACTTTGAAATGGTTTTGGCTGCTGTAATGATTTGGTTGTATCTGAAAATTACTTTGGCTGCAAGCATCACTGATTAGGATTTTACTATCCTATCCGAAACATGTGTCTGGGGCATTAAAATTGGTTGGAAATTTTCTCCAGGAAGGTAAAGAGTTACACCACTTCCGTATTATTATCATAAACACTTATTTTATGTTACGGTCATACGTGAATATCTGGTCCATACTGCAAATTTATCTGTTCTTAAATGATGCTATTGAATTTGAAGACGTTTAACGTTTGTACCACTTGATAAAAGTCACTGCTGTCGGACCAGGAGTCCCCGAGGGCACATATATAGCCAAATTCGATAAACTTTGGTTGATTGTTTCATCAACGCATTCGAAAATTTCTGTTATGAAAATTTCTTATACGTGGGTCCTGTAGCACCATATCCCACCCATCCTTCTACGTCTTTCGGTATATCGTTCACACCCTTTGGTCATTTGACATTGTTTAGATTGAGGATCACTAACAAGGGTTAAGTACTCGAAACGTGCATGTCTGGTCCATGCTGCATTTATCTGTTCTTAAATGATGCTATTGAATTTGAAGACGTTTAACATGAATGTCACTGCTGTCGGACCAGGAGTCCCCGAGGGCACATATATAGCCATATTCGATCAACTTTGGATAGTATTTAAACCTGGAAGGGGAATGGCAAATATGATGGACATATTTCTAGATAATTCCATTCATCCCTCAAAGATAAGGTTGTCTACAACTCTTCAAAAGCATCTGAAATTATGAGGGATTGTACGTAAATAAACTCAATATGCTGGTAATTCACGATTTGACGATCATTTAAACAACTCACAGATAAAACCATTTTGTAATTAAGTTCTTATCTATCTCTGGACTTTCCAAGTATTGAAAAATCAATATTACAATTAAACATGTTAAAGTTGATTAAATATTATCCTTAAAAATCTTAAGATAAACTTATTAACTGATATTTCTTGAATCTGTTTTTAATCTTCTTTCAATCTTATCTTTATGTGAATTTATATTAACATCATCCCTCTTTCATGAAAGGGAATTAATTTACTTTCAGATTCTGATAAATGCATCGATTCAGTTTAGAGTTATTCCTCTTTCTACAGTGTGCAAATTCCCCAACATAAAACAATAATTCACCATAAATATTGTGGGGGAGAGGCCATATGGTTACATAAACAATGAAATATGGACGTGTGAACGATATAATGCACAAGAGTGTACCGAAAGACGTTGCAGGATGGGTGGGATATGATGCTACAGGACCCACGTTTTAGAAATTTGAAAAAATTTAAATAACAGAAATTTTCGAATGCGTTGAAGAAACGATCAACCAAAGTTGATCGAATTTGGCTATATATGTAGGTGATCGAATTTGGTTATATATGTGCCCTCGGGGACTCCTGGTCCACCAGCAATAGACCAGGAGTAAAAAAATCAATCAGAGGGTTACTTTTATCTAGAATTAACCGATTGAAATCAACTGTGAACACCAGATTCGAGTTTATATCTAAAGACCCTGATTGAAAATATTGTTCGACAGAATATTCTCGCTGTGGTATCAACCAGATGTGGATTTTAAAGAATTCGAAGGAACTTTTAGAACATCTGAAATCCACTCATTTTAGTAAAGTCCATTCGATCAAAGCCTTTGATTTTTCTACACTTTATACTACAATTCCACATTTTAAATTGAAAGAAAGACTCGCAAAAATTATAAGTAATGCTTTACAAGTAAGAACGGTAATCGCAAATACAAATTTATTGTTGTTAACTACCGGTATGACAAAACCTTCCTCGTAAAGGAAAAGTCCGATTCTGAAAATAAGTACACTGAAACAGATATTATTCAGATGTTAAACTTTTTGATCGACAACATTTTTGTGGTGTTTGGAGGAAAGGTCTTCCAGCAAATTGTCGGAATTCCAATGGGGACCAATTGTGCCCCACTCCTTGCCGACATTTTCCTTTACTCGTACGAAGCTGAATTCATTCAATCTTTGGTCTCTGAAGGGAAAAATTACTTGGCTTCTGACTTCAACTTCACTTACAGATATATAGACGATATGTTGTCCATCAATAATCCAAAATTCGCGGATTACCTGAGCAGTATCTATCCTTCAGAGCTTGAAGTCAAAGAAACTACAGAGACAAATAATTCAGCATCCTATTTGGACATAATGTTGTCCTACGACACTGATGGTCACATGAACACCTCACTCTATGACAAACGTGACGACTTCAATTTCAGCATTACAAACTTTCCTTTTCTGAGTAGCAACATCCCTTCATCGCCTGCTTATGGCGTGTTCATATCTCAGTTGATACGCTATGCCAGATCAATAATGTCGAAGGGTTCTAACTCTCTACCTTCTTGAGGAAAATTCCAAATCAATTTACATACACCAGACACGTGTTTCGAATATTAAATTCTCATCAGTGATGCTTTCAGCGGCGCCACCATAAATAATTTCAGTAGCGCCTTCTTAAATTTTTTGAAGTTAGATTTTTACATTTACATTACAGAGAGCGCGCGGCTCCAAATCTCCTGTAGGGTCGATTCAGTAGCATATCCAAATAAAATCTATGTTCAAAATAGCATTGGAGGGATGGTGCTAAGATGTTAAACTCCTTTAATTTCGATGATATTTATCGGTGAAATGGCTAGTATCCGAAATAGCAAAATAATATATATGATGTCTCATTGATGAAAGGCCAAAACAAAGCTTCTTTCAGGTGACAGAGCAGGAAAGAAGTAATTAATACATTTGACAAACATCAGGCCACGGGGAACGATTTTAACTGCTCCACACTGCAACGTGAAATAAGTGTCTATATTAATAATGTCGAAGGGTTCCAACTCTCGACCTTCTGGAAGAAAATTCCAAATCAATTTACATGCACCAGACACGTGTTTCGAATATCAAATTCTCATCAGTGATGCTTTCAGAGGCGCCACCATAAATAGTTTCAGTAGCGCCTTCTTTAATTTTTTGAAGTTAGATTTTTACATTTACATTACAGAGAGCGCGCGGCTCCAAATTTCCTGTAGGGTCGATTCAGTAGCATATCCAAATAAAATCTATGTTCAAAATAGCATTGGAGGGATGGTGCTAAGATGTTAAACTCCTTTAATTTCGATGATATTTATCGGTGAAATGGCTAGTATACGAAATAGCAAAATAATATATTTTATGTCTCATGTGCCAAATATAAGGATTTTGTTCTTAGAGCTAGGCGTCTTTCAGATAAACTTTTTAGTCAGGGATATGTTTGTGACCGACTTAAATCGTCACTGAGGAAGTTCTACGGTCGATATGGGGAACTCGTCATACCCTATGATGTCCCACTCTCAAGAACGGTGGATGATATTCTGTCAAAGACCATTTGAACCATCCAACCAAAGATTGTACTCTATGTCTTCCGAAATGGAAGTAACCGAATGTGACAGTCTACCGAATTGAAGCGACTGGTGTTGCATGCAAGCAGGAGATGCTTACTCTTCCTGGGCACCTGGTCTCATTCCCATATCGGGAGTTCGCTTCTTTTCATGTGGTGGAGGTTTTTGTTTGTTTGCTTTGGTTTCTGTTTTATCCTGATTTTGTATGCCTTCGGTCTCTGATTTTCTGAATTATCGATTTTGTGCTGTATGCGGGGATATGGTCATTATCCATATTTGTCATTCATCAAGTGGAACAAATGTAAAACGTCTTCAAATTCAATAGCATCATTTAAGAACAGATAAATTTGCAACATGGACCATACATGCACGTTTCGAGTACTGAACCCTCGTCAGTGATCCTCATTCTAAACAATGTCATATGACCAAAGAGTGTGAACGATATAATGTACAAAAATGTACCGAAAGAAGTAGAAGGATGGGTGGGATATGATGCTACAGGACCCACGTTTTAGAAATTTGAAGAAATTTTGATAACAGAAATTGTCGAATCCGTTGAAGAAACGATCATCCGAGGTTGATCAAATTAGGCTATATATGTGCCCTCGGGGATTCCCGGTCACCAGCAGTGACATTCACAAAGTAGTATAAATGTTAACATAGCATCATTTAAGAACAGATAAATTTGCAGCATAAGGGTCCCAAATACAGAGAAAGTATGTCCTTTACATGGAACCAAAATTTGAAAATTATCATGGACTCTTGTGAGGAATATGCAAGACGTTGGGCAAAGAAAGAGGATGTACAGCTCGACACTCTTTCCGAATGGATAAAATCCATCAGAGAGTTACTTTTATCTAGAATTAACCGATTAAAATCAACTGTGAACACCAGATTCGAGTCTATATTTAAAGACCCTGATGTTATCACAGAGCTCACCTACCTCACAGGACGAAAAAACAGGTTTCCATACCTTGGAAACCTGGTGGAAACCACATGGAAACCCGGGGTTTCCATGTGGTTTCCACCAGGTTTCCATCATGGAAACCAGTGGTTTCCATGTGTTTGGAAAGCGCTAACCGCCCGGTTTCCACGATGGAAACCACTTGGAAACGGGTTGGAAACCTCAAGTTTCCTTTCGGTTTCCATACCTTGTAAACCTGTATAAGAGCTGGTTT
The DNA here is from genome assembly GCA_028142955.1 of Pinctada fucata. Lineage (NCBI taxonomy): Eukaryota > Metazoa > Mollusca > Bivalvia > Pterioida > Pteriidae > Pinctada > Pinctada fucata. The sequence continues at coordinate 20,116,505 of AP027113.1, read as the reverse complement.
CCACGATGGAAACCACTTGGAATCGGGTTGGAAACCTCAAGTTTCCTTTTGGTTTCCACATCTTGTAAGCCTGTATAAGAGCTAGTTTCCATGATGGAAATTAGTTGGAAACTTGATGTTTCCTTCTGGTTTCCATATCTTGTAAACTTGTAAACTGGTTTCCATATACTGTGACTGTATGAAAAAGGAAATAATGTCTCTTTATGTGTTAGTATATACAGTGAATTTGAAAGTTTTGAATCCTGCACTTTTCGTATTCCTTTATATCAGTATCAAGGCTACATGTATATTCTTCTATGTACTTTTTATGTCATAATAAAAAACCCTAAAACATACTTATCATACTGTTTAATATTTATTCAGAATACATGCTTATTCAACATCAGATGTACAAGATTCCATGAAATCATAAATATACTTTTTGTGAGCTTTCAAATTTAAAAATGGCATCTTCCATTCTTCATTGTCCTTGTTTAATATATCATGTTTTTTAAGATGGAAATAAAATTTAGAAATGTAATTGTATTTTTTGAAAAATTTTTAAACAAGTGTGTAGAAATGATAGACAAATTTCATCCTTGCCAAAAACAGACAAAGTCACAAAAAGATCTCTTTCAGATAAAATTTGTTATTCTGCAGAGATTGACACTCGACGGAAATCCCAGTTCATGATGTTTCAGACCATTGTTACAAAACTTTTTCTTCTGTCCTCTACTTTTTCTTCTGTCCTCTGTCTCACCTGGAATGAATGAAAAAAAAAAATGATTTAGTAAGCGGCAACAAAATTACAAACTACAGTTGTAGAGAACTAATATTGCAGGTTGTGATGTTACAAGATGCATATGTCAACAATTTGTGAATTATAAGAAAGTGGAAGTTCCCAAAAGGCACAACTTTATCCCCCATGGAAATAAAATTAAAGAGAGGTTGAGCAAACCCAACTTGTACATGTACAAGAACTTGTACGTGTATTTACACGTTATCTGTTTACACGTTGACGTTATGCGGTTGAGCAGATGTCACAACGCATACTGTTACGTGTAAATCGTATATACGTTTTGTGACATAACTTATATTTTGTTTACAACTGCTTATTCGTCAATAACTTGGCATCTAGATTCTAAAGATAAAGGGGCATTCAGCATTCACTGTGAATTGATTTATCTATTCCAAGTAATCAGATTTATATAACATAAAAATTAAACTTCAAGAGTAAAATTTTTGGTCAACTTTGAAGGTTCTTCTTTAAAATGTGATACATTTTATTTGCAACTCCTTCTAATACTCAGAAAGTACATACGTTCCCAAATAAATTGAATATAGGTTTTCATAGGTTATCTGCATTCAGTTGCTTATAAAATCTACAAGTAATCATAAACGTGTACTTACCGCTTTACACGTTTTACCAAACGTATAACACAGGTGCGTGGAACGCAAAATGTGATGATGTCATAAACAACTTTTTGACGTACGCGTACACGTACAAGTTCGGTTTGCTCAACCTCTCTATTACACCATGGTGATGGTGAAATTTCAACCCGAATGTGCAAAATTCTGCAATTCAAGAACGAGGCTTGCCGAGTCGTGGACAAGCAAAAGTTTGTACATGAGGGTTGAGATTTAGCCATCCCTCCCTCATGGTGTTGTTTGATTGTTTTTTTCCCACAACTTATCTGTCTGTGTCTGTTATAAATAGTTATTTGTTGTTTGACCAAAAATGTGTGACCTTTTCCTTGAAAATGACCCTGATCTGATTTGGGTAAAAATTTAGTTCCATCATGCTTTACCATCCCTGCCAATTTGAAAGATGTATGATGTATATTAAGTAAGTTATAGCCAAAAATGTAAAAGTGTGACTACCAGACAGATGGACAGACGCCTGACAAATGATCCCTTTATGTCGCTCTTATGTTGCAGGTTACATAAATGAGGTGTCTCAACTAAGAAGCTTACATTGACATCATGTGTTTAAGAAGCTTACATTGACATCATTGGATGCAAATTTTTCATGCAGTCCTTCTAGTTCTTCAATGGTAACAGTACAATATTGACCTGAAAGTGAAAATGAAGATTTAATATGTTGAAATTTATCAAATAAGTCTTCAGAGTTTACGAAAAGTGCCGGATTGACGACGATCTCCAGTGGATTTTTCGAATGTCCAACAGTTTCTAGTTTCAAGCCGGACAAAATGTCTGATGATTTTTTGTTCCAAGTCCAAAATAATGACACAATTTACAGGATTTGATTTCAAATAAAGACATTTAAGTATTTAAGATATTTCACAAAACTACAGGACAAATGTCCTGTGGATTTTTGGTCTCATTCATAAACTCTGGTCTTTATACCACTTTGCCCAGAATGTTCTTCAAATCAGTGATTGGGAAGGACATGCGCCATACGTGCATCGGCGATGAAAATGTCCCTTTGTTTTTGTAAACAGTGCGCCTTAAGCTATACAAATGGCGCAACGAAAATTCGTCCGTTGTGTTTACAAACCTTGTGTCAAAATAAAACGAAAGTGAAAATAAAACTCCTCGGATGTCTCTCTATACTTTCGTGGCTATATTAAGTAAAGCGAAGCTACCGAAGAGCTCTGAATGTTTGTAAGGCGCGTAATCATTGGTCAATCGAAACCAATTAAATGCTCTGTTCTACCTTGCTGTTGGGTGATCAATAATATCGATAGCGGGGATGTGTTTGCATGCAGTTTACTTGTTTTGTTAACATCACGCATTAAAGATTTTTTGTTTTGATACATTACGTTGTAAATCTCTGTCTTTTATTAAAATGTCCCATGAAAAAGTTTAAATGCCCCATTACAACAAAAAATGTCCCATTGATATCGAAAACTATGGGGCCATTGGCCCATCAACCCTTTTGTCCTTCCTAATCACTGTCAAATTGAAACGTGAAACAATGTTAACGTGTAAGCTTCATTTCATGATATTTAATTAACAAAATAATCATCTAATCTACCCCTAGTTTTATTGGTACATGTATGTTGTATTTGTAAAGGATACTTACTGACAAAAGACAGCAAATGTGAACATAAGAAGTTGCTGAGGTGATTCTGATGTTGGAGATTTTATTATTTTTTCTACAACAGATAAAAGTTCATGCTTCAGTAAATTTGACATGAAACGCAAGGTTGGGATTAATAAATTTTCATCAAACCTTCTTAATAAATTACACTACAATACCTTCTTATTTAAATGTCTTATAAAGATTACTGCAGATACTACTATCAAAGTTATAACATGAACAATTACTGCAGATACTACCATCAAAGTTATAACATGAACAATTTACCAACAGTCCAAAGGAACTTACGTGTACATGTAGCAAATCAATCAATACAAATAACCATTGCAGACATGCTGTCCTCTGTTAGTAAATCTAAAAAAGAAAATGTATAAAATCAATAGATCTATACATCAAATGAACTTTTTAAGATTCAACAATTTAACCGAGCATGTTGAGTATCATAACTGTTTAATCTATCATAAAGTACATGCAGTAAGCCATAATGCATGTATCAATTTGAGGAACTGCTTATTATCCTTGGCTCTCGATTAGCCTAATTTGGGGCCCATATTCCGCCCCACTCCCAATGTAAAATAGTATCTTTTTTTCCAGTTTGTTGACCATTTTTCCCAATTTGACATCTCATGGAAAATTTAACAAAATAAGTGAAAAATTTTCATTTTCAAGTGAAAAGACATCCAACCTTATATGATATATTTTCCCCATTTCTGAGAAAATGTTGTTATTTTTCCCAATTTCAAAGGCCCCGGGCCCCAGTCCCAAAAAAGGGTGTGAGAATCCTGTAAAATCGAAGCACATGCTGCTGCAGTTCACCTAAATGCAATATTAATCAAAATAGACAAATATAAATGTATATTATTGTTATTGTCATTAACATTTTCCTGTGTCCTTACTACATGTATCATTGAATGTACATGTGATATTGATTTCGTACATGTACGTTTATCAGGAAAAGGGGCCCGCATGTTACTGAAAAAAAATATATATATATATAAAAGAAATGTTGTCTGAAAATAGAGAAAATTGATTCACGTTTGATAGTTCCTATGGCGTTCACATAGATAGCAGGGGGTGCATGTCCCTCCCCCCCCCCCCCCCCTCTGATACACAAGTCTGAACCCCCCCCCCCCCCATTTCCCCGCTCCAAATTTTCTACAACCTGTCCTTGGATAATCACCATGGTAATCAAAAGAAAGATTCTTTAATTTACGAATTAAATTTGACCAGTACTAGGTAAAGGTACGGTTTGAATACCCGTTATATGTAATGCTTCAGTGGTCACGTGTAATCACCGTGAGGAAAATACTAGCGGTACTTTTTCTATCAATTTATATAGTATAACCAGGTAATTTAAAAGGAATTGTGAGAACTATGTACGTGGGATAAAGGAACTTTTTCGTTTACTTCTTAATGATAATAACAATAATGGATCATTGAGTCAGAAATCATCTTTTATCTGTATTCGACAATTTATTTCAATAATTAATGAGAGCTGCAAGAGCTATTGAACATGTTGAAGGTGCCGGTATATTTTTAAAAAGCCTATGAATAAATTTAAACATAAGGCCATAATTAAAAAATTTTTTGTTTCCCCTCGCCCCGACCAGGTCAGAAAAAATGCCACTGAGTCAGATTTTTTTGTAGCCAAAAAGTCCCATTTTTTTGCAATTATCGAATCACGACCGTGTCCATTTTTGATTTTCATGTTACAATATTCTGTCCAAATAGACTGTAAATCAACTCTATAGCTTTCTTATTCCTACATAAGAAATCTCAATAGTCAATTGTCAGCTGCCGACTCTTAGTATATATCATAACAGATATGCGTGTCTCTTAGCTAGGTGCCCAACAATGTGCAATTATGATTCAAAAATAAGCAAAAAAAAAAAAAAAAAAACAGTACCTGCCTGCCAGGTCACAGGCAAAAAACAGAACAGGGGGAGGTAAAACAAACATATTAACAATTTTTTTAATTGTGGCCTAATTTAAAATTGAATTCTCTTCTTATAATAATATACTCTACATACATGATGCATGATGATGTATTACAATTGTTAATATAATACATGTTTAACTTTAAGTCATACCAATCCTTGATCCATGTCCATGGCAACTTTTGATTACAATTTACAGTACTCTACATCTTTTGAAAATTTACATCATTCTTTTCCACATTCAGCATCAGATATACAGTTATGATGTCGTAGATGGCCTCTGATAGTGCAGTGTACACATGCTTTGATAAGAAAGTAATGTCAAGGCTACACCAGGTATACTGAAACATTGAAAAGTAAATTAAATCAGCTTAATAAGAGTGTAAAAGTTCAGGTATTAATCTGCCTCTGCGACCTGCGTCCCCGACGCATAAAAATTGCCCAGGACCCATAGATTTCCAATCGCTGGGTCCCTCTGTATGCATTTTCATTTTCTTATATTTACAATCCTAATGCGTTTCCCTTATATGAAGGTACCAAACCAACTGCACTGCATTTTTCGATAAACGCAAGACCCTATCACGTGACATTTGAACATACTCAGATTAATTTCCCATAAAATGCCCATTCTATTTACTGCTTTAACACAGATTCAAAATTCATTTATCAATCGATGCCGTCTATCCTCCAGTGATTACATGTGTAAATATCTAGGTCACCCACATGTACACTTCCAAGACGTGTGACGTCGTAAGTCGATCACGCATCACATGATCACACCAGACGAAGTTCAAGGACGACCTGCACTACGAGAAGATGCCATGTTTGGAGGAGCGAAGATTCAGACATTAGTCGATCAAATATTCAATATTTAGGATGGGGATTTGGCTCCACTTGTGTCATTTATCAACAGTGAATTTATTTTTGCTTCTTATGGAATTATAAACATATAAAGATCAGAAATGTTTCGAGTATCAGCAAATTTTGTGCCATGTTGAGGTAGGTCATGAACATTTCGTGTATTTGTACAGGTATCATTTTGCATGGCTGTACTCGGACTGCATCATTCTCATTACTTCCAGAAGTACCAGGTATCCGGACAACTAAAAGATATATCACGTCTTCATGTGACTGTTTTAAGCCAATCGCTTCCTTCGGAAGACATTTATTTGAGCGAGCGAAGCTCAAAGCCAGCTGTGTACCACAAAATAAAACTCATTGCAACTAGAACTGCCCTAAAGTGGACGAATTATACCCCCCGCAGATGTTTTTTATAAATGGGACCATTTACGGTGCTTTCAAAACTTCTTAACATATAATGTCGTATAGGGTGAAGGTCAAGGTCACAGGGTCAAAAGTCATGGTACCTAAATGTAGAACTTTTAATGGTGAATGTGTGTATGAAATATGAATGTCCTACCATTAATAGTATAAAAAAAATCTGCTTTCAAAACTCCTAAACATAAAATGTTGTATAGCGTGAAGGTGAAGGTCACAGGGTTAAAAGTCATGGTACCAAAATGTAGCACTCTTAATGGTGATTGTTGTATAGGCAGATTGCCGCTGAAGGTCAAGTGTCACAAGGTTACAGGGTCAAAAGTCATGGTACCAAAATCAGGGGTTTTTTTTATTTTGGGGAAGGTGCCTGTGCCTGTCCCATTTGAGAAAATTCTCATCAAAGTATAACCTTAAAGTATCATTTATTAACACTGATTATCCATTGATTTGCTTGAACTGAACATGAGATGAATAAAAAACTTTTAAAAAATGCACTTAGAAATAGGACATTTTGTGCTGACTTCCAGGTTTTGGGTCTTATTTTCTCGGGTGATTTTTTCATAACTCCTCTTTGGGAATTTCAGGGTGATTTTTTGGGAAAAATTGAGGAAATTTGGCATTGGGAAGGGGCCGAAATTCGGCCCAAAAACAAGGAAAAATAAGCTCAAAATGCATCAAAGATGCAAAGTGCCGAGTTGCAAAACTTGAATATAAGTAAAATATACATGATTTGAATATGGTCTCGACAGATGGGAAACATTATTAGCATGTTTCAGGTTGATCCACATTCATATATAATTCAGAAACCATTTTCAATTAACGAGTCCTATGAATTTGACCTTTGATCTCTTGACCCCAAAATTAATAGGAAACATTTCTGGCAAGTTACATGATAATAGGTGCAATACAGGCTCAAATTCAGTCGGGAAACCATTTTTAATCATCTTAGTCTTGTGACCTTGACCTTTGAACCCCAAAATTGATAGTGGTCATCCTTGATCCATGGGAAACATTTCTGGCAAGCTTCATGATTATAATTGCAATACAGGCTGAAATATGGTCCGGAAACCACTTTCAATCATCAGAGTCCTGTGACCTTGACCTTTGACCTTTTGACCCCAAAATCAATAGGGGTCATTCTTGATTCATGGGAATCATTATTGGCAAGTTTCATGACTTTAGGTGCAATACAGGCTAAAATATGGCCAGGAAACCATTTTCAATCATCAGAGTCCTGTGACCTTGACCTTTGACCTTTTGACCCCAAAATCAAAAGTGGTCATTTTCTATTCACAGGAAACATTTCTGGCAAGTTACATGATTATAGGTGCAATACAGGCTGAAATATGGTCCGAAAACCAATTTCAATCAACAGAGTCCTGTGACCTTGACCTTGGACCCCAAAATCAATAGGCCTCATCCTTGATTCAAGGGAAACATTTCTGGCAAGTTTCATGACTTTAGGTGCAATACAGGCTAAAATATGGCCAGGAAACCATTTTCAATCATCAGAGTCCTGTGACCTTGACCTCTGACCTTTTGACCCCAAAATCAAAAGTGGTCATTTTCTATTCACAGGAAACATTTCTGGCAAGTTACATGATTATAGGTGCAATACAGGCTGAAATATGGTCCGAAAACCAATTTCAATCAACAGAGTCCTGTGACCTTGACCTTTGACCTTTTGACCCCAAAATCAATAGGCCTCATCCTTGATTCAAGGGAAACATTTCTGGCAAGTTTCATGATTATAGGTGCAATACAGGCTGAAATATGGTCCGGAAACCATTTTCAATCATCTGAGTCCTGTGACCTTGACCTTTGGACCCCAAAATCAATAGGGCTCATCCTTGACTAATGGTGAGTAAGTGTATGAAGTTTCATTGTTATAGCCTCTTTCGTAGTTGACTTATAGTCCGGAAACCAATTGTTGACGCCCTCCCCGCCCGCCCGCCCAACCGCCCGCCCGTCTCACATCAAATTAAGAGCCGAGTTTTGCAACTCGGTTAAAAACCCCTGAAAATGTAGTACTCTTTATGGTGAATGTATGTATAAAATATGAAAGGCCGACCATTTAAAGTATAAAAGAAATCTGCTTTCGAAACTTCTTAACCAGACGGACAGACATACAGACGGACGGACAGGGTGATTCCTGTATACCCCCTAAACTTCGTTTGTGGGGTATGAATAACAGTGTTTTGACTTCGTCCTCATAGATGGTTTTTCCATGAATTCATATTACACATTCAACAGCACTGTAAAACAATGCAATTGACAACAGAATAACTCTGAACATGACTATCAGGAGGGGGGGGGGGGAGGGACAGCTCATCACTGACCATCTGACCATAAATAATGGGATTTGAATTGCCGATTCAAATCAAATTAATTTAGCAGTAACTAAGAAATGTGATTCCTTTTAAGAAAAGGTTAAATAACGGCAACGTTACAGATTTCTGGTTCGAACAGACACTGGACAAAATTCTGAAAACAACGCGTGGGCCGAGCCAGCAATATTGACATACATACATCTGTAAAAAAAGAAGCAAATAGTATATAATACTTAATTTTCACCATTGATTTTCTCATCTTACCTATCCATTGCAATCGAAAGCGTGTTTTCTTTAGTTCATGTGTAGAATTTTGGTGAACAGGCCCTTCCAGCGTTTCCTCTGCTCAAAAATAAATGCTCGCTTCTGATTGGTCAAAATTTATTTTGAAATTCTGAGCCCGCAAAATCATCCTGAACGATAAATTTTTTTCTGTTAATCATCATTTAAGTTCTTGGTAGATTTTAATATCATTATTTTATTTTCACATTTACGAATTCATGTAATTTTCCATAGTCTTATCTCTTTTGACCTTGGAAATATTAAAAAGCACCATCTGGCATCAAGCAGTCTGGGAAGACCGCCTGCCCAGTGTTACGTCGTCGGTCTCTCAGTCTGACGCTCTGATATTTCATTCAAAGAAGTATGGAAACTTTTTATTTGTTTTGTACAAGCGCGGATCCAGAGGGTCGGGGTGTCGGGGGGGGGGGGGGGGGGGGGGTCCGGCCCCCCTGGAATTTTGATAAAGTTCATATATATAAATATTTCAATTTTCATAAGATTAACCCGATTCCCTATTGTTGTCATAATATTTGAAAAATAACATGAATTTGTATTGAAAATCTTTCATTCTAATTAAGTTTTTAACGGTGAGCATTTCAAAATATTCCTGGGCTCACATACGCTTGCCAGATTTTATCAAATACACAATAATTTATTATCAATTTTAAATGATGCCCCTTATAATGCATTACACCTTTGCAAGGACTTATAAACAGAAGGATTGGAATCTCGTCTTTTCCCGTTAACATCTCGCGTGCCCTTTTGATATGCAAATTAGGCAACGAGATGTAAGGGTTGTGATATTCAAAATCATGAATGCCCTAAATATGTTAATTATGACACCATAAAAACGACTTGAATAAGTAGAATAATTTTGGTACTAATATTTTGATTTTACGTCTTGAAATAGTGAAAATGGTAAATTAAATCGGGCCTATTTATATAGGTCACGTCGTACTCGTAGTCGTAATGGCGAGGGCGAACTTGCGTCGAGATCCCTTATATCTGAGGCAGTTATATTTATGGTCAATTATCGACATCTATACATGAAAAATAATTCTATCAGACACAAAAAAGTCCAACTTTATTTTAAAAACAACTTTTCATAGATACTTTATAAATAAAACAGAAAAAATGGTTTTTAGATGGCTTGTTTTTCTTCTTGGATCGTTACAGGCCGTGGTAAACAGGTGATCGTAAACACCCCCATTTTCGAAGTCTTGTATTCTTATTAATATTCGGTATCATGAAATGAAAATGGTATTAATGCACGCATGAGAATTTATTAATTATTTTGATAACAATATTCCTTGTGTTTATCGTGTCTTGTTTGAGAAAACGGGTCAGAGCGTTGACCTGCCTACGTCTTTTGGGAAAATGGCCGCGCGTACCGACGAGTGAAAACGCCCATTTTCGAAGCCCCGTAAAACAATGAAATTGTCGAATTAATTAAATAAAATTGGTCCTAATGCACACTTTAGGTTTTAGTCTTTATTTTGATAACAATATTTCATATGTAAATCTTGTCTAGTTTGAGAAAATGGGTCAGAGCGTATGGCTATCTACCTCTTTCAGAAAACGGCCGCGCGAACCAACGAATGAAATAACACCCATTTTCGAAGCCCCGTAAAACAATAAAATTGTCGAATTAATTAAACAAAAGTGGTCCTAATGCACACTTTAGGTTTTAGTCTTTATTTTGATAACAATATTTCATATGTAAATGTTGTCTAGTTTGAGAAAATGGGTCAGAGCGTTGGGCTGTCTACCTCTTTCAGAAAAAGGCCGCAAGTACCGACGAGTGAAAACAACCATTTTCGAAGCCCCGTAAAACAATAAAATTATCGAATTTATTAAACAAAATTGGTCCTAATGCACACATTAGGTTGTAGTCTTTATTTTGATAACAATATTTCATATGTAAATCTTGTCTAGTTTGAGAAAATGGGTCAGAGCGTTGGGCTGTTTACCTCTTTCAGAAAATGTCCGGGCATACCGAAGGGTGAAAACCTCTATTTTTAAACCTCCGGTATACGATGGAATCGTCGAATAAATTAATCAAAATTGGTTCTAATGCACGCACTAGGTTTTCATTTTCGATTTGCCACCAATATTTTATGTGTAAGTCTAGTAATGACTGAGAAAATGGGACAGAGCATATGCCTATTTAACTCTCTTTGACGATATCTGGGTCATAACGGCGAATGTCAAGGCTCCGCTTTGAAGCTAGATATTATAACAATATAGCAATATATTTTGATAAAATTGGTATTTATTGAAACAGTAAGGTTTCTTCTACATGTACGTATCAATATTTTATATGTTTATTGTGTGATGCTTCAGAAAATCATGTTATTTGATCACCCTTCTCGGATAGGACTGGGCAATGTTTTGATCTCGTTCAGATCTCGTTACACGCGAGTTTTCGTTACTATTCTAAAGGCGGTGTAGAGAGTTGCGAATCCTTCTGTTTATAAGTCCTTGACCTTTGTAAATAAAGAAGGACAATTCACTGAAAAATACAGATATAGAGGATGCGAGAAATCCTGGAAAAAATTCTCGATCCTCCGAAGTCCTGGATCCTCCCATGTTGTACCATGACAAGTAAAGCTGATCAATGTAGATTAATTGATTTAGTTACAATTTTTAAATTGTATTAGGCACGGTCCATTTGATATCCTGGTGGTGGTGGGGGGGGGGGGGGGGGGGGGGGGGCTTTTGATTTTTTTTTCGAAAAAAAAATTGTTCTGAATTTTGATGAAAAAAATAATAATTTGCTTGGGTCAGTAAAAAAAAAAAAAACTTGTTCTTACAAGAAATCTGAATTTGAAGAATTACTATAAAATTTCGCTTAAAATTCCCCAAAAAGTCCCGGCTCTATCGATAAAACACAAACATTCTAATCTTAATATATTGTATATTGCACACCATATGTCTGAACAAAATTTTCTTGCTCCAACTCTGCGAGAAAAAAACATAATTTTGCTCCGGTCCGAGGCGAAAAAATAATCTTGCTCTGACAAAAACCCCAAGCCCCCCCCCCCCCCTCGAACATCAAATGGATGTGTCTTATTTCTTTCGAAATCGATTTTAAAAAAAGGATTTCATATGTTGTTATAAATCGTTTTATCTTCATTATTGTTAGTTTTTTTTTGTATAGATACTAGTATGCAGATCTAAAAGCGGGTCACAATAGAAAGAACAGACAAACATACTTACATTGATCTTAAATTATGCTCTATTAGTTATATTCAGTTTGAATGAGATACTAGGAACCCATATTTTTAAAATGTTTCCTTTCAGTTTTATTTTCTTGCCCTTTTTTCACTTTATGCATTTTAAGTTCTGCATGATGTACAATGTACATGTTCACTATATATATGAGACATGTATATATATGAGATGGGATTTATTTGGAATATTTCGTTACCTGTCGAGTCATTTACGCTCTGTGTGGCTCTGATTATTAAAAAACTCCGCTCGACCCCTCTGAGTCTCTCTCTCGCTGCTGGCAGTATGAGCTTCAGTCCTCTTAGCAGTGGCAAATTCGGGGGGAGGGGGGGAGGGAGGGGGCGGATGGGCGTCCGCCCCCCAACATGCACTGACCAACAATTTTCCAAAATCAGACATTTTCATTAAAAATCGAAAAAAATCGCCTCTTGACCCCCACGGGGGCACTGGATCCACCACTGCCTAGTCTATACCCTTTTCTAGGCTTTAATTACTCATTAAACTACATTACACTATGTTTAAACGTTTATATATATGTACATACGTCATGTACGTTAATAACTTCAGATTTTTTATTAGATGCATGACTGAGTACGTATATTTGTGTATTAAAAAGTACATTCAAGCTGATTTTTCGAATTTTATTAAAATTATAAACATGACGAAAATTTTTTTTTCTTTCTCTCCCTCTCACTATGCAAGATATTTCCTAGCGGCGTTACAAACAAACATGCTGCGTCATGCAGTAACCGTGTACTTGTCACAGTGTCGCACCGCCCCCGACTTTAGAACTAAATTCCAATTGACATGCAATTTGCATGGGGTCAAACGTTAATAACATGCCGCGATTGCATGCATCAACTGTGTACTTGTCACAGCGTCGCACCGCCCCCGACTATGGAATTGAATTCCAATTGACATGTAATTTGCATGGGGTCAAACGTTACATAACCGGCGTCTGTGTATATACTTGAAATTAAACCACAGTATATCACTCCGCTGGCTTTAGAGAATGTATGCTCTATGGAATTTATGAATAAAAACATTTTGCATATTAATTTTATAAAGTTTTTTTTTTCTAGAAATGTATTATTATAAATACTAAAAAAAAAAAAATTAGAACAAACAGTCTTTTCTCATATACGTTATATAGTTGATATATTATGGTTTAGTAGAAACCAAAAAAAAAAAAAATTAAAAATAGAAAAAAGATGCGTAAATAGATAGATAAATAAGTAGATGAATAATAATAAAAAAAGATAAATAAATAAATAAATGAATTAATTAATTAATTGCTTAATTAATCACAATTGTATTTGTATAACAAACGAATGTGTTGTAAATAGATATAAATAAATAAATTTAAAAAAATCCGTTTTGGTATGTATGTAAAGTCGCCGTACGGAGCTAGTGTACCGAATTTGCATAGCACCTGCAGAGATATCGAAGGCCGTCCGCATGTCGATTATGGGCCGGATCCATCAACTTCCCCAAAATCAAAGTAAAAATAAATGAATAATATTGCTTCTTTAATTTTGACTGGTAGTTTACAAAATGGAAACCTAATGGAAACCACTCAACCAAGTTTCCAAAATGGAAACCCGGTGGAAACTACGTGGAAACCTGATCCAGGTTTCCATGCCTTGGAAACCACCGGGAAACTGTCAACCTCAGGTTTCCATGCAGTTTCCACGTGGTTTCCAAAACATGGAAACTCGGCTTTTCATGCTGTGCAGCGGACAAAGCCTCAAATAATTACACATTTACTTGCAAAAAGTACTATTTCGACAGTCTAGTTAAAGAGTTGGGTTTAAATTCGACACCTGGAAATCCCACTTACACCCCTACAAACCTTTCTGCCTCTGAAATAATAGATAACCACAAATCAGCTCTTGCTTCCTTTGGCTTCCAAACTAACAATTTAGATTTAGATTTACCATACTTATACTGCATACCTAAAATGCATAAGAATCCGTACAAACAACGTTTCATCGCTGGTTCCTCAAAATGTTCTACCAAATCTGTATCGATCTTACTCACCAAAGTTTTATCTGAAATCAAATCTGGGCTTCAAAAATATTGTTCGACAGTATATTCTCGCTGTGGTATCAACCAGATGTGGATTTTAAAGAATTCGAAGGAACTTTTAGAACATCTGAAATCCACTCATTTTAGTAAAGTTCATTCGATCAAAGCCTTTGATTTTTCGACACTTTACACTACAATTCCACATTCTAAATTGAAAGAAAGACTCGCAAAAATTATATGTAATGCGTTTACAAGTAAGAACGGTAATCGCAAATACAAATTTATTGTTGTGAACTATGACAAAACCTACTTTGTAAAAGAAAAGTCCGATTCTGAAAATAAGTACACTGAAACAGATATTATTCAGATGTTAAACTTTTTGATCGACAACATTTTTGTGGTGTTTGGAGGAAAGGTCTTCCAGCAAATTGTCGGAATTCCAATGGGGACCAATTGTGCCCCACTCCTTGCCGACATTTTTCTTTACTCGTACGAAGCTGAATTCATTCAATCTCTGGTCTCTGAAGGGAAAAGATACTTAGCTTCTGACTTCAACTTCACTTACAGATACATAGACGATGTGTTGTCCATCAATAATCCAAAATTCGCGGATTTCCTGAGCAGTATCTATCCTTCAGAGTTTGAAGTCAAAGAAACTACAGAGACAAATAATTCAGCATCCTATTTGGACATAATGTTGTCCTACGACACTGATGGTCACATGAACACCTCACTCTATGACAAACGTGACGACTTCAATTTCAGCATTACAAACTTTCCTTTTCTGAGTAGCAACATTCCTTCATCGCCTGCTTATGGCGTGTTCATATCTCAGTTGATACGCTTTGCCAGAGCAAGTACGAAATATACGGATTTTGTTCTGAGAGCTAGGCGTCTTTCAGATAAGCTTCTCAGTCAGGGATTTGCTTGTGATCGACTAACATCGTCACTGAGGAAGTTCTATGGTCGATATGGGGAACTCGTCATACACTATGATGTCCCACTCTCCAGAATGATGGGTGATATTCTGTCGTAGACCATTTTAACCATCCAACCCAAGATTGTACTCTGTAACTTCCGAAATTGAAGTTACCGAATGTGACAGTTCTACCGAATTGAAGCGGCGGGTGTTGCATGCAAGCAGGAGATGCTTACTCTTCCTGGGCACCTGGTCTCACTCTCATATCGGGAGTTCGCTTCTTTTCATATGGTGGAGGTTTTTGTTTGTTTTCTTTTGTTCCTGTTTTATCCTGATTTCGTATGCCTCGGTTTCTGATTTTCTGAATTATCGATTTTGTGCTGTAAACAGGGATACGGTCATTATCCATATTTGTCATTGAAAACCTTGTTTTTGCACCTGCAGAGACATGTGATAGTTACTGATTTGCACAATTATTATGATATTATTGTGATGGTCAATGAATTGTACAATTATTATAATATTATTGTAATAGTTACTGAATTATACAATTATTATTATATTATTGTGATGGTTACTGAATTGTACAATTATAATGATATTATTGTGATGGTCACTGAATTGTACAATTATTATTATATTATTGTGATAGTTACTGAATTATACAATTATTATGATATCATTGTGATAGTTACTGAATTGAACAATTATTATGATATTATTGTGATAGTTACTGAACTGTCGATTATTATGATATTATTGGGATGGTTACTGAATTGTACAATTATTATGATATTATTGTGATGGTTACTGAATTGTACAATTATTATGATATTATTGTGATAGTTACTGAATTGACGATTATTATGATATTATTGGGATGGTTACTGAATTGTACAATTATTATGATATTATTGTGATAGTTACTGAATTGACGATTATTATGATATCATTGTGATAGTTACTGAATTGTACAATTATTATGATATTATTGTGATAGTTACTGAATTGACGATTATTATGATATTATTGTGATGGTTACTGAATTGTACAATTATTATGATATCATTGTGATAGTTACTGAGTTGTACAATTATGATGATATTATTGTGATGGTTACTGAATTGTACAATTATGATTATGATATTATTGTGATGGTTTTTGAATTGTACAATTATTATTATATTATTGTGATAGTTACTGAATTGTAAATTATGATGATATTATTGTGATGGTTACTGAATTGAACAATTATGATTATATTAATGTGATAGTTACTGAATTGTCGATTATTATGATATTGTTGTGATGGTTACTGAATTGAACAATTATAATGATATTATTGTGATAGTTACTGAATTGTACAATTATTATGATATTATTGTGATAGTTACTGAATTGTACAATTATGATGATATTATTGTGATGCTTACTGAATTGAACAATTATGATTATATTAATGTGATAGTTACTGAATTGTCGATTATTATGATATTTTTGTGATGGTTACTGAATTGAACAATTATAATGATATTATTGTGATAGTTACTGAATTGTACAATTATTATGATATTATTGTGATAGTTACTGAATTGTACAATTATGATGATATAATTGTGATGGTTACTGAATTGAACAATTATGATTATATTAATGTGATAGTTACTGAATTGTCGATTATTATGATATTTTTGTGATGGTTACTGAATTGTACAATTATGATGATATTATTGTGATGTATAATTGTTATGATATCTTTGCGATAGTTACTGAATTGTACAATTATTATGATATTATTGTGATGGTTTCTGAATTGTCGATTATTATGATATTATTGTGATGGTTACTGAACTGTACAATTATTATGATATCATTGCGATCGTTACTGAATTATACAATTATTATGATATCATTGTGATGGTTACTGAAGTGTACAATTATTATGATATTATTGTGATGGTTACTGAAGTGTACAATTATTATGATATTATTGTGATAGTCACTGAATTGTACAATTATTATAATATTATTGTGATGGTTACTGAACTGTACAATTATTATGATATTATTGTGATGGTTACTGAAGTGTACATTTATAATGATATTATTGTGATAGTTACTGAATTGTCGATTATTATGATATTATTGGGATAGTTACTGAATTGAACAATTATTATAATATTTTTGTGATAGTTACTGCATTGTACCATTATTATTATATTATTGTGATAGTCACCGAATTGTACGATTATTATGATATTATTTTAATACGTTCTGAAATATACAATTATAATGATAATATTGTGATAGTTACTGAACCATGCAATTATAATGATATTAATGTGATAATTACTGTATTATACGATTATTATGATATTATTGTGATAGTCAAAGAATTGTACAATTATTATGATATTATTGTGATAATTACTGAATTGTACAATTATTATGATATCATTGTGATAGTTACTGAATTGTACAATAATGATGATATTATTGTAATAGTTAATTAATTGTACAATTATTATGATATTATTGTAATAGTTACTGAATTGTACAATTATGATGATATTATTGTGATAGTTAAATCATTGTACAATTATGATGATAGTATTGTAATAGTTACTGAATTGTACAATTATGATGATATTGTTGTGATAGTTTATTAATTGTACAATTATTATGATTTCATTGTAATAGTTACTGAATTGTACAATTATAATGATATTATTGTGATAGTTAATTAATTGTACAATTATTATGATATTATTGTAATAGTTACTGAATTGTACAATTATGATGATATGATTGTGATAATTAATTGATTGTACGATTATGATGATACTATTGTGATACTTATTTAATTGTACAATAATTATGATATTATTGTGATAGTTACGGAATTGTACAATTATGATTATATTATTGTGATAGTTAATTAATTGTACAATTATTATGATAGTATTGTAATAGTTACTGAATTGTACAATTATGATTACATTGTTGTGATAGTTAATTGATTGTACAATTATGATGATATTATTGTGATACTTAATTAATTGTACAATAATTATGATATTATTGTGATAGTTACGGAATTATACGTTTATTGTGATATTTTTTTGATCACAATTATTATGATATTAATATGATGTACTATTGTTATAGTTACTGAATTATACAACTATTATGATATTATTGTTATAGTTATTGCATTATACAATAAATATGATAATTGTATGATATTTTTATTGTGATAGTTATACTGATTTATACAATTATAATATAGATTATAGAATGGATATTGTCAGTGATGCAGGGGATGTGGTGCAGTAGGGGATCTGGTGCATTAAGGAAGGAGGGCAGAGCATTGCACTGTATGTAGTTAAAGGAGGCAATACCCTTCGCCTGTTATTGGATGCATTTCCATGATTACGTACTGAAACAAAACATTTATTGTATTGTTTGGTGAAAATTTCTATAGGAATCCAAAAACAAAGGAAAAAAATATAAATATAGATATGTCTATGAAGCATTTAAGCCCGTTCGCCTGTCAATATTCAATTCATAAATACATCGCTGCTGCATTCTTCCCTCTCTCGTCTTTTATTGAAGATAATTGACGAAATTAGCAATATCTGTCTCGTATCTCTTTCGTTAAAGAAAGTAATGCTCCATTATCGACCTTCAATCTGTGAATATAAACTAAAATCCATGCCAAGATTGATAGAATTTAGATAAAAAATCGATAATCGAGATACTGCATTAGCGCTAATGAGAATGATATGAGAATCGATTTTCTTTATGTCAACATCTGCTAGCGAGCGTCCATCAGCCTGTATAACGACGTTACCTGGGAAATAGGAAATCTCAGGTAACTTTAGATGTAGATTACAGGTATCCGGGGACTTAGACACCGACGACGGAATCCCCTAGCAATAGCGGATGGCTGAGTGATGTGAACATTACAGACATGTTACAGTTTCCCCCCAAAAAGATGATATCTTAATGGAAACGTGCAGTGATATGTGATGTCATGCATTTGAAAAGGTAGGGCATTTTTATGTTAAGATGTTGATCAGGCGAGGGGAAATGACGTTGTGAATAACGTGTTTTCTAAACAAAATACTCACCTGAAAATTAAGGAATTTGAATTATATAAAAACTTATCTTTATGTATGATATTTCTAGTGCCGTGTTTCAAATTCAGATTGAAATATCTTAATTTATGCTATTTCATTAATTGTTAATAAATTGTAAAATAACACTCATGAATAAGTATGAGTACTATACTAGCATTTTTTACACTTCAATAAATCGTTCAACAGTCTCAGGGGCGCGGGAGTGGGTGGAATCGAATGCGGGTCAAGAACCCCCCCCCCCCCACCCCCTCTCCCTGACTGAGATGTTTAGAAACGTATTCCATATTTTATAATCACAGGCTCCATTCCCACTCCCCTTCCTGAATAACCCCCCCCCCCCCCAGATCTGTGCACGTGGTGCAGTAACGCCCCAGGTCAGTCAGGAAATGGTCTTTGTATCTTTATACTGGGGATCGAATCTGAATCTTCTAATGACGTAAGATGACCCTCTGTAGGTATGCACCTATCAAACAATTTTGAGACGTGCAATTCAAATAAAACATTCCATTTCTTAATAATCTTGCGTCTTTAGAGGATTCGGGTTCGAAACCTCGCTAATATAGATCTGGACATTATGACTGACGGAAGGATGTACACAAGTCAAATTCCAAGATATTTAGTTCTTTGGGACTTTTAGTTTCCTGTCTGTCAGTCTGTAGCTTGCCATTTTCTTGTTTCTGTACTTTCTACTGCATTGGAGAAATAAAATTTGATACATATAGCTGAAAATGTTTACTACCGTCAGGAGATGCCATAGAAAGTTTTTGTCCAAGTTAAGAGAAGAATTTATATGTGCTGTATTCAGCAAACATTCTACATGGAAATTTCTGTGAGATTGGATAAGTTTTTTTTACAGCCACTTTATCTATTAAGTAAAATTTATGAAGTATGGATTGTTTGTAAGGGTTACCATGGCTACCTAATGTAAAACAGCGAGAATCATTGATTTTCTTGGAAGCTTTCATTTTCATTAGCACTGTAACATAGACTTCACTTTAAGAAGGGCCGAAGGCAATCCCGTACAATGATATCTCAAAATGCAGTTCACTTTGAATAGAAAACTATTGTATAAATTTGCATTTTCTTCTCCCTTTATGGGATTTCATCCAAATGTCAATTTTCTAAGCGACAGAATAACATGTTACCCAATTGGCAATGTATAGCTGGGTCTGTTTCTCGAATTCCATATGCTCTTGCCACAGGGGTGAAATATCATAGCTACCTTAGCACGAACCGTTTCCTCTACAAGTCTGCGAGGGTCGATTGATATGTTGTAAGCCTCGTATTGAAGGAGATACGCAGGGATGCTCTTTTTAAGTCCTGCTATTCTGTACCCAAGGACCGGCCTCATTTCGTCAGGTAACACTCTAAAGTTGCTTTTTCAAAATGAACATAATCGTTGAAAGGGCAGTGATCCAATGTATGCATAAACAAGTTTTATTAATACCTAAGGATATCCATAATGATCGTATTATAAAACCCCCAAAGGGTGGAAACTTCCTATAATAGCTTTATTTTCTCGTTAGTTCACGACCATGCCTTCAACTTCTACTATCAATCTAAATGAATTTATAATTTGGATTTCTTTCTTTAATTTTCATTCATCTTGATATAACGAAACCAAAAATCATATCAGTTGGGCCGTGCAATTAGCCTATACATGCTATAGGAAGGAAAGTTAGAAAGCCACGATGGTGCACAAATGGTGTGTCCGCCCTTAGGCTTGAAGAGGAAAGGTATACAGCGCCGAGGAAAGGGTTTGTGCCCAAGTTATATGATACCTCGCCCTGTGGCTCCTGTCAATTATCGGATTGTCAATATTGAAATATATGTTCTATAGTACAAATTTTATTGTACTAGACACGTGTTTCGGATATTTAATTCTCGCCAGTAGTACTAAATGTCAAACAGGTTGAATAGAGCCAACGTGAATTTTCCTTGCCCCGTCTACAATATAGACTTTAAAATTCCTCTTGCCAAAAATGATCGGCTCCAAATTTTGTGTAGGGTGTATTTAGAAGACTTAGTGAGAGTACTTAGTATATGGCCAAAAACACTGGAGGGTAGGCGCAAGGAGCTTAATCTAAACATGACCTAAAAGTTGTGCCTAAACCCCAGCTAAGGACAGATCTAGCTATCGGTGAGGGATATACCCCTTAGTTTTATGTCATGTTCTCCCAGCGGATTTCATCAAAATTTGAATTTTATTGAATTGAATCATATTCCTAGGATAAAAACAAGAACTTTCTACTAGATCCGCGCATCAGTGTGTGACGTTAAAGCTGATATAGATATCACTGACATCATTCCTTTTATTTGTCTCTTCACTATTCTTATTGTTTTAGCTTATAATTCTGTCGATTTATTTTTAAACACTCACGCTTTGATGCCCTCTGGTTACGCTTCATGTACGGTAACCGATGAATATGTAGAATTGATTGTTAATTATTTATTCCTCTGTTTTAGAAACTAATCATCAACAATGCCAACGAACATAAAAAGTAAAAAACCTCAGCAGAAGCCAAACCAACCGAAGCTAACTCAACCAAAACTAAATAATCCGAAGCCAAATCAACCAAAGCCAAAAAGGTCGACCAAAGAATCCGACGGCGAATCTGTGAAGACGCAAAATACCGGAACTAACGTCAGCATTCAGATCAGCGATTGTGAAATAACTCATCCAAATATGCCGTCGTCATCATCGCTGGAAAATCTTATACCCAAAAAATCTCCTGCTAAAAAGGGATTTACGAACCCCTCCTTCTCTATCGATACCGTCAGCAGTGACGATTCTATTCTGGGAATGACGTCATCGAGTAACACGACGGATGTCGCCGTAGTGGGGACACTTCCGTTTAGGGGAGCCCGCAGAGGAAGTTATAATTCTGACGGCGCATCGATTAGAAAATTGAACCTAGTGCAGCAGCGGCGAGGGAGTTATACGTCTAGTAATACCATTGATGGATCCGGGCAACTCAGAGTGCCTCGTCCAATGGGTAAGTGCGAATTTATATTCAATCGAAGTGTCCTTCGTACGTCTTTGAAAAATATGATGTTGTAAAATTTATGTATTAAAATCTTGTAAAGTTTCACCAGAGAGGACTGGACATTGACCTTTTGTCTTTGAAAGTTTATCGGACTTCTCGGATGATTGATCATGAACTCACTTCAGCTAGCAGAGCAACAACTTTTTTACTCGGGTTTTTTTTTGTATTTTTTGTTATCCCAGATGCGATACTACGACAGCATTTGCTGTGTTTTGTTTGTTTGTTTTTTTATTTGTTCTTCATTTTTGTGGGACTGCATAAATTAATTTGAGTGGCGCCATCTACACTACACTATGACTTCGTGATATATAGCGTTGTCCTTTATGTTTTAACGATTTTTAAAATGTAATCATTCTCGTTGTCTCTCTCCGTTTTCTCATATGCGTCTTGTCTTCGTCTAGTCAATTTTGTTTTGCAGCGACGCTCGGGAAGATGTATCATAAATTATCTGGAAACTGTTACGACTGCAACGTCGTCATTTTGGGGATCCCGCGATCTTCCTTTAATCTTTCCTTATTTCCCCGGCATTATATAGTAATGCTAGCTGAGATCCGACCGTTTACATAGCTCCACGTAACGCCAGCTGACTCAAACTTCGTCGAACGCTTCTGAAGTGGACTTTGTTGGTTTCTGATTTATCAGAAAAGGTCTTTGTGTTGGTTCTTTCTATAGAGCATTACACCTGCCCCCTTCACATCTCTCTATAGTCTAAGTTATATACATGTATAAGAAAGTAGAGGCGGATATTCTTGTGGATCGTTGGCATCGAGCACCTGTGGATGACTGATTCCGAGTTGTCTCGCTTTGTCTACTGCGTTCGTTCAAATATATGAAACAAACATGATAAATAGAAAATGTAGATCAATCATTAGTAGGTCTAACATGACAGAAAAACAATGATTGCTACATTCCTTTGCATTAAAATCATTAGTATTTCAATATAACATATATACCCGACAAAAAAAAAAAAAAAGAAAAAAAAAAAAAAAAGAAACGCAAATCATATTATATAATGATTTTTTTTCAATGGATCATAAATATTTAGTTAAGACATTATATTATAGTTTTCTTTTTCAAGCACTCAAATTACCGAGGATAAATCATGTTTCGATCATTTTTTCGCAACATATCACAATGATAGTGCTGAATAAAGCGCGTTGTTTCTAGCTCTTGTTTGGCCGCAGGTTTGGTATCCATCTGAATCTTTTTTGTTTGACCACTTTCAGCACAATTTTCAGTAAAAATAGAGATGAATACTGGTTTCTCTATCTAAATGATGTCAAAATATGCCAATAAATCTGAAAAGTAAATGTCTCAGTGGAAATTACCGTATATTCGTGTGTGTTTTACAATAAAGAATATAATCAAATGAAATACCAGAAAAGCTTAAAGCTAACGTCCAAAACCATTGAAAATGCACGTAAAAATGACCTGTCAATATCGAGGTATTGTTTCTGAAAACTGTGCTTGCAAAAGTAGGTCAGATACTAGCTGTAGTAGGGTAATTTTGTGCTTTGTGGGCGAAAAATATCAAACCACGGACTTCATTTTCAAAAGAGAAGATGTTTGGGATGTTTTTCTCACATTAATGCCTCGTTTACACGGAGAGTTTATTGCGCAATAAACGTAAATTTGTTGCGCAATGAATTTATTTTGCGTTCACACGACAAAATTTATTGCGCAATAAATTTTCAATTTGTTTCGCAATAACTTTATTGCGCAACAAATTCTGCCGTGTAAACGCCAAGCGAAACTGTTGCGCAATAAATCTGACGCATGCACATCATCATGACAAGAGAAAGAGATTGACATACTTACGAATATAACTATCCGACGTCTATATTTTAAAGATTCTATTGAGAGATTCCGATTTTTCGTATATATAAGAACGCTTTTCTATAAAGTCTTGATCCCTAATAGAGAATGACGTCACAATTGACTGACGTCATGTTGTAAACTGAAATGACAAATAAATGAATGTTTGTTATATAGTCTACCTCTTAAAATAGTCTCAAATTTAGACTTTACGAAAATTATTCGAATAATATCTGTTGTACATTTTTATTCATGATTCTTGTGCATGTGCATTGGCATTTATTGCGCAATAGTTTCGATCTCGTGTGAACGCAAAAAAGGTTAATGCGAAACAAATTTGTTGCGCAATAAAGTTATTTCGAAATACATTTATTGCGCAACCGTGTGAACGAGGCATAAGATTATCTGTTTTACGACGTCATTTGAAGCAATTAAATGACTTTGTATTCAGGGAAAACTGTTTATCATCATTGAAATAACAAAGAGCTTAATCATTTCTAAAAAGTGAACGGAATTCTTAAAAGCATTTGTGACATTGCGTTCTAAACCAAGTGTCTTTATCATGGCGCTGTGTCTGATCATGAAGACAGATTCGTTTGGCATTTGACAAAATAAGTCATTCGATGCCTACAATTTATGATAGAAAAGAATAGATTACCTCTAGATTACATATTGCATTTTATAGAATGAAGATTAAGTGGTGCGTTTCTTTTTTTGTTGGGTATATATACTTAGCGCTCGAGAGATAACTCATTTATGGTTATCATGATTTACAAGTGAGTTTAGCGTTTGTAAAAGTTATGTAGATCTAGTATATACATCAAATGACTAGTAGCATTAACGATAATAAGGTTTAATTGTTTAATTTCCTTCTTACTGATACTTCTTCTTTTCCGCGCTTTGTTGATTGACAAACGTGATACCAATTTTGACTTCCTAGAATTTGAAATGTTTTTTTTTCACTGTGGCGTATCACATGATACGCAAATGATATGTTCCACGGGAATCCCCTTTGATTAAACCAAGTAAATACTGTTTAAATCTTCTTTATATGATTTTACTTTAGGCCTATCATATGGCCATTATCATAAATGATATGATGGTTATCTATTCTGGTCAAGAATAGACGTGTATTCGAAGAACACTTAAACAGAATTTTTTTTTAATGCTCACCACGTGTTATGATATGGTGCACGGACAGATACAAAATTTTCTCTTTAAGTGTTCTCCAAATATACGTCTATTCTTGACCAGAATAAATTACCATCATATAATCAACGCATGATAATGACCATATGATAGGCCTAAAATAAACCCATATAAAGTAGATTTAGACAGTATTTACTTGGTTTAATCAAAGGGGATGACCGTGTACCATATCATTTGTGTATCACATGATACGCCACAGTGTTTTTAAATGGATGGTTCTGTCTTCTAAACATGCTGTAAAATACCTTTGCTTCCTTTTGATACCTACATGTACTTTTTATAAAGCCCATTCATCATTGAGTGAAAGTATAACTATAAAACGTATCAAATTAAAACACTTGAAATTTTATCTTGAAAATTTCAATCCACTTTCAAAGCTATTTTCTAATCCTGACGTTCGGTTTCCTTTGATCAGTCGGTCGTAAACAAGCATATCTTTGGCTAGTTTTCACTGTTACATTTTGGACAGACAAAATGAAATTTTGAAATAAAACAGGGGGTACCACGGAATTACTTGCTTTCTCTGAATTATTTCAGATTTCAGATTGGAGCACCATTTAAAGTGATTCATTTACCTAATATGCATGTCTGATGGACCGTATTTGAAATATGTCCACATTGATGCTCTCTCTCTCAAATGCAGATTTGGAACACTTATCATGCAACAGTGAAATACTACTGCGCTAATTTGGAAACTTCATTTTAGTCATGTTAATGTTATTCATATATATCATCGAAATTGGAGGAGGTTAAACATCCTAGCACGATCCCTCCAATACTATTTGCTCATAGATTTTATTTGATTGTTTTACAGAATCGACTCTGAACGGGAAATTTGAAATTTTGGAACCGCGCGCTCTCTTTACAGTATTGCTACACCAAAGTGCTACTAAAATACACTAGGCTTGTCTGATGATCACTTTGGCTTAAAGTAGCACTGATGAGGATTCCCTATCCGAAACACGTGTCTGTATGGTGCATGAAGTTTTGTATTTTAAAAGTACAGGTCCACGTTAGGATCAGGCAGTTGAAAAACCTTAAATTTTTTGCAGACATTTTTTTCTCTTGAAATGTGTTCAGATCAGCTTCCATATGAATGTTCTGAAGGAATTTTCCTCATACTTAGATGGTGAAGAAAGTTATAGAGGTAGCAAATTTGGCTGAATTATATTGATAAAATTTTCCCGCAATTTTTTTCCTTCATGACCCTTTATAAATTATGAGGTGAATATATCGCTTCACCATCGCTACATTGAGAAATGAATATCGACGAATGTTAGATTTGTACCACATACACAATAAATATGTCTCAAAACAGAAATAAAAAGTTTTGCAAAATTTTGATGTATCACCTCTGCCTGATTCTTACGTGGACCTTTGCTTAATAATGTTCAAAAAGGTTGGAAAGTTGGACACTTAATTTTTCTTTTGACTATTCAAAATTTTAGAACCGATTCGTCGATTTCACCACAATCGGCTTCACCACAACTGTCTGACATACATTCATACATTCTATGTCGACGGCCAAAAATGATTGTCGCAAATTGATCTCATAGACCGAACAATACATTTTCTGTTGGTTGGTGTGTTTGTGTCACTGAATTAAATGATACCTTGTTTGGAATAAAAGTACATGCACGTGCAAACTAGATCCTCAACCAAAATTAAATACAAGTACGTGTTTTCAGACTGACCATTCGAACACGATGGTCGTCAAAAACATTCCTTGCTGATTAGTTTAAATCAACATTTCTTGCTTAATATCTGCACAGACTTCCTCCAAGATTCATCATTCATCTAGCAAAGAATGAAGGGGATCTCTAACAACACTTAGTTGCAGCAGCCACAACAAAACCCCAAAACACCCAAATTCAAAACCACAGAGCAGACATGCACAGACGGGGATGCAAAAGGGACAAGGAACACTAACAAACATGAAACACAAAAAACACCCATAAACCAACAAGACCAATGGGCAACCGGTGCCGACTGAGGACATCTGCCACGCAGGTAGCAGACGGTGTGGTTATCCGGATTATGTGCGCACAACCCTCCGACTTTCGATTGCCAAGAGGTCTCGATGAACGCACAACAGTTGTGCAAAATTACCTCAATAGCAAGTTAAACAACTACCCACTCTCCTATCACTTAATGAAAAGAGCCGTCGCCAGTTAACAGTTAATTTTGATGCTCAATAAGTAGATACCGATCCTAATTTGATTCACTTTTGCATAGAAAATCCCATCACAATTAATGTATTACCAATGTATTGTATTGCATATGTACGTGAGAATCAATGCCAAATAATCAATTACAACATGTCGCTTTTCTAAACAAATCACAAATGTCAAAAGCCCCATAAGAGCTTTGTCGTGTATTTTACGTTATCATCGACAATCGTCGAATTTTTGTGGTTTGCGCTGCATCATGAGATAATGAGTGTTTGCTATGTCTGTAACATATATGGGCATCATGAACAGTAAGCGAGTCGGTAGGCATGGTTGTGCAAATAAGGCTTTGGATAGAGAAGCAACAGAACAATGGGGGAACGCAAAACCACAGACAGATCACCAGAAAATTTGACTTTTGTGTGAGATATTGATTTTGTCCAATAAAAAAGAGGATATATCACGGAGCGATCATGGTGTTGGATTCACTGATTGTCCTTGGGTCTATACAAAGAGAGGTCACCATGCGGTAATTGGACTCTTATCATAAGATGATCAGCCTTTGACTTAGAAATTGAGAAAGTATGAAGTATCAAGGACAAGATGGATATTAAATCATAGACATTGAAATGCAAATGAATTTATTTGTCTTGCAGTCATATATTAACTGATGTTTCAGGGTCGAATCTATACCATTGACAAATTGGCACATTTGTTTCACCCACTGTATGTGGAAATCGAAGTAAATTAGATTCAGCTGTTCTCAAGGAGGGATATTAACGGCTATTGATTATTCATACAAGAAAGGCTAACAATATTAAGATTTGTAGATTTGGGAAACACGAGAACAACACTACTAGACCGTCTACGTCCGTCCAGTCACAGAAATTCATTGATGTTTCTCTAGGAAAACTTGCTGCAAATCGCGCCGCCGATTGATTTGTTTGTTAAGGGCACGGCCATTAGGAAATTTAGGATTCTCACAAAATTGTTTCGAGGATGCATTATCTACACTAGACACCTAAAATAGGATATCATCTTTTGTTCAATGGTTTGGACATTTTTACCATCGGTCAAACGCGGCCGTGAATCTGGTGAGAACACAAAGAATATGGCTAGAAAGTTTTCCTTTTGGGACATATCGGACTTGGACGTAGATGACGAGGATATGGTGTTAAATGACCTCAGAATAAGCGACAGCAGGTGTCCTTTACTGGCCGAGTATAATAACGGTAAGAATAGGAGGGATGAAGATAGGCTGGCCGAGTATAATAACGGTAAGAATAAGAGGGATGAAATAAGCTGGCTGAGTATGAGAACGGCAAGAATATGTGGTATAAAGATAACCTGGCCGAGTAGAATAACGGTAAGAATAAGCTAATATAAAGATAAGCTGGCCGAGTAGAATAACGGTATATCGAAGAACAACTTTAAGAGCAAGATAGCAATGTTAAATAATGCGACGAACAAATCGGTCGATTGCATCGACGGCAAAGACAAGTCTTAATCATAAGCCCTTGCTTTAGGGTCCCATTTAATTAACTCTAAAGTCTCTTCTTGTGTTTAATTTGCCCTAGCAAGAGTTAGGGTTCCCACTCTGTTTCTATGTTGCATCGTGTGATTGCAGATTTAGAATGATATATGTAGCTGCGCTTTAAAAGAATTTTCTTAATTTGGACGTACTGGATCACTTGTCCTTCAATTAAAAAACGCCGGACCAACCCTCTTTCCCACCGTGCTCAGGAGTTGAAGCTGTAACCCTACCTAATAGTTAGTGGAAGTTGGAATTGTGAGAAGAGCGGAGCCTGAGATGATTGTGTATTGATTTTTCTGGCAGTGAAGACCAAAGCGTTATGTCACACCCAGGAGTCCGGAAAATGCAATAATTACGATCAGTATCTTATTCGCCCCGGGAACATCAGCGAAGAGTTCCCAACAATGAAGCGGAAAAGTGTGATGAGCATGCATTTACAAAGAGAGATACGAATCAAGGTTGTTTAGAAAATTACGCAATTGCATACTGTATACTGCAGTGTATTGCATTTCTTTTTTTCTAAAATCAATGTATCCAATGTCATATAAAGAGAGAGAGAGAGAGAGAGAGAGAGAGAGAGAGAGAGAGAGAGAGAGAGAGAGAGGGCAGGAACAAGAAGGTTATCCTTTGAGTACGCTACTAATAGTAACAGATACCTAAAACTTATATATAGAAATTAAACAACACTCAATTAATTTTCCCCCAAAATTGAATTATAGTTAATACCACTGATAAGTTCATCATCCGAAACTTATATGACCGGTACACCGCATCTGGATTTTTTTCCCCGAAAGGTTTCTCTCTGACAGCAGCGTTAGACACTTCGCTTTTCTTCACGTCTGGAGGTAAAGACCCTGACCATAGATATCCAAGAAAAAAACGTATAAAATTAATAAAACATAGGTAATCACAGATTACGAAGCTCACCTCGTGACAGCAAAATTCAATTCAAACACATTTCTTAGTACATGTATATTGGCTTTTAAAGGCAAAACCACTCAAGCAGAAAAAGTAGGTCAAGGTCGTTTTATGAAAGTTTGATCAAAGATACATCCAATATGCAAGTTTGGTACATGTATCACTTGTACTTTGCTCAATATTGGCTTTTAAAGGCAAAATCACTCAAGCGGAAAAAGTAGGTCGAGGTCATTTTATGAAAGTTTGATCAAAGATACATCTAATATGCAAGTTTGGAACATCTAGCACTTATACTTTGCTCAATATTGGCTTTTAAAAGCAAAATCACTCAAGCGGAAAAAGTAGGTCAAGGTCATTTTATGAAAGTTTGATCAAAGATACATCTAATATGCAAGTTTGGAACATCTAGCACTTATACATTGCTCAATATTGGCTTTTAAAGGCAAAATCACTCAAGCGGAAAATGTAAGTCAGATGCTGCATCCGATGCATGGGTTCAACTCTGCATCCAAAGATGAATCACTTGTGCAAGTTTGGTTACTGTAGCATCAGTACTTTGTCAGATACTGAGCTACCCCAAACTTCTTAACCAAGTCACTCAAGCGGAAAATGTAGGTCAGATGCTGCATACGATGCATGGGTTCACCTCAGCATCCAAAGATGAATCACTTGTGCAAGTTTGGTTACTGTAGCATCAGTACTTTGTCAGATACTGAGCTACCCCAAACTTCTTAACCAAGTCACTCAAGCGGAAAATGTAGGTCAGATGCTGCATACAATGCATCGGTTCACCTCAGCATCCCAAGATGAATCACTTGTGCCAGTTTGGTAACTGTAGCATTAGCACTTTGTCAGATACTGAGAGTTGTCACATAAGAAGCCTCAGCCACCTGTCCTCTCTGAATGTCAGTCAGACTCCTCGGGTGATCACATGCTTGAGCTCACTACAGCCGTCAGCACGGACTGTACTTCGTATGCCTTCAGTTTTTTTATATTTATTTTAAAATATTCATCTGTGTTTCTTGGGCCCCTACGTCATGCTGTATGTTTGTATGTTCATCTTACAGTGAGGGGGTTATTTTACACCCCAATTGTGCGTTCTTTGATAACTCTGGGTAATAGGAAAAGTTGGAGGATTGTGCGCACGTAATCCAGGATAACCACACTGTCTGCTTCTGACGTGGCAGATGGCCGTCCTAAGTCGGCACCGATTGCCCATTGGTCTCGTTGGTTTATGTGTAGTTATTTATGTTTGGTGTTTCTCTGTGATTTGGTGTTCCTTGTACCATTGCGTCTCCTTCTGTGTGTGTCTTCTTAGTGTTGGTGTTTTGAGGGTTTGCTGTTGGTGCTGCAACTAGGTATTGTTGGAGATCCCCTCCTTTCTCTCATGTATTCAAGGAAAGGTGTGTTTATGTAATTTTAGATTATTTCTCCAAGTACACAATCATTGCTGACGAAGTTCACCTGTTGCGGTACAAAAATCATCACTACGATAATGACTTACTTGATGTGGAGCAGTAAAACTTGTTCCCGGTGGGTGGATGTTTAGAGTGTAATAATTACTTCTTTCCGGCTCCTGCTTTGTTTTGGCAATTATCAATTTGAGATCACATATTATTTTGCAAGTTCGGAATTAAAGGAGGTTAACATCTTTGCACCATCCCTCCATTGCTATTTTGATTATAGATTTCCTTTAACTGTGCTACTGAATCGACCCTACACAAAATTTGGTGCCGCACACTCGGTGCAAAGTAAATGCACAAATTTGATTCAAAAATAAAACCACAGGGCGCTATTGAAATACATTTGGCTGTCAGAAAATCACGTCGGCAAGGATTAACTATCCGAAACACGTGTCTGGTGCATTGAAATTACTTTGAAATCTTCTCCAAGAAGGTAAAAAGTTGAAACACTTGCATTATTATTGTTGGATATCGTTTCTATTTTTCAAATGAGCACGACTTGACACAGAGGAAATTCGACGAATGTAAAAAGAGTGATCTGTTTTTTTTCTTTTGTTTAAAAGAAAATAATTCTGCTGTTCATTTCTCATTCCCAAAGGGGCAATGAGATTTTGCAACGGGTCAGACGTTGAAAATGTTAGTAATTCAAATGTATCAAATCCAAGGCTCGGCATCATAAACTAAGAACTGACCTAAGTAAAATACTCATAGAATGATATATGTCAAAGCAGTGAAAATTTCAAATATTGAGCCCATCCATTCTAATCGAGTAAATGCAAGTTATCACTAATATCGTGATGCAACAAACTAATCTTGAAAATTAGACTTTACTTACACAGCCAATTGTGCCTCACTTGAAATTCATATGTAAATTTCACTCGAAAGTTCATGTGAAATTCATATAAAATTCACATAAGATTTATGTGAAAAATATTTCAGATGAGTTCCACATAAATTTACTTCACATTAATGTCACATGATTTTTCTCTGTGATCTTCATGCGAAATTGAATTCACATAAAATTCATGTTAGAAACTTCATATGTATTTTATGCTAAAAAATTCACGTAAATTTAATGTTCGTGCTCGTTTCACATAAATTTCATTTGAACTTTTATGTAAAGTTTATGTAAATTTCACATGAATCTAAAGTCAATTCTTAGCTCGTGGTACCGGGCCCAGATTTTAATTTTGATGGACAACGATTGCTTACTGCGAGAAAGGTAAATTGTTGTTTTTAATTGATAGTGAATCTTGATCAATGATGATAATTTAATATTCGAAACACGTGTCTGGTGCATGAAAATTGGTTTGAAATTTTCTTCAAGAAGGTATGAGAGTTGGAACCCTTCCACATTATTAATATAAATACTTATTTCTTGTTGCAGTGTGGAGCAGTTAAAATCGTTCCCCGTGATCTGATATTTGTCAATTGTATTAATCACTTCTTTCCGGCTCTGTCGCCTGAAAGAAGCTTTGTTTGGGCCCTTTATCAATGTGACATCATATCTATATTTTTCGCTATTTTGGAAACTTGCCATTTCATCGAAAAATAACGAAATTCAATGAGGTTATCATCTTAGCAGCATCCCTCCAATGCTATTTTGAACATAGATTTTATTTGGATATGCTACTGAATCCACCCTACAGGATTTTTGGAGCCGCACACTCTCTGTAAAGTAAATACAGAAATTTAAATTCTAAAAATAACGCAAAAGCGCTAGTGAAATTAATTTGGACTGCTCATGAAAAGCACTTTGCTGGAAGCATCACTGATGATAATTTTATATTCGAAGCACGTGTCTGGTGCATGAAAATTGGTTTGAAATTTTCTTCAAGAAGGTATAGAGTTGGAACCCTTCCGCATTATTAATATGAACACTTATTTTTGTTGCAGTGTAGAGCAGTTAAAATCGTACCCCGTGACCTGATGTTTGTCAAGTGTATTAATTACTTCTTTCCAGCTCTGTGGCATGAAAGAAGCTTTGTTTTTGGCCCTTTATCAATGTGCTATCTTATCTATATTTTTTGCCATTTCGGAAACTTGCCATTTCATCGAAAAATATCGAAATTCAAGGAGGTTAAGAGCTTAGCACCATCCCTCCAATGCTATTTTGAACATAGATTTTATTTGGATATGCTACTGAATCCACTCTACATGAATTTTGGAGCCGCACACTCTCTGTAAAGTAAATGCAGAAATTTAAATTCTAAAAATAACTGAAGAGGGCGCCAGTGATATTAATTTGGACTGCTTATGAAAAGCACTTTGGTTGGAAGCATCACTAATGAGAATTTAATATTCGAAACATGTGTCTGGTGCATGAAATTGGTTTGAAATTTTCTTCAAGAAGGTACAGAATTGGAACCCTCCCGAATTATTGTAATCAAGATTTCTATCCCTTCAATGAAACTTATTAATTTTAAACATTGATTTCTAATCCAAGAACTTTTGTCAAATTTTATGCAGAAACATCCTGGTCCAGTCTAGATGATCAGTGATAGGAAATGACAGGTCGTAATATACATTTTGTAACTAGATTGAAGAGACAAATGAGCGGTTTTAACAGTATCAAACATCTCAAATTGATTTTTCCCTCAACAATAATTAATGTGTACATCCCTGAAACAGCTTTTAGATATTCTTTAGTGGTATTCCTCATATACGGCTTGATAAAATTTCGAGTTAGATACCGCATTCTGATCATCTCTTCAAATACTCGAGGTATTCCTTATTATGTCTAGAATGAAGCCAAATATTCCTCAAATGAATTGAGAAATTTTCGAGCAAGATAAATTTGACCGGTCGATCTTCATCCCGCTTTCTCCTTACAAAACGTTATGAATAAAGCGAAGGGGTGCTTAAAAAACAACTGTCAAAGAACCTGATAAGGGCAGAGCTATGCAATCAGGGAGGTAGCAGCCCTAAGTATTAGAAAATATTTATTAAATTTTGTGACGGAAAATTTACAAATATATTTCAAATCAAGTGCCGAAACACTGCTAAACTAGGCGAACTATATCATCTGGGACTAAGCAATCCACCTGCAGAGATACCAACCTAGTGTTTGAAATAGTTAGTATTGAAATATATGTTCTGTTCTAAAATTCCAGTGTACCATATGCGCGTTCCAACATGTTATGTCTCATCAGTGATGGTCCAGGTCGAAAAAAAAAGAAGTCCAAATAACATAAAAATTATGAAGAGCTATGCCTTCTAAGAGTAACCCATTGGTTTCAGAATTTAGAATTTATAAAGATACTTTAGGCCAACGATATCCTAGGTGACTAATGTTAACAGTCCACCAGCTGCGCCGATACCAACCTTGTGGTTGAAATTGTGTATGATGTTCTTTTGCAATAATTTTAGTGTGCCATATGCGTTTATGCGTTATACAAGAAGTAGCTCGAGGCCGAAGTTACGGTGTTCATTAGGGGACATCGCTTCTTCAAATCTTCGCCCTACTATATATCACCAGTCGAAGAATTGAAGAATTGAAGAAATGATACGAAGAATTGAAGTAATGATGCGAAGAATTGAAGTAATGATGCGAAGAATTGAAGTAATGATGCGAAGATTTGAAGAAATGATGCGAAGAAACGATTATTTCTTCAAATCTTCGCATCATTCCTTCAAATCTTCGCATCATTACTTCAATTCTTCGCACCATTTCTTCAAATCTTCGCATCATTTCTTCAATTCTTCAAATCTTTAAATCTTCGCATCATTACTTCAAATCTTTAAATTTTCGCATCATTACTTTAAATCTTCAAATCTTCGCATCATTACTTTAAATCTTCAAATCTTCGCATCATTACTTTAGATCTTCAAATCTTCGCATCATTACTTTAAATCTTCAAATCTTTGCATCATTACTTCAAATCTTTAAATCTTCGCATCATTACTTTAAATTTTCAAATCTTCGCATCATTATTTTAAATCTTCAAATCTTCGCATCATTACTTCAAATCTTGAAATCTTCGCATCATTACTTCAAATCTTCAATTCTTCGCATTTTGACTTTGTCAGAAATAATCATTTTTGCACTATATCTTTTAATAATTCAGTGAGATTTGATTTTATGAACTGATTTACTGTATATTAATCATTTTTAAGTAACTTAATACTTAAATATATATCTTATGCTAGAATTTAATTCATTTTGAATCTTAATGAATTATTCCCTTATGTAAAATTGGAGGGGGTGATTTTCAATATGCAAATTTTTAAGGAGGTTGACACGCCCGTATGTAAACCCGATTCAAAATCTTGAATAGAAAAGACATTGGATTTCTGGCGTAAAACATTTCTTTTTCAATGTCCCATATATAACAAAAGAAGAAAAAGCTACCAAAATGAATGAAAGTAACAATACAAAATCACTCAGAAATATATTTATAATCAAAGCACTGAAGGTACTGAGTGCGAATAGCCAGAATATGTATCACTTATAATGTATGACAAAATATTGTGTTTTTAAAGTTATATTTGTTCCTGAACACCTTTGTAGGCCAGTTTATGGATGTATAAAGACAATACTAAAATCCATAATGTTGTCATAATGAATTGAAAGATGATATCCGACATTGAACATGAAAATTAAATAACATCAGAAAATCATTTTTCACATTTAATCTACCCCCCCCCCCCCCTAAAGAACTACAACAATCCAATATGACTATCGATTGATGATACCATATATAAGGAAAGAAGAAGAATCTTATTTTCTAATTTGATACGCGCTCTCTCTTTAACCTTTCATGTTCAATGTTCGGTGTATGCTAAGAATTTGAAGGAAAATTCACTTCTTTTTTAGTATATACATGTAAAAACATGATACATCCTACACGGGAATGTTTTGATCTTATATTTTTCATAATTAGTAATATCATATTTCATAATTGAAGTTCCTAATTTTCCAGTATATAGATTTTATTTTGTGAAGCAGGGCACAATAAGCCTATTTGAACTTAGTTTTACGTTTCAATGATTCAACTTAATATCTTTATCGATAGCACCGTTTCATTCGTTTCATTTATATATTGTCCACTAAAACGGGTAATGGAAAGCGGTTTCCAACACACAGACTGTGTTCATCTAAGTACATAAAGATGCAATTTTTCATTAGATCATGCATGTACATAACACGGCAGCTCGATTCATATAGATAATTCATTGATTCAGACAGTGATCAGACTTTATGCCGATCACGCGTACGACGATGAAGCAGTCCCAAGGTACATGTAAACAGAGTAACATCGTTTATACATACTCAGCAGACGGGGCACCCATGAGTGAAGAAATCAGGCAATCGCTATGTGCTATTCGCACAAAAACAAAGACTATGGGTTTATCATTTCGAAGATATCTCAATTTTTGAAATAATTATACTTTACAGTTGAAAAAGCATCGACTTACAATATGTTATTCTAAATGTGATGCAATAAGAATTCTGGGTCCCCCCTCTTCCGAGTGTTTGTGGAAAAGAAGCTGAAAATGCAATTCTAGCATAAAATATATATTTAAGCATTAAGTTACATAAAATGATTAATGTACAGTAAATCAGTTCATAAAATCATATATATCATTGAGTTATTGAAAGATACAGTGCAAAAATGATTATTTCTGACAAAGTCAAAATGCGAAGAATTGAAGATTTTAAGAATTTAAGTAATGATGCGAAGAATTGAAGATTTGAAGTAATGATGCGAAGATCTGAAGTAATGATGCGAAGATTTGAAGATTTAAAGTAATGATGCGAAGATTTAAAGATTTGAAGTAATGATGCAAAGATTTGAAGATTTAGAGTAATGATGCGAAGATTTAAAGATTTAAAGTAATGATGCGAAGATTTAAAGATTTGAAGAATTGAAGAAATGATGCGAAGATTTGAAGATTTGAAGAAATGATGCGAAGAATTGAAGTAATGATGCGAAGATTTGAAGGAATGATGCGAAGATTTGAAGAAATAATAGTTTCTTCGCATCATTTCTTCAATTCTTCGCATCATTACTTCAATTCTTCGCATCATTACTTCAATTCTTCGCTTCATTACTTCAATTCTTCGACTGGTGATATATAGTAGGGCGAAGATTTGAAGAAGCGATGTCCCCTATTGAACACCGTACGAAGTAGAGGAAAACAACATTATGTAATGAAACATTAAAGAAGTACTATCAGTTATTCAGTCTCAAAGTCGAGAAGGCAAGACAAAATCATTAGAATTTCCATATGAACGGTTGCGAACCTCGGAATAAATAACATTCTGAAGTGAGTCCAGTTGCCCGTGAAAAGTCAGCGTCTCCTAACAGCTCCATGGAAACGTAAAATTCGGTGAAAAAATATAAAGTGCAAAATTCTGAACATTAACTTTTATTTATGTAAAATAATAGCAAAGGACAGAGATGTCTTCAAGGAGGTACCGATTTGTTTAAGATTGGGTGACGGCGAATTTACGAATATATTTCAAGTGAAGCACCGAACAACTGTGAAACTAGGGGAACGATACATTCACAATTTACAAGCAATGATACCAACCTAGTGGTTGAAATTATAAATATTGAAATTTACATGTTTTATTAGAATTTTACTTTTTACACATCTTACACAAACAAATTACGTCTCATTATGAATGCTCGGTGTCAAAATAGAGCAATGTATGAAGAACAACATTCTAAACATGACCTAATATCATTGTCAAAACCAGCTTTGGGTCGACAGAGCTATGCCTCATTAATGATAAGGTATTGATTTACATGGACTGATCATCCCCGGAGAATTTTTGTTTTGTTATCATAGAATGGTCAAACTCAGACGAACTTTAAGTTTTCTTGTTATGGATTGGTCACACTCAGAATCGTAACTAACTATTGTGACCCATAATAATTGTTATGTTTTGATTTATACGGACTTGACCCATGTTGAGGAATCCTCAGTCTTCTAAAATTATTGGCTCTCTTTATTCGATAAACAAAAGAAAAGAGATCTAATAAAGAGAGCTGAATTTTCAATAAAAAAGTTGCTGATTGTGGTGCCCTTCATACTGCCGGAACTGTTGTATTGATCTTACCAAAATCGTGATTGAATATCTATCTTGAGAATTGTCGATTTTTTGATAACCAGCAAATATGTCTCCAACGGAAATTGCACTTTGCAATGTTTACTAGCATATTTAATCAGAATATTTTGTGTTTTGGTAAATAAGGCCATAGAATATCATACGGAAGTGTTCCAACTCTATACCTTCTTGAAGAAATTTTCAAACCAATTTATTATGCACCAGACAAGCGTTTCGGATAGTAAATCCTCATTAGTGAAGCTTCCAGCTAAAGTGATTTCTAGACACAGTCATAATTAATTTCAGTAGCGCACTCTGGTTATATTTTTGAGATTAAATTTGTGCATTTACTTTGCAGAAAATGCACAGCTCCAAATTTCCTGTAGTAGCCTTTCCATATAAAATCTATGTTCAAAATAGCATTGGATGAATGGTGCTAAGATGTTAATCTCCTTTTATTTCGATGATATTTTTAAATGAAATAACAGTTTCCGAAATAGCCATATGATGCCAAATTGATAAAGTGCCAAAACAAAGCTTGTTTTAGACGACAGAGCTGGAAAGAAGTAATTACTAGTAATACACTTAAAACATCCATGTCACGGGGAACGAGTTTAACTGCTCCACACTGCAACAGGAAATAAGTGTTTAGAAATTATCTTGATTGGACATCTGTTGCATCTATTCTTGCCTTTGGGGTAGACATCGTTATGATTAACATTACCATTTATTTATGTAAAATAATAGCAAAGGTCAGAGCTATGCCTTCAGGAAGATACCGATTTGCTTAAGATTGGGTGACGCGCGAATTTACGAATATATTTCAAGTGAAGTGCCGAACAACTGTGAAACAAGGGGAACGATACATCTATCCGTAGGGATTCACATTTCACAAGCACTGATACCAACCTAGTGGTAGAAATTATTAATATTGAACTATATGTTCTATTGTAATATTACAATTGTACTTACTTTCAATGCATCATACACACATTTTAACAAGTTATGTCTCATTATGAATGATTGGTGTCAAAATAGAGCAAACCTTAATGATGAATATTTGAAGAACAACATTCTAAACATGACCTAATATCATTGTCAAACTCAGCTTTGGGTCGAAAGAGGTATGCCTAAGTAATGGTAAGTTATTGATTTACACGGACTGGTCATCCCCTGAGAATTTTTGTTTTGTTTTCATAGAATGGTTAAACTCAGACGAACTTTAAGTTTTCTTGTTATGGATTGGTCACACTCAGAATCGTAACTAACTATTGTGACCCATAATAATTGTTATGTTTTGATTTATACGGACTTGACCCATGTTGAGGAATTCTCAGTCTTCTAAAATTATTGGCTCTCTTTATTCGATAAACAAAAGAAAAGAGATCCAATAAAGAGAGCTGAATTTTCAATAAAAAAAGTTGCTGATTGTGGTGCCCTTCATACTCCTGAACTGTAGTATTGATCTAACCAAAATCGTTCTTGAATATCTATCTTGAGAATTGTCGATTTTTGTACCTGCTAGATTTCGATCACCAGCAACTATGTATCCAATGAAAATTGCACTTTGCAATGTTTACTAGTAAATTTAATCAGAAGATTTTATGTTTTGGTAAAAAGGCCATAGAATATAATACGGAAGTATTTCGACTCTACATGTATACCTTCTTGAAGAAAATTTCAAACCAATTTATTATGCATGCATCAGACACGCGTTTCGGATATTAAATCCTCATCAGTGATGCTTCCAGCCAGAGTGATCTTTAGACACAGTCAAAATTAAGTTCAGTAGCGCCCTCTGGTTTTAGTTTTTAGATTAAATGTGTGCATTTACTTTGCAGAGAGTACGCGGCTCGAAATTTCCTGTAGTAGCCTATCCAAATAAAATCTATGTTCAAAATAGCATTGGAGGGATGGTGCTAAGATGTTCATATCCTTTAATTTCGATGATATTTTTAAATGAAATGACAAGTTTCCGAAATAGCCAAATAATATTTTTGATGTCAAATTGATAAAGTGCCAAAACAAAGCTTGTTTCAGACGACATAGCTGGAAAGAAGTAATTACTAGTAATACACTTAAAAACATCCATGTCACGGGGAACGAGTTTAACTGCTCCACACTGCAACAGAAATTATCTTGATTGGACATCTGTAGCCATAATGCATCTATTCTTGCCTTGGGTAGACATCGTTATAATTAATATTTTAATCAATAAATCACGTTCAATTATTCAACACTTTGTTTCCAATTTATCCATTACTAGATCATATTGATTGATAATGTATACATGTGTCGTTATTTCCTATTTCGTGCATTCGTTTGCTCAAAATGTCTTTCGCATCTATCATGTCGGAACATAAGAGGAACAAATTGCCATTTGCGACGATGTGA
Organism: Pinctada fucata; assembly: GCA_028142955.1. Classification (NCBI taxonomy): domain Eukaryota; kingdom Metazoa; phylum Mollusca; class Bivalvia; order Pterioida; family Pteriidae; genus Pinctada; species Pinctada fucata. Next base: position 20,075,710 of record AP027113.1, on the reverse strand, counting down.
AAGGCGAAGTGGTGCTTCATCTTCTCTATACATTCATTGCCATTAATTTTTTATTGCAGGCAGAAAATGGAAGTAGATTACAAAGGGATTTGTTTTAACACTACTATAGTACTACTTCCGACGATTTTTATTTTTTTCCTGTTGAGAAGTGAAATCAATGTTTTATTACTCTCCATAGATTTCGAACACTCACAAAGTAATTTTGTTCGACATTAGGACTAAATGCTCTAATGCTGAACAAACAAAGATCTTATTTGAGTGGGCTAAATGCAAATATATAGACTTGGAGCGCCTGCAATTGATAATTATGTAAAAAGAGCAGATACTGATTGATAGTGCTGATAAAATTAGGAGTTATCTCTTGTACGTTCCATATGGAAATATGATTTTCTATCACAGTGTCCAAGGTAGGCATTCTGATAATAGCAATTTTTTTTAAAGTAGAATTTGGAGACTCGCTTGTTTAAAAGTAAGATGGAAGAAATCTATGTTTCGGATTTGCAAATAAAAAAAAAAAAAAAAAAAAAAAAAAAAAAAAAAAACGAAGAAAAAAAAATCCTATTTCTTTTTAAAAGAATGATTTTTTTTTGCTCAATTGATCGTACAGACTAGAATGATTTTCTTGTTTATTTCTTTTACATACCGTATAACTAGACCTTTTCAAGAGATTTAAGGGTAAAAAAGAGCTTCATTGTTCTTGCGATTTTAAATATTTCGTGAGTCAGAAAAAAAGAAAAAGAAAGCGTACGCGTCTTGTGCTTTTTTGTCAATATCATCTACGTTTTATCGGAATAAGCAGAGAAAAAAATTACTATTTCAAGGGAAAAAAGGCAAATGAAATAAAACATTGAATTATATATTTGAGAGTTTGAAAGAATACATTTTTTTTTTCGAAAAAAAAAAAAAAAAAAAAATCAATGTTGGAGGGTTTTCTAATAATAGCACAAATATCATCGTCCCATGAAAATAGCTTATTTTATTTTAAAATTTCTATGATTATATTTCGCATACTAAATACCTTATTTCAAATTTAATTACACAATCAAGAATCCAAAATAAAATAAAAGAAATAGTCGGTCTACATCTTATCGCAACTTCGACCCGTATGGTATACAAATGACAAATATGGATAATGACCATATCCCTGTATACAGCACAAAATCGATTATTCAGAAAACGAAGGCATACAAAATCAGGATAAAGCAAACAAACAAAAACTTCCACCATATGAAAAGAAGCGAAATCCCGATATGGGAGTGAGACCAGGTGCCCAGAAAGAGTAAGCATCTCCTGCTTGTATGCAACACCCGCCGCTTCATTTAGGTAGAAGTGTCATATCCGGTTACTTCCATTTCGGAAGCTTGTCGTTCATACAGTGACGCCATTGGAAACCGGCATGTTGAATTAAAGGACAGGGTCCACTGCCTCGGATTGATCCAAGTACAATCATATTCAAATGATAGAATGAAATAATTTGCAGAACAGTTTTGAGAAAGCATTATATTTTGCTACAATTTTTTTCATCTTTCAGATCTTCGAAAATCGAATGATCAAAATGGAGGCAAAGAGAGTAAATTCATTGGCCAGTTATCTCCACTTCCTTCCGGAAGTGACAATTTCAACTTTAACGGAAATAGCTTACCGCCACCTAGTCCTGGTTTCTATGGCAACGGATTTGACCTTCACCCTCCTCCCAGCCCGGGGTTACTCAGCACAAACTCAGCATGGAGTGAGTTGGGCAAACTCCACTCACGGAGATCTTCCTATGGAGACTTCTCTATGGATAGCATGGGGAACAGGTACGTGCCCTCATGTCCATACAAGGAACTACTTTTAAAATGCTCTATTCGTTATTACATAACGGGATGACAGTCCAAGTTTGATACCGTGTGCGCAATGATCTTATCAGTTTATGTATGCCATTCGAGTTTCGTGTTGTGATGTGACTGCTTTCATTTTTGTTGGACCGTCCGAAAGGCAGGCGAACTTATTCTTCACTTCTATTTTTTTTTCATCATTAAAGATACATGTAAGACTTATAAATGCCTTTTGCCGTGTGGATCGCGAGCTCGTAAAAAAGTTCCCCCGCGAGGGGTCTGACAGTAAGTGTGTTGAATATTTTTCGCTGACATGGTCGTCATAGTGCTTTCTTTATAGACATATCTCGGACAGTGCATGTATTTTCTATATCGTTTTCATTTTCGTGCATGAACATCGACAGCAGGTGCGGCTAGCCAACAGGGGATGCTTATTCCTCCCTGGCACCTGGTCCCACCTCTAGCTTGCTAGGGGTCCATCGATGCTTTATTGTGAGTGCTGTTGAGATTATCGTCAGGATCTTCTTTAATTCATTTGTGGCTATTTCACAAAGTTTGTGTTTTATTTTCCGGAGTTATGACTGTTATGTTGCAGTTTGGTATTATTCTACAAGGTCATTCGTTAATCGGTCTTTAAAGGACAATTGCTAAAAAGTTATCCACTTTAAATACGGCTAAGTAGTATTTATGATGGAAATGAAACATTGGACTTTAAAAGTTCCGAGCTTTTGATACAGCTTTTGTTGTCCATAATGAGAAGCGGATGGATGAAAAAAACAAAAAAAAAACACATTGAAATCGGTTGATAGACAGGTTTGATAGGAGGGATTTCATGTGTAGAGGTGGTCGTTGAATACATGTTAAACTGTTTGTTACTCCGTATGATGACAATTCTTCGCATTTAGCTTTTTCGAAAGCTGTCGAAGTCATAATACACCATTTTTTTTTTTACTGTTTTCGACATGAATTGCAAGTATCTATTATATTTTGTTTAATTTATTCGACTTTCGGTAGGAGCTACAGAAAAACTAGTTGAGCTGTTCAAAGAATAAATTACCTTACTTCAGAGTTCAAATTAGCAAAATAGCAATATCTTTTGTGAACAGACATGACCCAAATATGCGGAAATAGCAGCTATGGCACTCAAATTTCAGTTATTGTTGCTTTCTATTTGAAACAGCCGACTAGTATCAAGTAATTTAAAGATTCACTTGTCTTGTCTGTAGCCACGTAACAGGAACCGAAAACAAAACGCTAAATGATAAGTTACTGTGGTAATAAGTAATGGTCGAAGCGCATTTATACTCAGTCATACGAGTTCTGATGGATGATTACTATTATCAAAACGTCTATGAGGATCAATTGAAAATTATCCTTATTAGTCCCCTACCGGCTCGCTGGAGATACTTATATAGTTTCCACCCGTGTGTCTGTCCGTCCGTCTGTCTGACACACTTTAGTTTTCCGGACTTTTTTCGCTGTTGTTGCATATATTGGACTCATTTTTGGTATGTGGATATATCTCAATGTGATTCGGATCAAGTTCGAGTTTAGTCTCGATTGACCTATTTTTACAAGAGCTATGGCCCTTGGACTTAGCAAACATGAAAATTTCAGTTTTCCGGAATTTTCTTCAGTTCTATTGCAGATAATGAACTGATTTTTGGTATATAATACATCTTAGTGTGATACAGATCAACTTCGAGTTTGGTTTTGATTAACTTATTTTTACAAGAGTATTGGCCCTTTGACTTAGCAAATTTCATGATATTTTCAGTTTTCCGGACTTCTCTTGTCTGTTGTGTATAGATATTGAACTGAGATTTGTTGTGTGAATACATTATAGTGTGATACAGATCAACATTAAGTTGGGTTTTGATTTACCCATTTTTACAAAATTTAGGACCCCTTGACTTAGCAATTTGCAGTTTTCCAGACCTTTTCTTTTATTGCACATAATGAACTGATTTATGTGTGTGTATTCATCTTTTGGTGCAAGTACAGGTCAAGTTTAAATTTTGAGAAGTGTATTAGGCAGAGTTGCAGGACATCGATTGATGCCGGTAGGAACTTATATCGCTCAGCGATCAAAGATTTATTAAGATGACAGTTCTGTCTCTCTCTCTGTCGTTTTTTTTTTTTTTTTTTTTTGTTTTTTGTGTTCAAATCATTCTTGGTCCTTATGATCCATTATCGTAGATGTCTTATGGGCATGTTCTGAGACCGATTGGTAATCTGACCAGTGGAAGGGTTATGCGTACGTAATTCGGATAACCACACCATTGGCTGCTAACATGTCAAATTGCTCTTTTTTACCATGACCATGGGACTCTAATCATTTTTAAGTGTTGTTCTTCATGTATCAATGATGTAATGTGTTTTTTTGTTATCGTTGTCTCCATTATTCTCCATTAGCTTGTTCGTGCGATGGGTTTTCGTACCCCCCCCCCCCCCCCCCCCCCGTTTATTTTCTAGTCGCGTACGTGTGCTCTCCCCAGTGAGTACTGCAGTATGGTAATGTTGGGGGTACCCTACTTATTTGCCCAGACTATGTAGACAAATTAACCCACTTCATCTCCCTAATTTATTCATAATTTTACCGCAGCCCGAGACTAATAAGAAATATCCTATTGTGTGAATCCAACTCATCAAGACGTTCATCACTGTGCCGACAGGATATAATGTTAAATATGTCCGCACTGGCTCAGATGTATGACCTAGCTGCATAAGCGCGAATCTAGAGGGGGGATTAGGACCCTCTTTTGACTCCCGAATTTACGTATTATTATTTTCTAAACCGTATGCTGGACATCCTCTCTCCAACTGCTTGCCCCCCCCCCCCCCCTCTTGAAAAAAAAACTTTCTGGATCCGCCCATGCTGACCATCAGGACGAGAATTCAATCAACAAGATATCTCATATTAATTCCTAAGACAATTGATTCCGCCTTCATCAGGCAATGGAAACATCAATCAGACCCAAGGAAAATTATCACGAACTGCGCATATAACGTTGAGAAAAGTACTAAAATCTCTCATTTCATTCATTTGTACAACTGTGGGTGACAGACTCATCCCGGCCTCTCACGGATCTAAACCATAAAAAGTAAAATTGCTTTTTTTTTCTTTGGAACACTTGTTTCAGAAACGAGCGATCGTGAACATTGCCATTTCTGATTTTGTTTACAGCTAGGAATCATTATGACGATGCGACATTAACAATATTGAGAACAATGTTTAATATTGCTTTGAATTTTAATTAATTTTGTTCGGTATTTCTTTTTTCCTACGCATGTTTTCAGGAAAGGAAGTATACTTGGCCAAGCAACTTTTTCTAGAAGCGTATGGATACACTATTAAAATGTCTATATTTTTGCGGATTAATTTTGCATGGTGCATGTAAAGGATGCTTTTTGGATTTCTTCATTTAAAGATAAAATTACATTTGGATTGTCATTAACGTACTTTGGTGAAAGTGTAGACATCTTTGCTTGTGTACGCTTGATTTCTAATTTTTAAATGAAAATTAGAAGTCAATGCTCACCCAATATTTAACGGACACGGAAAAGTAAATTATTTTAAAGAGACATTTTCTATTTTAAGGATTTCAAAAATGAATTTGTCATCAAAATTCCGATACATATTTGATAATAACAGCTTGGTTCTAATCGGTACTTGGATTTGAAAAAAGAAAACCATTTCGAAAGCTTTTTATTGAAGGGGGGGGGGGGGGATCTCCTTGACATAATCCTTATTTTAATTACTTTAAATGGACATTACAGAGGATACCACACCGACTTTGTGTACAGGACATGGAATATTTCATTGATTTATTTTTAGTTTAATCTTATTTTATTTTAAATAATTGAAAAAGGATTGGGCATTTTTAAAGGGAAATACTGTGAAATGCTGACTTTATCTACAATTGCAAGACATTGTATATACAGGGCATGGGTATACTTTTCGTTAACATATTTGAGGAATTTTACTGTAAAATACTGACTCTTCTTGTAGGACATTGTTTTACTATAAAATGCTGACTTTTCTTACAGGACATGCGCAGACACCATGTCTAACGTGAGCAGCAGCCTTAGTCAGTATCTACATGACTTAGTGCGGGCGTTCTCAAGTCGTACTGAGAAAATCAAGGAGACGACAGTCCAGCCCCCTACCCCATCCTCACTGTCAGAATACGACGCTTTCTCTGACGCTAATTCCGGTGAGTGGTTTGGTTGTTATTAAATCAAAGTTGAATTTTAAACTAGAACCATAAACTTTTGATTAATCGCTAAAAGAACAAATGGGAATGGGAAAGGAGTTATGAAGGAATGCAGTCCAAAACCAGATAAAAAAGGTAAAACAAGCGGAAAGAGAGAGAGAGAGAGAGAGAGAGAGAGAGAGAGAGAGAGAGAGAGAGAGAGAGAGAGAGAAATAAGAAAGAAAAAAGTGGGGTTTTAAAAGGAATAATTAGAGTCATAATACATCTCAACGCCAAATTTTGCTATTGCCTATCGGTTTGGATCCGGATTGCAGTTAAATTGTCTAGACTGTGAATCATTACAAGAGTTTCTAATATCATGATCGCGGTCCGCATTTGATAATAAAGCCAAAATGTTCATAACGTAGAGGTAGACCGACTAAATGACATCAGAAGAAATATTCCATTCCAGCTATTTCAAACCCTGAGGACTTGCAGCGGACACACCGTATCAACTCCTTTATCCCCGGGGAGTTCGCCCAGCCCGAGCATACAGAGACGGAGAACAACAGGTACTACATGGACTGGGGATGCTGTAAATCCAGGGCTCCTAAATTCTGTAGGTGGCTCAAATTCCCAAACATCCTGGAACCTCAAAGTAAGTTTTAGGAGATTCTTCAACCTTTGCTCATATACGGCATTTAATCGGTAATTAAATTTTATTTCCCCGAACCTATTTCTGAATGATAAGAAGGGCGAATATGTATGCTTTTGGAATGAATAGCGCTCGAGAATCAGCGAGGGTACAATTTACCTTCAAGGGAGAATAGTACCCATGCACACAAACGGGCATTAACAGGTTTAGTGTATCACCTAGCTTAAGCATCAGGACCAGCTGTTCAGATTTTACACTGAAGTTGTTTTATAAAGAAGTGGCGACACATATAGCGAGTTACTCTCCAAGCGACGTAACTATGTACACAGGCACATGTAGAAAGAGCGTCAATATCTTGTATGATACCCTTTTACAAGTCATAAGGGAATATATGTATAGAGAGACAAGGCTTCCGACGAATTTTCAGCCAGAAGTAGCATCTGAAATGTTTGCACTTGTCATGTTTGAAGGGCAAAATGGGGTATGACCATAAAGATTCATTTGTATACTTCCTAGAAACATCAATAATTCACCCAAAAAGATCTCATAACATAGCCAAATCGTCTACCTAAGTTGGACTGTTTTCTACTTTCTGTCTTGAATCTCCATTGCCAGATTGGACAAATACTGATTCATTCAGAGGCTTTAATCTGCTTACTGTAAGCAGAGTAAAACACCTGGATGATTCAGACAAGCTAATCTGGCAATGGAGGTTCAAGACAGAAAGTAGAAAACAGGCCAACTTAGGTAGACGATTAGGCTATGTTATGAGATTTTTTTAGGTAAAGTATTGATGTTTTTAGGAAGTATACAAATCAATCTTTATGGTCATACCCCATTTTGCCCTTCAAATGCAAAAAATTGCAGAAATGCTACTTCTGGCTGAAAATTCGTCGGAAGCCTTGTCTCTCTATAAGATACCAGTATTCTCTTATGACCATACAGGATATTGACGCTCTTTCTACATGTGCCTGTGACTATGTAAAGCAAAAAGCAATAGTACCCGCGTGCTCATTTGCAATAAACATCAGACATTGCGCAAAACAACAACACGCTCAAACAACGGGAACTAGATAACTGAAATAGACAAAAGTTTATGTTAAGAAAAGTAGAAGTGTTTCATTATACTTGACCATCTATGCAAAGTTGATGGAATATCATTCAAGTTATAGCCATTTATGTGAAAAAGTGACTATCCGAAATACGGACGGACAATGGGACGCCGGATACAGAGTAATCCCTATTATGTCAGCCTTGTTTTGTGTTGCAGGCGACTATGAAACGGGAAATTCAAATATTATGGATACTTATCCAAAGATAGTCTTACTATGGTAAAAATCCCCCGACATAAAAACACTCCCCAAATAAACACCAATGTGTAAGAGAGTAAGCATCTACTGCTTGTGACAAACACGCTTGTTAAGCTGTAATCACTTGACTTTGCAGGCAAGCTGTACATGTGTTGGCTGGCGCTTGTGACAGCATGTTTTATGTATAACGCCTGGGCGATTCCCCTGAGAGGAGTGTTTCCGTACCAGACCAAGGACAATATTAGCTATTGGTTAGCCTGTGATTATTTCTGTGATCTTATTTATCTACTGGACATACTCGTCTTCAAGCCTCGTGTGACTTTCCTCAATCATGGCATCACTGAGGTGAGTGTTCGTCATACATATTCGAAGAACTTTGTAGTTTGGTAAAGTTGATACAAATTCGAAATTAAATGATCAAGGGAATTTCAAATCAAGGTCGCTTAAGACAGGTGGTCCCTTAATACAGGTTCATTTATATTAATATTGTAGGAACTGAAAACCTTGGTCACTTGAAACAGGAAATCTCTTGATACAGTGGGTCGCTAAAAGGCAGTTTTACTGTACTGGTAAAACGTCATTTGATTAATCAGAACAGATCTGAGTCTTAGATAACATTGCACTGATAGCAACATAAAAGCATCCGACATGTTTTGCTGCTTATTTGGTCGTTTGTGCATCATGCTTTTGTGGTGTCATTAGTTGCTATGGCAACTTGTTATCATGGTTTTGTAGTGTCAAAGGATTTAGAAATCAGAGTTAAATTGGGTCGAAATGGAAGACAGTGGCAACATATCACCCAGTAAATGATCAATACCGGTATGTCAAATTCAGTATTTCACAATTTAGGATAAAACAAGTTTTACTCCAGAATGTCCTTTGGCATTCTAGATAATTGGACATTGTATTGTAATACATATCATGTCTCGTAACGATCAAAGAACTTTCTCTGTGAGATTGTTATCACATGCACAGCGTACACCTGACAAAGTTGCATGAAAGACTTTTCCTCTGAGACGCTATATCATGGTAATATGAACTTGTTCTTGCATAGCGCATCAATAGAGAAATGAACAGACCGTAGACAGGCGAGGATGGAAGATGGAAAGTCTGTGATGTTGAAGTTAAAATCGTCACGTTTGTCACAGATCGAGAGAGGTGTCTTTCAGATCGTTGTCATGAAGCAGATAAATCGCTTTCTTTAGATTTCTTGACCTTGAACCCAGCTCTTTTAAGGTCGAAATAACTGGCAAATCTACTAGTATTTCAAGGCTGGACTAGATGTCTTAAGATAAAATCTCAGAGTGTTATAACCATACCGTGTAATTGAATCGTTTTGAATACCTAGCTTAGAGTTTTTGAATGAGTAGGCCTAACCGATGTTGGACTAAATGAGGGACTAGGATGAACATACTGTCATCATAAAATATTTGTGACTTGTAAATCAAAAATATTTATGTTGACAATAAAACTAAATCTTTACAAAACAATTATTTGGGCATCTTTCAACTTATTTTTCATTTTTTTCTTTGTTTGCAACTGTAGACTGACATAAGGCTAACGAGGAAATACTACTGGAAGAAATCAATGTTCAAGGTAAAGTTTGTCAGTGTGTTGTAATCGCTTTCTTTGCTCGAAATTAAAATAATCAGAAAGAAGGAAATCTAGACCCTTTACCCTACAAATACATTAATTTGGTATCTTTGATTGTAGTTTGACTTTCTGTCCTTGTTACCATTGGACTTGTTTTACCTGTTAACGGGAGTGGTACCCTGGCTCCGATTGCCCAGAGTATTAAAGGTATGTAACCAGGATTTGATATCATAAGTAACACGCGCGGAAAATATTTTTGGAAGGGGGGGGGGGGGTTGAGCATCCAGTACTAAGTTGTTGTCATGTTTTGAGAAACTTGTGCGTACAAATGGTTCGGATGGTCATCATAATATCCAGAAACGATACAAAAACAGCATTATTTGCAGTTTAAAATATGATTGCCAAATTATTCTTACAAAGCATGTAGATTTCACATTACTTGTTGTTTTTTAGTGTTTCTACTCCCAATATCTTACTTACTTTTTTCAAAGCTTGAAGTTTTGTCTTATTTTTAGATCCAGACGTTCTGGGAGTTTTATGAGAGATGTGACCAAGCTGTAAGATCGGCTCATATTCTCAGGTAAATTCTTACAATATTAGCCATTGTATATACAAGTATTGTGACCAAAAGAAAACATTTTGGCAGAAGAATTAGGCTTAATTGAAAACATCCGTGCATATTTCAATCAAAGAACTGCCAGATGGCCGTCCTAAGTCGGCACCGATTGCCCATTGGTCTCGTTGGTTAATGTGTAGTCTTTTGTGTTTCATATTTCTATGTCGTATATCTCATTTTGGTCTTTTGCTGTGCTGGTTTATTCTTTATTTTTGCATTGGGGTTTGCGTGCCTTTGCCGTGGGTGCTACAACTGAGTCCATATACACATATTGATAAACCACATAAACCAACGAGACCAATGGGCAATCGGTGCCGACTAAGAACGGCCATCTGCCACACAAGTAGTACATGGTGTATTTATCCGGATTACGTGCGCACAACCCTCCCACTTTTCAGGTTACTCAACAGTCTCGAAGAACGCACAATTGAAGCATTATTAAGAATAGTAAAGAACTGATAAAGCGTGTCATTCTCGCATTGTTTTTTAACTTTTAAATTTTCTAATCAAACAGAATCCGTATGAAATATTCCTAAATAAAACATTAAAATTTATACGCTTATTTCACAGAATAATAAAGACAATGACCTACATGTTATTCCTAATCCACGTGGAGACGTGTGGTTACTACGCAGTATCAGTGTATGAAGGAATAGGGACTAACAGATGGGTGTACTCTGGTGAGGGAATAGCGTAAGTACACATGTATAACAGTATCAGTGTATGAAGGAATAGGGACTAACAGATGGGTGTATTCCGGCGAGGGAATAGCGTAAGTACACATGTATAACAGTATCAGTGTATGAAGGAATAGGGACTAACAGATGGGTGTACTCCGGCGAGGGAATAGCGTAAGTGTATACACATACAATCTGCTTCATCATTCATTTAATTTAATATTAGAATTTGAATAATTTGTGTGCGTAAGATAATATTTATTCAAAGTTTGAGTATACTCGTCAGTCGTCACTAGATATATCATCCTCCAGGCGCATAGCCAGAGTACTTCTAGGTAGAAGCACTTTTTCTAACTGGGGTTTTGGGAGCCATCATGAGGCCTCAAGAGGGCCAAGGACGAAGCTCTGGTGAGGAGCCCCCGGAAGCTAATGGATTTTACACCGTTCCAGGAACATTAGAAATTATCCTTTGTACACATGTTTGTCGGATTCTTTTAATTTTGCATAATGATGTGAAAACACCTACGTACTTGCCTATGCGCCTGTCCTCACAGTTTGGTAATTCTGATTATTATAGTTTCAGACAAATCGCTAAAAATGAGGATAATAGCAATAGCTCCTCTTAACTGTACTTTGACAAGGGAACATCTGAATTAACCAAGCATACAATAGAATCTTTTTTATAAATGAATAAAACCATCAAAAGTTAATGAAAAAAATTATAATTTGCTCTTTGCAGGTACATCAGATGTTTCTATCTTGCAACTAAGACTGCCACATCCATAGGTAACAACCCCCACCCAACCAACACACTGGAGTACATCTTTATGACGGTGTACTGGGTCTCTGGTGTATTTGTCTTTGCTCTTCTGATTGGTCAGGTATGGTCATGTGACTATATATTTCAAAAGCTTGGGATACTTTTATTGTTGCTTTGAGAGTTTTTACACTTGAAAAGAAAATTTAATTAATTTTGTTGTCTTAAACTATTTTTCAGTATGTTATCTTAAACTATTTTCAGTAGAATGGAAGAGAAATTAAAAGTTTTAAAAGAAAATCTTTAAGACACAATTTTAGAATTTCTTTAAATTTATATGCCCATTTGAATAAGAATAACCAATGAGGTAATAATTTTAAATGGAATTTCAAGAAATTCATGTGTAGATTAACAGAAAAGACCTCGGCAGTAGTATTTGTCATTTTGGTGCCATGACCTAGATTTGTATCATGTTTCTGGACAATGCATTGTTGCAAGATACATAAAACACAGTGTTATAACTTCAAATTTACTTTTGCTGTGTGTAGATTCGTGACATAGCTGAAGCAGCAGGGAGAGTCAAAGCTTTATACAATAAGAGGATGGATGCAGCACTGTGGTATGTCAAAAGTCTCAATCTGCCCAAAGAAACCCAAGACAAAGTACGCACATGGTTTGTCTATAACTGGCAACAACAGAAAATCATAGGTATGAACAAATATTGCTTTAAGAAATATTTAGTTGAAGACTTTCACGTTTAAATTAACAGAAAAGACCATATAGTATTTGTCATTTTGGTGCCATGACCTGTATTTTCATCATGTTTTGGACTGCATGTATTTGTTTCAAGATACATAGAACATTGTAGAACTAGATCTAGTATGCGGAAAGTTTTTCTTCATATTGCAACAAGATGACTAATGAAAATTACATGATAAAAGCCCATAATGGACAATTAAAGAGCTGTGACCTTGATTGTTACTATAATTTCAATTCGTCTTCCTCGTCTTGTCAATGCAGTCTTTTTGCGGAAACTTTGAAGATCTGAGAAGTTATAGAAAACTTGTTTAGACTTTTAGACTGTAGTGACAAATATGGATAATGACCATATCCCTGTATACAGCACAAAATCAATAATTCAGAAAATCAGAAACCACAGGCATACAAAATCAGGATAAAACAGGAACCAAAGCAAACAAACACAAACCTCCACCATATGAAAAGAAGCGAGTGAGAGTGAGACCAGGTGCCCAGGAAGAGTAAGCATCTCCTGCTTGCATGCAACACCCACCGCTTCAATTCGGTAGAACTGTCACATCCGGTTAAGGATTCAGATTGTATCTAATGCAAAAGGACATTAATGGTTCACTGCCAGATACATGCATATAATGAAAGTCTGCCTAGATATGGGTGTATAAAATGTCTGAAAATTACATCTGATATTTTTTCCCACAGATGAGAAACAGTTGATGGACACCTTACCAAAGAATCTCCGTACAGACCTTGCTATACAGGTCCATTTTAACACACTCAGTAAGGTCAAACTGTTCCAGGACTGTGATAAGAGCCTCCTGTTAGACCTGGTACTCAAGCTGAAGGCCATACTCTACCTGCCAGGGGACTTTGTCTGTAGAAAGGTATATCATAAATGAGTTAAAGAAGATCCTAACAATAATCTCAACAGCACTCACAATAGAGCACACAATTAAGCATCGACGGACCCCTAGCAAGCTAGAGGCGGAACCAGGTGCCCGGGAGGAGTAACCATCCCCTGTTGGCTAGACGCACCCGCCGTCGATGTTTAAGCACGAAAATGAAAACAATATATAAAATTCATGCACTGTCTGACGTCTATATAGAAAGTGCTATGGCGACAATGTATGGGAAATATATTTAAAACACTTACTGTCAAACCAGGCAGATGTCCAGGAGTGATCCTAATGTGCTATTAAGTGCAATTGTTATGGTATAGTAAATCAAAACAGTGAATCTTTATCTTGAAAACTGTACGTGACCAGCTTGGCTTAAATCTCAAGACGACCAAGGTGAAGGCAAAGATAAGGAAGAATTCCTCAACATGACAAAGTTACAGTGATCACAGCGGAACACACACATTAAATGACAAAAAGGAACAAACATATGGAGACCAAGACATACACTCTGAGAGATGGACGTGCAGACAGATGTCCAGGAGTGATCCTAATGTGCTATATATGTTCTGAGGTATTTCAGAAACATCAACATGTAAGCCATAGCTTGACCTCAATAATCCACTCACATGATAATTTTGAAAGAAAATACATGAAAGAAAATTTTGTTTGTATTGGACATATGCATGCAAACCTGCTGGTTGATGAAACTTGGATTTTGTTTTGACAGGGTGAGGTGGGTAAAGAGATGTACATAGTAAGTCAGGGGCTAGTGGAAGTGTTAGGTGGACCAGATAACTCTGTAGTATTGGCTACACTGAAAGAAGGAAGTGTCTTTGGAGAAATCAGGTTTGTCCCAGTACTTCACCATAGAGAGATTGAGAGATAGTAAAATGATTTCTAATTAAAAAGTAAATAAAGGACATTTTAGAACTAACTATCACTTGCAATGTACTGAAAAGTTCAATGAAAATAATTCAATGGATTCCAATGCTAAGAATAAAGTGTTGAGAATGATGAGAATTTGGTAAACTAAGACTGAAGAGAATATGTTAAGTGAATACAACAAAGTTGTAAGACTGAAGAGAAAAATGTACATGTATTAGTAAATGAAATAAAGAAGTTTTATTTTGCTTATTTGGCAGTTTGCTGGCTTTGGGAGGAGAGGGTAACAGACGTACTGCCGATGTACGATGTAAGGGATTTACCAATCTGTTTGTCTTACTGAAGGAGGACTTTGAGGCGGCCATGTCGGAGTACCCCGAGGCTCATAAACACATGAAGAAACGAGCAAAGTATGAGGTTTTGTGTAGCAACTATTTTAAAGACACCAAGAATTTAAATTAAGCCTGTTTGAGATGACAGGGATGACAAATATGGACAATGACCATATTCCCTTTCACAGTACAAAATCGATAATTCAGAAAATCAATATATAAACCGAAGGTATACAAAAACATAGGTAATCACAGATTACGAAGCTCACCTTGTGGCAGCCAAATTCAATTCAATCATAATTCTTAGTACATGTATATTGGCTTTTAAAGACCAAAACCATTCAAGAGGAAAAAGTCATTTTATGAAAGTTTGATCAAAGATACATCCAATACGCAAGTTTGGTACATGTGGCACTTATACTTTGCCCAATATTGGCTTTAAAAGGCAAAATCACTCAAGCGGAAAAAGTAGGTCTAGGTCATTTTATGAAAGTTTGATCAAAGATACATCCAATATGCAAGTTTGGAACATGTAGCACTTATACTTTGGTCAATATTGGCTTTTAAAGGCAAAATCATTCAAGAGGAAAATGTAGGTCAAGGTCATTTTATGAAAGTTTGATCAAAGATACATCCAATATGCAAGTTTAGAACATGTAGCACTTATACTTTGGTCAATATTGGCTTTTAAAGGCAAAATCACTCAAGCGGAAAATGTAGGTCAAGGTCATTTTATGAAAGTTTGATCAAAGATACATCCAATATGCAAGTTTGGAACATGTAGCACTTATACTTTGGTCAATATTGGCTTTTTACGGCAAAATCACTCAAGTGGAAAAAGTAGGTTAAGGTCATTTTTTGAAAGCTTGATCAAAGATACATCCAATATGCAAGTTTGGTACATGTAGCACTTATACTTTGCTCAATATTAGCTTTTAAAGACAAAATCACTCAAGCAGAAAAAGTAGGTCAAGGTCATTTTATGAAAGTTTTATCAAAGATACATCCTCAACTTCGTTGAGGTGAGCTAATCAGAACAAAACAGGAAGCAAAGCATTTTTCCCAAAAATACCCATTCAGCAATGAAAATTTCTAGGAGTATTATTTTTTTCTGAAACAATGCAACAAACTGAGCTTATACCATCTATCATCCATGTCAGCTTCAAACATTACATGATATGAAAATAGAGTTATCTCCCTGTAGTCGCATTACCCTAACCTTAAGAGAAGTGAATTGAGTGTATTCTTATGATAGAACTAACTGAAAATTAAATAATGAAAGGAACCAAACAGTAAAATCATGTCTTCTTATTTGTTTGTAATTTAGGAATCGCGAAAAAATTGTACTCACTAAATCAAAGACACCCTATTTTACCATAAAATCGCGAAACTTGATACTTGCGAAAATTTCTGGTTATACGGTACTCAAAGAATCAATTCAAGTTATGAAAAATCAATTATTCGATCTGTTTCCAAAGCTTTTTTACACTTGTTAGGAAAATACTGACTAATTTTGTTTCAATTTGTTTGATAAATAGATTAGATTAATAATATTCTGATATGAAAGGGATTTAAAATAAGTTTTCAAACTTAAAAATAATTTTCTTCCTTTCATTTTGTATGTTAATGTCTTTCTTGTTCTACAGGAAGCTTTTACGACAGAATGCCAGATTAAAGAAAATAAGCGATGACACAACAGCCACGTCTAAAGTAGAGGAGATCATCAAGCAGTCCGTTCACACAGAGACTCCTAAAATGGTCAAAACCGTCATACAGGTACGTGTTATGTCGTAATTTGATTTCACGGAATCTCAATAACAGCTGGGCACTAGGCAATGTTGTTACTGTATGAAATGCTTGTCATGAGTTTCTTTGTCATGATTAATTAACGAGGCTGTGTCTAATTAGAAAATGATGAACTTCTACCCAAGGTATTTTGTCTAAATTCGGATCATATAATTGCAGTATTATAAAATTCATTTTATGGGAAAGAAAATAGAAGTTGACCGCTCAGTATTATGTAGGGGTCATCTCAAAGATAATGACATCTTACGATGAGACCTTATGGGGTTTTACTGCAAAATAATGATTTTTCTCAAATTTTTCATATTTCTGCACAAGAGATTTTAATTAAATTCATGTTATTTATTTGTTGTACTTCAAATATCATTGTAAGAAAAAGAAATTGGAAGTTTACCGTCATCAAATTTTTCTAATTGTAGAAAGCTTCGTTAAGTGTATGCAATTATGAACAGTAATCACATCTTTAAAGAAATTGATCAAGGCAGGCATATAAAAATAATTTTGCATATACACCCCCCTCCATTTATGAATTTTGTAAAAAAAAAAGATGTAAAATCCCATAAGCATGTATATAATGTAACCATGGACATTTTTGCGTGGGGGTAATTTTCACATATTTTGCGAATCAATGGACTTTGCTCTATTCTTACATTAGAAGATATGTTTTTATCGTAAATATTTCCCCAAAGCGTAACGTCTTGATGTTACAATGGCAAAATTTCTCCCCCAGCAAAAATATAACCATATTTACAGTAAATGAACAATGTCATGCTCTTTCCTTGAAGTAGAGATACTTGGGAAGTTTCAAATAATTTTGAATTAAAGATTTATATCTATATATCTTATATATTGAATAAATTATTGGGGGGGGGGGGGGGGGGGGAAATTGACCTTCAATCACTGACCTTAAAAATCTACAGCATTCTTCATCTCAATTTAGTCAATCTACATGGTAAGTTTGAAGATCCTGGGGCTTAAGGCTCAGTTTACAACTTATCTAAGCATGAACATATTTATTTATGCATGTACATGTAATCTATTCATTATCCCATAAAATTCAAAAACCTGTTCAGATATGAAAGGACATGCTTATTTTTATTTCTGATTGAAGTATACAAATTTTTAAAACATTTTGAAAATAAATGGATTTTTCCTGAATTTCTGAAATATTTTCGTAAGAAACACTATTCTAGCCTCAAAATGACCTTGAGCTTTGACCCCTGACCTTGAAAATCAATGGGGTTCTTCATTTTATTGCAGTCAATCTGAAAATGCTAAGTCTAAAGATCCCAGGACTAAAGGCTAAGCCTATATATAGCTTGCCTTCAGCATGAACATATTTGTATATGCATGCAACCTCCCCCCTTCACTAATGCAATTTTTTTTCTCAATTAACAAAAAGATATTAACAAAAGATATAAAATTCTGTCATATATGTAGATGTACATACTTTCTCCTTGAAGAATATAAAATTTCAAAAACATCTCAACTTAAAGTGGCTTTTTAATAAATTTTTCAATATTTTTACCAAAAAATTCTGTCTTGGATACAATGACGACCTTGACATTTTATGGGTGACCTTGGAAATTTTAGCAATCTCTGTCACGATATAACACATGTATTACTTGACTACAGGTGCTTAACCCAGAATCTCAAGTTGGAAAGAAGTTGCGAGCGAAGTCATACGACAGTAATATGGTTGAACACGGCACCTTACCAAACATGAGTTTACCTCACATCAAAATAAAGAGTGAAAGTGACATGGAGGAAACGTCCGCCTCGAATAAGGAGGAGATAACTCCTACAGAAAATAAGCTAGAGCTGAAGAAACCAAAGAGGTCACAGTCACTGCCCATGCCCACAGATCAGGAGGTTGAGGATTTCTTTGACGAAATTTTGGCCGTGGAGGTTATACCGTCATCTGACTTTGATGAACTGCAGGCTCAGGAGTTAAAACGGCAACTTTCATTGGAGGATCATCATGAGCCAATGACTGAGGTGAAGAAAGGCATCTTAAAGAGAGACGATACCTTACAGACAGAGAACAGTGAAGAGAGTGCAGACTCCGGTAAATAACATGTTTTTGGTATAATCTTGTTACAGGTATTAGGTATAATTTAGGCTCTGCTTCATTGCAAAATAGGTTTAGAGATAAGCTTTTTGAAACTCATTTATCATCATAAGTGTATTGGAATTTTTTTTGGTGAAAACCATTTTCTTGGCTAATGGCTCGACAACCTTATTCTGAGAATTTTGATGATACCAAAAATTGAATTCCTGCCTTATATTCAATATATTTATAATAATCAGTTTTTCAAATGAGAACCTATATTACAGTACTGAACATTTGCTTGTTAAATAGAGTAGTGATCACTTTCGATTATTCAAAATCTAGGCAATAAATCTGTATGTTGGCTTTATTTACATAAATATTATGATTTTGTTTTTTAAAGGAGTGCAAGTGTTTAAAGCGACAAGTCCTACAGAGAGTTCCAGCAAGACCACCAGTAATCAGGATAGTAAGGAGTCGTTTCTCAGTAACGACACGGCAGACGTGTTCAAAGACACCAAATCGTGGGTAGCCAATCAGAACAAAGAGATGGAATTGTCAAAAACCGATGAATATCTCAACAGAATATTTGAGGAGTCTCTCGACCTTGATAAGGAAATACAGGAACTGAAAGACGTTCTTGAAGAAACAGAACCTGCTGTGAGTAAAGCCAAAGAAGAAAATTCTCCGAAAAAAGTTGAGGAACAAATTTCTACCCTAAATGAAAATGCGCAAATTCCTTCAAAGAATGAGGATGGAGAGGTATCGCAGAATAATAAAGAGGTGATTCAAGAACCAAACAGAAGCAACACTATAGTAATCACTCCTGCTAAAGATGATAATGTATCGGTTCTGAAACCTGAACCGCAGAAAAAAATCTCGGATCTTTCTCCTACAGTGAATGACATTAGTCGTAAAAGACAGAGAGCGCTTTCTATATTCAGCGATGACTCAAGCGACTTCGGAAAAGGAGAAACACTGATTGATTTTATAGCGAACGATGTGCGTGAAAACAATGGGAATGTGAAAGGTCAACCTCACGAGGTCAAGGCCAATGGAATACCACCATCCAATCAGATTACATGTTCTGTAGAGGTACATCGAGAGAAAAGTATAACGCCTGCGTCAATTACAGAATGGCTCGATGTGGGAATGTCTCAAAATAACAACATGAGGAAAAGGAAAGAAAGTGTTGTGACACCTCCCACAGACCTGAAATATTATGAATCCAGTGTTTGATAAATGGTCACTAATTCAAAGGTTGACGCTACATGAACCAACAAAGCTTGTATCAAGAGGAAAAAGTAAATTATGAAATTATCAGAGTGAAGATGTGAAATATTTGAATCAAGTGATTGATAAATGACTGCATATTTTCAAGAGGAAGGATTTTATAATGATTTTATAATGATTCAGGAGATGTAATCGATGTGACCAACAAAACTTGTGACGGTGAAAAAGCTGAATCATTGAACATATCAATGTGGTAACATTTTGTGATGCTTTGTGTAGCCTTTGTAACATACAAACGAATATGATCAGGTAGACATGATCTTTTTTCACAATTGTCCTTAATAAGTCAATAACCAATAATTTACATGTCCGTGAATTGGTAACACTGAAATATCCTTTTGACAGAAAGTCCTACATCCATTCACGAACAACTGTCCAAGTATTAATGTCATCAACAAAATCACTTGCTGTATGTACTTCACTTCCTCCTTACCAAAAGCAATGTTGTTATTCATATTTTTAATCTTCAATGTTAGAAAAGGGTGCTGTTGAATATATTGTTTGTTTGTTAATTTTTAAATTAATGTCTTGTTGCATAAATATGTGCTAAAAGAAGTCTTTTTTACTTCTTTGGTTGTCTGTACTGCTATAGGGACATACAGCATATTTTCTCAACACTTCTATGACAAGTCATTTGATAAATGAAATAACTTTAAGATTAAAGTCTGAAAGCAGTCAAGATTCAGACAATTGGCAATACAGTGAGCAAAAACTTTAGTGATAACCAGAAATCAAAGCATTGGAGTTATAGTACAACTTTTGTCATATATCCCTTCATACAAAAAAATGTTATGATCGCTGAGCGATATAAGTCCCCTACCGGCGGCATATATTTATGTCCTGCAACTCTGCCTATGAATTACTCTTCAATTAAACATATATGAGTTTAAATTAAACTTACTGTCTGCGCAGCTCAGTTCTGATGTTTTATCTGCTTTATCGATTCGAAAAAAGAGGTCAAGCGTGACAAAAGTAGAACTTGCTCTGTAACTATCAAAGACTAAGCTGAGTATCAAATTTCACCTGAATATCTCTATTTGTTGCAGAAAGAAGTCTGGAAAACTGACAAAAACTGAATTTTCCAAGTCATAAAGGGGCATAACTCCTCGAAAAATAGGTGAAGCGTGACAGAAGTCGAACTTGCTCTGTAACTATCCAAGACCAAGCTGTGTATCAAATTTCATCTGAATATCTTCATCCGTTGCAGAAAAAAAAGTCCAGAAAACTGACAAAAACTGAATTTTCCAAGTCATCAAGGGGCATAACTCCTTGAAAAATGGGTCAAGCGTGATGAAAGTCAAACTTGCTCTTTAACTATCCAAGACCAAGCTGTGTATCAAATTTCATCTGAATATCTCAATCCGTTGCAGAAAAAAGTCCGGAAAACTGGCAAAAACTGAATTTTCCAAGTCATCAAGGGGCATAACTCCTCGAAAAATGGGTCAAGCGTGATGAAAGTCAAACTTGCTCTTTAACTATCCAAGACCAAGCTGTGTATCAAATTTCATCTGAATATCTCCATCCGTTGCAGAAAAAAGTCCGGAAAACTGACAAAAACAGGATTTTCCAAGTCATCAAGGGGCATAACTCCTCGAAAAATGGGTCAAGCGTGACGAAAGTCGAACTTGCTATGTAACTATCCAAGACCAAGCTGTGTATCAAATTTCATCTGAATATCTCTATCCGTTGCAGAAAAAAGTCCGGAAAACTGATATTCGGACAGACGGACAGACGGAGGGACAGACAGACCGAGAGGAAACTAAAAAAAAAAGAGGGACTAAAAAAAACTTCTTGCTTCAACTTACATTTGAATGATGCAATGTACATGTACTTAATTTAGCCGGATCCATATTTTAGCAGAATATAAAGTGCTTTTAAGATTGTTCTAAATTAAGACTACACTAAATAATCAATTTAATTCTTATACGTTATAATAAAATGCAAGTCAAGTACTCTAATCTATGATTAATAGATGTATGTCAAATTGTCAATTTATGTCTATTTCTGCTAAAATTTGGTTCTGCTAAAATAAGAAAACATACAATCATTATTAATTGGATGAAATATTATGAATGAAGCAGATGTTCAATCCACAGGCTCTCATGTAATCTTTATATTAATTACATTCGTACATGATACTAGAATGAGAAATGGACCAAAACATTCAATTCAGTAATTATGATATTTATTAAAACTAATAAAAATTGACAATTCTCAACAAGTGAAATACATTAGTTCACAATGAAATTGAACAACTTAACAACTGAATGAATTTCTCATCCAATAAAATAAATTGTAAAAAGTACCCCTATTCCGTACATAGACAAATTGCACACTTAAAATGTCTACATACGCAAAGATTAAAATTTCTGAAAAGCTAATTCATTATGCAACTTAGATAGCATTTATGACAGATACAAGAAAGGATGGAATCTCAGACAGTATGCAGTTGGAAGTACATGATTTAGTACAGAAAATTCGTCATTTTAAAATGCTGAAGTTATAAAATTCAAATGTGTTATGTATTAAAATTAAATGTAATTTTAATGCTTCTGAATCAGTACTTTTTAATCTTATTCATTTTAAAAATATCATAAAAAGTATTTGACAAAATGATATTGCACATAATCTTTGTTACAACATTTGATGAAAATACAAATGTAAGCACGTCCTTACTGAGCAAATAAAATAATTCAAAGGAATGCATGTGTCGCCTGCGAAACATAGCGACACTTAGGAATCACTTTGATAGGGTGTGACATCCAAGTGTGACAGACAGATGGACAACTGACAAAGTGATCCCTAGGTGTCGTTATGCTTCGCAGGCAACACAAAAATGAGACCACAGTAAGAAACATAAATTTTTCTTGTATCAGGATCAATATATATTGCCAATCAATTAGCGGTAAAATCGGGGGCATAAATTAAACCTAAAGTTTAGGGTACAAGCACACAAAGGTTGATTTATTCAAAACTGATATCTATTACTTTGTACCTAGAATCATGCGTCACTTTACTGTATGTGTACTTATTTTAGCGGGATTCATATTTTAGTGCAGTTAGCACTACAAAGACTGCACTTAGCTTAGCCTAATTACATTGTATTGAACTTTTATTGATTAATGTTGAAAATAAGTCATATACGCTAATACATGATTATGCTAATGTCAGTTTGCTCATTTTTGCCAAGTTTGCGCTAAAATTTGGTTGCGCTAAAAGAAGATTGATATGAAATTTATGTACCTCGATGAAATGATTACAGAGGAAGTCCAAAAAAAATACTTTCAAGACATAATCGAATGGTATAGCTGCAGAAGATGACATATCTTTATCTTAAAAATTACGAAAAACAAAGACGAATAAAATCACTATTCCACAGAGTTCTTGAAATCTTTCAATGAAATATCGGTCTTGGGGATTTTTATCGGTCCAAATAATAGATATAACGCGAGATTTTATCGAACCAAACAATTTTTTATCGGCAAATCTGATAAAACCAATACATTTCATTAATTCTGATTCCAACATACATGTACATGTACATCTACATGTACGAACATACTAAATACTACGAATCTTTTGCAGAGGAACATCTAGAAAGAGAATGACAGACAATTGGATAGACAAATGGACAGACTTAATGGGAATTTTCAAACAGTACTCTTTGATTTTGCTTGTAGATGCCTATTTAGGATTTCATGCAAACTAATAAAATGTTTAAAAAGAGACAAAAATTAAATTACGACGATAAAATAGTTGCACCAGGCAATATTTGGCAACATTGATATTGAAGCACTTATGTACATGCATGGAAATATCCAGTACTATGTACATGTAAGTCTTGCACCCGTTACACTTTACTAGTCCAATGTATATCTGCACCCAGTACTGCGCATCTAAATAAGCGTTACTCTGAATTTCTCTGAGGAGGGTACCAACCAAGTACTAAGCATTATTTTTGTCAATTCTCGCAAGTCCATATGTACCTGGTGCTACGTATCTCGAGCAGTGGTACCGTCCATTTCTCCCATTTCTTGTTGTACACGTCTGTAATAGTTACTGTACGATGAACTCCGTAAGAAAGGATCCATGATTTGGTCGTATCCTAAATCCTCTTCTGGACTAGACAATTCATTGTCACCTTCTGGTAAAAGAAAAATAAAGGGAATGCAAGCATCACATACATGCAAACATTTTTTATATAAGTGTTACTTTTAGATTAAGATCAATTGGTGAAGATTGAGGCATCAAATGAAAGCTTTTGTCACAATTAATGTGCATGTGGAATATATCAAAACACAAGTTTTCCTTGGGGTTATTTTACAGC
This sequence comes from Pinctada fucata, assembly GCA_028142955.1. Taxonomy (NCBI): domain Eukaryota; kingdom Metazoa; phylum Mollusca; class Bivalvia; order Pterioida; family Pteriidae; genus Pinctada; species Pinctada fucata. Next base: position 20,051,750 of record AP027113.1, on the reverse strand, counting down.
CATACAGAGAAGAAGCTATAGATTTCTAACAATGATAAAAGAACATTTACCTAGATGAAAGCGTGCGGACATTAGCTCTGACAGTCCATCATCGTCTCTATCAAATGCACTGTGTGGATCCACATCTGTAATGAGCATTGAACGATAAATACCTGTACTTTGTCCTGTTACGGGTAAAACGTAAAATTTATAAATTAAGGAAACATTCACATTTTTTCCAGTATGAAACGGGGCACATTACAAAACATGGAATAATATTTAGTGAACTTAATCTGTCTAGCAAAAAGGATTGTCAACATTTTTTTTTTATCTCAAAGACGTTTTATTCTCTTCTTTAGTTTGTAGGATAAGAGTCTTCTGCAAATACCATATTGCACGATACAGTCCCAAATGATCATGCATTGACCTTGACTGAATTTACATGTAATCTTCAGCATGCTCAGAGATGTTAATTTCCTTCATACATGTAAATTATACCAGTATGAATTTGGTGAAAATGGTTTTGGAAATGCAATTTGCCTAAATCAAATAAACATTTCTATTTAGCTTAAATGTCTCTGTTCTGTATATCTACATGTATGTGACTAATAACAGACATGATAACGATACATACCATCCCCATAAAAATATTCTACTTCATCGTTTTCATAGAACTGAGGGTCTTCATCCGGGTAATCATTCCTCCAGTTAGATTCCTCATTTTCATCATCTTCATCATCATAAACTTCATCGTCATCATCATCTACTCCGTTATCTAACTGATGTGCGTTAAAGTCCAGCACATCTAACGATAACGAGCTTTCTAACAGTCTGAGATGTAGATCACTATTGTTCGTGTAATATAAGTCGTATACGTATTCCTCTTGTCCGGCATTGGACACCACTTCTCTCACCATCGGCACTGAATTACACGTAATCCCAGTAGCACTCTGACTCTCCTGAAATTCAGTAATACAAAATTGTAGATATGAAGCTTTATTTGTATCATGAAATTGTCGTTCTACAATGTATTGCATGTTTAAAGTTACAAAAATATTAGATTTTTTCAAGTTCATAAGACTAATTCAGTACAACAGAAATTCTTTTAGAGTAAAAGTCTGTAGGAATTTTGATATGCTTCAATTGTGAAAAGGTAAAGAACACATTTTAAATAAGGCGAGAAGCAGAAGATGATTATCCCACATCAGAGTTTACGAAAGTGCCGGATTGCCTGAGTGATCTCCGGTGGATTTTTCAAATGTCCGACAGTTTCTGGTTCCGAGCTGGACAAAATGTCCTAATGATTTTTTGTTCCAAGATAATAACACATCATTTTTTCTAAACATATACAATATTTGATTTTCAAATAGACATTTAAGTCAATATAAAATTTGTTGCTCCGACATCGCCATGCTCTTTCAACTTCAGATTAAAAAGTATCCGTCATATTGTCACATTATTGATCGTTGGTTAAATGTGAAGTATTCAATAGTATTAATTTATTGAACATGTTTAAAAGAATAACATTGTCCCAACTAAGATCTGTCTATAAACACGTACAACGATAGATATTTCAGTGAAGTCATAGTGCGTCCCATATATTTTTCGGCATTGCATCACGAGTCATTTTACAGTAAGGGTGCAAGTTATCAATGGCCACAATAAAATGCTTACCGGTACATGCCCACTTTATTCACATTTTGTAAATGAATACTAGAGAAAATTGTATCGATATTGTACCCATTGACAATATAGAGATACTGACCATGTGCCGTAACGTGTCACGGATATATATTTAAATAATGTTCATGATACATCTTGTGATTTTTTTTTCAAATTTGTATACTTTTCAGTCTTTCTCAGATTTTTTCTATATATACAAACAGCAAATTTGAAATAAACCACAATAATGATAATGATTTTGTAATTGTCCGGTAATTTTTAGCTTTGTCCAGTAGATTTTAAGAAATTTCATTAAACTACAGGACAAATGTCCTGTGGATTTTTGGTCTCATTCGTAAACTCTGCCACATACTGCACAGCATTCCAATTTCCTTAAAACAAGGCGAGGATCAAACAGTTTACAGGCCGATGTTGGCAACCACCCGGTCATTTAAATGCATACCTGAGTGAAATAGGCTTAGTAGGCATGACATACTTTCTTTGAAGATAACTCCATCAATTGAACTAATTTTCTTAGAGTTGTTACATCAAAGACATAACGACAGGTACCAGTAATCCTTCACTATGCTAATGAGATACATAAGTCTCACCTGTTTTAAGCTGTCAATCAAACATTGATAGGGGTAGAAGGATAAAAACGAACCAATTGGATAGCAATTAGAGATGCTAACCCTATTACGGTCAGTGAGGAAATGACAGAAAATTTACCTGTCCCCTTATACATGTATAGTCCCTGTCTGCCTTTAAACCCATTACCTCTTACCAGTATGCCTTTTATGTTATATCTGTATAAGTATTCCAGAGTTCTAAGTAATAAATGCAGTAAATACTGATTAATGTATTATTTACAGATGTTGCATATATAAAAGAGAATGTTATAAATGCGTATCTACATGTATTATACCAGTTCATTTATTTTACAATTCATTTACATGATAAAATTTACCTGCATTAATGACTCAAACGTAGGTAAAGGTCTTCCCTCAATCTCTACATCATACAGCTGGAATACCTTTTCTGTACTACTGACACCATTATCATCTCTCACTGACCTACTTCTACTTAAATTTGTGTCATTGTCTGACCTATTTACACGTAAGATCTCCTTTTCTGATGAGTTTGTATCACTTTCTGCAATATTGCCTGAGGCCTCATTACAAAACTTCTTCTTTGATTGAAGTGTTTGAGTTTTGTCTTCCGACTTCTGCACCAAGCATCCTTCAGAATTTGATGCTGTTTTACTGTTACTGTCACGATGTACACAAAGTCTGTCTTTGGAAACAGAATCTCGTTCATTTTTATCAGTTTTTTCTGAGGATTTCTCTTGAATTTCATCACTTTCATTGTTTTGAATATCTAGATTGGCCAAATCTAAAGCTCTTTGTTTCGATACGATTTTGAAGCGAGCATTTTTCACGGTTTCTTTTTGACGATGCCGTGATTTTTCACTGACATTTACATGATGTTGTTTGTATTCCTTTTCTATCTTTTCCTTTCTAATGGCATCTCTGATCTTTCTTGAAATGGCCTCATCCTGTCAAATATTGAAATAAACATTCTTACATTACTACAAGATTTGTTTGTGAAACATCAATGCCCAATCAACATCTTTATTAGTATAATATCTGTAACCTGTACATGAGTGTAGTAGGTCAAACTCCAAGTGTAACAAAAATTTGTATTGGTACTGAAGTGTCACCCGAAAAGTAAGAACTGTCTCTAGTTTAACCAAGTAGCGGAAGGATTTTAAAATTGGGGATTTCAGTACATGTATAAGCACATATACAATGTACTACATATCTTAACCATCCTTCAGAGGGAGAATCTCTTGTATCAATCATTCTGTATGACAATGATCAGGATTACTAGCACATACACTGTGATTATAAAATTCCCTTATTATAAATGTTAAAAGGCTTGATACATGTATCTTGAGAAATATACATTGAAATTCTAAACAATGGCATAAGAAGTGGATGCGTGCAATGCAAAAACCTCAAAAGAGATTGGTTTCTGAGGTGATCAAGTTGCATGAAGCGTGGACAAATAATGAAAAGGTACAAAACAACATTTAAATCTACTCAACTACCGGTATGGTATATACAAGGATTGAGTTTTACTGTGCAAGCTTAGCCGCAGAAACGGCCAACGACTTGATAAATCCAGGACTGGAATTTAGGTTATGGTCGGCACAAATCGGCAAGTTTTCCAAGGGATTACCGACTATGCCTGACTCTAGTAATAAAGCAAAACTCAACCGCAATCGTATTTACCTCATCGTCTATAGACAAGTGTACGTAATACCTTACTCCCCCTTGTCGGATGTTATACACAAAACTGCGTCTCCGGTGAGTTTTGCTCGGAGAGTATATACAACAAGATCAGAGCCTATATTTTATTATACTTCATATACAAGAATTTTGATAGTAAAATCAAACAAAAACATTAAATTGCACTTTAATTGCTATTCTAAAATTTGTTCGAAGTTTTCGCATGTAACATGTGTAAGTCTCCGAAAGAAACTCACCAGAAACGCAGTTTTGTGTATGACACTCGATTTTATGCATATTATCTAATATGCCTGAATTTTGGCCCACTCAGCGGACCCTTCCAAATTAGCGATTTATAATTTTATAATTGCGCTCAAACGCCTATCCGTTAAAAGAGATTTCATAAGTTGAGGAACTAGATTGCATGTAAAGATGGGAGCCCACAATAATTGCCGCATTCGCAGAATTCGAAAGGCACATGCTTGTTTAAAGTTTTAAATGTACTTCCCTAGACCAAGCGCTCGTCTATCATAACTTACAACTCAACATGCCCAATGTTCTCAAAAACTTTGAGAGGAAATTTACAAGAAAGAGACATAATTATCAATGTACTAATAATACATAATTTATGACTGACGGTTCAAAGCCAACGAGAAGACAGGGCCCGGGTTACGGCAAGATTTCTTACATGTATAACAATGTAGGAATGAGAAAGCTACTGAGTTGATTTACAATTCTATTTGGATAGAATATTGTAACATGGAAATTGAAAATGGGCATGGCTTAATCAGGTGGGGCACCACCCCTGATTTGCGAGAACGTCTCTATAATGCGGTATTATTCCTGAATTGGGTTGTGAAAATATCTCGCAAATGCGAGATAATTGTGATCATAATGAGAATAAATCTGAATTTTGCGGAAAGAATGCAAAAGCGCAGGACGTTTCCTGTTTGGTTCGAATTTCCTCTGCCCAATAAACATAAAAATGTTTCCCATGAACGTATCGGATGCTGCAATGAAGCAGGAACTTGAAAATTAGATACGCTTCAGGCTGAGAATCTTACCTACCCCTGACTTCAATGTTTATTTTCACCTTGAAATAAAATTTCTTTGATGGAAAAAGCCAACTGAGATGGTTGTGACATCTTTGAAAAACATTTCTATGCACTGACCCGGATATGACATTTGCATAAAAAGCCAATGAGCATCAATCTAGTTCACTGCCCTACTTTCGTTATCAGTTCCTGTCATCATGTATAGAGCATAGTACGTAACATAGACTTGTGCATGTTGAATGTTCAGGAACATTGGAATTTTCTTTAATGCTCCATCGTAATTTCAAATTGGTATCATCTCAGACTACTGTACATTGAATAATTTTATTCATCATGCTAATTTACTTTTTTTTCATAGAATAAATGTATTTGTGAAAAAATAAAACAAATTGTCAGTATTGACATATTCAAATATTTCAATTATTTTCTTCTTCTTGAATGTAGAAATGGCATATTATGAAATAAATATTCAGGTTTTTTTTTTTATTATTTTATGTCAACATCACTTATTCATTACTAAACATAATGAAATCTGGATAAAACGATCGTTCTTATGACAAATGTTGACAGTTTGGAAAGACAACTCTTACACAATGCATCTCTGATGAACAACAACATTGAATATCATAACCCTAATGGGCCGCCATAGATCAATGACCATGCACTCTCTTCCCAGCAGACATTTCAACGTTGAATAAACGTTGATTCAACGTTGAACTTCAACGTTGAAACAACGTTGAATTATGGTCTAAAATGAAAGTTGTGTCAACGTTGAAATGCCAACGTTGTTTCAACGTTGAAGTACCAACGTTGAATCAACGTTTAGATATGGACATTGTTGCAACGTTGAAATCTCGACGTTGTTTTAACGTTGAAATTTGGTTTAAAATGAAAGTTGCGTCAACGTTGAAACTTATACGTTGAAGTATGTTTACTCTCTTTTTTCCTCACACCAGCCGCATTCTACAAGTATATTCCTCCTTTCAATATGATCACTGGACTTTTGACAGACTGAAGAACATGTGCCCAAAGTCACAATAAATTCTTATGAAAAAGTGAAGGAATTTTCGTTACCTTCATCACCAAATAAAAATAAAAAATTTTGTTCATTCTAGATAATGTCCTTTCTGTTATCATTTCTACATACTTAATATAAATTCAGAAACTAAACATCGCGATTATCATTTTAAGAAGAATAAAGCCTGTGTTTGTGAAACACAAATGCCCCCGGTGGCATCTTTGTTAGTATGAACACTATCACTTACCATTCAAAAGTTATGCCAAATGTTAAAGTTTTTGAAAAGTAGGTCAAAGGTCAAAGTCAAGGTCACAAAGGTCAAAAATTTTGGTATCAATGGAAAGGTCTTGTCACAAGGAATACACATGTGAAATATGAAAGCCCTATCACTTCCCATTCAAAAGTTATGCTCAATGTTAAGGTTTTTGAAAAGTAGGTCAAAGGTCAAGGTCAAGGTCACGAGGTCAAAAATTTTGGTATCAATGGAAAGGTCTTGTCACAAGGAATACACATGTGAAATATGAAAGCCCTATCACTTCCCATTCAAAAGTTATGCCAAATGTTAAAGTTTTTGAAAAGTAGGTCAAAGGTCAAGGTCAAGGTCACGAGGTCAAAATTTTTGGTATCAATGGAAAGGTCTTGTCACAAGGAATACACATGTGAAATATGAAAGCCCTATCACTTCCCATTCAAAAGTTATGCCCAATGTTAAAGTTTTTGAAAAGTAGGTCAAAGGTCAAGGTCAAGGTCACGAGGTCAAAAATTTTGGTATCAATGGAAAGGTCTTGTCACAAGGAATACACATGTGAAATATGAAAGCCCTATCACTTCCCATTCAAAAGTTGTGCCCAATGTTAAAGTTTTTGAAAAGTAGGTCAAAGGTCAAAGTCAAGGTCACAAGGTCAAAATTTTTGGTATCAATGGAAAGGTCTTGTCACAAGGAATACACTTGTGAAATATGAAAGCCCTATCACTTCCCATTCAAAAGTTATGCCCAATGTTAAAGTTTTTGAAAAGTAGGTCAAAGGTCAAGGTCAAGGTCACGAGGTCAAAAATTTTGGTATCAATGGAAAGGTCTTGTCACAAGGAATACACATGTGAAATATGAAAGCCCTATCACTTCCCATTCAAAAGTTGTGCCCAATGTTAAAGTTTTTGAAAAGTAGGTCAAAGGTCAAAGTCAAGGTCACAAGGTCAAAATTTTTGGTATCAATGGAAAGGTCTTGTCACAAGGAATACACTTGTGAAATATGAAAGCCCTATCACTTCCCATTCAAAAGTTATGCCCAATGTTAAAGTTTTTGAAAAGTAGGTCAAAGGTCAAGGTCAAGGTCACGAGGTCAAAAATTTTGGTATCAATGGAAAGGTCTTGTCACAAGGAATACACATGTGAAATATGAAAGCCCTATCACTTACCATTCAAAAGTTATGTCCAATGTTAAAGTTTTTCGGACAAACAGACAGACAAACAGACAAACAGATAAACAGACAAACAGACAAACAGACGGACAGGCCAAAAACTATATGCCCCCGAATCTTTGATTCCGGGGGCATAACTAAGGGATCAAAAGTTACGAAAATTCCTTTTAATTTTTCTTAAGTATTTTTGTGAAACAGGCTGCTGCTTTTATTTTCCATTTGTCTTTTTGTTGCATTTTCCATGCAAAATTTGTGTAAAATACATGCATGTGTATCAAGCAAAAGACTTAGAATATTTTGTCTCCACACTCGGTCCGTATTTTCATCATATCAAATCTAATACAGATAACATGAAACTCAAATTTTCTTTTAATTTAATACTTTACTTCTCTTTTTTATTAATTTTCTTTTTTATACAAGTATGGTATTTATAAAGTTTATCTTTCACCAAGTTGTTTTCAATGTTCAAAGACCTGCTTCCACAGTTTCCTAAACGTTTTTCCAAACAGCTTCGTCAAAGATACTACATGGTCGTTGAAAATGATGCATCTAATAAAAAAAAAAACTCAATTTAGTGGAAAGTTCATCTTCGTCTTGTACTAAATTAACTTAGATATTTTCTTAACGATTACATGATCGTAAATGTAGTATATACTTTACATACCTTCTTCGAATTTTGACAATGAAGTTTGCTCTCAAGTTCCTTCTTATGATTCGGCAATGCTTTGTATCGTTTAGTAGTAATCTGAAAGTAAAACAGAAACTCAATACTTGTGTCTTTATTTATACAAATACATCTTCAATTTTTTAAATTGATACATTATACAAAGCTTACACCCCGCTCTCATAGAAAAGTTATTTATTGTAAAATGAATAGCCCGGGATGTCCAACTCCAATTTGGCGAAAGGGGGGGGGGGGGGGCGATGTTTGCGGCGAACAGCATAGATTTCAGTCAGCACAGAGACATCTAAAAACATATCCGCCTATAGATCATACAGAAAGAGTAACACCACGAAATATAAAAACGGTGTAACGATATGTTCATATTAGTTTTTACTAGGAGTCAGACACCATCGTCCCCAATATTTTAATGGCTTTTAAAATATTGAGAGAGAGAGAGAGAGAGAGAGAGAGAGAGAGAGAGAGAGAGAGAGAGCGCTCCGCTATTTATCTCTGACCTTGTTTATAAAGTACACAGAAAAGTTACATCACTTGTATTTATGGACGGCCGGCGCTAGCACGCTGAGTCAAAAGGAGGTCAAAAGGCATGCACACTGCATATACGTACACATGATATAGATACAACGTTTGTATCTTGATTTGGTTTGTTACCATAGTATATTTCTTTCGCTCACTTAAACGAATATTAAAAAAAAAGAAATACTTAATATAATACATGTAACATGAGCACAGAACTACAGAGACAACAAAGTCGAAGTTTATCACGATAATACCAAAACTTCTCTGTCGGCACACTTCAATAAGTTAACAATGAGAATGTCTCTAGATAGTACTTCAATGTTCTTTTGATAATCATTTTATGAAGAAAAGAAACGAAATACAAGGTAAAATTTACTCACTTTATCTGTGTTCTCCATCCATGCTAACTCCTACTCGGACTCCATTCAAATTTGAAGCAATGCATGAGTCATCTGACCATCCTTTGTTTTGATTGGCGCGTTAGAGGATGTAGATGCTGACCAATATATCAAGGTCTACACGATGTTTTATGCAATGTATTTCCCGAGAGGACGAATTTACAAGGGGGAGAGGGTAACGCCCCGTCACGGATCAAGTCGGCGAGGTGGGTGTGAGAAACCCTTGGACTTTGCTGAACATTTTCGTTTTTACAGTTTTTTTTTTCAAAGTCAAAGACCATTCCCTTAGACTCACTTTTTATACCTGACCAATTTCGTGTCTGATCCTTGTTTAAGAAACGTTTACTTTTCACATAAATGCAAGACTTCTCCAATTGACAGAAAAGAATAGATTCGCACACGTGTGCCTACTTCATCTACCCCTCCCTCCCCTTTCTTTCTGTTATCTTTTTTTAAATGATGATTCATTTGGTTGAAACATGCAACGTCATGTGACGTTGATAAATTCAACGTCGATTTTAGCAACGTTGTACAACGTTGAAATATAGTTGATCAACGTCGTCAACTTGGATCAACCATATTTCAACGTTGAATCAACGTTGCGTGTCTGCTGGGTTGTAACGATGATTTTGCCTCAATGCGCAATCTAAATTCTAATATGTGCAATAGGTTTGAGAAATGAAAGTAGAGAACCTCAGCTCATCACATGTACATGTAAGTAAGTTTGTAGAAAAATAACGAAGTTTGCTGGAGAAATTACCAAATTTGTTATGAGGATATGACACAGAAATACGGAGGAGTAATTTCAATCAAGCATATTTCAAAGTCACATCATTATATTGCATAAAACTTGATTAATGTCAAGAAGGAATGTGATCTTAATATTCGTGCCATTGGCCGACAATGCTGCCCCTTACGAAATCTTCCTCACCAAAATCTCATGAGAAATTTAGGGTAGAATCTCACCTCAGATTTCTCATGTGCATTTTAACATGCAAATTAGGTGAAATTCCTCACGTGAGAAATTTTTCTCACCAAAAATCTCATGTGGAATATTTTTCTCACGTGAGGAATTAAGGTAGGTTCTATAAATATTTTCTCACGTGAGTCTCACGTGAGAAATTTTCCTAACAGTATCATCAAATCTCACATTTAACTACAGATGTAACACATACATTGTACCAAGAAATACACATGAATAATTTGAATAAGAATATTAGCTTGTAAATCTTTATAGGCACAACAAGACGAATTCTAATACTTGCTGCACAAATTGAGTATAAATTCTACATGTTTTCATACTTTCTTAATAATTCTCACTCAAAACTTTAAAATATTGTGCATTCACTTGCATTTATAAATAAATAAAATATTTAATGATTTACTGTTAATAAAGTAAATTCAAGATGAAAAAATGCAAACACTTGACTAAATTTACTTTGCTATTTGAATAGAGGGGAATTCAAATGTACTTAGAATTTACATTTTAATGACAAGTCAAACTAATATGAAACAACAGAGGACATTCAGAGTAATTAATATCAGAAAATTAAAATAAAAGCTGTTAGTTTCGAACTAATATCCAAGATGTGGAAAAGTCAGACTAACCTGAATATGTGAGCTGTGCCTATATCATTTCTTTTCAAAGTACAAATGTACTCAAGTTAATTCACGAACTTCTTCAGCCTTTTAGAAATGTTGGAGCCAAATTCAATTTACTTTGAAAAATATACAAGTCTTTGATTGGATATTCATGTCATGTGACAATTGGTTGTTCCTTTTCTCACATGAGATCTCAGGTGAGGAAACAGTACTTTGAAACTTTATAGCTCTGGACAGTATAGTTAGTGCACAAATATATCTAAGATCTAATTCCTCACGTGAGTCTCATGTGAGGAATTCAGTTTTGCTTAAAGAAGTCCTCTACTCGTGGGTATTTTCACTTACATATACTCGGACAAACTCAAATTACAAAGTATTGGTAGTTCCATAAAAATATATTGTCTCGTTTATCCATGAAACAGCGATTTATAGGCCCATATCAACAAGCTAGCGATTTAACACAGAACTAGTCTGCAACTTCCGCCGAAATTGAAAGTACAAATTCGTGACGTCAGATGTGTGTATACACTACACTTTCACACGATGACGTAATGTGAAATATAGTACATGTGTCTCTTTGTTTATATGGTACATTTATAATTATTTTTCGGTTTAACCATTTTCAAAGTAAATTAGACATCAGTGTTTTTTTTAAAAGACCCGTACAATTTTATTGTCGGATCCATCCAGGTGGAGTGGGGGGGGGGGGGGGGGGTTCTTCCCCATTCCTGGTAAGACTTACATGAACACGGAAAATATTAAATAATGAAGGAGGGAGGGTGAGAGATCGAAATTTTATAGGATATGAAATCCCAAGTTAAGCCTTTCCTAGCTGTCTAGATGGGATCTCAAAATGATATTCTAATCAGCTTATAAATAGCTAGGATTGAGGGGGGAGGGGGGGGGGGGCGCATCTGTAAAGAGAGAAAGAGGGTGAAAAATGAAAATTAATGTTATTAAATTGACGACACATATTTTAGCCATTTCAGATAATATGAAATTTATTTTCTGAAGTTATATAAAGTTGTGAAGGTAAAAAAAAATTTAATGATTAGGGTCCACAAAAAAATAAATGATATGGCCTGGAAAGTTGTCTGCTAGCTACGTTCAGGATTTCTGTGCTGCCCAGAACAATAAGAAAATAGATATCCGGAATACATATACAAGTATTTGATATGGTGTCTTATTTATGATCATCAATTATATTTTTGTCCGAAATTCAGTCGCGACTCCTTCCACAGTTAAAATGTACGTCCCCACCCCAATCTATCGAAAATTTTGTAAACATGTAACAGGTTATGCTCTGCATATTGAAAATTGAAGTTCTTGCGTATTTCGATGTTCCACACGGATCCGTTTCAAACCAGGTTTCGTCATAAGCATGTCATAGACGGAGCGTAGTACTTAAGACACCGTTCAATAATAATTCTCGTAAAAGGGGAAAGAAGTCGAACTCATCAGTTGGACAATTTCCGGGGCAGGGAAGGCCATTTGACATAGTCCCAAACCGATAAAAAATGGCACGTTAAATCGGCAACTCGCTGCGCCCTAGTACACATTATTCTACGGTGACCGTGTCTATAATCAATCTCTCGTATTTACGTTGTTACGTAGGCATATGCTCTTTACTATTATGATACAATATTGAGTTTTCTCCAACATGCTCTGCGCCTTATTTAAATCTCCAACGTCCACTTACATATCTTAAATTTACGTACAGGTATTGTCATGTCATTTTAACTTAAGTGGTCAGTCAATGGGTGAATTTGTTTTTGCAGACACGACACTGTCATTTTATTTTCGATCTGGCGGGCATAAATTGCATTGAAAATCCTTGGGACAAAAAAAAAAAGATTCGATGTTGATGTGTGCGAGAATTCTCGCATCCAAGTAAAATCAATGCGATTTTTAAGAAAAAGATGCGAGAATCTCGCAAAATCGCGCCCCAAAATGATCCCTGAGTTACCGTTTGATGAAACATTTGATGGACATTTATTTGTTTACATTCAATAATTTTTTTTTCGGCACTTGGGGCCTGTATATATGTAAAAAAAATCTAGCTTGTATCTTTCCTTATTTCTTTTTTCCCCGCTCACAAAAATAAGTACATTGAACATGTCGATGACTTATATTTTTACATTTAATTCTCACCGATATTTCACAGACATAATTTCTCCCTCTTTTAACATGTACATGGCATGCTTTTTCCAATGTAAGGAAGGTAATATTTATTGAAGTACTGTCATTTGCTAACTTTCAATTCTGAATCATTTAAAGTGAGCACATGACAACGCTCACTTTAAATGATTCAGAATTGAAAGTTAGCAAATGACAGTACGTACGTGTCGACTGGAAGTGGGGAGGTACACGGGTGGTATCAATAGGCTGAACGGGAGGGAGTCAGATTACCGGGGAAACTATAGAATTTTGTAAATAGGGTACCATCTACAAGCGTGATCTAGACGGTTAGGACGTCATGACCCCTTGGATTCGCCAAAAATGCAGATTTTTTTCTTTGTTTTACTAGTACATGTAGTATTTTTTTTTCCGAAATAGACGGCTTACCTCAACCCCCATTAGGGAAGAAAGGAATGTTGATTCCCTTAAGATTTTTTATCTATGTATGCCTTAGAATCCCTCTCTGAGATAAACTTTAGGATTCTGGAAGTCGTTTAAAATATATCAACACATGTACGTATGTATATAAATAAATTATGTACATTAGTAGTTTTAATGTAAATATTTAGGTTTTATTATTAAATGCTCTTTTATCATATTTATCACTCATACACTCTTATTTGATATGTCCTTTATTTTGGCATTTATAAGAGTACATTAGTACATGTATCCACAACATGCATGTACATTTCTATATATAGCGTTATGAAACGTGGTTCCCTTTTACACACTTCTGACGTACTTCCGGTGTGTACTGCTATTTTGAGAAATTGGAAAAGGTGGTAAAATATAAATTGGTCTATATCAGCTCTGAAAGAGATTACATAATAAGGAAATTTCTTGTTGATATTTAGTTTGATATGAACTGTAATAAACACGAAAATCTCCAGGACTAGAGAACTTCTTTAAGAGCTGAAGCAAATTGTAAATCCAAATATCAAAATCTAATGAGAGAGGAAAAATCTAAAGTGAGAAAACAAAATCACATGTGGAATTGTGTTAGCTTTTACAATTCTTACAAGACCTAACTTGCTGCACATGTGAGATTTTGAAACCTCACCTATTTGCATCAGATCTAACCAGTTTCTTATAAGTTTCTTATGAGATTCTCATGAGAAAATGTTAGATTTTTTGGTACGGGAGCGCTTTTTTATTTTTTCATATGAATTTCACAAAAGTAACAAAACTGAACCAAAAATCTCGAATAAGAGGGATATTTTTGTCTCGCTAATGCGACACCATCCCTCATTATAGAGACGATCTCGCAAATCAGCTGGGGTGGTGCCCCACCTGTTAATTTCAATGGAAACTGAGGAGCTTCTTTACTTTTTGTCTAAGCCGACTTTCCCCACACACTTTATGAAGTAAGCATTTGAAACTGAGGTTGCGCTTAGACAAAAAGTAAAGAAGCTCCTCAGTTTCCATTGAAATTACTGTAGGCATGGCCGTGATTCGATTTATGGAAAAAAAAAATTGGACTTTTTGGCTTTAAAAAAAAATCTGACTTGGCGGCGTTTTTCCCGACCCGGTCAGGGCGAGGGGAAACAAACAAGTTTTAAATTATGGCCCGAGATTATTTTTGCATCAAATTAAGTTCAACAGTGACAATTGATCAAAACCATTATCGATAGTCTGCGACTTTCAAGTTTCAGCACGATAGCGGAAACTTTAGATAAGAGTGAGACAGATTTTGACATCTCTGACTCCAATCAACCAAAGAACCAAGTGTCAATGGCGTTTCTGCGGCTAGAGTGAGCTAACAGATAACACATGACATAGTTTTCTACTTTCCTCCGTCACCAATCGCAGTGGACAGGTAGATTGTCATTTTCATCGAACATTTACCTTCGTTGATACGGTACCAGCAAACTTAAGCTCATTTGTAAGGTCTTTAGAGTCCTCTGGTGAGTTAGGTTTTTGTTTTTTACACGATACAACCAAGGAATTTACTGGATCGTCATTTCTTCGTCTTTTCACTCTGATGATGGTCGCCATTTTTATATTGTTTGATTCGGTTTAAGTACTTTTCGTCCCAAAGTAGAAGTCTCTTCACCGCAACTGCTTCATAATTCTTGCTTAAAAAGGTCTTAATATCCAATGCATCTCCATTTGAAAGAGTCAGCTTTCATGTACATTATTTTTCCAAAAATTAAATGTTCAAAAATACCAATAAATCCTTCCTTTGATGAAGCTGTATAATGCTTTTGCATCGAGTGATAGCTAGGACGACTAGACTACAACGGGATTGCTATATCGGATCGTAGATATTTCAAGTTCAATCTATTCAAATTGATCAATTTATATACATGTGACATCTGATTTTGTGGTGTTTCTGTGTTAGTGATCTAGATGACCAAACCATTCCAATCTCAGTCAATGATTTTCCTATAGCGTATTGCATGTAATAAACGATTTCTAGACGTTCCAGCCACAGACTAATCCGGCCAAGGTTCCCTGACCCCAGTTGATACGGCCACTGACGAATCTGGCCCCCGTTTACTTTTACATATGACAATGACCCCTGCCGATGTATAAGCCCTGGATGACCCGGCCCCTGTACATGTATATACATGGAATATGTTATACCCCAATCAATCCGTCCCCTGTACAGATACATAAAATTCTTCATATCCCCAGATGATATTCTTTAGATATTCTTACATCTGTTCTTATGCCACATCAGCTTAGCTCAAAATTAGGAATTCAAAGAAAAATAATTCCATTGAAAAAGTAGGTCAAGGCAGGGACGTATATATTTATATACGTCCCTGGTCAAGGTCAATAAATGAGTAGAGCATACTATGTGCAAGTATGCATGAACTTTCTCCTTTGTCTATAATATGTACATATAGGGGTTCATTTGTAAAATCATTCAAGTGGAAATACTAGGTTAAGGTCTTCCAAGGAAAATATGACCCAAACATGCATTCATTGTAAAATTGTTAAACATCTTCAAATTCAATAGCATCATTTATAAACGGATAAATTTGCAGCATGGACCAGACATGCACGTTTCGGGTACTCAACCCTCGTCAGTGATCCTCAATCTAAACAATGTAATATGGCCAAAGAGGGTGAAAATTATTATGTCAAAAAATGTACCGAAAAAATATGTAGCAGGATGGGTGGGATATGATGCTACAGGACCCACGTTTTAGAAATTTCAAGAATTTTAGTACCAGAAAATTTTGAATTCTATAGTAAATGCACATGCACAATTTCTCTGTTGCTCAACATATATAAGGATTTATCTGTAAATAGTTGGACAAATAAACTGTTCAAGAACAGGAATGTCGCCTGTTGCATGTATGACCCTAACTATGTGATCTTGACCTTGAAAGTGACCTTGACCTACATTTGATGCTGAGTCTCATAATGTTTAATTATCCCTTCACGTTTGAAAGATGTCTGCGGCCATTTTCACAAAAATACTTACGATAATCGTAACTTTCAATTCATCATATCTCAGTCAAATAAATCACAATATTTAAACAGTTTCAATTTTCTGTCTCTAACTACTGAAATATCCAAAATGTTGCGTAAAATTTAAATATTGAATATGGATATTTAGAAATATATATACTTCAAAGTTACGACAAATTCTCAAATTTATTTTAAGTATTTTTGTGAAAATGGCTGCTGATCATGTATATGAAGCAAGTTATAGCAATATATGTGAAAGTGTGACTACCAGATAGACCAGGGCTCTCATGCCCATTTTTGGGACTGGGGCCCGGGGCCTTTGAAATTGAGAATAGCGGCATTTTCTCATAAATTGGGAAAATATGTATAATAAGCTTGGATGCCTTTTCACTTGAAAAATGAGAATTTTTAACTCATTTTGCTGAATTTTCCATGAGGTGTCAAATTGGGAAAAATAGTTGCCAGAGTCACCTAATGCTCGACTGCATAGCATAATATCTCTCATGACAGCCAATTTATTTAAACTCCCTTTCTCAGGCAACAACATATATCTCATCATAAAACACTGAAGCAGAAAAAGTAGGTCAAGGTCAGATTTCAATAGTCAAACCCAAGATGCATCCAATATGCAAGTCTGGTGCATGTAGCACTTATAGTTAGCTCAATATTGCCAATTTAAAGCAAAATCACTGAAGCGGAAAAAGTAGGTCAAGGTCATATTTCAATAGTCTAACCCAAGATGCATCCAATATGCAAGTCTGGTGCATGTAGCACTTATACTTTTCTCAATATTGGCTTTTAAAGGTAAAATAATTCAAGCGGAAAAAGTAGGTCAAGGTCATTTTATGAAAGTTTGATCAGAGATACATCCAATATGCAAGTTTGGTACATGTAGCACTTATACTTTGCTCAATATTGGCTTTGAAAGGCAAAATCATTCAAGCAGAAAAAAGTAGGTCAAGGTCATTTTTTGAAAGTTTGATCAAAGATACATCAAATATGTAAGTTTGGTTCATGTAGCACTTATACTTTGCTCAATATTGGCTTTTAAAGGCAAAATCATTCAAGCGGAAAAAAGTAGGTCAAGGTCATTTTATGAAAGTTTGATCAAAGATACATCCAATATGCAAGTTTGGTACATGTAGCACTTATACTTTGCTCAATATTGGCTTTTAAAGGCAAAATCATGCAAGCGGAAAAAAGTAGGTCAAGGTCATTTTTTGAAAGTTTGATCAAAGATACATCAAATATGTAAGTTTGGTTCATGTAGCACTTATACTTTGCTCAATATTGGCTTTTAAAGGCAAAATCATTCAAGCGGAAAAAAGTAGGTCAAGGTCATTTTATGAAAGTTTGATCAAAGATACATCCAATATGCAAGTTTGGTACATGTAGCACTTATACTTTGCTCAATATTGGCTTTTAAAGGTAAAATCATTCAAGCGGAAAAAAGTAGGTCAAGGTCATTTTTTGAAAGTTTGATCAAAGATACATCAAATATGTAAGTTTGGTTCATGTAGCACTTATACTTTGCTCAATATTGGCTTTTAAAGGCAAAATCATTCAAGCGGAAAAAAGTAGGTCAAGGTCATTTTATGAAAGTTTGATCAAAGATACATCCAATATGCAAGTTTGGTACATGTAGCACTTATACTTTGCTCAATATTGGCTTTTAAAGGCAAAATCATTCAAGCGGAAAAAAGTAGGTCAAGGTCATTTTTTGAAAGTTTGATCAAAGATACATCAAATATGTAAGTTTGGTACATGTAGCACTTATACTTTGCTCAATATTGGCTTTTAAAGACTTTATTGCTATCTTAACATTTACCTTATCATCTCAACATTTGCCTTATCATTTGAAATAATTTTAAAAATCCCAACCCCAGGGGCTATATCCTCATCTGGATATATTAAATGATGTATAATTAAACATTTGCAACAAAAAAAACCAACAGAATATGAATATAGGAAAGGTAAATGTGTAATCTTAACATTTACCTTATCATCTAGTTCGGACGACGCCGACGCCGACGCCGACGCGGACGCCGACGCCGACGCGGACGCCGACGCCGACGCCGGGGGTATTGCAATAGCTCTTTTGCACTAAAGTGCAGTCGAGCTAAAAATGGTCAAGAATTGAGGAAAAAAAGATACTATTTTGCATTGGGACTGGGGCCAAATATGGGCCCCAAATTAGGCTGATCGAGAGCCCTGTTGACGGACAGACAGACAAACGGATGCCAGACAAAGTAATCCCTACCTGTGGCTCTTGCGTTGCAGGCGACATAAGAAGTAGGTCAAGGACAGATACATCCAATGTGCCAGTTTGGTTAAGTGGGAATGTAGACAGAGAATGAATAAGACTGTCAAGACTTTAAAATTTCTTTAAATGCCTTTTTAAAGGGCTTTGAAAATAGGATGCTAAATCTCTGGTACAGGAAAGTCAGTGATACTGATGTTTATATTTTAATCTTTCCACATGAGATAGAAAACAAACACTGCATTTTTCTTTATGTACATGTATATCCCACCCACAAGCATATGGGAAAATGGTCAGCACAATAGACCTTCTTCATATTACCGCTAGACTTGCATTTTAGACATCCTAAGACCCGACATCACAACATTTGACTTTATTTCTAACTGTGACGTCATAAATTTGCTACGATGTCACAGCTAAAAATTATGTCAAATCTTGTGATGTCGGGTCTAAGGATGTGTAAAATACGAGTCAATTGCGGTAATGTGAAAATCGTCTACTATACATAAAAGTCTTTCAAAAAAAAAAAAATAAACATGGGTCAACAAATCTGTACTTCAATAAATAAAGATGAGTACCAAACAAGACAAAATACAACTGTCATAGACTATTTTTAATCAGAGACCTTGACGTTTAAGCTGTGATCTTGACAATCATTACAATGCTTCCTGTTATAAAGAACAGGGATGGGGTCAATTACATTTCAATGTAATTAATTAAATTACACATTACATTGTATTTTTTAGCTATGTAATTAATTAAATTACACATTACTTTGCATATTTTTTGCAATGTAATTAATTAAATTACAATTACATTGCAAATGTAATTAATTAAATTACACATTACATTTCATTTAATGAATTTATTTTTAGCACATCATTTTTTTAAACAATGCCGAATACAAGTAGTCATTTCAAGTCTCTGACAAAATGCAAGAAAGTGCAGGTCAATATTCATTCTACTTTCAAAAGCCTTTTTAGGTTCCCTGAGAACATGGAGAAATCATTAATGTGCAATGCACATATTTTGCCTAGAAATGTTCCCCAGAAATTTTGGCACTTAGAAATATGCCATTAATTTTCAACTTGTCTTTGATAAGTACATGTAAGTTATCCCAAATGAATTGTGTCACATCAGAATCAAATCAAATTTGCAAACAGGACCTGTAACAATTTTATTCATGCATTCTTTCTATTGCCAACAACCAGGTAAAAATATCATCTCTAAGACTTATATACACAAGGTCCTTGCAGAAGTGACAAACAAGCTAATTAGAACAGAAACACATAACCAAGCTTTGTTTTGATAACTATAAGTCACATTAGGCATTGTGGTCATTCAGGTAAAACTGTTTATTCAACCATTATCTGTGGCCTATCCTCAATGAATCATGAAAATTGATTACAAAATAAGTTATTTTTTTTCACAGATCAATCTGTGTATTCCAAATATTTTAGTTGCAAATGTAATTGAAAAGTAATTGAAATGTAATTGGCATTACATGCAATTTTTGCTCTGTAATTAATTAAATTACAATTACATGTAATTGAAAAAATCTTCAATTACACATTACATTCAATTACTTGAAAAAATGTAATTAATTGTAATTAATTACAATTACATTTTTAATTACCCCATCCCTGATAAAGAACCAAGAACTTACTGTATAGTTAGTCTGTTTCCTGCTTACACAGAAAAAGTAACAGACAGACTGAGCTGTACCATAGTTCATGACGTGTATATCTACATCTGTCTGAAATTAATCAATAAACCCTTTTCTTGTGTCAATTATCAGTTAGTAACAATTAAACATAAAAGCATTTTCATGTCCATGAATACCTATAACTTTTAACAACCTTGATATTATATCAGTTCCTTGGATTGGCATATAAAGTGATCCATATTATTAATTGTTTATATTCTCAGCAAGCAAAACAATTTGTACATACACATTGTAAATCATGAGAGCTAAGACAAAGGATAATCAATTTTTATGTATCAGTATCTTGTTTACAAATTTTCTGTGGTCTGTCATCTTCTATTTCATCATCTTTCCTTTTAGTGTTTAAAGAAATTTCAGTTTCATATTTAAGACCATTTTCACTTCCCGAGTCCCCATCTGCAGTATCACAGTTCAGAATTTTCACAACAGTTTGTGCAAGTTCACCATCACATTTTTGACATGTTAAGAGTTGTCTCCACTTAGTTCTACAGTTCTCCAACTGTGATGTAACAACTTGAGCTCTTCCGTCAGAGATATCGAGTACAGTGGTTGCCACGGTTGCGGAAGCCTGTTCAGCTAGCTGTTTAGATTTTTCCCAGTATGGTGTGGTGAATTTAACTTTGTTATTCACAGTCATAACACAGTTAAAGTTTCTGTCTTCTCTCTCCGCCTATAAAAAGAAATGACAGAAGTAACATGTAAGAAGTTTAAACATCTAAATGATTGAATGAACCATTATCCACATTCATCATTTTACATAATAGACCTTTTAATATTGATGTACGTTCGGTTCACTTTTTTCTATTTGTAGGACAATTATGCCCACCAGATCATTCAAATGAAGTTATCCTTTGACGTTGTACGCTTCTACTTGATTGTCATGGTGGGCAAAATTGTCCTACAAAGAGACAAAAGTGAACCAAATTTTGCTAAAGGGTCTATTCTTGTAGGTTGGAAAAAGGGAGTATACAGAATCAAAACTTTTCCTACATTTTTGTCATTATGATTATGCCAAAGTTATTAGGACTGAGACACAGATTTCAGACTATCCAAAGCTTATTTCTGAATGCGGGTATACATGCACATCAAATACCAGAGAGGAAAAATCATGAATTACATGTGTAATGCACAACATCTAATAGTCAATTCTCACATTACCGCAGTTGACTTGCATTTTACACATCCTTAAACCGACATCACAAGATTTGACATATTTTTTAACTGTGACGTCATAGCAGATTTATGATGTCACAATTAGAAATAACGTCAAAAGTAATGATGTTGGGTCTTGGCAAGTCTAATATGCAAGTCTAGTGGTAATATGAAGAATTATATATGTTGTTTTCTTTCCCTTATTTTCCAAGGTACAAGTTCGTGCAATGAAAAATTGCTTGTTAATCAGTAATCTAACAATAAAACAAGCGATGAAGTGCACATCATAATATACTTACCGTATCGTACACAGGTTTCCCTTGCTGAGTCCTCCGGAGCCATTCAAACAATCTTTGTTTTGGACTTATCTTTGTTGGAAAATCTCTCCTGAAAATGAGAAATTCAAGAACTACATACATGTAGTTAAAAGACATAATTGAAAATTTTGTGAAAAAGTCCAGAATCTTCAATTACAGTTATGATAAGTACATGTACTGATTAAATTTGAAAACCTTAATAAAAATTACTTCACATTTATTTTTCCACTGACACAGTTAAGTCTTCCTTTTATTACTTTCTGTTTTGGGGTAGTAAATGTATCTTTTTAAAACCAAAATTAAACCCCATGGAAAGACCATTTTTTAAAACCAAATTAATTCATTTGAAACCATTGCTATTACATTTAATCCCATGGAAGCATAATGTCTGTACCATCATTTCTCAGAATTTTACAGAGATAGTTGATAATGTCTCAATAAGTTTACATCACGTATTATCCACAGTAGCATATCACTTGACAGGCAAATAATCTGTAGTCTGGGAATCCCCTTCGATTAAACAAGGTAAATACTGTCTAAATCTACTTTGTAAGAATTTATTTTAGGCCTACCATACGAGTATCATTATCATTTATATGATGGTAATCTATTCTGGTCAAGTACTAAGTTATATTCAGAGAACAATTCAGCAAAAGATTTTGTTTATTTACGTGCACCATATCATAACATGTAAAATCAAAATAAATTACATGCATGTTGAAGTGATCTCTGAATACACCTCTATTCTTGACCAGAAAAGATTTCAATCGTATAAATGATAATGATGGTCATATGATAGACCTGAAATACTTTCATACAGGGTAGATTCAGACAGTATTCACCTTTTTAATCGAAGGGAATTCCCGGGCTACGGATTATTTGCATATCATGTGATATGCTACCGTGATTATCCCAAATGAGAATGTTCTCTGCATAAATAATGACAAAATTTTCTACTTACTTGACAAATTTTAGTGGCATGTTTATAGTAATTAAGTCTGAATCCCCTTTAGATATTTGTACATCTTCAGTCAAATTATTCAGTGTGTTAATCTCTGCTCGCTTCTTTTCAAATTTGGATCGTGTCTCCGTATAATAATCTAGAAGACCCCAAACTTCACTGAAAAGAATGAAATAGTGTTGTACATCGGAAGACTTTTAAGAATCAATTATCGGAAAATAATCGGAAGGAGTAAATCGAATGATTATCGATTTAAATCGGAAAACAAAAGTCCATGAAAAATGGAACATAAAAGATAGAAAAATTGTATTTTTCTGCATGGAATTCAGAAAACTTTGCTGAAAACAAGATATAAAGCATTCAATTTCAAAGTGTTTGCCTGTTTACATGCAAGACAACAAAAAAAAAAGACAACAAGTAATGGTTTATGTTACAAGTGAAAAGAGGAAAATAATCTTTACACAAAATACCTTTCTTCAAGCGACAATCGATTGTAAGAAAATGATCGACAATCGATTGTCGGCGACAATTGGTTCATCACTAGAACGAAATTTTACAAACTTATATACATGCTACTGTTTATTCATGTGTATTACATGTAAAATCAAGTGAATTTGAAGCGTAAATCCTTTCACATGACATCCAAATGAAATTATTATTCTGTTATCTCCTTACCCTTTTCAAAAACCTCCAGTGATGTATAATAAACATGCCAAGTATTGGTAGCAATGTTAAGGCAATCAGTGACTTTCAGGAAAGAATTCACTTGGTTTATTCTGACTGTTTTTAATGCCCTTGACCTATTAGCACTGTCATTGAAAATCTTTTTCAAATAAGCAAATCAAAAGCAAAGTTTAAGGACTATCCACAATAATCTATAACTTTTAAAGTGTACACAAGCTTATAGATGGTTGTATGCCCATTTATTACTTTGACCTTGCCCTTATTTCTACATTTGATGCAGTTTTCTTTAAACGACATACACTATTACAGCCTACTATAAACCTTATTATATAGCGGCATATTTGTATACTTGAGTTTTTTTTCTTGTCTCTTGAGTTGAATGAATGAAACATATTTTATTGTCTTAGTAAACAATTGGATCGGGCACAAGTTTTCACAACTTAGAAAGCCGTCTCCATACAAGTATATACAAAAAAGTATCAATTATCTTGAGTTTCTGAGTAAACATACATGTATCCTGAAAGCATGACTTTTCCTGACAAATTGATGAAATTGCACAGGAAGGGGGATCTTTGGCTACGTTTTTCTAGAAAATGGATTTTTTTAGATTAAACATATTTTATTGATATAAATAACATCAAAGGGATTGGAAACAAGTTCTCTAACTTAGTTGAATTCCTCTCCCAAAATGGAGAGAAAATGGAAAGAAAAACAATGCCGATAAAATGAGTCTTTGATTTGAGTTTAAGATAATATACTATTAAAAGTTTTATACAACTTCAAGAATTTACATGTGCTACTGCTTACCTTTTGGGCTCAAGAAAGGCCTTACCTGATATCTTGCAATTAGTCCTGAGACCTTCATCTATGTCCAAATTACCTTATATCCTGTAATAAGTCTGAAGATTACCTGATATCCTGTAATAAGTCTGAAGATTACCTGATATCCTGTAATGAGTCCGTAGATAATGTTTTGAGTCTTTCCTCTATGTCTTTAAAATTACTTTAAATCTTGTAACAAGTCTGATTATTACCTTATATCCATTAATAAGTCTGTATATTACCTTATATCATGTAATGAGTCTGTAGACAATGTTTTGAGTCCTTCCTCTATGTCTTAATTACTTTAAATCTTGTAACAAGTCTGAATATTACCTTATATCCTGTAATAAGTCTGTATATTACCTTTTATCCCACCTCTGGCAAAATTCTTGCAATCTGATTTCTCGAAAAGAACCGAATATTATGTTGTATTACGTTACTAACAGGATATTATTTTAATATCCTGCTTCTATGAAGACATTTTAGGCTTTTGACGTCAACAAGATGCTTCAAAATATATTGACATAACATACACATACCGCATAAGCCATCCGTGGGATAAATTCGTTATACAGTGTTTTACAGTGGAGATACAAAAATATATTGGGTCGATGAAAAAAGTTGTACATGTATTGGGCTCGGCTTCGCCTCGCCCAATACAACTTTTTTCATCGACCAAAAATATTTCCTTATCCCCCCTGTAAAACACTGTATAACTAATAATATCCTGTAATGAGTCTGTATATTACCTTATATCCTGTAATGAGTCTGTATATATTACCTTATATCCTGTAATGAGTCTGTAGATAATGTTTTGAGTCCTTCCTCGATGTCCATGTCTGCATGCATCATTTGTAGTACACAGTATTTTGTATTGGTGTAGTTGTTATCATAATCTATTGCCTGAAATCAATGACAATACATGTTCATCTAGATTTGTAAATAATTGATCATAGCATCAATATAACAAGAAAAGTCTGTAAAACATACATGTACATGTATTAAATGTCCAGTTTTATTATGTCGTCTTCAATACAAGAGCAACATAAAGGGATCACTTTATCCGCTGTCCGTTTGTCCATCTGTCTGGTAGTCACACTTTCACATATCTGGCTATAACTTCATATAAATGAAATCAGACATCTTTCAAATTTGCAGGAATGGTACAGCATGATGAGACTCAGGACCCAAGGTCACTTTCAAGGTCAAGGTCACATACTTAGGGTCAAACATGGAACAGGCGATATTCCTGTTCTTGAACAGTGCTGTTTTTTTTTTTATCATATTAAGCTTTGTTTACTTTATGATGTTTAGAAAAGATGCAGCGATCCAATTTTAACTCTTGGCATCTTAAACTGCTGAGCAACATGCCCGGTCATCCACAAGTCCAATTGTTTTTTATGCTAAATTACCAAGTGTGAAGTCAATAAGATATATTACTGAAACAACCTTTTATTAGACAGGACTTTAATTTCGCGTAAGTCTGTCTTTACTACAATGTATACTGACCACTTTGATGTACTCTCTGACCACATCCATTAACGGCAGTTTTCCCTCTGGACGGAATATTGTAGGATTCCATTCAGCAGCCCTGGCTATCATCACGGAGGAAGCACCTGTCGACTCCCGAAATGCCTGGATGTCGGAAAACTGCTTTATCACCCCGGATCCGCCACTGAATCAGAAATATATCAATAATTTTATTTTTTTTGTTTTGCTAAAATCATGCATTCTTAAAGGGATTAAAAAATTACCTATGAAAGTTTAAACGTTAAAATCGAATACAAATGTATGCTATCCCCTCATATTTTGAAATGTATAATGTAATTTTTTTTAAAAATCAAGAATCAACGAAATTCTGTTTCCAAAGTGATGTCAATCACAATTGCAAATTTTTTTGAGACTAGTAAAATAACATTTTGCCCTTATTTACTGTTGGCCTTAAGCCTAGGTTCTGTTGGAGTTGATAATCTCTTTACCAGAACATACTTCGCTATGACAGGAATGCTGACATGCTGTGCTATAACCTTGATGACATCATCATGGTTGGTATGTCTCGGCCGTTCCTCTTTGTACCGTCCATGTACAGCTATGGCCGACACTCCAGTACTCTCTATTGTCTGAACTAAATTTAACATATCCTCCATCTATAAATAGAATAAATATCATATAATAGCATATCCTCCATCTATAAAAAGAATATATAAAGTAAGACGTTATACATATAACTAAGAAAAGCTCTTGAAATCATTGTACCATTTAGAGAAACGTTAAATTTTACTCTATGACAACTCTAATCTCATCATTCTCTTTACAACCCGGTGAAATTACATTTGAATTTCAGTTTTTTTTTCAAACTAATCATTTTGATTATCAAAAGAAAAAAAATATAAAGATGACACAAAGGAAAATCAACATACCTTGGGCAGAATTCTTATCTTGCATGTGACTGGAACATTGAGACCTTTCACTAGAGTCGTCAAAATCTGAAAATCAATATTACAATTAACAAGAGGCTCAAGTGAGCTTACATGATACTTTGTATATTACTACAATATTAAAAAGGCAGACTTCTTTCTGATTGACAATGCAAAAAAAAGTTAGCTATAACTTACTTGAAAAAGTCAAAGAATATTTATACAAATCTTAAACATTTGTATGCATTATTAGTGCCTATACGGCTATAGCAGAATGAAAATTTAATTAAATGCAAGATGTGCTTATGCAAAAATTTGTCCTTGTTTGCAGTTCTCATTTGCATGTATTTATAAATTAATTAAGAAATTTTTCGGTGAACACCCTATTACTGTCAACCGTCTTTTAATTGCGGCGTCTTCAAATTTCACGAACAGGAGTGAGATGACTGGTTCGCGAAGTTTTTTTTTCATGACATCTTATAAACATATCTTTCTGCCCATGTGTTGGAACATATTCGTGGCGTTTTATTTCGTGAATCAAAGGTCCTCGCGAGTATCACAAAAATAAAATGCTCATAAATAATAGACGGTTTACAGAACTTGATATTCCAAAGCTATCGTAACATGCACATGTGACATTAAAGTTCAGAGAGACCAGAATAATATTCATGATCTACTGAGGGAGACATAAAAATTTACATGAGTTTTGTAAATTTCTGTCAGAAGTGTAAATTTTCATGAATTTCTCAGTCAAAAGAATCTATTTCTTCTCAATCTCTTATCGGCTGCACAGCTGTTCCAGTTTCCAAATGATTTCTACATATTAAAATTATGTTGTTAAAGTTTATGACCATTTAAAGAAATTAATACATTTGTAAAAAGTGTGTTGATCTTTTTTCTTTTGAATGACGAAATATTACAATAAACTGAACACTTGAAACAAATATGTTTAGACTTAAGCTCAAATACTAACCTCTTTGACTTTCTCTGGTTGAGTTAATAAAGCAGCTCCCATTCCTCCCTGTAGGAATTAGCAAAATAAAATCAATAGCTACATGTACATGTATGTATAAAATGCATACTTCATGTAAGATATTGATTTCTTTTTCTTATTGAAATACATGTAAAGACCCTTTCAAATTATCTGCGGTACTGAATTTGAAGCTAAGTTCTAGGGGACAAACAATAGATATGTGACGTTATTTCGTTGTTGTTAGACTTTCTCTCGGAGCAAATGAAATACGATTTCGCGCAAGACATCAAGTAACAATCAATTGCCATCAAGGGTGCATGAAACCCTTGAAGTCAGTTACAATTTTAGTACATGTACTGAAGATAAGTTTAAAGGGTCTGTAGTACATAGTTTTGTTGTAAGTAAATGCTTTGAGCATTTCAAAATACTGCTTTGAAAATTATTACCTTTATAGAGAATTCTTTAGGACATCCCATATTGACATCTACACCAGATACGTAATCCTGACTGGAACAAAAATTTCACATGTCATAAAACAAATCAAAACAATATCATATAACTTCCTTTCAACTTGGTAAAAATAATTCATACTTGGAAAGGACGAAAAATAGAAACCAAATTTCTTTTTATAGTACCTGTAAGTCTTCGACATTTAACGATGAAAAATGACCCTTCCGATTGCAAGAAAAAAATGCAAAAGTTTGTGACGTCACAATGCTTTTACCTCGGACAAACAAGCTTCGAACCCCGGTCAAACATCGAAATCGCATTGTGACGTCATGGAATTTTCAAATTTTTCCCGCGTTTGGAAGAGTCAATTGAACATTCAAATCTTAAAATGAAACTGTAGCAAATATCTATACATCAAACTTACATTTTCTGTGCTGCTTTTAGAGCTCTCTTGGCATTAGATGTTCCCTGCAATGTAGAAATACAATCATCATCAGAAATTGAGCAGCTTTCTAAAAATTTACAAAAAGGGCCACCAAACATGCATGTTTTTGATAACAAATCCTCATCAGTGATACTTCAAGCCAAAGTCCAGAGAAGCCAAAACAATTAAGTGGCCCCCTCTCCTTTAATTTCCAAGATTCACGTAACTATTCTGTCAAGAGTGAGCAATTTCAAATTGTTGTCGGGAAGAGAAAATGAACATATACATGAACATATTTGATGGACATTGAGTTATAGATCGAGTTATAAGATATGCTTAATCCCTTTTCTGATAATGAAAATAAATATGTTTAAACTAAACTAAACTATGAGATATACTTACAAGCTGGAAAACAAGTTTGTCTTTTTCCTGAGGACAAGTTCTAAATACTACTGTGTCATCTGACAGGACAAAATCTACTGTACCTATCAACTCTGAAAATATCAAAACATACATGATACCTGAACATGTAGGTAGGCAGTCAAATGACTTATTCCATTCAACTCCTATCGACAAAAAGCAAGAAAATATTGTATAAGTAGAATCATTCATCGTTGGTACTTTCTTTCGCGATTATAGAGTAAACACTTTCAATTGGCCAATGTTATGTAAATCCTTTTCTTATTCTATTGAATCATGCATTGTTATCTTTATTCACTGAGACAAAATTTCACTTTTTAGAGGCAGACTGCGAAAAAAGCGAAGGTTAATATACAGCAAATGATTCTACACATACAGTATTAAGGCAGTAAGATAAATTGAACTTTTTCCCCATTTTTATACATGATACACCCTATATTCAATTATAAAATGCTATGTCATAATTTTTATATTACAACACACATTATATAACACTTAAATTTGAGCATTTCATTGAACATCAAGCTGAAGATTGATTATGATGTCACAAAGAAACAGGGGAGGGACAGTGGGTATCTCTCTCCTCCCTCCCATCCCCTCCTGCCCCCTTACCTTCCCCTCCCCCTTCCTCCTCCTTCCTTTTACCCTGTCCACCCCCTCCTATGTGGTGCTACCTTTACATTTTGGCCGTTTTGTGAAGATGATGATGGCATTTAAAAACCCCATTTGCAGATATCAAATGGAAAAACTCACAACTGTATTAATTTAAAATACTAAATGAACTTACCATTTTCTACCTTGCTGGCATTCAGTATTTTGAAATCAATAATTTCCTGAAAAAAAAATTACATCACATATAAATAAAATTCTATGCATGAAGATTAACATCAAGATAATCATGATAATTCTTTATTCAATTTTTAACATTTACATTTCTAGTAGATTTCCCATGTTGAAAGCCCATTAGGCAACTAGAATTATATATTCCAATAATTCTGGTTGTCTATTGTGACGTCATGTGACAGTTTTGATTGTATGGAGAATATGCCAACGTTAATATATTTTTGACAATTCACAGAATTTGTATGTGACCAACCAGAATTACACAGCCATGAACACCAAAAGTAAGTAATTTCTTAATCAATCATAGTCCAATAGCATTCACTTTAGTATTGTGCTATTTATAAATATGCTCATGCATGATACATACTCTAAACATGATTATTTTCGCTGGGGGAAAATTTCGTGATTCTAACGCCAAGACATTACGCGTGGGGGAAACATTCAGGATTAAAATGTGTTTCCCATTGTAAGAATGAAGTCTCATAACAGCAGTCTCATTAAAACTTTATAATCTCACCTCACAATACACAATGTCTGCTCCATATAACAGAGCCAGGAGTCTCATAACAGCAGTCTCATTAAAACTTTATAATCTCACCTCACAATACACAATGTCTGCTCCATATATCAGAGCCAGGAGTCTCATAACAGCAGTCTCATTAAAACTTTATAATCTCACCTCACAATACACAATGTCTGCTCCATATAACAGAGCCAGGAGTCTCATAACAGCAGTCTCATAAACACTTTATAATCTCACCTCACAATACACAATGTCTGCTGCATATATCAGAGCCTGAAGTCTCATAACAGCAGTCTCATAAACACTTTATAATCTCACCTCACAATATGTCTGCTCCATATCTCAGAGCCTAAAGTCTCATAACTCTTTAATGACTACATTATATTGATGTTGTTTTACAGGTATGTATTTTTGTAAATGAACTGTGATATTTAGGTTTTATTTCATTAAGGTGATATAATGGACTTAATTTACTTCATATGTACATATTTTTAAGACAGGACCACATTGTAAACTAGTTTATTTTGTAGCTAAATGTGTTATCCTGCATAAATAAAGGAAATAAATAAATAACAGCAGTCTCATAAACACTTTAAAATCTCAACTCACAATACACAATGTCTGCTCCATATCTCAGAGCCAGGGGTCTCATAACAGCAGTCTCATAAACACTTTATAATCTCACCTCACAATACACAATGTCTGCTCCATATTTCAGAGCCAGAAGTCTCATAACAGCAGTCTCATTAAAACTTTATAATCTCACCTCACAATACACAATGTCTGCTCCATATCTCAGAGCCGGGAGTCTCATAACAGCAGTCTCATAAACACTTTATAATTTCACCTCACAATACACAATGCCTGCTCCATATCTCAGAGCCAGGAGTCTCATTACAGCAGTCTCATAAACACTTTATAATCTCACCTCACAATACACAATGTCTGCTCCATATCTCAGAGCCAGGAGTCTCATAGGCAAAGTTCCAACTCTAACCATTGGAGCCAGAATTAGCTTGTCTTTGGAAAAGTCTTGTGAAGAAGCCATTCTTCTTTAATGCAGGGAAAATACAAGTACTGGTACATGTACCTGGTAATGAGAACACTGAGATGATAGATAATATTACAAGGCTCGGTATCAGAATAGATGTTTATTTCAAATAGGAATCTTAAAATTAAATATACCCGAGGAGATTACAGAAGGGCTTTAAAATGGTATTTAAACAAGAGCCCCAGGAGGGCACAACGCTCACCTGATACCCATGCATGCTCTAACTGACATACTGACATTGAATAAGACGTAAAATTGGTAGTGCCAGTATCACGATTTGAGCCCACATTCTTTCTAAAAAGATTTTTGCCGGATGCAGACAAGATCTTTTTTTACAGCCTTTAAAAGTACAAACAAGAAGAAATAGTAACATTTCAAAACATTATCTTTTTTACTGATTTGAATAGACGGATAATGTGATCCAAAGTCATATGTCCAGCTAGTGTATAGTTCAATTATTCAACATCAAAAAAATCATTTTGTAAAATTCCACATTAATGTGCAGCAAGTGATGAAGAAACAGACAAAAAGAATAAAACAATGAAATAAACTTAATACTCTGGTGTATGCTGCTTTTAGGGAAACAAATTAATAGGCCCATGATATTGTAAAGCTTGTCCAACTAGCAGACCTATGACATCGTTATTTACTGTTAACTATGTTTCGCCTCGTGATAGGACTGTTACATGGACAAATTATTAGCTGACAGAGTTCATGAAAAGTATCAGCTGCATCGGATTTGCTGATAAAAAAATCATTTGGCCCGATAAAAACTCATGTTCTATCTATTATTTGGACAGATAAAAATTCCCAAATGTCTGACCACAGGAACCTGTCGTTTTATGAGAGAAAATGTTTTATTATTCACAACCTTAAGCCTCTGTGTTCATCTTTAGAAATGTTATACATACAAGATGTCGAACACAGTGGCTTAAGGTTGTGAATAATAATTTATTTTCTCTTTTAAAACAACAGCTTCCTGTGGTCCAACATTTAATTGAAAGATTTCAAGAACTCTGAACTGAATTATTTGTTTTCAAGAATTTCAGATATATCAAATGTCCTATACATTCTCAAAATCCTCGGGAAGAAATTACTCATTTGTTTTCAAGAATTTCAGATATATCAAATGTCCTATACATTCTCAAAATCCTCTGGAAGATATTACTCATTAGATGTTTCTTCAAGAAATCAGTCCGTATACAATTATCTAAGATAGTCTATGACGAAGAAAATTCGAGCTAAGTTTATAAATGATGACAAGTATGGAATTGTTCCACGTACACGAATAATAACAAGCATGAAAGTGTTCCCAGTATATGCACATTAAATAAAAATCTATTAAATACCAGTATTATTTTGTTAGCACGATAGATCATCTATAAATCTCCTGAAATTTATCACGTGTACAGTAATAACACGGTGGGTAATCTCACAACGCAGAACAATTTATTTTTCTATATTTTTGCGCAAAATAGCTAGATAATTTATTACAAAAAGGGAAATGTGATGCAGTGTAATAACGCCCTAACTATGAGTTGCATCCAAAATAAGGTGGATATTATAGCTTTTTATAATGCACAAACACGATCGGCGTTCTACTTTCACTTTCATCTACACCAATCATGCCGATAGTTTTTCGGCTTTATAAAAGGATATTACCTCTCTTACTTTCGATAAAACTCGTATCTAAGGCATCCTTACACTGCATCACATTCCCCTTTTTGTGAAAAATAATTTGTAATACACGAAATTTTAGATAAACCTAGTGTTCTGCGTTGCGAGATTACCCACCGTGACTACGTGACTATTAAATGGGCGTGGAGGAACCAATCAAATCTGTAACACAAGATATATGGCGACTTTGTTTACCATAGATACAAATTTGTTGGGGTCCCGCTGGGGTTTGAAGCCACTCCCCATTGGTCCATTGGGCATGGAAAACATACATTATACCTAGTGTTGTATAATCGGAAAAATTTCATAATCGATTATCGGTTTATAATCGGAGAGGATTTTAATCGATTATTTCGATTTAATCGGAAACAATTCTTTCTTGTTTTTACAGAAAATAATATGACAAGTTATGAATAAACTTCACTAAATGTTTTGCTAATATACATAGCAAAATGTCTAGAAAGAACTCCAACCACAGAATGAATAAAAAACTGTCTAGTAAATGAAATATTTTGTCAATATCACAGCAGTAATGAAGTCAAAACAATTATGTATTTGTAAAAGTTAACAACTTTATACGGCAGATGCAGGGATTGGGGGGGGGGGGGGGGGGGGGTTGCATACTACCCAAATGTTCATTCAATGAATGAAGCAATATATTTGTGGAGTTTAGGCTAACAATAAAGTGAAATTCACTGACCTTGTCCCTTACGAAGGTCAGCTCAGTAGTTCAGCATAAAACCTAAAAAAGTTTTTTTTTTTCTAGATGAGTAGATATTGACGTAATTGCAGGCCCATATCGCATCTGACGTTGAAGTTTTCTATAAGAGTACTTGTCACTACCATTAAATTCAATGAGAATCCTAATTCCATCCATTGTGTGCCTTAGAAAGTGTATCCTTATCAAATTATTTACGCTACGTCCGAAACTTTAACTTGTAGAAACGATCGCTGATCCACTTTCGTTTTATTCGTACTTGTCATACGCGAATTCAACAGAAAACTATGTCATTCTTTTCCACGTTGAAAATTTCCGATTATTATCGATTCTTAGAAACATAATCGATTAATCGAAATCGAAGGGTATTAGCGATGATGTCGCCGATGTCGGCGATAATCGTTACAACACTAATTATACCTATGTACAATCTTAAAAAATATTCCTTAAAATCCAAAAGTGGATATCTTGACAAAATTCTTTCACTTGAAGGGTACCATGCATGAGTACCTCATACCTACAACATGTCATGACAATCTGAAGAGTGGTTATAGAAAAGAAGCAGAAAATGTATGAAAATCAACCCCCCCCCCCTTCCTTTTTACATAAGAAAAAAATTCATAAAAAATCAAGAAAATAAAATTTAAGCAAAAAATACATATCAAAGCATTAAGTAAGTTAGATATGATAAATATGCAGTAAATGAGTGTGTAAAATCATACACTTTTTGAGTTATTTAAAGAAATAGTGCAAAAATTTGCATTTCTGACTAAGTCCGAAGAGACGTAAAAAAAGCGTCAAAAATTTGACTTCGGAGTGGAACCAAAAATAACAACACTTCTTAAGACATCTCTGTAGAGCATCCTGATGCTTTCGGTTTGTCGATACGTGCTTCCGTTCTGAAGAAGAAGTTTGTCAAAGGAGGGTATAGTGGAATGCTAATCATTCACTCGGCCATGACTACCCCTACAATGTACAATTTTACGTTGAACGTACATGTATGTCTGGGAGTACGTAGCAACCCGTGTAAAAATGCACAAAACATTTTTCAACCTATATTGTTGACTGGTTGAAGTGATTGTGATGGAGGAAGTATACAAACAGAAAGTTAAACAACCCTTCTCTACTAAAGTCTCAAGTGATTCAGTCTCTCTACTTTCACTTCAGAAATTTTGAGAATTTTTTTTTTTTTGAACTGATCAAGTACATTTACTTGAAACACTGAACATCACTCTTACATATGATCAGTTTTCTTACCAAAAAGATGAAGCTATTTCGACTTAAGTCTATAGGCTTTTCATATTGTCAGATGTATAAAAACAGAAGACTGTGAAGTTTGTTATTTATGCATGCAAGACTGATTGGGCGCAGACATCTTGGAAATCCAATCTAAATCGTCCGAGCGTTTGCGTCGATAAGCTTTTACGCTTTGGGAAAGCTTTTCTGTGATCCAGCTGAAATTAAAAGAAAAATCCGCGGCGTTGTGAGTTGTGGATTGGTAGGTTTGTTCCAATGTTCCTGACTAATTCTTAGCAAAGATAGTATCTGAGTCTCATTTTATCATGGCCAAATTCTGATTTATTCCCAATAATAAAATATGTCTTCCCTCCAACATGTCCCATGAATTTCCACTCATTTCCTAAATGATTTTTAACAGCCAGACAGTCTGATATGACCAATGACAATGTTACAGATTTAATTATGTTATTAACATGGATAAATACAAACATGAAAGACATGCACCCGTATCTCGGAAATAACATGACAGTAGGAGATGAAAATGTGAGCTGTCAAATTTTTGGGGGTGGTGTAGCACAGTCAGTTGGTAGAGCGCGCTCAGTCTGTTGGTTCGTGGGCAATGTTGCATGACATTGCCTTGTTTCAAACCCTTGC
Source organism: Pinctada fucata (assembly GCA_028142955.1). Classification (NCBI taxonomy): domain Eukaryota; kingdom Metazoa; phylum Mollusca; class Bivalvia; order Pterioida; family Pteriidae; genus Pinctada; species Pinctada fucata. The sequence goes on along the minus strand of AP027113.1, from coordinate 20,016,213 downwards.
GGGCGCATAACCCCATAAGAGGCTCGCCAGGTGTTATGGACTGACAGTCCTTGTAAATAGCTAAGTTACCTAGTCCTGTGGAAGGGACTATATACATGTAAATGGGGGTTCATCTATGTCTTGGATTGGCATAGGCATGTTAACGAACCCTCACTACTAAGGCTGGATCTGTTGTACAGGTTAAAATTCCAAATACATGTACAGCTTACGTCTTTGGAAGGTACTCCTGTTAACATGGTTAAGAGGCGCGGGAGATATATAATTCAAGTTCAATTTCTGCTGTCTGTGCGGCTCACTTTGGAAACTGGATAAACATGATTTTTATTACTTTGTTATGCAAAAATTAAAATGAAGTCTATATCATCATATGATCATTGAATAAATCTTGCTTAGTCGTAATTTTTGGTATATGTTATATGGTCGTGGGTTGATAATGTGGCGTTTTCAACATGTTCAATGTTAAATTTTAGTGTGATGTCGCGTCATGGGAAACATTAGCATTGGAAATGGCCCATCTAAAACTTGGTTTGTTTTATAAAATTTGATTGCGTGTACTGACTGTCATATACTTATACCAAAATTTACAACTAAGCGAGATCTAATGAATGGTTTCGATTTCATTAAAATTTCTGAATGATAAAATGGTCAAAATCACGTTCAGTGTTCTTCCCAGAAATTTCAGATAGCATGGTGCTAAGTCTTTGCGGTGCACCTTGCGTTGGGATGCGTCATTGCGCATTACATCATTGCATACAGTTTCATGTGTTGTTGCTTTATTACTAAACTGTTTAAATAATATTGATAATGAAATAAATGTGTTAATAATACTGCATTCTTACCTACATTTTAGACAGTGAGATCATTTATGTTCTATTTGTAAAGAGAGATTCATGACAATTTTAAAACTCAATTAGTTTTGGGCCTTTTAAGAAAATTATTTTGAGACTGTCTCATGACCATAACTCCAGGTGGCTTAGTGTAAGAATTGGGTATATTACACTGATTTGGAAGGAAATTTTATGAATGGACCATTTTCCATGATTTTCTAAAATATCAATGGGCCATTCCTTCCAAAAAGTACTAAGTTTTCAATGGGCCATTTTGCAAATTAATGGGACTATGGTGCATGTCCTCTGTCCTTCCTACTCACTGATATTAGTGAATATAAGCATGTTATGGAAAGGGTGTCTAACCTGAGATCTGAATTTTTGGTTCAGGGAAAGGGCAGGTTTCACCTTTTAAAAGGTTGAAAATTATCTTTATGCAAATTCCTACTTGAAAAATTGGGTCCAAATATGGAAACATTTACTCCCCCCCCCCCTCTTATTAGCCGTAATGCGTATGTTTGTGGTAATCTCTGGCAAAGAAAGCTGACAATTGTTCTAATTTGCCCACAGTATGAAGTAAACCTGCCACCCCCCACCCCCAAGAACTCAAGATCTATTTTATATGTCAATTGTATAAAGAGCCTTCTATATCGTGCTCAGACTCATAAATAAAACGATGGTCCGTGCACCATGTTCTGTTTTGATGATTAATTTCATCCATCCGTCTAAACTTCTTATTAACCAAATTCAAGCGTATTTCAAAAAAAAAAAAAAAAATAAATAAATAAAATAAATAAATAAAAAAATACGGACATACCGACTCGTTTTTCATTCAAAGAAAAATGATTTTGCGCGGGCGAGATAACCTCTTTCTTACCTTGTAAAAGCGGCAATTATTTTGTATGAGAAAGATGGCGAGGTCGGGTTATATGTTGAACAGTAAGACGGATTAAAAACATATTTTAATGACATCTGATATAGCGTATTTCAAATTTACCGTTACGCTGTAACTATATGACACGTGCCGGTCAACATGATCTAGCGATTATACAATGTAGATGAAAACGTTTTCATGAACTACGTTATAGAATGGTTGTCTTTTAGACAGTGACAACGCAGTTATTTTAAATTTAAATGTCCTATAGATTGACGTGCGCCGTAGAAGCCAGACACGTTCTCAGCTCAGGTAAATAAAGCTTGCGGGGGGGCTAGAAGAGTTTAACACCTCGGGTTGTATAGAGCCAGGGCTAATTAACCGGGAATGCGGCGGTTAAATCAATCAATTAATGCAAAGGGGTACACAAAATAGTTAATACACGAATTTTTAGGAAAAAAAATATAGCGTGGCGGCCGTAAAATATAGCGTGGTGCTAATCCCGATAGCGTGGCGGTAAATCTCGATAGTGTGGCGGGGCCGCCACGCTAAAACGGCCTGGGGAGAACACTGACGTTTATCTAGTTTCCGAAGTGGACAGTAATGAAGTTCAAGTAAACTTTATGGGCACTAACGCCAAAATCTGTAATTGAATTCCAGAGCATTTCTAAGTGAGCTAAAGGACCAACTGGATAGCTAAGTCTTTTAGCATTCCATCAGAGGATAGTCTACAAATGAGTTAAAGAAGATCCTGATGATAATCTCAACAGCACTCACAATAGAGCACCAAATTGAGCATCGACGGACCCCTAGCAAGCTAGAGATGGGACCAGGTTCCCAGGAGGAGTAAGCATCCCCTGCAGGGCTCGAAATTAACGTATGTCCGTTAGTCCGTGATTAATAGATTTTGCTACCGACTAATGAAAAATATCATGCATTAGTCTGCCGGACTAATAAAAATTTATACCACTAGATTCCTTACTTGGGGATATTGTTTACCGTGATTAGTTAATTGATTTAATTGCCACATACCAGGTTAATTAGTCCCGGCTGTATACAACCCGAGGTGTCAAACGTCTTGTAGCCCCCACCAAGCACCGGAGATACATGTACTGTTTTATCAGTTAATGGCTTCTTCGGCGCACATCAATCTCATTAGGATTATCTGTCGTACTTTAAACCTGCAGAATCCAAGTTTCATCTATGTATTGATGGAATGTTTTGTGTTGTCACCATATATTGATGACCATTTTATAAACGCGAGACATGTATATGTTTGTAAACATGTATTCTCGTTATCGCTATCGTGTTGACCGGCAAGTGTCATAAGTTTACAGCGTAATGGTAAAGCAGAAATTAAATAAACTGATACAGGATCAGATTTCTTCAAATTTTATTTAATCTGTCTTTATTATTCAACATATTCCCCACCTTGCTGTCTTTGTCAGACAAAACAGTTTTCGTTTTACTAAAATAGAATCTTGATCGCGCAACTACGTGCATTGACATGTATGATGTGTTGTGATACGCTGCCCGCAATGCAAGGTGCACAGTGATTCACTGAAGACTAATATCACCTTGCTATCTAAATTTTCTGGGTAAATACTGGCCAAAACTCTACCTGCTAATTGGAAAACAATGTTGATTCACTTATTTTAAAATTTAAAAGAGTTGCTGGAGAGTGTCGGAACCTAAATAAATATTTGAAAGAGTCTGGATGACAAACTTGGTTTTTTTTTCTGGGGACGAGTAGATTTTCTTGCGGACTAATGGTTTTTGAATCCAGTTAGTCCGCCTGACTAATGCTAAAAAAAGTAAGTTTTGAGCCCTGCCCTGTTGGCTAGCCACACCCGCCGTCAATGTTCACGCACGAAAATGAAAATATATTAAATACATGCACTGTCTGTGGTTCTGTCTATATAGAAAGTGCTATGGCGACAATGTCAGGGAAAAATATTCCACAACACTAAGAACTGCTGCTACATATATCTTGATGAACCTGCTACCAACTTACAGGTACAGTACTTACCGGTACTCAATATTTTACATACTACCGTATACAGGTTACAGATGGATACAGACGGGGAAGACTTTGCCGATCTATTACAGCAGGCTGATCAACTCGCGGCAGACGCCGAGACAGGATCGGACCTACCACGTGTTACACGTAATCTCAATCAGATATATGAGACAAGTCAGCGTCTTGTCTCAAAAGTTGCTCCAATCAGTCAAGATTCCACCGATGTTAAAGCGTAAGTAGAAATGTCTTTGCAGTATTTACAAAAAGTGTCGGATTGCCAGCAATCTCCATTGGATTTAGTGTCAATATCCAGTGGATTTTGGGGAAATTTATATCATAAAGAATAAAACCCCAAAATGCAGGATGTGTCCTGTGGTTACTCAGACTGTTTTGTAAAAGTTGCTTTGTTTTAAAGTTCATGTCATTTCACCTCATTAAGTTGTAATAATAAAGTCAATTTGTAACAGAAATTGTTTTAAATGTTTATCAGAGTTCTCATTTTGAGCTAGCACCCAGCAGTTTATCACCACCTGCTTTGAGAAAAACACCACCTACTTTCTATTTTAAATACATAAAAAATTCACGAAATCTTTTAAAATGTTCTCCTCCTACTTCTACCACAATTGCCCCTTACTTTAGGAATAATTAAGAACCCTGTTAGTGTTAATGTTATTGTTGTGCATAGCTCTGTGGCAGGGTTTTTTTTTATTTTGGGGAAGGTGCCTGTGCCTGTCTCGTTTGGGAAAATTTGCGACATTTTGCTAAAATTGGGAAAATTTTCGAACAAATTTTCACCAAAGTATAACCCTAAAGTATCATTTATTAACACTGGTAATCTATTGATTTGCTTGAACTGAACAAGGGATGAATAAAAACTTTGAAAAATGCACTTTGAAATAGGACATTTTGTGCTGATTTCCAGGTTTTGAGTCTTATTTTCTCAGGTGATTTTTTCATAATTCCTCTTTGGGAATTTCAGGGTGATTTTTTGGGAAAAATAGAGGAAATTTGGCATTGGGAAGGGGCTGAAATTCGGCCCTAAAACAAGGAAAAAAAAAAACCCTGTGTGGGAATACCATATAGGTCGATTCTTTGTACATATATGGAGGTTGAGTTTTGTGATGGTATTTAAGTTTAAATATGGATACATTTATTTGTGTAGATTTCATTGAAAGTCAACGGATGAACTTTGTACATTAAGACATTTCTATTACAGTTCAATATTGCTGGGTACAAAAGGCTACGATGTTCCAAAGATCTCACAGAAACTAGAGGGACTGAGTGCTGCCAAGACTTTTGAACCTTTAGAACCTGTCCGGGATACTGATATACAGGTAGGTTAGCAATAATTTTTAAGTCTAAGATGTTTTTGTAGTACCAGTATATGCAATGTATATATTATTGCAATTTCTCAAATTTTTAAGTCCTAAGTTAAATATATGTTGTACCTTGTTCATGTACATTGCAGAGTTTTCTAAGAAATGAAAGAGAAAATGCCTTGCTTGCTGTTATTGAGCAGACAAAGAGAAATGTAAGTGGTCATTTCTATTTTCCAGATTTGAATAAATGTATTTCTATTTCTTCTTTTAGAATATGATTATGTATTAATTTATTTTCAAAAGAAATCAAAATGTCTCTCTTTGGAGAAGAATTGTATGTTGCAGGTAAATGGAATTGAACATTTATGTCTCCAATATACTGCAAAATAATCACTGTGAAAAACGATCACTATCTGTTTACATGGTTTAACACAAGTCCAATTTATCATAGATTTGTGATCCTTTTCTCGGGAAAATGAGTTTACTAAGCATGTACTTATTTAAGTGTGACCAAATTTCAGCGGAAATTTGTCAAAAACATGAAAACTTACATATTATCATAATCATTGAGTGGCAGTCTTGAATTGACATTATCTTAACAACGCTAACTCTGCTAAAATATGAATCCCACTACATGTAGAATAAGTATGAATACAGTATGACCACAAAAGAATCATAAAGTTCACAGACTTGTAAGTTTCGTATGGTATGCAGTGTGAAGATTTTAATTCAATGTTTCATTTCACCAGACATTTGAGGAAGCAGAGAAGAGACACTGGGAATGCATGGAAAATGAATGGGAAAGGGAGAAACAGAAAATACTTAACTCTCTTCGAGGGCTCGGACAAGATACACTCGATTTTCAGCCAGAATCAGAGGTATGATAAACACGATTGGATACACATACATGTACATGTAGTTCAACTATCAGTCAAGTAACTAAGATTCTAATGTAAGCAGATGTTGATACTAATGACTTAGTTTAATCATATTTATTTACTTTGAATTCAGTTAACATGGACATGAAAATATACATGTATTATAATCAAGGATTAGAAAGAAAGTTACAGGGAAAGGGCTTATATAATGTTGTGTAAACTTGTGCCAAATCCCATTTCTGTTACATGTATATAGAAATAAAATATGTGTAAACTAAAGAAAGTTACAAGCTTATATAAATTCCTCAACAATTGAACAAAATTCTAATCGTGCATGCATGGTACTAATGACTTGATTATTTTATCTTCACATCTTCGCTATTTTCTATGAGAAGTTTTGAATTACGATCACGGATCAGACGGAACACAATATTGAAAATCAGATCTCCTGTATAGAAAGCGAAATTCCTGACTAATTAGTCAAATATCCTTTAGTTGGCATGTGTACACGTAGATGAAATTCAAGAGTTTTGTTTATAGAAACAGGTAGTAAGAGGGAGAGAATATTGATATTTTGGAAAACAACAAAACTGAGGATTGTAATAAGGCAAAAATACTTTCTCAATGTTTGAAGGAAAATACGAATTACAGTACTAAATATGGTAAATAATTTTAAAGTGATTGCCTTATTTTCAGAGCTTTGTAGCGGAGCCTGTGAGCATGCATGGTCGTAGTAACCTTGACAACATGGAAATGGCCTATGCTAGACAGGTACGTCTTTATGACAGAATAAAGATTATTTTTTTGCAAATTTCTAATTATTCCCTACTTAAGTGTATAATTTTTTTGGATATGAATATGGGTCATAAAGAAAAAAAAAATTAAAAGTGATTTTCTTATCAGGTAAAGTTACAAAATGTGTATTATGAAGTCCTTTAATGTTAAGTTTGACTAGGTAACATTTGTCTTATTCCACTTATTCCAGGTGTTTGTTTACAATGAACGCATTGTCGAGGGCAGCATCCGACCAAACTTGGTGGATATGTTCCACGATGTAGCAAGACAAAGTGATGATAAGGTAGAATTAATTTACCCTTCCAATCTAGCAAAAATTTCGAGTAAATTTATGACATCACAATGCATTGTTGACGAAGCTGAGTATTTCATGTTTATTTGCAAAAGCACAATTTATTTTCCAGCATTTACATGTACATGTATGTGAGCTATGGGAGATGGTGAAGTCCATGATAGAGGTCCTCTTAACGGCCACTGACAGTATCCCTGTACTCCGGCCTCATTTATCATAAATTACGATTTATATTACAGCATGTTTGTGAGCTATAGGAGATGATGAAGCCCATGACAGAGGTTCCCCTAGGTACCTCCGACAGTATAAAAGAAACATGCCTAGATCCCAGTTCACAGGCTTTGTTTATCATAAATTACGATTTACAATGTATATTCCAGCATGTATGTTAGCTATAAGAGATGGTTAAGTCCATGACAGAGGTCCCTCTAGTGGCCACTGACAGCATAAGGACGTGCGCCTAAATCCCTGTACACAGGCTTCGTTTATCATAAATTACGATTTATATTACAGCATGTACATGTATGTGAGCTATGGGAGATGGTGAAGTCCATGACAGAGGTACCTCTAGTGGTATAGTTACCTCTGACAGTATAAAGGACACATGCCTAGATCCCCGTTCACAGGCTTCGTTTATCGTAAACTACAATTTATACTCCAGCATTTACATGTATGTGAGCTATGGGAAATGGTGAAATCCGTGACAGAGGTCCCTCTAGTGGCCACTGACAGTATCCCTGTACTTGGGCCTCATTTATCATAAATTATGATTTATATTCCAGCATGTATGTTAGCTATAAGAGATGGTTAAGTCCATGACAGAGGTACTCTAGTGGCCAATGACAGTATAAATGACATGCGCCTAAATCCCTGTACACAGGCTTCGTTTATCATAAATTGCGATTTATATTACAGCACGTATGTGAGCTATGGGAGATGGTGAAGTCCATGACAGAGGTACCTCTAGTGGCCACTGACAGTATAAAGGAAACACGCCTAGATCCCCGTACTCAGGCATCGTTTATTGTACAGGCCAAACAGTACCTGGAACAAATGTAAGTGGTCGTTTTTCAGTGGTTTAAATATTCAAAAACTTTGGTTCTTCAATAATATGTACATGTCGGCTATTTAAAAGGTACTTCATAGAACATTTGATTAATTTTATTGTTGCCCAAAAAGCACATGTATCTTTGTTGACAATGATTCATTGATATCTAGGAATTTGAAACCCTGTTACACATGTATCTGACAGAAAGATTATGTCACAACTTACATGTAGATGATATAGCCCTCCCCCCTTTATGCCCCCCTCCCCCCCCCCCCCCCATTTACATGTGTGTGTCATATTAGTAAGAGAGTAACCAATGATTCATGATTTGATTTCAGGTATTGCAAACACATCCAGAAAATAATATATGGAAACCTACAGCAAGCCCAGATGGGTGGTATACCGGGAACTTTTAACTCTGTACGCAGCTTTCTCAATGTACATCCTCAGCATCTCAAAGGTCTAGAGGTATGATAATGACAACATTCTTAAATATTTACATTCGAAGTCATTTACATAATGATGTGATGAATGTTTCCATTTTACTTGGATTTTAAATTACTTACATGTATTCTAATGGTGCTGTGCTGTGAATGACAGACTGAAAGTTTAAATGTATGCTTGTACATCATACAGCAATAAGCCTGTTTCACGTAACTGCATGCCTAGCGTTTTGTGGACGGCGAGTACCGACTTTCATGACGTCACAGTTAAAAACTGATTGTCTTTTACTTCATATTGCGGGAAAGTTTCCTTTTTTGCCGTCCAAAACAACTGGACTACAGTTATGTGAAAAAGGCTTATTATGACAATGATAATATTGAAATAGAAAATTTACAATAAAATGATAAAGGGTACAATTATATGAATATATATTTCAATATTTTCTGTATTTCAGATAATTGAAATTAAAAATAATGTTATGATTTAGAAGAATCACCAGTAATGAAACTTTCAGTTAGGACTAGAGACTTCTTCTATAGATCTCTACAATGTTTCTATTGTAGGATGGTCTTGTTGATGGACACCCAGTATGGGCTATGATTTATTACTGTTTGAGATGTGGGGATGTGGCTGCCGCCCAGCAAGTTGTCAGCAGAGCTGCGTACGTAGTCACTGATTATAACCTACTGATTTTGTTTTAGAGCTTTGTTAAGCAAGGAAATGCATTGATAGTAAAATGATGTATTGTATCGTGTACTTGTAAATATGTTAAACCATTATCAGTATCTCCATGTGAAAGTGCAAAAAATCAGTGTTGGACCAAGCAGTCAACATTGTTTTCATTCATAGTGGACAGATGTCATTGATGACCTTATTCTGTATTTTCGTAGGTGTATGCTTGTGTTCGATTTGGGACGGTATCTGACGTAAAAGCATTATGATGTAATAAAATTTCTATGGAAACATCGATTTTGTAGCGTACTTTCCCTGAATTTAACGTTAGTTTCCCTAGATTTTGATGACGTCACAATAGGTTTACGTCATATACCGTCCCGAACGGGAAGTATCTCTGTATAACAAAAATCCCAAATACACCCTTCCTGTTCTCTGTGCTCTTACTCTTAATAGAGCAACGTGAATGTAAACATGCTCCCTTTATTCATTGTCAAAATATTTAAGAATGGTACATAATGGCAGATACATGTACATGTAGTAATGAAATTGTAATAAAGAAATCTAGAAATCATAAGCATTTTGGCAAATAAGAAATTGAAATCTAGGAATTACAAGCAGAAATGTTTATTTTGAAAAATTGCACGTTTAAGTCTGTATACTTTCCTTAGAAATGGTCCATTGAAATTGTTGAAAACCATGGACAATGGCCCATAAACAAAAATTGCTTTCCAATGACTGCTAGCGATGACCTATTTTCACCATTTTACATTTGTTTATCTTTACAGACATAATTTAGGAGATTTTCAAGTGTTCCTTAATGAGTATGCATCAGATGAAGATAACAGGTATGTATAGGTTGAAAATTTTTTTGTTTTCTTGATATAAAGAGTTACTTTGAATAAGCCTAGGCCTTTTTCACATACATGTAACTGCGTGACTAGCATTTTGTGGACGGCAAGTACCGACTTTCATGATGTCACAGTTAAGGTATCCAATGTACAAATGAAGATCTCGTGGACGTCTCGTCCATTTAAACAGTGTTAAAATGATCTCGGTAATCTTCGGTAGTGTCTGGATAGTTTCCTGGGCTTGAGTGACGGTCAGCATGTTGACCTTTGATTATAGAAACCCTTATCTATGTTCTATTGGGTATATTTAGGTAAAAATATGCCATGATTCTAACTATACAATACACTTGATATCTATTTGTACAACGGATACCTTAAAAAGTGATTGTCCTAGACGTCATATTGTGGGAAAAATTCTTATTTTTGCTGTGCAGAACAACTGGTCTACAGTTATGTGAAAAAGGCTTATTGTTGAAGGTATTTGACATAAACTTGTTGCGATGTCATCAAATTCTATTGAAACCACCAGCCTAATATCCAAAAAGGCACGTTTACATGTATGTCTGGTAGCCATGATCAACCAAATTTCTTCAAAAACAAAACAGTCGTCATAAATAGTCGATATAAATAATTTTGCATTTAATTTACCTGCATGTGGTATTTGTAATGTATATGTATATGCATTCATGCTCGTACAATAGACCATTTTCCGATCTTGTAATTCGCTATTTTTGAAAACCAGAGTTACTTCCCATTTGAGACGGTATCTGATGTAGACTGATTGTGACGTCATCAAATTCTATGGAAACAGTCGTCAAAGTCTGGGAAATGACTGTGTAAAATCGACGTTACAATACCATTTTCATGAGGTCACAATGGTTTTACGTCAGATACCGTCTATAAGGGGAAATTCTGTATTTCGCAAAGACTGAATAGAACTCAAAATGTTCGATTCAACATCTTTGGATAAGTCATGGGCGTTCTTTAGAATTTCTTAAGAATTAGTTAACATTATTATACATGTACATGTACATCAACTTTTATTTGAAGGTTAAGTGCTGGGAGTGAGAAGAAGTTAAGTTTACAGTACAGACGGAGTGTCAAAGGTGGAACAGATCCTTTTAAAAAGTAAGTACCGTTTACATGTAGTTTTACATTAACATGATTGTAATTATGTGTTGCATGTAGAAAATAGTAGTTATTAGTGATGAACCAATTGTTGCATACAGTCAGTTGTTGATCACAAAAATCCTAATTCGGATTATTGATTCTGATTATCAACCAATTTCAATTTTTAGCTTGCCAGGACGAAATAGTCCAGAGAGCTAATGCCATACCCTCAGTGTCGTTATTGTCGTCGTCCGTAGACAAAACTTTAACTTGGGCTATATCTCTTGAACTATAAGGGGTACATGTAGATACCTTGTGACGAGACCTTTCATTTGAGACCATGACTTTTGACCTAGTGACCTTGACCTTGGACTTTGACCTACTTTTCAAAAACTCAAACCTGGTTTCTGACAAAAACCTGTATAAGCGAGCTATGTAATCTTTGATTACCCTATGTTTGACAATCGATTGTAGCTGAAAGGAAAATGCTCATACCTTGGGTGTTAATCCCTATTTTCAAGGTTACATTTATGAGCATTTATGCCTGTAAAAATGATAAAGCATGCAAACAACGAGCATGTTTTACAGTTTGCTTTTGGTAAGATTTTTTTCTCAGTATTTAGCATGAAAATAAAGTCTATCTGTTGTTTTTTTTGCATTTTATATGAAATATGAAATGTTGATTTCCGATTTAAATTGATAATCAATCGGTTTATCTTTTCTGATTATTTCCGATTATTGATTCCATAATGTCTACCGATGTACAACACTAGTAGTTATAATTTTCTTTTATTTGTACTTTCCAGTGATTATTTGTACTTTCCAGTGATTATTTGTACTTTTTCGGTCATTATTTGTATTTTCTAGTTATTATTTGTACTTCCTGGTGATTATTTGTACTTTTCAGTGATTATTTGTACTTTTCAGTGATTATTTGTACTTTTGAGACATTATTTGTACTTTTCAGTCATTATTTGTACTTTTCAGTCATTTTTATTGCCCAGTTATCGAAGATTTGGGGGCATATAGTTTTTGGTCTGTCCGTCCGTCTGTCTGTTTATCTGTTTGTCTGTTTGTCCGCAAAAACTTTAACCTTGGCCATAACTTTTGAATGGTAAATGATTGGGCTTTCATTTTTCACATGTGTATTTCTTGTGACAAGACCTTTCCATGGATATCAAAGGAGCTGTTAAGATAAGGGCCGGATTTAGCCCTGAAATGACTCGATTATTTCTCGTGCGCTGTCTTTCCAATTTAGATAAAAGTTGGTAAGGATAAAAATATAAAGTATAATAAGATTCCTAGTAGGTATTTTATTTAAATAAATTTGATGAAAGATGTTATAATTACGGGTTGAAGAGGTAGGGGTACAGATGACGGAAAACGTTGAATATCTATCGAAAATGCACAAAATATGCATTATTTTAAACATTTTTACGTTTATTTTGCTTCTGTTACCTTTTCATGTCAAAATTGGATAATCAAAATTAACTTTGAGGTTATTGTATCAATATAATCGGCAAATTCTGCAATCCGGAAACGGAAAAAACGGTTTTATTTCGTTCTTCTCGGCCATTTATGTAGCTTTCTGGCGCGAAATACACACGGTGTAGAAATAGACAACTTTCTTGTTTATTTCCTTCCAAACGGTTAAATATTTGATCGGAACACACTCTGAATAGATTGTTCCGTAATATAAAAAGATAAAGACGACAATATAACGTACTTTAATGCTCTAGAGGCAAATTTAAAAATAGTAATCCATCCCCCCTTCTTTCGTTTTTCGCCTGTGGGACATTGTTCCCCCCCCTCGCTTCAGAACCCCACTTGGTCAGAAAATGTATTTTATTGATATACACCTTTGGTGAAAGTGGCATTGTAAAGCGAGGGAAGGAACAATGTTGTATCAAACTTTTCCGTTTTCCATTGATTTCTGTGTAAAAAACGCTTATTTTGACCCAAATATCGGTCTTATTTTGCATAAATTATCCCATCTGAAAGCAGATTCATATGCGAACCAAATTACTTGAAATTTCTACCGAAAAAGATTCTCAATTTTTGCATTTTGAAGTTTCGACTTTTCAGGGCAGATTCTACGCCTTATCTTAACAGCTCCTTTTTGAACTTGTGACCTTGACCTTGGAGTTTGACCTACTTTTGAAAAACTTTAACCTTGGACATAACTTTTGAATGGTAAGTGATAGGGCTTTCATATTCCACATGTGTATTCCTTGTGACAAGACCTTTCCATGGATACCAAATTTGACCTTGTGACCTTGACCTCAAAATGTGAACCACTTTTCAGTTGTTTTACCGACAAAGATGCCAACGGGGGCATTCGTGTTTCACAAACACATGTTTTTTTATTTTGTACTATCCAGTGATTATACATGTACATGTATGTACTTTTCAGGGTGTGTTACTGTGTGATAGGTGGGTGTGACCCAGACGAGGATCACCCTGAGGTAGCAGACAGTATAGACGATTACTTGTGGATCAAATTATCTCAGATACAGCTCCACCCAGAGTCCACACACCAAGACCCGTTCACACTACACAAACTACAAAAACTTCTCTTTGAAGACTTTGGTAAGTTTATGTTCCATTCAGGATTTTCAGTTAGAAATTACTATGTTCGGTACATGCATGTTTTAAGAAAAATCATTTATTTGAATTAAAAACTGCTTTTTTGCAAATGTACGTTCTGATAAATCTTGCCTTGATAAACCGAAAATCACTGGTGTCTGTTAAAACTGATTTTGAAAAAAAAAGTGAATCTACATGTATGTGCTAGAGCAAACAACTAATTGAAGATATGGCAAGTTTTGGGGACAGTAGTGCATAATTATACATTTCTACTTGTACATGTACATGTATCTTGCAAGATAATTTCTAAGGAGATTAAATAATGTTACGTAATTACTTAGAAATATACATGTACTATACATGTACATGTACATGTATATACATTGTATAATATCATTCTTTAGTTGGCACAGGAGTAAATTCCTTTATCTATATAAAATAAATGTAAGTCAAGACATATACCTGTATCAAAATTAAGTCAAATTTATCAATATTATACAAAAAAATGAAATTTTCCACCAGGTGAGAGTCATTTCAGTGGCTACCAGCAGCCGTTCCTATATTTTGAAGTGCTCATCCTTACGGCACAATTTGAGGCAGCTATAGAATTCCTATCCCGTATCGACAGACTCATGTGTCATGCGGTGCACGTAGCGCTGGCATTCTACGAACAGAAACTGTTGTTACTTCCCCAGAACAGTCAAGCTCAGCTCTGTAAGTACCGAAGAACAGAAATGTACATGTGTTTATTCTATAGGTTTGTCAAATTGGCCTGAAATTTAGCTCAATGTCAAAGTTTTTGCAACAGAAAACTAGAAACACAATATCCACAAATATTCTAACTTTACTAACTCCCTAGCCAACAGGGGATGCTTACTCCTCCCTGGCATCTTGTCCCACCACTAGCTTGCTAGGAGTCCGTCAATGCTCAATTTTGTGCTCTATTGTGAGTGTTGTTGAGATTATTGTCAGGATCTTCTTTAACTCATTTTGTTCATGTTAACCAATCCTTATTATACATTATACCTCCCTAGGCCTTGATTACGAGGGTATCTAATTATAATCAACGAATGCAGACAAATTGTTATTTTATAAAGAGTGAATTGGAAAAAGTTGATAATCAAGGAAATTTTATAATTTTGAATATCGAAATTTGCAACCATTTTACTATTACATTAGCTAACATATATGGGCCAAACCAAGACAAACCTGATTTTTATCAACAACTAAACCAAAACATAACTGAAATGCAAAGAGACTTTATTATAATTTGTGGCGATATGAATTTAGTTTTAGACTACCCGAATGACTGCTATAATTACCGAAATAGAAATAACCCGAAAGCCGCAGAAGCCCTTTCAAATTTAAAAGAACTACATTCATTGGTTGATCCTTGGAAAATTTTATACCCTGATTCGAAAGGTTATACTTGGTTTTGTAAAAATCCTATTAAAAAAGCTAGGCTTGATTTCTTTCTCATTTCTGATGCTCTCATGTCTTTGATAAACAGCTCCAAAAATATACCTGGTTATAAATCTGATCACTCAGTGGTAGCTATCGATATTAAACTTCATGAATTTAAGAAAGGTAAAGGTTTTTGGAAGTTCAACAATTCATTATTACACGATAAAATATACATTGAAAAAGTTAAAGAAATAATCTTGAACACAAAATTACAATATGCGCTTCCTGTTTATAACTTAGATAATTTACATGAATTTGATGAACAGACTTTACAATTTACTATAAATGATCAATTGTTTTTTGAAATGTTATTGATGAACATTAGAAGCATGACAATCTCTTATTCCTCCTTCATAAAGAAAAATAAACTTGAAAGAAAACATAAGATTGAACAAGAGCTCCTTGAACTGAATGCGACCTATCAGAATGATGGAAATGATATTGATATAAATAACAGAATACATATACTAAATGAAGAATTGGAAGGTATTAGAGAAGAAGAATTAAAAGGTTTAATAATAAGAGCACGAACACGATGGATAGAAAGTGGAGAAAAACCCACGAAATATTTTTGCGCCCTTGAAAAAAGAAATTATGTTAATAAAAATATTGCAACAATTACTGACGGACAAGGACACAACATTACTGAACAAAGTCTTATATTGGAAAATATTAAGCAGTATTATCAAAACTTGTACACCAATAAAGATGAGTTTTTAGAAGATTCTGATTTAGAAATATTAATGGATGGCATTATTACCGAAAAAGTAAAAGATAAAGATAAGAATATGCTAGATAATGATATTACATTACAAGAAATTGGAATAGCAGTACGTAACTTAAAAAATGAAAAATCTCCAGGTCCCAGTGGGTATACAGCCGAGTTCTATAAATTCTTCTGGCCTGACATAAAATATTTCTTGTTTAGATCACTTATATTAGGTATTGAAAGTGGGAATCTCTCTTCTTCACAAAAACTAGGTGTCATTTCTTTATTACCTAAGGGAGATAAGCCCCGCAACTTTCTGAAAAATTGGAGACCTATTTCTCTATTAAATATCTCCTACAAAATTTTATCAAGTTGTTTAGCTAATAGATTAAAACAAGTTTTAAGTTACATGATTCATGAAAACCAATCTGGCTTTATCAAAGGTAGATATATAGGAGAAAATATTCGTCAACTCTATGATATAATGCAATGTTTAGAGGAAACTAACTCTTCAGGCCTCCTTCTTCTCGTGGACTTTGAAAAAGCTTTTGATTCTGTCTCTTGGAAATTCATTGATAATGTTCTTAAATATTTTAATTTTGGAGATAAATTTAGAAATTACATTAATTGCTTAAACAATGACTTTAAATTGTGTGTTATACAACATGGAACCTTCTCTAACTTCTTCAGTATAGGTCGTGGATGCCGGCAAGGCGACCCAATTTCTCCCTACATTTTCATTTTATGTGTTGAAATATTAGGACTTCTCATACGAAACAGTAAAAACATAAAAGGTATTAAAATTCTAAATGCTGAAATTAAAATCCTCCAATATGCTGATGACACAGCTCTATTACTAGATGGTTCAGATAATTCTCTCCGAAAAGCTCTATCTCTACTTACTCAATTCTCAAAATTCTCAGGTCTTAAACCGAATATCGAAAAAACAAAATGTATCTGGCTGGGGTCCAAAAAACATAGTAAAGATATTTTATGTAATGATTATTCGTTAATTTGGACAGATGAGGAATTCACATTTCTTGGAATAATTTTTTCAACCAATATGAATAAAATTCCAGAACTTAATTACCACAAAAAACTTAAAGATATAAAAAATCTTATTGGTCAATGGTCAAAAAGAATGTTGAGTCCCTTGGGTAAAATAACAGTAATTAAGACACTCATGTTACCCAAGTTAACACACCTTCTTATATCCTTACCCAACCCAGATCCAGATATTATTGATGAAATAGATAAATTTTTTTTCTCTTTCCTATGGAAACAAAAACCTGATAAAATCTCAAGGAAACAAATTATTCAAAATTACAAAAATGGTGGTCTTAATATGATTCATTTAAAATCATTTATGAAATCTATGAAAATAACCTGGATAAAAAGATTACTAATTAGTGATTCATCTTGGACCCTACTTTTTGAAAACATAACTAAAACTAAAAAAGATCAATTTTTCATATTTGGTTCAGACTTTATAAAAAATATTGCAAAACGTATAAACAATAGATTTTGGAAAGACACTCTTTTGTGCTATGCTGAATTTAAAGAAACAATCAAAAATCATGAAACTAATGAAGAAATTATGCACAATGAACTATGGTTTAACAATGATATAAAAATAGAAAATAAGTCAATATTCTATGAATCATGGTTCAAAAAAGGTGTCAGATATATTCATGATTTTATTGATGAAACTAGTTCACTTATTAGTTATGAACATTTTTGTCAAAAATTTGACTTTACTCCATCTTTTACACAGTTTTACGGAATAAGACAAAGCATTACTAAAAGATGGCCATTGCTCTTCAAAAGTGAAGTTTCATCTTTCAAATTGTGCTTTCCGATCATCCCTTTATTTATCAGAACAATATTAAGAAACAAGAACAGTAAACTTTCAGTGTATGATGTCTTCATTTTTAATCTAAAATATAAACAGAATTATAAAGAAAAATGGAAATCATCTCTAGATTTAGATATTGATGACAATGATTGGAAACTCATTAATTTGAATGTTATTAAGATTACACACGATACAACTCTAAGGTGGCTACAATACAGAATAATCCATAGATGTATCGGAACAAATGATATGTTATTCAAATTCAATATGTTAAGTTCAAATTTATGCACTTTCTGTAATGAAAATCCAGAAACAATTTTACATCTTTTCTGCAACTGCAAACATGTCGAAAATTTTTGGAAAGACTTAGAAATATGGCTTTTTCAAAACTGTAATATTCAAATAACTTTCACCAATAATGACATTTGTCTCATGAAAAAAATGCAAAAAAACCAACAGTTGGTAAATCTTGTAATAACCTTGGCAAAAAAACATATATATAAACAAAAAATGAATAAGAGTATCCCAATTATCAGAGTTTTTTTGATAGAGCTTAAGTCATATTACTTCATCGAAAAATCAATATATTTTCACAAAATGAAATACTTAATTTTTAAGAGTAGATGGAACTTGTTGTCACACATATTTGATAACAATGAGTAATTTGTGGTATAAATGTGTGTATGAAAGATGTACCTGTATTTGTCCTCTCTCTCATTCTCTCTCTCTCACTCGCTCTCTCTCTCTCTTCTTCCTCTTCTTCTCCTTTCATTAAAAACCATTCTACTCATACATTACGATATTATAGTATGTAAATTGTATGTAGAATGAAAAAAAATAATAAATGATAAAAAAAAAAAAGAGTGAATTGGAACAAATTGCACAGATGACAAAGTTTGTATTGAGAACTTATACACTTTTACACTGTACATGTAATTCACATACAATGCAATGTTTTAAGAAGTAACAATATAAAATTGCAGAAAATTGAACTTGAATCTTTGTTTTTAGCTCTACTGGTCTCTGATCAGTCAAGCTTATGTCATCACCCTTCGTCCGGCATCCGTCCGTCCGTAAACAATTCTTGTGCTCTCAACTCCTCTGAAATTATAGGAGATAGAAAGTTAATTCTTTTTGCGTTCTACTTTGTATGTGGTCTAGTTGTGTACCTGACATTTGGTTTCAGCCCTTGACCCCCAGGGTCTTAAAAAATGGGTGTGGTCATTTTCTCCTATATAAGTCTATGTAATCTTGTGCTCACAACTCCTCTGTCACTATAAATGATGGAGACTTAATTCTTTTTGCAATATGATGGGTCTGTGGTCTAGTTGTGCACCTGATATTTTGTTTGAGCCCCTGACCCCCAGGATCTTAGAAAATGGTTGTGGTCATTTTCTCCTATATAAGTCTATGTAACATAATCTTGTGCTCGTAACTTCTCTGACACTATAAATGATGGAGACTTAATTGTTATTGCAATATGATGGGTCTGTGGTCCAGTTGTGCACCTGATATTTTGTTTGAGCACCTGACCCCAAGGGTCTAAGAAAAAGGGTGTGGTCTTTTTCTCCTATATCAGTTTATGTAATCTTGTGCTCACAACTCCTTAGACAAAATAAATGATGGAGACTTAATTCTTTTTGCAATATGATGGGTCTATGGCCTAGTTGTGCATCAGATATTGTTTGATCCCCTGACCCCCAGGGTCGTAGGAAATGGGTGTGGTCATTTTCTCCTATATAAGTCTATATAATCTTGTGCTTGCAACTCCTCTGACACTATAAATGATGGAAACTTAATTCTTTTTGCAATATGATGGGTCTGTGGTCTAGTTGTGCACTTGATATTTTGTTTGATCCCCTTACCCCCAGGGTCTTAGAAAATGGGTGTGGTCATTTTGTCCCATGTAATTCTATGTAATCTTGTACTCCCATCTCCTTTTAGTCTGACACTATAAATGATGGAGACTTAGGTATTTTTGCAGCATGATTTTTCTGTGGTCATGTTGTGCACCTGATATTTTGTTTGAGCTTCTAATCCCCAGGGTCTTTGAAAATAGGTGTGGTCATTTTCTCTGATATAACAGTATGTTATGTTTTGCCCGCAACTCCTCTGACACTATAAATGATGTGTCTGTGGTCTAGTTGTGCACCTGATATTTTGTATAAGCCCCTGACCCCCAGGGTCTTAAGAAATGAGTGTGTTCATTTTCTCCTTTATAATTCTATTTATTCTTGTGCTTGCAACCCCTCTGACTCTATAAATGATGGAGACTTAATTATTTTTGTAATGTGATTGGCCTGAGGTCTAGTTGTGCACCTGATATTTTGTTTGAGCACCTGATCCCCAAGGTCTTAGAAAATGGATGTGGTGATTTTTCCAATATAATTGTGCTCTCAACTCTTCTAAAGCTATTAGTGATGGATAGTTAATTCTTTATGCAATATGATGGCTTTGTAGTCTTGTTGTGTCATTGATAGTTCATTTGAGCTAGTAGACCCTGGCACCTAGGATCTTGGAAAATGTGTGTGACATTCTTTTTTGAAATACTACATCTCGGATATTATGAATTATATGAGTGATATTCTAGTTGCAATCTAACGGATATGTTGTTTTGTTGTGCTACTTATACTTTGTTAGAGCGCCTGCTCCCTATGGTCTTTGGTTGAAAAAATGGAAATTGATATTTATGTGTATGTATCTTATTGACTGGTCATTGAGTTAAGAAAACAAAACAACCAAGAGAGCTACAGTCTCGTCAGAGACTTCTGGTTTCTTTTGAAAGGTCAAGATTTTGAAGTTATGTGTATTTCTATTTCAGTAACGAAAGAGCCTAGTGACATAAGTCCGTTACGGAGATTGAACTTTGTACGTCTCATCACGATGTACACCCGGAAGTTTGAAGCTACGGACGCCAGGGAAGCCTTACAGTACTTCTACTTCCTCAGGTAATATTTTATTGTTATTCTCCATAAATACTGACAATGGGCATTTTTCTTACTTCAGGTTTTTGAATACAATAATTATAATTGGGTTTGTTCAATGAATTTGGAGTTTTCAGTTTTGAAATAAATCTTGAACATATGATTTAAATGTACAATGTAGAAATTTAAGATAATTTTTGAGGTTGAGTACAATTAAGCTGTCCATCGTTGTATTTGTACTTGATTTGTGATTGAACCTTACATGAACGATGTGTTTCATATTACAATTTTATAGTGTTTAATGAGGATAATTCTTCAAGAATGGCCATTAGAAATCTCAAGCTACCTTTCACACAATGAAGATATACATGTCATAGGGCTTAGAATGAACCTATTTTTCTGTTTCTCTGTTTCAGGGACTTGCACACATCACAAGGTGAAAATCTCTTCAAGTCGTGTGTCAGTGAATTAGTGCTTGAAACCAGAGAGGTTAGATTTGCAGTCCTTGTTAACATGTCTATAATCTACTTCATATACATGTACACATGTATATTTAAACTTCAAATCTTTAAGCAATATTAGCTGTCAGCTGCTCAAAATCATTTTCTTGAAAAAAGTCTCTTTTATACCCTCTAGTTGCAATTAAAAGATGATACATAAGAAGTGAAATACTTATTAACGACTTTAATCCATAAAAATTGACCTCAATTTGATTTGCAATGTAAAGTCTTGTCTATTTTAAATATGAACCAACCTTATTTTGCTATATGAACTACTGAATCATCTACTATCATTAGTAGTTGATACGTTTTGTATTTTTTTTAGAAGATAAAATGTAAGTGAAGTATTTGATTTTTAAAATAATTTCAGTTTGAGATGCTCTTGGGTAAAATAGACCGAGACGGTACAAGACATGTAAGTATTTACTTTATACATGTACAAATAATTGTGTTTCAAATGAACTCAATACATGAACTGTATGTCAGATTTATGTAAAGCTGACCATGCAGAGTGCAATCCTGCTGATTGAAACTGTTAATTTATTCAGTTACCTGGAAGCCAAATATTCTTGATAGGCGAGCTTTTTCCTTTGCAAATTACAAGACAAAAAAAAAACCACATTCTCAAGTGCCAGAAATCAGTATGCATATTCAGTGATGAGGTTCACTGATTAGATACATATACTGTACATGTACTGGAAGTATCATTACAAAATACTTGTTTTTCAGAAAGTGAAAAAAGTAAACTACATGTAAACGAAAATATCATGTTTCGTAAATTGAAAATGTTTGATTGAAAATTATGACATGATAGTGGGAGCACATTCAAAAATTCTATTACGCAACTACAATGTTCATTGAACACACATATTGAATCTTTGCGGAATACAGAGTTTTTTCCCCTTACAGACGGTATCTGACATAATACCATTGTGACATCATGAAAATGGTATGGTAACGTCGATTTTATACCGTCATTTCCCAGACTTCCATAGAATTTGATGACGTCATTATCAGTCTACGTCAGATACCGTCTCAAATGGAAAGTAACTCTGGTTTTCGAAAATAGTGAATATGTGTATGTGAATTTTACATTACAGCCTGGTGCTATTGACAAATTCCATGGTGACACACAGAAGATTATAGAAGTGGTTGCCAGGGATACCGAGAGTAAAGGGCTGTTTGAAGATGCTGTCAGATTATATGACTTGGCCAATGTAAGTTTTATAAGTGTATTCATGTGTTCCCTTATTGGAAATGTTACATTCTGTCCTGCCTCTGTTGATCTTTTTAAAATTGTTGTACAATTGATAAGGCAGGATCCATCCCTAAACTTTATAGCCCTTGGTGTCAGGAAAGCTAGAATGTTCAAAGTCAATGTCACATTTTTGAGTTGGCAAAGCCAACTATTCATTGGAATCGAATGCCCCAGTTAGGGCCTGCACGAACCGTGCAACGGTCAAAAATCTGTAGTCTTACTTTAGTAAGAAATAGTACCACTATTATTTGGACAAAAACATTTTAAACGACACAATGAGTGCAAGTTGTAAATGATGATTCCAATGCAATTATTGGAGTAAAAAAATGGTCTATAGAGCTATTTGTAATGAAGATTCGGAGTATAGTTCTCGTATCGCGTAGGAATTCAACTTTTAAGTAGTCCAAAATACCCGCACTGCGCTATGCCGGCCATGCGGTATTTTTCCGGGGGAATGACCAGAGGTTAGGCCTAATGATAGTTATTATAACCATGTCGATTTATATTTCATTGATGAAAAGATAGATATAAAATAGTCTGTTGATGTCAATATAAATCGCTATGGTTCTTGCGTCTTAAGATCAGAGGACACTCGGAAGGCCATACGATGAACGGCGAACTGGATTTGTAGTAAGTTCTTGAAAATAACTGATAGAATATTTGAATATTTTCTTATCTGTTGTATAAAGCATTATGAAAAACCACAATTCGAAAGACTAGATCGTCTATTTACTGTATGTCGTTATCTGTTTATCGAAGTTCGATTTTTGGGAAGGAAGGGGGGGGGGGGGGTGTTGTGTTTGATTGGGTGAATGAACGATGTACATTACAGTTCGGGTTATAAGAAGAGCAATGTCCTCGAGGAATATAATTTTTCAAGGCTGAATAAATCTTCACCTAATGACTGCAATAAATGTATATACATGTATGTCCATGTACTACTTAGTATTCCATCACACTCACTTCATCACGTGTTATTACCGTGGGCTTGGATATTCATGGAAACGCTGGGAAAAAATATTCTTTTATCCCATATTTACAGAACTGTACTCGTATAAAGCAAAATGGCAAATCGATCATCCACGTTGACTATGACGTTTAGTCTTGATAAGGCATAGGAAAAGTACTATTTTTGACGTTTTTGCACATACCGGTAAGGAGAAAAATATTCGACACACTGCGTCGCTTCAACCTTGATAAAAAAATGGCAGAAAAGTAAAGAAAACTTATCGAACGTCAGTCACTTGGGTGTGATCATTGATAACGCCACAAGGAAATCATTTAATTTCTATTGTTATTAATATGAATCAAGGCAAAGCCTTTTTGTGCGAGCGGAGAGAGAATAGATATGATTATATAAAATAAAAAATTATATCTTTCTTTTTTATTTTGACTATGATAGTTTATCTTATCTCACAAAACTTTCTGTTTGATGATTGCCAAAAAAAGGTAGTATAAGGCGAGTGGAAACACGGAAGCATATGTAAAATTGATCTAGACCAGCAGATGAACATTTTAAGGGGGGGGGGCTTAAAATATGGTTCTTTAAAAATATGGTTCTTTATAATTCATTTTTATTTCGTAAGAATAATGTTTAGGCTAGCTGAAAATAAATTACTTAAGAACAAAAGAAAATACAAACATATTCCGACTTCCGACAGTACGAAACCACCCGAGACGAGAAAAGCAATCAGAGCGAAACGTCTCGTTTAAAACCGGAAATGTCGGATTTCCCGTGGTTACGCCGCCTTGATGATGCTTTATCGTTACCTGATTTACGAAAAATATTATCAATAAATTTAACTTATAAATAAAAATTGAGTATAACATATTCGTCTACTTGGAGTCGAAAAAAAAAATTAAATGGCAATATCCAGCATCTCCGCAGCAACTCTGTCTGCGAGGGGACGAAAGTTTTGAAAGCATAGTAGTACATTCTTATTCTTTGATTTAGCATATTTTCTCAACAAAATATGTGTATACGCGTTACCATAAGGGCGAGCTCCGCTCGCTATTAAGAAACGACGATTCCGTTTGGCCGAGAAATTTTGTTGATACCTTTATCAACACCAAACGGAAGTACGTGCTTAGAAACGTCGTTAGCAACACTGTTTCAAAGCCGCAAATAAACGTTGAAAAGCAACAAAATGAAATGATAAGTAATCAATGTAATATGTTTTTGGTTGATCGAGGTATCGACACCAAAAATTGAGGAAAAACTTGTGCATCTTGCGCTATGCGCACAATGCAGTTTTCCCTAAATTTTTGGTGTTGATACCTCGATCAACCAAAAAAAAATAAAAGAATGATTCTTTAAATCTATACCTCTTGTCTGGGATTTGCTTTTGTCCATGACTCGGCAAGTCTTGTCATTGTACAAGCAAATTCTGGACATTCGGAGTGCATTTCCTTGTCGATGCTCACACCTTATATGATACATGTAGATTCTATAAGTCTTAATCCTATGGGGTAAGATTTCATTTTCACGTGCCTTTTAACTGTAATGTCAATTCAGACATTTATGATGTCATTCATGAATGCTGCGTTGGCTGATCAACATATGAAAATGAATACCGGTACATAAAATTTTATTTTAAGCGCTTTTAGACAATGTGAGAAAAATAAGCATGTACTTGTACATGTAAGACACACTTTAAAAGTTATGACTTAGATTTATGCTGGTAGGGGACTAATATCGCTTAGAGATTAAGAAAAAACAAACTTTTTATGCACCCCGGAATCAAAGATTCGGGGTATATAGTTTTTGGCCTGTCCGCCTGTTTGTCCAAAAAACTTTGAATGGTAAATTATATGGCTTTTATATTTCACATATGTATTCCTTGTCACACAATTTTTCCATAGATACCAACATTTTTATGCCCAGTGACCCTGACCTTGACCTTTCACATACTTGGTGAAAAATGGTGTTTATACTCCGCCGGGAGCATTCGTATTTCACAAACAAAGGCTTTATTCAATATTAGACTTTGCCAACTCGCAGGACTTTCAGTCATTTGATTTTCCAATACAAGCAGGGTATAAACTAGACGTAATTTTTCTCTGCTTTAAAAAAGAATTCCAAATTGTCCAATTCCACTAAAATTTTTTAGACCAGCCTTTTCCGTAATGTCTGTATCTGTGCTCCATTTCTTATTTTACTATGGGAAGTTATCTACTCTCCAGTGTGAAGAGTTCACTGAGAAAGAGATTGTGTTAAAGGCGTTAGAAATGTTTGAAGTGTCTGAAAATGTCCAGAATGTAGGATTTTACACCATTTACCCCCAGAGTTAGGGAGGCATATTTTTCATTTCAGCTTTTTCTGTTCCTTTCCAATATCGTGTCTGATATACGTATTATGTACATTTATATTTTAGTCTCTCTGATTAATATGTGTACATATGCATTCACGACTTTTCTGATGCCATGCCGTATTTGTGCGAAAAAAGTCCGCAAGAGGAAATAATACGCAGGCAAAAAATTGCGCTGAAAATCGCGGAAAAACTCTAATCTAGTAAATAATACGCATTAAAAAAATCAAAATTCCGCCGATGTTTTCTCCCAAATTAATCTATATTAACATTAAAAATACCCAAGAAATGGCCTGCTTGGTAATTATGATTGTAGATTTAAACGTACCCGTTTTTGAAAATAGTTTAATTAGATAAGTAACCTGAAATTAGTTGAATTATTAAAGTACCCGTAATTAAAAATAAATAATTAAGCAATTACTGGATGATTTCGCGATCACTTTGATAGCCCGATATCGCTTTGATGGACCAAAATTAATGACAGTTATATTAATGTAATGTCTTGATTAAGATACCGATTACAAAATAATCCATAGTACGATTGAAAGATTTTGGATTGACAGCTGTTTAATGTATCAATTAACTGAACTGGCCATTGAAATTTACCTTGGATTAAACCTATTTGAGAAGATTTTACTTCCCCCTTCACCTGTCAAAAATGACAGACCGCACTGCTACCGGTGAAGGCTATTGTCTCCATTCAACACCCCTCGGGGTATGCAGCTACGTTAAGGTGCTCCACGCAATGACGTTAGAGAAAATTCCGCGAAAACATTGTTTGACGTTATAAATGACATCACATCAGTTATCGTATGTTAGGGATATTTCAAGGGATAAATTGTACTGGATCGATTTTCAATATTATTGATATTTCATCCTATTCCTTACATCAACTCTAAATGTTCCCATTATCTTATTTACAAGAAGTAATGAAAGAATGCGTGTTTTTCCACAGTTTTGCACATCGGGTCATTGTAGGTCAAGCATGCGCAGTCTGAGTTCAGGGTTAAAGGGAAGCTTTGGATGAGAAACCGCTTTTAATTCACAGGGGAATCGCTGATTTTCAATCAGTAAATAAATATAAGGAATTGATAATGGTATCCTCATAAAGGAGCACAATTTTTATTTCGATTATTTGATAGATATTGTCCATATTTAGCAATTTAATGGAGTTTTACTGATTTACCGGCTTTGAAATAATTATTTCTTATTCATTTTAATATTCATTTAGTTGTGTTACTGCCGGGGTTTGGGGGGGGGGGGGGGGGGGGGGGGGGGGCGAGGGTGCCCGCTCATGCACATTAATACAGTTTATTCTCAAGCATTATTTTTAAAAGTATATATAATATATATCATTACGAATACAGTGCTAAAATACATGTGTCAATAAATGGCTATACGGCGGGCACTGTATTCATAGCCAGTACAACAGAACAATATCGAGACTTCAGATACGGTCAACTTGTACTAGACTAAATCTAAGAAGAAATAAAAATAGTAATAAAACAAATTGTAATCAGCAAGAGATCGGGAGGGTTATAATTAGACTGAAACATGATTAGCCTAGCCGGGAATCCCCCCCCCCCTCTCTCTCTCTTATTTATTCAAGTTATATACATTTTTTTATCATGATTATTTTGTCACAGATAGAGCTCTGCTCACGAAAGCCCTGTAACAAGTTTACAATCAATTTTGTTAAATACAAAATTAGAAGACGGTCAGTATCGCCGTCTCAATAGTCCGCCAGGTTGGATTCAGTACGAGGAAATATTGCATTGATACATAGATTTCAATATTTGATCAGCAGAAGTTTTAATATTGTTTAGCGGCAACCTTTATCACCAGAGTTATTCTCTACCACAAACTTTCCCACAAAGAAAATATTTAATGTTTTAACTTGAAAAACATATATATACTAAAAGCGGATGCCCGGACGAGGCTTACCCTCCTGGGTCAGCCCCCCCCCCCCCCCCCCCCCCCCGCCGGGCCTGCCTTCTTAATATATGTATATTACATTCTCATCGTCGTAAAAATAATACTAAAAAAAAAAAAAACTTGTATCAGATATTAAAAACCCGTGTTATTATGTTGTACACACGCATATGTTGCATGTTTACTAATGTTTTCCCAGGTACCGTAAATACTTGAAGAAATGTTATTGTAACACGGTTATTTACTTACGCACAGACTGGTAGCATGAATTAAAGTCAAATATACTTACAAAATTGGATCTATTGACAAATTCTCCGTTCAGATAAAAAGGTCTTGATATTCTAAACCAGTGTATTGACCGCATTAAATAATCTTTTTAGCAAATTGCCATAAAAAGTAGCGGGTAATACACTGACGGAGACGGTATTTTAAAAGAATATTAGAAGAAAAACTTGTAACGATACAGACCATTTTTCGATTCTGTTATGGAACACAAAATGTCTGAGTCAACATCTTTTTGAGTTGTTTTCCATTATGAAGTACATGTAACTGTTAAAGGTCGGATTCCATTGTGAATAACAAGGAAAAAAGAAAGCAAACTTCTGCTGCCTGGGACATTTTGCATTATTCTGTCATCAGTTACTGAAAACCGTCTTTTATTTGCGTCGTCTTAATTTCGCAAACAGGAGTGAGATGAATGGTTCGCGACGTTTTATTTTTGCGACATTGTATAAACATATCTTTCTGCCCATGTGTTGGGACTTATTCGCGGCGTTTTATTTTTGTGAATCAAAGGACCTCGCGAATATCGCGAAAATAAAATGCTTGCAAATAAAAGACGGTTAACAGTATAAATTTTGGCAAGTGGCCTATTTTAAAAGTTAAATTCTTTACATTTTATTACAAGTACAAGTATTATAAGCTGCAGGATTTGAGATATACACGACGTTCACGTGGTATGGATTATCCAATGGTCTTTCAGGATTTTAGGGGTTGGTAAGATATTAGAAAATACATTGCCTATCTAACAATTGTAACTTGATATAAAGATAAATGTATGTAACGATATTTTGTAGAAACATGACAAAGTATTAGAGATTCTGAACAAGCTGATTAGTCAAGTCGTATCGCAGCCAAATGCACCCCAATCATCCAGGGACCGTCTCAGAGCACTCGCCATAAGTATAGCAGAAAGGTACGAACAGTTAGCTCTTACTCGTGTATTCACCGTGCTGAACAATTTTCTGCACCATGATAACTTTATGTTGTATCTCCAGGGATGAATTGTTCTGAAAGCAGATAACGAGGGATTGATACATTTTTTAACCTACATGTACAAGTACATGCACTTTCAAATTTTCAACGAAGAACAAGAAACAAGAGATTGACAGAAAAAATGCATGCAAATACTAGTACTGTAAATGTGGTTATTTTCGTTGGGGGAAATTTCGCAATTATAACGTCAAGACGTTTTGCGTGAGGGAAATATTTGCGATAGAAATGTCTCTTTTATTGTAGGAATACAGTGGGATATTTTTGCATGGGGAAATTTTCACGATGTCACTTGTTTTGTGAAAAACGTGAAAATTACCCCCACGCGAAAATTTCCACGTTTACAATATATGGGGAAAATAATGTAAATGTATATCTACTAAAGGTGAACATGTTCCTTAAAATTTCAAGCAGACCTCTATTTTAAAGTTAAGTAATGCTTACACACGTTACATGTACGATAAATGCACTTGCTTTGTGTTGCATACCCGCAACAAAACGCGAATTAAGATACCCATTCTATAATTGTTTTTCTCTGACCAATTTTGATGTCATTGATTTCAGATACAGGACCCAGGGTAAGGAGGGGAGCAGGGCCAATACCAAGACGTTCTTACTGATGTTAGATTTACTCACGTTCTTCGATTTTTATCACGAGTCAAATATGGAGGAATCACTCTCAGTAAGTGATTTAGATTTATCTTCTATTTTCTAATGTACATGTGTATGTATGTTTATTTTAAAGACTTAATGAAAAAAGAGGTCATTTCATTTAAAACATTAAAACATAGATTTAAATTCATTCAAAACATAGACGTGTCCAACACATGACATACTTGGGCTTTTGAAATGTAGCATGCTTTTTGTCTGTTCATGTTTTTTTTGTTCATTCAACTTGACTATCATTATTTGGTTTCCAAATCAAATTAATCATTTGAGAACATTTTTTGGGTCACCTGTGAAGCATATAAATTATGTTGGGAAATTGTTGGTCAATTAGTGAACATTGTGACACTTTGATTTGATTTTGATCAGAGCATGATGTTTATACATGTAAAGTAATACTTTTTGAAGACAAAACATGCAGTCCTCACAAAAACCCACTAGCATGACGACTGTGGCTGGTAGAAATTTAGTCGGGCTAGTGGAATTTCACTACATGTACAGTGTATATAAACTTTACAAAAAACTTGTAGCAATTGTCTTCTAGTGGTTCAAAAAGTTTTAGTGAAGACTGCACATGAACTTTTAACATTCTGCATGTTCTAACATTGGCTTAATTGATACATTTATGATGTTTTACAGACTATAAAGCAACTGCAGTTATTGCCCTTCACAGCAGAGGAAGTTGAACATAAAGTCAACACATTTAGACACTACACAGACGAGGTATGTTTCATTGATTCACAGAATACGTAAGATCACAAATACAGCACGTGCAGCATGTCCATTCTGATTTTTTATTTAGTCACCTACCTAAACCATTGTTCAAAACTTGGGCAACTTTTCTGCCCAAGTAAATTGATGACGTCAAAACAATGGAGAATGATCATGGAGTTTGCGAAAACATTCGTATTATCTTGGTTTGAAGTATTTGCGATCTGCCGTATTATTACATGCGGTCGATATTTTGTATTTAATTTATTATGTGAAAGGTAAAATAATCCACTCACACTTTGGTTGATACTGAAGTTTGCTAAAAAACTAAAGCTTTTCATGTTGACATGAACCAACCCTCTTTTCTCAGTATGATTACTTCCTTTCCGTTTTACTAAGTCATATTATTCTGTTGCAAATACTACAAAAAGTGTAAAATTGATTATTTCAACTGAATGATTACGCAATGTATATGTACACTGCCATACACAAATAACTATACAAACAAGGAAATCATTCTAAATTCTTTATTAATTTATCCTAATTTACCATTCTGAACTGGAAAGATTCATTGTCTTTGGCTTTACATTATTCCAAATAATGAAATGTGATTACGAAAATGTAAATAGAAACTTTTTTGTCAGCACAATTTTTTGTATTGCCTGCGACACTTAGGGATCACTTTGTCTGTTGTCCGTCTGTCTGTCACACTTGGATGTCACACTCTATAAAAGTGATTCCTGAGTGTCGCTATGTTTCGCAGGCGACACATGCATTCCTTGGAATGATTATTTTAAAAAATTGTCATCTTTACAAAAAATAGAATAAAAATTCACAAAATGCAAATATTTGGGTAAAGTTTGTTAGGAATGATTTCTATGAAGGTTCATCTTCAGAAGTATACAGCAATGGGGATTCAAAACTTATCATTTCTAAAAGCTACATGAACAGAAATGGTGTATACACAGCCAATTGTGCTTCATATGAAATTCATGTGAAATTTACATGAACTTTACATAAAAGTTCCATGAAATTTATGTGAATCGAGCACGAACATGAAACTTACACGAAAATTTTCGCATAAAAATTCATGTGAAGTTTTTGAAACAAATTGCATGTAAATTCCATTTTGCTTGAAGGTAACAAAGAAAATTTCATGTAAATTCATGTGAAGTAAATTTATGTGAAATTCATGTGAAATTTTTTTCACATAAATTTAATGTGAAATTTATATGAATTTCACATGAACATTTCATATGAATTTCATGTGAGGCACAATAGACCTTTATATTACCGCTAGACTTGCATTTTAGACACGCCAAGACCCGACATCACAACATTTGACGCTATTTCTAACTGTGACGTCATAAATATGCTACAACGTCACAATTAAAAGTAACATCAAATCTTGTGATGTCGGGTCTTAGGATGTGTAAAATGCGAGTCAACTTCGGTAATATGAAAATCATCTATTGGCTGCGTACTAATTCATGGATGGCAGTGTACTATTAGTTATACAGTGTTTTACAGGGGAGATACAGAAATATATCTGGTCGATGAAAAAAGTTGTATTGGGCGAGGCGAAGCCGAGCCCAATACAAATTTTTTCATCGACCCAATATATTTTTGTATCCCCCCTGTAAAACACTGTATAACGAATTTATCCCACCGATGGCTTTTGGCTTATGTATGTAACGTCAACATATTTTAAAGCATCTCGGTGACGTCAATATCGTAAAGCATCTTAGTAGAAGCAGGATATTAAAATAATATCCTGTCAGTAAAATGATACAACATAATATTCGGTTCCTCTCGACCAATCAGATTGCAAGAAATTTGCCAGAGGTGGGATAAATGTATATACTGTCTGAATATTGTGGAATTTACAATTTTTATGCCCCCGGAATCAAAGATTCGGGGGCATATAGCTTTTGGCCTTCTGTCTGTTTGTCTGTCTGTCTGTCTGTTTGTCCGACAAAGTTCAATATTGGACATAACTTTTGAATGGGAGTTGAAAGGGCTTTCATATTTCATATGTGTATTCCTTCCATTGATACCAAAATTTTGACCTCATGACCTTGACCTTTGACCTACTTCTCAAAAATTGTAACATTGGGCATAACTTTTGAATGGTAAGTGAAAGGGCTTTGATATTTCACATGTGTATTTCTTGTAACAAGACCTTTCCATTGATACCAAAATTTTTGACCCCGTGACCTTGACCTTTGACTTAATGTTCAAAAACTTTAACATTGGGCATAACTTTTGAATGGTAAGTGATAGGGCTTTGATTTTTCACATATGTATTCCTTGTGACAAGACCTTTCCAATGATACCAAATTTTTTGACCTCATGACCTTGACCTTTGACCTACTTTTCAAAAACTTTAACATTGGGCATAACTTTTGAATGGTAAGTGATAGAGCTTTGGTATTTCACATGTGTATTCCTTGTGACAAGACCTTTCAAATGATACCAAAATTTGACCTCATGACCTTGACCTTTGACCTACTTCTCAAAAACTGTAACATTGGGCATAACTTTTGAATGGTAAGTGATAGGGCTTTGATATTTCACATGTGTATTTCTTGTAACAAGACCTTTCCATTGATACCAAAATTTTTGACCCCGTGACCTTGACCTTGACCTTTGACTTAATGTTCAAAAACTTTAACATTGGGCATAACTTTTGAATGGTAAGTGATAGGGCTTTGATTTTTCACATATGTATTCCTTGTGACAAGACCTTTCCAATGATACCAAATTTTTTGACCTCATGACCTTGACCTTTGACCTACTTTTCAAAAACTTTACATTGGGCATAACTTTTGAATGGTAAGTGATAGGGCTTTGATATTTCACATGTGTATTCCTTGTGACAAGACCTTTCCAATGACACCAAAATTTTTTACCTCATGACCTGGACCTTTGACCTACTTTACAAAAACTGTAGCATTGGGAGTAACCTTTGACCTACTTTACAAAAACTGTAGCATTGGGAGTAACTTTTGAATGGTAAGTGATAGGGCTTTGATATTTCACATGACTGTGTATTCCTTGTCACAAGATTTTTCCATCGATACCAAAAATTTGTAACCAAGTGACCCTAACCTTGACCTTTCACATACATGTACTAAACAGAAAATAGTGTTTATACTAACAAAGATGCCACCAGGGGCATTCTTGTTTCACAAACACAGGGTTTATTTTTAAAGATACAAGTACTTTAAAATTGATTTAGGTCAGAAGATGCTTGCCCGATATACTATTAGCAACAATGAACATTCTCCATGCCAAGTTCAAACAAGCTAAGTAAGTACAATTTATTTAGATTCAATAACTGTAAACGTGGTTATTTTTGCATGGAGTAAATTTCGCGAATATAACATCGAGACTTTTCGTATGGGAGAAATATTCACGATAAAATTGTCTTTCCCATTGTAAGAATGCAACAGGGATATTTTCGCTTGGGGGAAATTTTCACGAAATCTCAATTACCCCCACGCAAAAATTTCCACGTTTACAATACTTGTATGTATTTTGCAGTATCAGTGTTTAACTTTTTTTTAAACATGTGTGTAAGGAAGTTGGAAACTTGTGTTCACACACATGTACATGTATATACTGTAGAAGATTAGGGGCATATTTTCCGTAAAGCCTACTTGTTTGTCTGTCATACACTTCATGATGTGTGTAATACGTTATGTAACTACATAAGTAGTTTGGCTGTCATATTTTTATGTGCATTCCTTGTAATACATGTAAGACCATTGTTTGACCTTTTGACCTTGACTGTAATATGAATCGACCTACTTCACAAAAACATCTTGTTTCTATGCTTGAATCAGTATTGTTTACACCTATAACCTGACCATCTTGTACAGTGCTAAAGTTTGAGCATAATCATAAACAATTTTAATGAAAAAAAAATCTTTAACATTTTTGGCCGGATTGCAAAGCAATTCCGGTCTATGGATTGACGATGTCCGTCCGTCCGTCTGTCCGTCCGTCCGTCTGTCCGTCTGCCGTCAACATTTTGGTTAAAGTTTCTGGTTGAGGCAAAATCTAAGGAACTATATGCAGTAGAAACTTTATATTATACATGAAGGTTGCCCATGACCAGACCTTTCAATTTATGCCGTAACATTTGACCTAGTGACCTTGACCTTGGACTTTGACCTAGTTAAAGATTTTGGTTAAAGTTCCTGGTTTAAGCAAAATCTATGGAACTGTATGCAGTAGAAACTTTATATTATACATGTAGGTTGCCCATGACCAGACCTTTCAATTTATGCCGTAACATTGGACCTAGTGACCTTGACCTTGGACTTTGACCTAGTTAAAGATTTTGGTTAAAGTTCCTGGTTTAAGCAAAATCTATGGAACTGTATGCAGTAGAAACTTTATATTATACATGTAGGTTGCCCATGACCAGACCTTTCAATTTATTCCGTAACATTGGACCTAGTGACCTTGACCTTGGACTTTGACCTAGTTAAAGATTTTGGTTAAAGTTCCTGGTTTAAGCAAAATCTATGGAACTGTATGCAGTAGAAACTTTATATTATACATGTAGGTTGCCCTTGACCAGACCTTTCAATTTATGCTGTAACATTGGACCTAGTGACCTTGACCTTGGACTTTGACCTAGTTAAAGATTTTGGTTAAAGTTCCTGGTTTAAGCAAAATCTATGGAACTGTATGCAGTAGAAACTTTATATTATACATGTAGGTTGCCCATGACCAGACCTTTCAATTTATGCCGTAACATTGGACCTAGTGACCTTGGCCTTGGACTTTGACCTAGTTAAAGATTTTGGTTAAAGTTTCTGGTTTAAGCAAAATCTAAGGAACTGTATGCAGTAGAAACTTTATATTATACATGAAGGTTGCCCATGATGAGACCTTTCAATTTATGCCGTAACATTGGACCTAGTGACCTTGACCTTGGACTTTGACCTAGTTAAAGACTTTGGTTAAAGTTCCTGGTTTAAGCAAAATCTAAGGAACTGCATGCAGTAGAAACTTTATGTTATACATGTAGGTTGCCTCTGACAAGACTCCCAATGTATGCTGTAATATTTGACCTAGTGACCTTGACCCAGTTAGTGATAAAAACTTACTTTGCAATCCGGCCATACCGTCTTTAGCGGTGTTTTATTTTTAAAAACTTGAAGCTTATTAAGGTGTCACTAGATCTATTTTAGCAATTCCATCAGAGTGTAAAACAATGCTTTGATTGGTTATCTACTGGTTGTATTCAGAATTTTTTTTCTAGAGGTCCATTTGTTGGGGCTGTTAAGGATATAATTTTGATAAAAAATTGAAAGATGAAGTAAAACCATTTTTGGCAAATTTCAGAGACGGGGCAAGAGGAAGGGGATGTTCTGACACCCTTCCCCTGGATCTGTCCCTGTATTGAGTATGACAGCATAATGTAAAAACTTAAAGGAAGTGTGAGGTCAGACAGTTGCAAGGTGTAAGTTTTGATTTAATGATTTATTATTTTCTAGGACAGCGGCTCCCATGAGTCCTTTTACTGGAGGTAGATCTACTGATGGTGGAAAAGACACTGTAAGTATTACAAGGCTGAAATGTGAAAATATTCTATTTCATGTCCTGGTAAAGTCAGTTTTCTGTGTAATTGTGAAAGAAAAAGGAAGTGTAATCATTTGGTTTCTTGTTAGAAAAATGTATGCTAAGTAGAGCTTTTAAATTCAGCAGGACGAATGTGTGTAGAGGTAGTAACCCCAGTATCAGCTTCTCTTTCTGCATGCGCAAAATGTTTTCTGAACCATAATTCTTAAGCAGAGGTAGGACTTTTAATATTACATAAGACTTTAATCATTTCAGTTCCTGAACTATTTGAGGAGTGAGGCGCGGGCCTTGATCATGTTTGCTGGAATGTTACCATACAGACTGCCGGGAGATACAAATGCCAGACTTGTTCAGATCGAAGTTCTTATGAACTGAAGTTATTCAAATTGAAGTGCTAATGAACATGGTGAACTGAAGATTTGAGAAATCTTGTGAACAGAAGATATTCAAATTGAAGTGCTTATAAACTGAAGTTAGTAAGATTGGAGTTTGTACATGTACAAACCAAAGTAACTAAAATGGGAAGTTCTTGTGAGCTGAAGTTATTCAAATTGATGTTCTTATGCAATGAGGTACATCAAATAAAAGTTCTTATGAAGATAGGTAAATGAATGCCTGAAATGAGTTTATTTAAATAAAAATTCTCATGAACTGAAGTCATATTATAATGGCTATAAACATTATTACATGTATGTTCCAAATGTTAAAGAGCTTACAAAGGCAGAGAATTATGATATATGACTACATACATGTATTAAGTCATCTGATGTCAACAATTACATGAAATTTGTACTTTGTAATGATTAAATTTCATAATACTATTAAAGCCTTTTAAAATTGTCAACTTTCTTTTATGAAAGTTCAGTATTCTACCTATTTGATTTATAGCCAAGTGATTTTTCGGAGAGCTGATGTCATAGTCCCAGTGTTGGCATCTTCACCGAACTTTAAACTGGACTATATCTCTTGAACTAATAGGGGTAGGAGATTAAAATATTTCTTCCAGAGGGAAGGGATGATACAAATAAAAACACAAACACTCAAATACACCAATTTTTCGGCCTCTTGGCCATTTTCAAGTGTAAAAAACAACAATGTATATCAAGACTAAGTAAAATCCATCCTTGCTTCCTTGGCTTTCATCGCCAATGCTTACGTTAGTCTATGTCGTCATAATATTTGCCCCACATGCATACATTTTGTGTTATCCGCCAAAACTTACAAAGTCTTTGTAATATTGAGCAATCTAGCAGAAGATGGTTCATAATTTACCAAATTTCTTGATATACATTGTATGACTTTGATATCAAAATTTCAAAATCCTTTCAGTCATCTAATTTTGCTTTGTTATGGAATTCTTTTGGGGTGAATTAGATTTTTGGCTGGATTATAGTGATGGGAAATCGTTTCCTAATCATAATCAATAATCGGTTAGAATTGGTTAATGTATCCAATGCGATTCTACAGATTATAATCGGTCATAACATTTTCCTAAAAAATTCAATGATTTTATTTTTTTCCAAATAAAACATACGTTTCACTCATTTTATATATACTTGACATCCAAATAAAATGTACATTTCATGCATTACTTACCAACACAGAAGCTGTATGTGTTTTAATTACATGCACTTATCGTAAACAATCAAACTTAATCAAAGTAAGCAAGGGCCTTCTCCTTACAGTAATGATCATTTTTGAGGAGCGTGTGGTGTGGAATGGAGGAGGGGGGGGTCACAGTTGCAAGTATCTGTGAAAGTAAACAGAAATATCAAAATTCAGACAGGAATGCTCAACAAATCTCCATCAAATAAATCAGTTTTAACTTTAAAATGGACTAGGATTGAAGTAGAACATACTGTCACCGTCAGTCTGTCGGAAATACATGTATGTAGTCTGTGGAGATCGTCATCGAATTAAAGAATTTTTTACAAGTTTTCACTCTAATTTATCAGGGATGGCCATGCTACTAACTTTTTTTACTCTACAATATTTAGAACAACACTCATTTCCATAGTAAGAAAGTTTTGACAATCAGACAGAATTTCCTCTGATCTTGGTTCCCCCCTTCATTTTCCCGCCATCGATTATTTTACTTTCAAATCGATTATTGAAATCGGATTACTTCAACATGCTGCTAATCGATTATTGAAATTGGATTACTTCAACATGCTGCTAATCGATTATTATCAGCCCATCACTACTGGATTGTGGAGCAAAATCCTACTGATGAAATGGTATTGTCCGTCTGTCCGCTCACATTTGTCCATCTGCGTCAACAATTTGGTTGAGCTGTTGTGTTTAGGTTAGTTACCAAAGAACTATAAGGGTTACAATCTTCAAACTTAGTACAAGTACAGAGATAAAGCAGAGAGGATCTGAATGCAAGTATTGTTTTTGACCTTGAAAAATGCAATTTTGCATGTAGAATAGTTGTGAAAGAAGTAAAAGGGTTGCAATCCTCAAACTTGGTACAGAGATAAAGTATAATGAGAGGACCTGAATGCAGACATTGACCTTGAAGTTTGACCTTGACTTTGAAAAATGTAATTTTACATTTAGGTTAAAATTAGTTGTGAACAAACTATAAGGGATGTAATCTAAGGACTTGGTACAGAGATAAAGCAGAGTGACAGGATCTGGGTATTGTTTTTCACCTTAACCTTGAGGTTTGACCTAGACCTTGAAAAATGTAATTTTGTGTTTAGGTGAGTTGTGAAAGAACGGAAAGGATGACAATCTTAAACCTGGTACAGAGATAAAGCATAGTGAGAGGATCTGAACGCAGGTATTGTTCTTGACCTTGAGATTTGGCCATGACTTTGAAAAATGTTATTTTTGTGTTAAGGTTAGTTGTGAAAGAACTATGAAGTATGCACTCTTCAAACATGGTACAGGGATAAAGCAGAGCAGAGTGAAAGGATATGAACACACATAATGTTATTGACCTTGAGAAAATAATTTTGCATTCAGGCTAATTACGAAAGACCTGTAAGGGTTACAATCTTCAAACTTGGTACATAGATCAAGCAGAGAGAGGACCTGAATGCAAGTATTGTTTTTGAGCTGGAAAAATGTAATTTTGCGTCTAGAATAGTTGTGAAAGATTTAAAAGGGTTACAATCTTAAACCTGGTACAAAGATGGAAGCGTCTGAACTAGATATTGTTTTTTACCATGACCTTGAGGTTTGACCTTGACTTTTAAAAATGTCATGTTACATTTAGGTTAATTAGTTGTGAATGAACTATAAGGGATTCAATCTAAATTCTAATTTTGGTACATTTATAAAGCAGAGTGAGAGGATCTGAGTATTGTTTTTCACCTTGACCTTGAGGTTTGACCCTGATAAAATAATTTTGCATTCAGGTTAGTTGTGAAAGACCTGTAAGGGTTACAATCTTCAAACTTGGTACAGAGTTAAAGCATAGTGAGAGGACCTGAACACAGGTATTGTTTTTACATTGAAGCTTGACCTTGAAAATGTAATTTAGCATTTAGGTTAGCATTTAGGTTAGTTATGAAAGAAACTTTGAATTGAGATATTAATATTAAAAGATTGCACTGTGTTGCTTTCAATGGGCATAATCTAAGGATGCTTATTACAATGCATGGTTCGGATGCTGCATCTGACCCACATTTCACGCTTGAGTAAGCAGGTAAGGTAAAATGGGACTGGTACATTTCTGGCCTATTTTAAGTCCTAGATCAATAAAAAAAAAACTTGTGTGAGTGATGCATCGAAGGATACTTGCTGCAATGCACTGTTTAGGTGCTGCATCTGACCTATGTTTCACGCTTGATTGATGAGATAAAGTAAAATTAGAATCTCATTTCCAGCCCTCTTTAAATTCTTTATCTACCAAACTTGTGAGGGTGATGCATCTGGAAATACTTTGTGCAATGTAGGAACAGATGCTGGTCATGTGACAATTTTGCCGTAGAGGTGAGCTCTGTCACCTCTGATGACACTATGTTTTTTAACATTTAATAATAATTTCATGTTAACGTAGGAAAAAGACTGATGAAAGATGAAAACAAAAATGCTTATTGACTTTTTAAAAGGATTTGTCACAGGATTTTTCATTTAAATTTCGTGTGATCGTTATTTAGGTTTTTTAGCTCTATTGGTCAAAGACCAGTCGAGCTTATCAATCGCCCTGTGTCCAGCATCCGGCCGTCTGTCTGTCCGTCCGTTAAACTTTTCTTGTGAGCGCGAATCCTCTGAATCTGTAAATAGTACAAAATAAATTCTTTTTAGTCCCCTACCGGCAACGCCGAAGGGGACTCTTAGTTTCCTCTCGGTCTGTCCGTCCGTCCGTCCGTCCGTCTGTCTGTCCGTCTGTCTGTCCGTCTGTCCGTCTGTCCCATTTTCAGTTTTCCGGACTTTTTTTCGCTGTTGTTGCATGTATTGAACTCATTTTTGGTATGTGGATATATCTCAATGTGATACAGATCAAGTTTGAGTTTGCTTTCGATTGACCTAATTTTACAAGAGTTATGGCCCTTGGACTTAGCAAATTTTATGAAAGTTTCAGTTTTCCGGACTTTTTTCCGCTGTTGTTGCATATATTCAACTCATTTTTGGTATGTGGATATATCTCAATGTGATACAGGTCAAGTTTGAGTTTGCTTTTGATTGACCTAATTTTACAAGAGTTATTGCCCTTGGACTTAGCAAATTTTATGAAAATCTCAGTTTTCCGGACTTTTTTCTGCTGTTGTTGCATATATTGAACTCATTTTTGGTATGTGGATATATCTCAATGAGATACAGGTCAAGTTTGAGTTTGCTTTAGATTCATCTATTTTTACAAGAGTTATGGCCCTTGGACTTAGCGAATTTTGTGAAAATTTCAGTTTCCGGACTTTTCTTTGGTTCTATTGCAAATTATGCACTGATTTTTGGTAAATGAAGACATCTCAGTGTGATACAGACCAAGTTTGAGTTTGGTTTCCATTGGCCTATTTTACAAGAGTTATGGCCCTTGGACTTAGCAAATTTCATGA
Source organism: Pinctada fucata (assembly GCA_028142955.1). Taxonomy (NCBI): domain Eukaryota; kingdom Metazoa; phylum Mollusca; class Bivalvia; order Pterioida; family Pteriidae; genus Pinctada; species Pinctada fucata. The sequence goes on along the minus strand of AP027113.1, from coordinate 19,975,291 downwards.
AATTTTTAGTTTCCCGGACTTTTTCATGCCTGTTATTAGTCCCCTACCGGCAACGCCGAAGGGGACTCTTAGTTTCCTCTCGGTCTGTCTGTCCGTCCGTCTGTCCGTCCGTCTGTCCGTCTGTCCGAATATCAGTTTTCCGGACTTTTTTCTGCAACGGATAGAGATATTCAGATGAAAATACACAGCTTGGTCTTGGATAGTTACAGAGCAAGATCGACTTTCGTCACGCTTGACCCATTTTTCGAGGAGTTATGCCCCTTGATGACTTGGAAAATCCAGTTTTTGTCAGTTTTCCGGACTTTGTTCTGCAACGGATAGAGATATTCAGATGAAATTTGATACACAGCTTGGTCTTGGATAGTTACAGAGCAAGTTTGACTTTCGTCAGGCTTGACCTATTTTTCGAGGAGTTATGCCCCTTTATGACTTGGAAAATTCAGTTTTTGTCAGTTTTCCAGACTTCTTTCTGCAACAAATAGAGATATTCAGGTCAAATTTGATACTCAGCTTAGTCTTGGATAGTTACAGAGCAAGTGCAATTTTCGTCACGCTTGACCTCTTTTTCGAATCGATAAAGCAGATAAAACCTCAGAACTGAGCTGCACAGACAGTAAGTTTAATTTAAACTCATATATGTTTAATTGAAGAGTAATTCATAGGCAGAGTATCAGGACATAAATAAATGCCGCCGGTAGGGGACTGTATCGCTCAGCGATCATAATATTTTTGCATTATAATGGGCCTGTGGTCTAGTTGTGCACCTGATATGTTGTTTGAGCCCCTGACCCCAAAGGTTTTGGAAAATGGGTGTGGTCATTTTTGAGAACTATATAACTCTATGTAATCTTGTGAGCACCAATGCTCAGAAAGTATGATTGATAGAAAGATAACTGTTTTTGCATTATTCTCAGTCAGTGGTCTAGATGTGCACCTGACATTTTGTTTGAGCCCCTGACCCCCAGGGTCTTGGAAAATGGGTGTGGTCATTTTCTCCTATATAACTCTATGTAATCTTGTGAGCACCATTACTCAGAAAGTATTATTGATAAAAAGATAATTGTTTTTGCTTTATTCTCAGTCTGTGGTCTTGATGTGCACCTGATATGTTGTTTGAGCCCCTGACCCCAAGGGTTTTGGAAAATGGGTGTGGTCAGTTTCGAGAACTATAAAACTCTATGCAATCTTGTGAGCACCAATGCTCAGAGAGTATGATTGATAGAAAGATAATTGTTTTTGCATTATTCTCAGTCTGTGGTCTTGATGTGCACCTGACATTTTGTTTGAGCCCCTGACCCCCAGGGTCGTGGAAAATGGGTGTGGTCATTTTCTCCTATAGAACTCTATGTAATCTTGTGAGCACCATTACTCAGAAAGTATAATTGATAAAAAGATAATTGTTTTTGCTTTATTCTCAGTCTGTGGTCTTGATGTGCACCTGGTATTTTGTTTGAGCCCCTGACCCCCAGAGTCTTGGAAAATGGGTGTGGTCATTTTATCCTATATAACTGTAATCTTGTGAGCACCAATTCTCAGAAAGTATAGTTGATAGAAATAATTGTTTTTCATTATTCTCAGTCTGTGGTGTAGATGTGCACCTGATATTTTGTTTGATCCCCTGACCCCAGGGTCTTGGAAAAAGGGTGTGGTCATTTTCGAGAACTATATAACTCTATGTAATCTTCTGAGCACCAATTCTCAGAAAGTATAATTGATAGAAAGATAATTGTTTTTGCTTTATTCTCAGTCTGTGGTTTAGATGTGCACCTGATATTTTGTTTGAGCCCCTGAACCCCAGTGTCTTTGAAAAATGGATGTGGTCATTTTCTCCTATATAACTAAATCTATGTGATCCTGTGAGCACCAATTCTCAGAAAGTATAATTGATAGAAAGATAGTTGTTTTTGCATTATTCTCAGAATGTGGTCTAGATGTGCACCTGATATTTTGTTTGAGACCCTGAGCCCCAGGGTCTTCGAAAATGGGTGTGGTAATTTCTCCTGTACAACTCTGTAATCTTGTGAGCACCTATTCTCAGAAAGTATAATTGATACTAAGGTAATTCTTTTAGCATTATTCTCAGTCTGTGGTCTAGATGTGCACCTAATATTTTGTTTGAGCCCCCTGGCCCCCAGGATCTTGAAAAACGGGTGTGGTTATTTTTTCCTTTATAACTATGTAATCTTGTTAGCATCAATTCTCATGAAGCATAATTGATAGAAAGATAATTGTTTTTGCATTATTCTCAGTCTGTGGTCTAGATGTGCACCTTTAATTGTTTGAACCCCTGACCCCGATGTTCATGGAAAATAGATGTGGTAATTTCCATCTATACATGTATAACTCTATCATTTAATCTTGTGAACACCAATTCTCTGAAAGTATAATTGATAGAGAGTTAAATCTTTTTCCATTATATTGATCGTTCTCTGGTCTTGTATTTTCTTTGAGCCCCTGATCTCAGAGTCTTGGAAAATGAGTGTGGCACTTAGATTGATTTTTAAGCAAACAACCAGGAGAGCTTCAGTCTCATCTGAGACTTCTGGTTTTATCTGTAATACCATCTACCGTTCTTGATGTATCACATATATGATAATTTATAATACTGAATTACATATATAGCTAGACATCGGCATCAACGTTAATAACTTCTGTTATTCTATCTTGATGTCATGTTGTGCATATTTCATTTTTTTCATTTGGATATTTAGGTGTCTGATCAACTTCCGTTTCCATAATACAGGTAACGTCATTGGCGTATCAAATGATTCAATACCATTAATGTCTAACAAAAACATGATAATTTATAATACTGAATTACACATATAATTAGACTTAAGCATCAAAAACTTCTGTTATTCTATCTTGATGTCTTGTCGTGCATGTCATGCTCTATGTTAATTGGAAATACTAATAATTAACGCCAATACGGATACATGCTGATTCCTCATTTCATGATGGTGCTTGGGGGTTTAAGAATTTAAGCTTTATCTATATTACAACTTTTAACAAAAAAGTTACACAACTTATATCAATGTTAAACGTCTTCAAATTGAATAGCATCATTTAAGAACAGATAAATTGGCAGCATGGACCAGACATGCACGTTTCGGGTACTTAACCCTCGTCAGTGATCCTCAAATCTAAACGATGTAATATGCCAAAAAAGTATGAAAGTTACTGTGTCGAAAAAGCGTACCGAAAGACGTAGCAGGATAGGTGGGATATGATGCTACAGGACCCACGTTTTAGAAATTTCAAGAAATTTTGATAACAGAAATTTTAGAATGCGTTGAAGAAACGATCAACCGAAATTGATAGAACTTGGCTACATGTGCCCTCGGGGACTCCTGGTCCACCAGCAGTGACACTCACCAAGTGGTATAAATGTTAAACGTCTCACGTTGGCGCAGATGTTGGCGTGAGGGGATCAAAGGAGCAGAAGGAAACCGGAGTACTAGGAGAAAACCCCCTGCAGAAGCCTTGGTTGGGGACCATCTTTTGCGATAGTAGTCTCAAAGTTAGCTTGGACTGAAGAAGAAAATACCGTGGCGGATTTAAGGGGGCGGAGGGGCGCCACCCGGCAGCGTCGGTAAAAAAAAACAAAAATACTTTTCCCAAGAGATTTAAAATGCACAAGCACAGAATGTACAAGATTCCATTGATTTATATGTTATTTAAAATCAATTGAATCATTTTTGTTGGTGAAGTAGTGTCCTGTATGATGACGTATATTAGGGGGACACTACCCTAGAAAAGGAAAATTAAAAAAGGAGAGATATGCTTTTTCTTGAGGATCGATCTCATAAGACGATGATGAAATAGGTCAAGTTTGACTATTTTCCATCTCTTATCATGCTTATCCATCCAACCCCCCCCCCCCCCAACTATTCTAAATTATGATGTGATCGAATGAAATATACATGGATTAGGAACGAAATAAGCAAGACTATGTGCGATGTTTATTTCGCCGCCGCTTTTTCCGCGTTAACATGGTAAAAAGCTGAATCTACTTTCATCATACAATATTTCTTGTAATACCATATCGATTAAAAAAAAATCTATGAAAATCGGCGGATCTAGAATTTAGCTATATACTATGTTTCTCTCGATTTTCACATAATGATCATGACACAAGCCATGTAAAACAAGACAATAATAACTGACTGCCCAAAAACCACTGAATACGAAATATAGATGCAAGTGGTGTAATCTGAGACGACTTTTGAAATAGTTGGTCGTTTTTTCCCCACTTCCTTTTTTGTTAGAGAAAATAAAAATCAACAAGCGTGATTCAATCTATAGAGGGTTTGCAAGAGGACCCACCCCCCCCCGCTGGAATTTTCAAAAAAAAAATCCTCATCTCCCGTTTTTCCCTAAAATTGTATATAGGCTAAATTCTAGATCAGCCGATTTTCAAAGATTTTTTTTTTTCAAAATCGATATGGTATTACAAGAAATAATGTATGATTAAAGTAGATTCAGATATTGCCGAATTTCCATGGAACTCATCATTGACGTCATTTTTGTGTCGCCTGCGAAGCATAGCGACTCTTGGGGACCAGTTTGTCCGTTATCCGTCTGTCTGTCTGTCTGTCACACGTGGATGTCATACCCTATAAAAGTGGTTCCTGAGTGTCGCTATGTTTCGCAGGCGACACATGCATTCCTTGGAATGATTTTTTGATGTTAAATTTGAAGAAGGGTTTATAATCATGTTAAGATAAGGGTCGAATTTAGCTATATTTCTTCCGCATGGCGATTCGTATGCGAAAAAAAAAATGCATTCAATAGCTTTGTACAATGAAATCAGCTTTTCACCTTGTTACCGCGGAAAATAAACATCGCACATAGTCTTGCTTATTTCGTTCCTAATTCATGTACATGTATATTTCATTCGATTATATCATAGTTTAGAATAGTTTTTTTTATGGATAAGCATGATAAGAGATGGAAAATAGTCAAACCTGTCCTATTTTATCATGGTCTTATGAGATTGATCCTCAAGAAAAAGCATATCTCTCCTTTTTTAATTTTTCTTTTCTAGGGTAGTGCCCCCCCCCCCCCCCCCCCCCTAATATACGTCATCATACAGGACCACATCAACAAAATGATTAAATAAATCTTGTACATTCTGTGCTTGTGCATTTTTTAAAAAGCCATTCTCTGTAAGGACCAAAATCGATCGGCACGGCATGTCATGGATTTTGATGATTTTTGGTATGATGGGTATATATTAAGTACTGACCATGAAAATAACACATTTCGGCCAAGGTGACCTCTGGTTGCCATGGTAATGAGGTCATTCTATTTATAGCACTTTTGGGACCATGAAATGAGCCAGCTCCGGAGACTTCATTGCCATGGATAGATATTGGATACCACTGTAACAGCTTGTTAATCTTTTTGTAATATATTCTTCCTTACTTACATTCTTACTTAGTACACTTAGATATGTGATATTTATTACATGAAGCTTATTGTATTAAGCCAAAATAAGTCAAAATGAAGCGAAAAATCGAGGTGAAAATAAGGGCCAATTTAGTGTGCCATTTGACCATTTTCAATCTTAAATATCACAAAAGGCACCAATAGGAGACTAGTGATTTTCATCAAAGGAAATATATGTTTATTGACAAATAAAATGAACAAAAAATTGGAGTGGGCTATTTAAGAGTTTTACCTTAATTCTGTCGTCAAACACCGTTGTCATGGCAACATTAGACCTTTTTGCTTGTTTCATATTATCTTTTAAATTTATTTTATTCCTCTTCAGAGTTACATAAGATTGTCAAAATGTATGCATGTATAGATATGACTTGTATCTTTTACACAAGAACAATTAAAATGTTCAAGGTCGTTGGCTTGATGTTCAAAGTCATTTATACTTTGAGACTCAAATTTTGCATAAAACATTGATTTTTTAAATTTTTTGTTACCTATTCTAATTATTCTTTTATTTGAATATTTTCATAGGTTATATTTATTATGAAAGCACATGAATATAAGAAAGAAAAATATTACAATTTATTGAACTGGAGCAATTTAATAGGAAAATATTTTTTCGTCAAAAAACAAGAAAATACAGATTTGGTCCCTTTTTTTATCAAAATACTCACCAAGAATTTAGGCATTCGAAGATGTGAAGAAACCTTTTCAATAGTTCTTAGAAATTAGTGATATATTTATCATTTTATGGCAAATAACTGTTAAGTTCAATATTTCAAGGTTTCTAAAACATTTGCACCTTCATTTTGTGAAAAATCAGGATTTTTCGTTAAATCTGGTCACTTAAAGTTTAATGACCTTGAAAATTCAGTGGGTGACCTTGAAATATTTTCAAGGTCATTTTCATATTAAAACGCCACTGATAGATGTATACATGTTCCAATATCATGCGTAGATAGTTTGATAGAGGTTGTGTTTAAATTCATCGTATGGAAACCTTTCAGCCGATTGTTGCCATAGCAACTAAATTGATGCTGCTTTGCATATAAAATGACAAATAAACCCAATTAATTTTATATACATGTATTAATGAATATTTCAAAAATGATACTAATTGGATAACTAGAATTTGGACTTCAAAAATTGGTGCTTTTATGAAATTTTCAATCTTGTAAAACAGTAAAAACATGCAAAAAAGGGTCTTTAAGTGCCCAAAACAGAGCCTTTTGATACCCTGTTTTGGCCCAATTTTTCATCTTATATACAAAAGTATCCGAGATGAATGTGAAAAACTTTACAAATATGCATAATAATAAGGATGAAAAGAAAATAATCAAAGCAATTTCAGATTAAAATAGTACCCATGGTAACGAAGCCTACAAATATGCCTCGTCCTAGAGATTTTCCCGATTTTTGAAACTTCAGACACGGTTACCATGGCAACGACAACCTTTTTGAAAAAAAACTGGGGTTGATTTACATATAAGTACTTCATATTGAACTTCCATACCAAAAATCTCAAAAATCCATGACATGCCGTGCCAACATGTCTTGAAATTCTTTGGTTCTTACAGAGAATTGCTGTTAAATCTCTAGGGAAAAAGTTTGGGCTTTTTATACCGGCGCTGCCGGGTGGCGCCCCTTCGCCCCCTTAAATCCGCCACCCTATTTTCTTTTTCAGTTCATGCTAACTACGAGACTGATATCGTAAAAGGCGTATAACCCCAAGGGTCTTAGGTGGTCCCCCACCGGCCCAGGCCTCTGCAGGGGGATTTCCTCCGAGTACTCCGGTTTCCTCCTGCTCCTTTGACCCCCTCACGAAAACATCTGAGCCAACGTGAGACATTGTGTAACTTGTTTGTTAAACGTTGTATATAGGAATCGGTATGTATCCGTATTGGCGTTAACATAATATTTTCAATAAACAAAGAGCATGACATGCACGACAAGACATCAAGATAGAATAACGGAAGTTTTTACCGTTGATGCTTAAGTCCAACTATATGTGTAACTCAGTATTATAAATTATCATGTTTTTGTTAGACATGAATGGTATTGAATCATTTGATACGCCAATGACGTTACCTGTATTATAGAAACGGAAATTGGTCAAACACCTAAATATCCAAATAAAAAATCAAAATATACATAACATGACATCAAGATAGAATAACGGAAGTTATAAACGTTGATGCCGAAGTCTAGCTATGCATGTAATTCAGTATTATAAATTATATATTTGGAACATCAAGAACGGTAGTTAGTCAGTACAGGTAAAAAAAAAAATAAATAAATAACGATCACACGAAATTTAAATGAAAAATCCTGTAACGAATCTTCTAAAAAGTCAGTAAGCATTTTGTTTTCATCTTTCATCTGTCTTTTTCCTACGTTAACATGCAATTACTATTAAACGTTAAAAAAACATAGTGTCATCAGAGGTGACAGAGCTCACCTCGACGGCAAAATTGTCACATGACCAGCATCTGTTCCTACATTGCACTAAGTATTTCCAGATGCACCACCCACACAAGTTTGGTAGATAAAGAATTTAAAGAGGGCTGGAAATGAAGATTCTAATTTTACTTTATCTCATCAATCAAGCGTGAAATAAGGTCAGATGCAGCACCTATACATTGCATTGCAGTAAGTATCCTCAGATTCATCACCCAAACAAGTGTTTTTTTTATTGATCTAGAACTTGAAATAGGCCAGAAATGGACCTGTCCCATTTTACTTAATCTTGTCGTTCTAGCATGAAATATGGATCAGATGCAGCATTCATGCCATGCATTGCAGTAAGCATCCTCAGATGCATCATCCATGCATTTTGGTTGATGTAGGACTTATAGTAAGGTGGGAATGGAATGTCCCATTTTACCTAACCTGCTCCTTCAAGCGTGTAATGTGTGTCAGATACAGCCTCCGTACCGTGCATTCTAGTAAGCATCCTTAGATGCATCATCCATGCAGTTTGGTTGATCTGTCCCATTTTACCTAACCTGCTCACTCAAGCGTGAATTGTGGGCCAGATGCAGCATCCGTACCATGTATTGTAGTAAGCATCCTAAGATGCATCATCCATTCAAATTTTATTGATGTAGGATTTATAGTTAGGCGGGAATGGACCTGTCCCGTTTTGCTTAAACTGTAGTGCGGACGCCGACACCGACGCCGACGACGGGGCGATAACATAAGCCCCCCTCTACTTCGTCGAGGTGAGTTTAAAAAAAGTAATGCTCTTTGAGGTCGCCTTACAAATTGTGTGTTCTCGACAAGTCGACTTCAACCTGTACCACAGAGAAGTATATAATGTCCAATTTAAAAGATTTATTGGTAACTCGAGCGATTGTCCAACTGCAGTTTTATCCAACAAAAGCAACTTTGGCAACCAAAGAATACGTTTCAAAATTGTATGAAATGACTTTGATTATGGCGATAAATGTATTATTTTTGGCGATTAAAACATTTTGGCAATATAATCGTTAAATTAAAGTTCATTAATTCAAAATAAATGCATTTCATCTTACGACTTTTCCAACATGTACAAAACAAAATGAATTGTTGCTTATTTTAACAAATGAAATAGAGTTTAGTATGAGAGGGGGAAAATATTTGTACTTATTTGTACGTTTGAAACAAAGAAATTCTCCGCTAAACATCAGTTTGTTTTGAATTGTGCGAGACCTTGTCCTTACTGTAAGACAAGCATTTACAGGCCTTTGGGATTCCAATGCGAGCTTATTATACGCCACTAGTTAGGGATTTATTTTCATACACCTACTTAAATAAATTCATCTAAAACCTTTAAATATCAGAAAAAATGTTTCTAGGCATAGCATGGTATCCTAATATTGTTTAAAAATTTTAAAACCTCACAATTCGACAATAATAACAAGACGCCGCTAAAGAAGGTATTAATGGCCAGATTGCTGGCAGCAGATTGTGTTTTGAAACATTATGCCCATTGATATCAACAAAATGCAATATTAGTATCTCATTCAAATTCAAAGTTTCTTTCATAACTAACCTAAATGCTAACCTAAATGCAAAATTACATTTTCAAGGTCAAACTGCAAGGTCAAGGTCAAACTTCAAGGTCAAAGTAAAAAAAAAATGCCTGTGTTCAGGTCCTCTCACTATGCTTTAACTCTGTACCAAGTTTGAAGATTTTAACCCTTACAGGTCTTTCATAACAAGCATGAATGCAAAATTATATTATCAAGGTCAAACCTTAAGATCAATGTCAATAACATTATGTGTGTTCATATCCTTTCTTTCTGCTTTATCTCTGTACCAAGTTTGAAGAGTGCATACTTTACAGTTCTTTCACAACTAGCCTAAACACAAAAATAACATTTTTCAAAGTCAAGGTCAAACTTCAATGTCAAGAACAAAACCTGCGTTCAGATCCTCTCACTATGCTTTATCTCTGTACCAGGTTTAAGATTGTCACTCTTTCCGTTCTTTGACAACTCACCTAAACGCAAAATTATACTTTTCAAGGATTAGGTCAAACCTCAAGGTCAAGGTTAAAAAACAATACTCAGATCCTCTCACTCTGCATTATAAATGTACCAAGTCTTTAGATTGCATCCCCTATAGTTCTTTCACAACTACCCTAAATGCAAATTAAATTTTTTCAAAGTCAAGGTAAAACCTCAAGGTCAAGGTAAAAAGCAATATCTGAGATCAGATCCTCTCATTATGCTTTATCTCTGAACCAAGTTTGAAGATTGTAACCTTACCTTTTTAATTCTTTCACAACTATTCTAAATGAAAAAAAAGTTTTCAAGGTCAAAAACAATACTTGCGTTCAGATTCTCTCTCTGCTTTATCTCTGTACTTGTACAAAGTTTGAAGAATGTTACCCTTATAGTTCTTTCGTAACTAACCTCAACACAACAGTTTAACCAAATTGTTGACGCAGATGGACAAATGAGCGGATAGATATACATTACCATTTGATAAGCAGGATTTTGCTTCACAATCCAGTAATGATGGGCTGATAACGTCAAATTGATGATGAAAGTGCCAAAACAAAGCTTCTTTCAGGCGACAGAACTGAAAAGAAGTAAGTAATACACTTAAGAACATCCATGTCACGGGGAACGAGCTTAACTGCTCCACACTGCAACAGGAAATAAGTGTTTATTTTGATAATACGGAAGCGTTCCAACTCTATACCTTCCCGAAGAAAATTTCAAACCAATTTATTATGTTATTTGAATTTCATGGTTGTCACCGTGGCGTTGCGGTATGAGCTGTCTGATTTGTATGCTAGACGAAGCCACCGTACGGAGTTTAACCGACAATTTATTATGCACCATACACGTGTTTTGAATATTAAATCCTCATCAAGTACGAGTAGGGGTACATAAGAAAATATCATACACAGTGAACTTTGTCGGTAATGTTTGTCAAGAAGGCTTGTCTCTGCAGTGGTATAAGTTTCACTATTTCTCTTTTGAATTCCCCGGCCGTTCTTACCTTTTCATGACATTATCAACAAAGGTCTCGTATCTATCAAAAATACGCAAGTGTTCCATCTGAAAGAAATTTTCAAACCAATTTTTATGTATCAGACAAATGAACCATAAGATGCACATAAAATCTAAGTTAATCGATCAGAGTATAACTTATAAAAGAAAGGAGGGTATCTCCAACGAGACCCAGTTGCAGCACCCATAGTTAAATGTCAAATGAGTTAAAGAAGATCCTGACGATAATCTCAACAGCACTCATAATTAAACACCGTATTGAGCATCGACGGACCTCTAGAAAGCTAGAGGTGGGACCAGGTGCCCGGGAGGAGAAGCATCCCCTGTTGGCTAGCAGCACCCGCCGTCGATGTTCACGCATGAAATGAAAATAATATATAACATACATGCACTGTCTGAGGTTGCGTCTATGTAGAAAGTGCTATGGCGACAATGTCAGGGAAATATATTCAAAACACTTACTGTCAAACCCCTCGCGGGGAACTTTTTTACGAGCTCCACACGGCAAAGGGCATAAGTGTGACACAAATGAGTTAAAGAAGATCCTGACGATAATCTCAACAGCACTCACACCCTTATTTGACACATAGAGTAGGGAAGAACAACAAGAGAGGCCAGAAGGACAAGGAACTCCAAACACCAAAGACTACGTACAATGTACAAATCAAAAAGATAAACGGGTAATGGGTGTCGACTGAGGATGGTCAACTGCCTTGTCAATAGCAAATGGTGTGGTTATCCGGATTACGTTCTAAAATGGGTCAGTTTATCATTAGGTGCAAAAAACTGTTTGGTCCTTGGTGTAAGTCTAAATTCACCAAGTTTCTTGACGGTTGTAAGGAGTTTATTTCATTATCATATTCATATGTTTGCTAAGATTAAGGAATGTGTTTACGAAAACTGAATAAAAATAATTTGCTATTCCTTATTTTGATATTTTACGTGATTTTTCATTACATTGAACTTCGTGTTGTTGTCATTAGGATGTTTGGTAATCTTTGGCTTATCAAACTCCGCTTCTATAATATTTACGCATAAATATGATTTACGCATAAATAGGATCTTTCTTTTATGGATCAAATGTTCAGATTCTATTATTCTATAATTAAGACGTAATTATTTGTAATATGTAATTCCATATAATATGTCTGAACTATATGTTGTGTTTTCACACTAGGGATTTCCAATTCTTTCCGGAGTTAATGCATTTAATATTAAGATTAATATAAAATATCACGATGTTTCGACTAAAAATAATAGGTTCTATCACGATCTCATGAGTGAGACATTAAAATTAACACGAGTGGCGGAAATTTCATCTTTTCCCGAGTGGAGCGTGGCGGAACGAGGGAAAAGATGAAGAATTTCCGTCACTTAAGAATAAATTTTTATGTCTCATTCAGCAGAAAGTGAAAGAATCTATTTCTTCTTTCATGAAACATAAGAAAAAAGTGAATTCAAACAAAGTTTCATGCCATCTTACGCCATGTTTTCTGACGACTTTACTGTGACGTCACAATAATATTCTCTTTTATTATTGGTCAAATTGGAGCCTTTGAGACAGCGTATGTGTCTCGTAGAGCCTGTGTCACAGGACACGAGCAAAACTGGAGAAGAAAAGATGATTTTTTCTTCCTTTAGAATAGGATATACACCAAATTGAAGAAACTGCATCATTTTGTGATCAATGCATAATAATTACGCATACTAGTAATACGGTATGTCTGGATTTTCCTATCATTCTTAGTAATACAATAATTCCATACAAGAGAAATACGAGTTTTTCGAAATTCGAACCAATTTTTCCTGCTGTCACCTTTTTATTCATGTATCTATTCAACCCCCCCCCCCCTCCCCCATAAAAATCTGCCAAACGGATCAGCACGAGAAACACAAACTTAGTAGAGAACCTTGGGTACTTGCTTCCTGCAAAGATAAGCTAAAATCTGTTCAGCGGTTGCAAAAAAAAAAAAAAGAAAGAAAAAAAAAAAAAAGAAAAAAAAATAGAAAAAGGTGTTGTTGGTAGAATACGGGTCTTTGATCCATGTTTTCATTAATAATCTGACCATCAATATTTCATCTCAAATAATATCATAATTTAACTTACTAGTGATTGAAGAAAATCAATTTCAGGGGTCATGTTCACAAACTATATAAAGTCCTTTGACAGATGTCGCGGAGATATTTAACGTCGCGAACCAGTCAACACTCTTGTGTTCACGAAATTAAGATGCTGCGAATAAAAGACGGTTTACAGATATTGATTTGGGTGTTTTAATCTCCAAACTCAACACAGAATTAGCGAAAATGTTTTTTCGATTTCTAAAGTGGTCAGAAAGGATTGTTTTGAACTACCAATCATAATGTACCAAACAGAGTTGTTATGAATATTTTATCCTTATCAAATAAAAAAAAAATGAACATCAATAAATAAAAAAATTAATATAATAAGACTGAAATAAAAAGATATTTTGAAGTCTAAAATAGGAGGTTTTTAGGCATCTAGTTGCAATGGAAACCAGTATCAATTCAGAAACTGAAGAAGTTTTCATTTTGTTTTCACATTTATGTTGATTTCTTTCCATATATGATCATGGTGATTGATTTTCTAATCCAGATATTTAAATAATGACTGTTTGAGCACAAATTAAAGTGTTCATATTTTTTCAATGAAGCAAAAAAAAAAAAAAAAAAATCATTAGACGGTGAATGTATTAACAAAACGTAAAAACGGGTATCATGTTAAGCAAATGTATAATGAGGTACATGTATAGTTAATGAAATCTATGATTGGGTTCTTTATGATTACGTCAATCTCCATTGCCTTAGCAACAGGTCTGTATCTAATCCATGAATATAATTGCTGATTCGGTTGGCATATAAAATGAACAACGAAACGTCCGTAGCAAGCGCACATCTGTGCTTGGTATTTTATGTAAAACTTGGTTATTTTTAAAGAACATGTTTTGTATACTGACTCTTGTCTTAATTGTTCTTCAAGGATATTGCCACTGCCAATGTACTGATAGAAATACATGCACTAGATACGACGAGAATATTCTTCCAGGTTGTTATTGCGATGACGAATGCTTGCGGTACAAAGACTGTTGCTCGGAATACTTCTCATCACGCTTGGGGACCAATGGAATATCTCTACGCTTTGAATCAGATAACCATGACACCTTGTCTCTGGATGAAACTTGCATCAGTCTGACCGATTCCAGTTTATTCATCGCTAATAGAATTGGTGCCTTTATGATCGACAGATGTCTGGCAACAGGAAGAAAATGTCTTGTTGAAGATGGAAGAATGGAAACCATATTGCCAGTTTCAGGGGGAAATAAGACATACAGAAATGGACAGTGTGCTATTTGCAATGGCGTGTCAGATTTCACCCTTTGGACTATTGTCTATCGTGTTCCAAATGAAAATGAAGTTCTCTCAGTTACACCAAGTGGAGAAAGTATCAATGATGACAACGTGTTCCAGTTACTACAGCATGGTAACATTTCACAGCAAGAGTACATCCTACATCCACCAACAGGCCACGTACCACGTTATTGCCCTTACGATATCGTGTCAAGCATTGATGAGAACGAAACCATTGATGCGATGGCAACAATCTCATTACATCAGAATGTTGTAGGCTGTAAAGGAGCTTTATACAAAAACATTGAAATTTGCAATAAAATTGGTTGCTGTCAGTCAAGTATGATACATTGTGTCAGCTTTATCTTCCCCTTCTCTATGAAGATTTCTGGGCATCCAAGGAAAGACAAAGTTATAGACGGTCTAAGAATACTTATCAAATTCACGAAAGAGGACATCATCGAATCTGACAAGGTAAGTTTTGAATATCAATAAATGAGTCATGTCAGTCAAGGAAGTAACTCTGCATGGGAGATTGGTATAAATCGCCTATTATTCAAAATTATAGCCAGTTGGTCACAATATACACGGGAAATTTCTCAATAAATTGGTTTATGAGTATCATACACTGCTATACATGTATAGCGAATACCGGTATACGTATATATACATTTAACATTGATATTACCAGTAGATGTGAAATTTAATTTTTGAATTTTGCAGGTTTTGACAGTAGCACCACAAATCACGTATACAAATCATCAAGTACCGATGATTATACAGATTAAAGAAATGAGTAAAGAGTCCTTCAATCTCAATGAGTGTGTCCATGGCTTAATCGTAACCCTGCAATATTCAAGATTTAAGCTTATTCCTGTACATATTAAGTACAAACATGCAACGGATGGGAAAAACACGCACATCGTATTCATTCCATTCAGAGAAGGTGCAAAACTGGCGGAGTCGGAATTCAACGAGTTGAATCACCTAAAGCAGTCCCTAACTTTCGAGAAAGCAACAAGAGGAGTCATGGCGACTGGAGAACTTAAGGTAATAGCAATGAGTACTTCATTAGCGTCAATCTTTTGGAAATCTGCCTCTATAACTCAGACATACATGCAGCCTTTGACCACTAAAACACATCCTCCGTGCAGCAATGTGACTGTAATCATTTCTGGGAGAGTTGCTGATGCCAAGTGCATGGACAAAGACCTTATAAATGGCGCAAACAACAACAAAGAAACTTTAACAGTACTTATGATATTGATTTTACCTTTGTTTCAATATCAGATAAATATGTACTAAGAACATGGAAGCCTTTCGGATACAGATTCGGACTGACACGGACATTCCTATTTCAGATCATGAGTTACTTTCGTGTTTTACTAGCATTTTGCTACAATCTGATATGGTCTATTTTCTTAAAAGATGATATGTAATCCCTACGTGTGAAAATTAATTAACAATACATTTAATTAAATAAGAAAGATTGATTCTGTTTTGGGGGCTATAGTAATGTTGGAATACGACATGTAACATTTTTCAGAAGTCCATATAATCTGAACACAATCTAATAACGGGGTAATGAAATATTTCCATCTAGTGGCCAAATATTTAGCCTACGTGTTATGATCTTCAGAAGGACAAGTCCATGGCCCCGGTCAATTTTCTTCATATAAAGAGTCAGAGACTGATATCGCTGTAGTGTGTATAATAATTAAAATGAAGGCAAGTTATAAGGTATCATTAGATTCTGTAAGATTTTTGTAAGAGTTTCATGAGTTCTATTTTTGGATATGCATTTGAAAATCAAACTGATAGGAGTCACAACGTAGAGGTGATTTCCGGAGAGGGGTTCAGAATGGGGACTTGTGAAAATCGCTTCTCCGTGGTGTATTGTGGATTTCTCAAAAACGAATCGGCGAATCCCTAAATTACTTTCATACATTAATTAGACATATGTGGGCTTCAAATCTGCATAATTTTAAAATAAGAATTTTTCTGGAACAATGGTCAAAATGGGACCAAAGTCAATCTGAATGACATGTGAAATTTTCACTTTCACTTTCGTTTTCGGAGTGAAAATGGTAACGAAAAGGTATATATCATTTGGTACCAATGAAATCTACAGGAGATAATCTTTCTTTTCATAAATCACTTTCTGTATATAAGCCATTCACTTTTAGTCAGTAAATGACGTCAGCTTTGGATGTAGAACACAAGTTTTTGGGGTCAGACATTTATGCTATTGTAACCAAAGCAAGCAGATGCCCATCATGGACATTTCGATCCCGTTCGATTCAAACAAAACTATGATACGTCTCTATGGTGGACCATATATCAATACGCGACTATTGTCCTTTTCACTAAATCCAGAGCACTCTATTTTGGTGATTTTTGTTGGTTCTGTTGTCATCTTATAAACTTATATCCAGTCTATAGAACTAACTTACTAGTAATAGAAAAAGTCCCCATTTTGGTTGTGTGTAGCTTAAATAATTTAAAAAATACGACAGAAAATGTCTATAGTAAAATGACTAAAATACGTGACATCGGACACCATGACGTCACTGTTTACCATTGTTGATACAGAGAACAATAATTCATATAGCGGCGGTCTCAAATTCACATGGACATTTCCCTAAGAAATTCTATTTTCCGTGCACTCAGCAGCTTATAGTTTAACAGTTTAATTAGTTCATGCACATTTCCTGTTGCGACTAAAGGAGGTCAATCAACGGATCAAGAAAATAAATAATTGGAAAATTTCTAAGACGGCAAAATAAATATGCAAAACAGGGCAGGGTGCTCTGGATTTAGTGCACAGGACAGTAATTGTTTTTATTATGTATAATATATTCATTAATTGGTATCCTTCCTTTTTATATATCGTCCTTTGTCCTTTGTGTTTTGTTTTGTTTGTTAATCGCTTTCGTGTGATAACCGTCGTTGTATCTGTCTTTTTGTTCACTTGATAGTTTTACGTGTTGCCTCCCTTTTTCGTATCATGAGGGTGTGTTCCGCTGTAGTAATTTAGCGTCGCTTTATGGGGGAATCTTCATCTTACTTACCATCTTGGTCTCCAAGGCACATATCATTCCGCTAGGCTCTTCATTACAATGTAGCCTTGGGGAAAGGGGTTGCCGTGTTTTTCACGATTCGTGTAAAACTGTTCTTATGTCTTGTATGCTGGTGGTCACCATTTTTTTAATTTGTATGTGTGTACTTCTTAAATGGAACAAAAACTACCCAGATAACGTAAATTCGAGGATTCTTTTTCGTCGAAATTGTAGTCAGAAGTAGGTACTATTTTCTTTCTCGGGTAACTGATTCCGGTTTCGTAAACGCGAAATGAATACCACTGAAAAAGTCAAACAGGCTTTGGTACCATGTCTAATATTCCAAGATGAGCAGATCCCATTCATTATGTGTTTGGGAATTCGAATGACGCCATCATTGCTATGCATTTGGTTGGCGGTGCGTAGGGCCTGTCGGCAATATTTGTTTACATAGCAACCGAACGCAACGGCGTAGAATTAATAACGTCAACACTCAGATACCCTCTGAGTTTTCCGTAGTGATCTCGAGAAGGAGGAAAAATATTCCGAGTTCCAAATAAACCCCTTCGGGCAAGGTCATATTGAGAACAGCTAGAGTGAACCTACAACGTTGTGATGCAAGACGCTTATTTACTCACAGTGTAGCATTACGTGACTTAAGTTCGTGAAACCACGAACACAAAATGGATGCATACCGCTCGTTTGGAGGAGAGAAAACAGGTACTGTGATGATTGTTTTGATTCAAGTTTATCTTTTCATAGCCGATGTCCTTGTGAAAAATGACATTTTGATGATTCTTTGTTTGTCAATCAAGATTTTACAAACATTCGAACAAAAGCAACGTCTTGGTCGAAATATGTTCAACACAATGTTGTGGTGGTTTCCATGCAAAAGTTTACAGCTTTTGTAACAATATTTGTGAAAACAACGGCATTTTACTAACTAACGAGTCCATGACTGTAAATGTATCAGTTTAGACGAGGATATAGGCTTTGAAAAGATAAAATTTAATCAAAGCAATTATTGCAGTTCCTGTTTTCTTTCCTCCATCTGAGCTTTTCATATGTATTCGTGGTTTCACATGCTACACAGTGGTTTCACGATGCTACACGATGCTACGTGGTTTCACGATGCTACACAGTGAACTTATAGCAACTTTTGCATTACTAGTATGTTTTCTGTTTGTTACTTGTGTCTTTACTTGACCGGTCTTGGTAGCTCTATTTTGTCTTTCTTCTTTTGTATCACATTGTTTCTACGTATTAGCGCGGTGTCTGTTGTTTGATTTGTCAGGTTAAAACCACCAACAAACCCTTTAAAATTGTAAAAAAAAAAATCAATCTTCATGTTATTTTCCTCGTTTTAAGTACACACGTATATATATATATATATATTTGTTTTCAAATCAACGAAAAATTTCTAGAACCGCAATTGAAATGTGTAATGGTTTCGCTGTGATCACTAAGACGTAATCTGGTTGATCTACTATAGTAACCTTATTCGCTGTATAGTGCAAGATCAACGATATTAATAGTTATATATGAATATTATATAACTAGGATGTAACGTCGATTCTGATTGGCTGACGCGCGAGTCATTATTTTCCGATAATGACCGCTGACGGAAGATAATGACTCGGTGTGGTATTTGTCCTGATTTCAGTATTTTCGAAAAACAATTTTTTTAGTTATTTTGTTAAATATTAAAATTTCAGATATACTTTTCATAAAAAAGTGCATTTAATTGTTGAATTCTTGATTAAAAATTATGTGTATATATTGTTTTGAATCATTATTTTAATCATATATAGTCTAACTGTTCCTTATATAATATAACAAATAAGGACTTGGCCTCGGTCATTATGTCATTATAATGACCCGATGATATTTGTAATATCGACCTCGGCCTTCGGCCTCGGTCAATATTACAAATATCATCGGGTCATTATATTGACATAATGACCTCGACCAAGTCCATATTTGTATAATATGTACTTTTCATTTGTTGCTTTAAGATGCTATATATGCGCTAATTACTGACACGAATGCTTTTAAGTGTATTAATTACTTCTTCCCAGCTCTATAGCCTGTGAAAAGCTTTGTAATGGCACTTTATCAATCTAGTTACATCATAAGTATTATTTTGCTGTCTCGGAAACTTGTCATTTCATCGAAATTAAAGGAGGTTAACATTTTAGCACCATCCCTTCGATGTTTATTTATATGCAACTGAATCGACCCTACAAGATATTTGGAGCCGCGCACTCTCTGCAAAGTAAATGTACAAATTTAATGGAAAAAAATATAACCAGAGGGCGTTACTAAAATGAATTTTGGCTGTGTCTAAAAATCACTGATGAGGATTTTTATCCAAAACACGTTTCTGGTGCATACTACATTTGTTTGAAATTTTCATCGGGAAGGTTTGAATTGGAACACTTCCGTATATTACTACTAAAGCCACTATGAATTCAAGTTAAAACGAGGAATGACAGGCGCATTGATTCCCCGCAGAATAATATTTTTTCTCGGATCCTGATCACATTGTGAAGAGTCCTGGGTAAGGAGACGGAACGGTAATGTTATGTATCTGTATGCAGGATTTATAAATGATAAATTATTTTGTACAGTTTTACTAAATAGTAAAATTAATGATTTTTCAAATGATAATTTCTTGGACATGAATTGATTTTTCTATTTTCTTTTTTCATTGATATCTAGTAAAGTTGTTTAATTGATTCTTGATTATCAGAATTTATATTCGTTTCTATCAACATTTTCACATGTGTTAGGAATTTTTCATCTTAGCAACTTGTAAACATGAATTGATCATTTGTTCGTAAGAATCAGTTTCCATTCTATTTGTTTTGGTTGTCAATCTTCACTTTCAATGTTGTCAATCACTGTGTGTACTGTATTTTCATTGGTCAAATTATTGAAAGAGGAAGAGTTTTATGTAATTAAGATTTGTGACTTACAATGTTTCAGTAAGTGTTTAGATCATCTTTGAAATTGAATGTTTTAGAAGTATTTAGGACTTAAACAAAAGTATGTAAGTTTATGTTTGGATGTAAATAAAATATGAAAATTAACACTATGACTTGTTGATTGATGCAGTGCAGTAAACTACGTACGAGAAAACCTACATAGGGTGTAATGTTAAAAAAAGGGGGTCATTCGATTTTATAGACGATAAAGATATCCAAACAACATACTAAGGGTCTATTTGAAACGTTTCTTTCAAAAGGCTAAAAGATGATAAGCACGAAAATTTCCACAAAAAGGATCACAAGGAGAATATTTATAAGCTCTCACGACCAGAGGTACGAGCTACCTTAGTGGCAGAATAGTCACCGTGTTTACGGTAGTCACTAAGTGATAGAAGTAGAACAGTATACGTCACATCTTCTTTGCATGTTCGCATATTAAAATCATTTGTAAATTGATCTCATATAATTGTTTCTTAACTTTTTGTGAATAAATAAATGGTTTGAAATGTCTTTCATCGTGATTTTAATCATAATTACGTAAGGTGGGTCCCTACTCGACCGTTAAACGATTTTTTGTTCCCGATTGTTCTTATGAGTGAATCCAAATATACATTATCTTGCAAAATGAAGACATCATATCTTCTATTTTTGGCAAACAGTTGGATTTAGTCTATTTCATAAGTCGAAAATACAATGAAATTGTAAGTGGGTACCCTTGTATTTTGCGACATGCCATTGTAATTTACATGAACATCGACGGCGGGTGCAGCTAGCCAGACAGAGGATGCTGACTCCTCCCGGGCACCTGATCCCACCTCTAGCTTGCTAGGGGTCCGTCGATGCTCAATTTTGTGCTCTATTGTGAGTGCTGTTGAGATTATCGTCAGGATCTTCTTTAACTCATTACATCTACTAATATCATTCTATGTACTATATTTTTTCTATATCACTTCTTTCTATAATTTAAAACAAAGCAATTATTTTGGGCCTATATAACAACTGAACTTGGAGGGTTTAATTGCATACAATGGATATTTGATATTCATAAATCTTGATGCGCAAGGGTACCTTGCTATAATGAAAATTTATATAAAATTCATGTCTATATAGAAAGTGCTATGGCGACAATGTCAGGGAAATATATTCAAAACACTTATGCTAGGTTTACACTTAGCCACGATCGCCCGATTGCCCCGATTGAGGTGAATCGTAGAGATCGTAAGAGGCGTGGGATTGAATCGTGACGATCGTAAGAGAGCGTGGTGGAATCGTGATGATCGTAGGAGATCGCAGAGATCGTGGCAAAATTTTTGATTCTCAAAAAATTTGCTACGATTGTCCCGATTGATCCTTACATCGTGAGAGAGCGTAGGAGAGCATAGTGAACGTGATGGAGCGTAGTAGAGCGTAACAGATCTTGACAAAGCGCAACAGATCGTAATATGCGATCGTAGGAGATCTTGGTGAAACACGTTCTCCTACGTTCCACTACGATTTCACTCACGCTCTTTGGCGATTTGTTATGGTTTCCACGATTCAGTCAACGATCTACAAGATTCGTTGCGATTACAATATTTCTATAATAAAAATTATAATAAGACAACCCGTTTTTGATAGATAACAAGTGTTTTTAACATCCGCAACAATTTCTAACATATGAAGAAGACTAAGAAAAGAAGTCTTGAAAATCAGTGAGGTGCTGCATTAATTGTCTTCGAACGAGTTAAATATATACACGCAATCAAAGATATGAATTGCTCAAGAAAAATTGTTAACTTTAATCATCGAAAAAAAGAAAGATCAAATAAGGTTCATCGATGCCATTTCCTGCGTTTTGCGATATAAAATATTCATCTCCTGGATTAAGCTTAATCTTGTTCGGATATTGCAAGTGGTATTGAAACTGGTTGACATGTCTATTTCATATCAAATCGTGTTAAATCGCGGCAAATCGTAGTCCTGCATCGTAACAGATCGCAACAAAACCTGATAAGCGTAGGGAACCGTGATAGAGCGTGACAAAGCGTAATAGCTCATCTTGGTAATCGTACGGGAACGTAACGAAGCTTGAGAGAACGGGATGCAAATCGTAACAGATCTTATCTACAATCGTAACGAATCGCTACAGCGCGTATCAGAGCGTGATGGAGCGTCGGAGAGCGTGCGAAGACCAATTTTATTTATAGAATCGTGGAGCTCCACGATTTTGCTCAATCGTAGACATCGTAGGGCATCGATCGTGGCTAAGTGTAAACCTAGCATTACTGTCAAACCCCTCGCAAGGAACTTTTTTACGAACTCCACACGGCAAAGAGCATAAGTGTGACACAAATGAGTTAAAGAAGATCCAGACGATAATCTCAACAGCACTCACAATAGAGCACAAAATTAAACATAGACAGACCCCTAGCAAGCGAGAGGTGGGACCAGATGCCCTGGAGGAGTAAGCATCCCCTGTTGGCTAGCCGCACCCGCCGTCGATGTTTAAGCATGGAAATGAAAATATATATAAAATTCATGCACTGTCTGACATTATGTCTATATAGAAAGTAGCGCTATGGCGACAATGCCCAGTGGCGGATCTAGGATTTCAGAAAAGGGGGGGCCCAAAGTTTCAGCCCGAAGAAAATTGTTCAAAGAAAAACTGACAAGCAAAAAAAAAAAAAAAAAAAAAAAAAAAAAAAAAAAAAAAAAAGGTCGAATGCGAAAAAAAAAAAAAAAAAAAAACAGACCTCCAAAACCTGAAGCTCAAGACTGGTAATTTTTATTAATAAGTTGGGGGGGGGGATTTCCAACTGCATGTTGCATTTAGAAGATAGAGTTTCTTGATACGTTTACTTAAGTTTATAGGTATACTGGCGAGCGTAGCGAGCCGGTTAATTTTAAGATTTGAAGTTTTCTTTTTTTGTTTTGGTTCAGTCATCCATACATGCATATATACATAAATGTATATATATAATTCTAAATTGGCGAGCGGAGCGAGCCGGGAAATTTTTGGAATAGATGGTTACATTTTGTCATAAGATTACAATATCTCTCTCATTTTCCATCCCCTAATTTTCTTTGACCAATTGGGGAAGGTTGGGAAGATTAGGGCATTGCAACCCCACTATCCACCTGTCTAAACTGGTTAGATAGGCCCATGAAAATGAAGCATTTGGTCATTATTCAAGTGTTAATTTAATTTTGAATTTTGTATATGTTTATGACATATGAATCCGTTCAAACACGATGACAAAGAAAGTTCAAGACAAAGTGAAGACGAAAAAATAGACAGCTAATGAAAAATTAAGTGTGGCGAGCGAAGCGAGCCGAAAATTTCCCCAAAAGTAAAGAGATTAAGCATAAAAAGAGTATTCTGAATCAATAACTTTGGGTGAAAAAGGGGGGGGGGGCGGGCCCCCTGGGCCCCCCTCTAAATCCGCCACTGATGCCAGGGAAATATATTCAAAACACTTACTGTCAAATGTCCTGTATCTTTGATGAAAACAAAATTTGCTATCTTTGTCTATGTTTCTTATGTCATTCTGACCATTATGCATAGGAAAAAAAGAAACATTAAATAAAAAATTCATCTGTTAAATCTACGAGTAGGGACCCACCTTAAAGCTGAAAGCCTACATTAAAAACTTTGATGAAATAGTAAAAATTTTTAGTCTAGGTGCCATTCATGAAACCCAAAAATTTCTTACGCACAAAATGTTTTTGCATGAAAGTGTTGTCAATACCCTCTTATTTGATAATCCGGCGGATGCCACTCTGGCATCTTTGGGCATTTCGAAATTTTGGTGTAAAATGGTATTTTTCGAAGAAAAACCATTAAAAATAGGAAAAATTCAATTACTTTTTCAATGCTGCTGCTTGATCAACAAAATTGGTACCAAAAGAACGACAATTTAATGGTCTTTAAGTCTCAAGCTCAATTTACCAATCTACCTGAAAAAAATGGGGAAAACTGGATTTTCGATGAAAAATCGTTGAAAATTGGGAAAATACAATATCTTTTTTCATTCTGTAGCTAAATAAACAATTTTGGTACCAAACGGACAATAAATGTATTGCCTTTCATTTTAAATAATACCGAAGTCTGATTCACAATTTGCTTGTACGAAAAATGGGGAAAAACAATTACTCTTGGATGTAAAAACGCTGAAAATGTGCAAAATGCAATGAACTTTTTTCAAATTGTAGTTAGTATGAGGTACAGCAATTATGGCGATTTTTTTTATTGTCCTTTATTCTGAATTCGTATTAAGCAACTTGCTCATAAATAAAGTGGGAGAAGACCAATGAGGGAGAAAATTTTGATTTTTGAAGGGTATTTTCCATAAAAAGTTGGGACTTTGAAAAATGCAAAACGTTAATAGAAAAATTAGAACAAAGATATGTGTATTCAAATGAGTTAAAGAAGATCCTGACGATAATCTCAACAGCACTCACAATAGAGCACCAAATTGAGCGTCGACGGACCCCAAGCAAGCTAGAGGTGGGACCAGGTGCCCGGGAGGAGTAAGCATCCCCTGTTGGCTAGACGCACCCGCCGTCGATGTTCGTGTACGACAAAATATAGAATACATGCATTGCACTGTCTGAGGTTATATCCATATAGAAAGTGCTATGGCGACCATGTCAGGGAAAATATTCAAAACACTTACAGTCAAACCCCTCGCGGGGAACTTTTTTTACGAGCTCCATACGGCAAAGGGAATAAGTGTGACACAAATGAGTTAAAGAAGATCCTGACGATAATCTCAACAGCACTCACAAGTCAACACTCTTTTTTAACAATTTACTGGTACATGAAGTCTTGTAGCAAGCTTTTGAAAGACGTGGGTGAAATTAGAGACATTGTTCAAAGGAAAGCGGCTACTGTCTATGATAAATAACGTGCATGTCTGGTCCACGCTGTTAATTATCTGCTTTTGAATGATGCTAATGAATTTGAAGACGTTTAAAATTTGTACCACTTGGTGAGTGTCACGGATGGTGGACCAGGAGTCTCCAAGGGCACATGTAGCCAAGATCGATCAATTTCGGTTGGTCGTTTCTTCAAAAGCATTCGAAAATTTCTGTTTACGAAATTGTCACAAATTTCTAAAACATGGGTCCTGTAGCATCATATCTCAGTCATCTTGCTCCGTCTTTTGGTATATTTTGGACATAATTATCACACATTTTGGCCATATTTCATAGTTTTGATTGAGGATCACTGACGAGGTTTAAATAGCCGAAACGTGCATGTCTGGTCCACGCTGTTAATTAATCTGCTTTTTAATGATGATAATGAATTTGAAGACGTTTTTAAAACATAGATGATTTCTGCCAGGGCTGTGAAGTTGTTTTCAATTAATGAAGTGGATCTTAAAGACCTGCTTAGTCATGACGTTGTTCTAGTCCCTTCGTCTGTTTTGCAACTTCCAAACTTTGCAATGACAGTGCATGAACTTTATATATTCTTTTTATTTTCGTGCGTGAACATCGACGGCGGGTGCGCTTAGCCAACAGGGGATGCTTACTCTTCCCGGGCACCTAGATCAACCTCTAGCTTCCCAGGGGTCCGTCGATGCTCAATTTTTTGCTCTTTTGTAAATGCTGTTGAGATTATCGTAAGGACATTCTTTAACGCATTCGAAATATGTTCTTAAAATAAATAAGCTCCAGGTTAATCATTCGACTAGAATGCATAGGAGCTGATGATCGATTGATGTATGCAGGACTCTCATTTATGCAGAATTAATACCTTGAATGTTTTTGGTCGTATCATCAACATATGATGGTATTGGAGAGACGAAGGTTGTTCTGTTCTGTAAAGTTTTTGAAGTTGTGTTCCGAGTCAAATGTCAGAGAAGTTAATTCAGATATTGAAAAGATGGTGACTGAGACCATGATATTCATAAAGACTTACTATAGTTTAGAGAATCTAGACAGTATATCTGATGTCAGGTCCAGTGTGCGATTGAATGAAATGGGCTATAAGAGTTCAAAACTCTAAGATGACCATTGCCACCTACAGTTAATTGAATGATTTAGATAACATGTCAAGAAAAACGAAATATTAGGAAACATTCTTAAGATGAAATCTGAGTTGTGTAACAAACAGATGTGACAAATTCTGTGTTCATATTTCTTTAATTCTGTAAATGTTTTGGAGTAGAGAATTGTCAGAGTACGATGCAAAGGAGGCATTTTGATCAACCATGTAAAAAGGGTTCTTTGTTGTTAGAAGTAGATGCACACAAGTATTGCAATTGTATGTTGATGAAACAACAAGGCAATAAGAAAGGATGTGATCTCCAGCAAAACTGGGTTGCAGCACCAATATCAACACATCAAATCACCTTAAGTAAAAACACAGAGAAGACACACACAGCAACAGAAACCAGAGAATCTAGAGTAGAAAAAGGGGTAATAAGAGAGTGCAAATCTAAAACTATCAGTATGCAATCATTTTGATACGAAAATTGTTGTTCTAGAATCTCTTTTAACCGATTATATTTTTACAAGATCTTAAAACCTTTTTTTCAGAAAAAACAAAAACAAAACAAAACAAGAAGATAACATTTGCTTGAGTGGAAATCTGAATTTAAATCAATGAAATAATTTTTCCTGTCGTTGTTCTACCTACAGCATATAAAAGCATTACAATATCCCAATTTTCAGCGATTTTTTATTCAAAATGCATTCTTTTCCCCATTTTCGTACTTGCAAATTGCTAATCTGATATTTAAAATGAAAGGCAATACATTTATTGTGCGTTTGGTACCAAAATTGTTATTTTATCTACAGTATGAAAAAAGATATGACATTTTCCCAATTTTCAATGGTTTTTCATCGAAAATCCATACTTTTCCCCATTTTATGGACTAGTAAATTGATAAAATGAGCTTGGGGCTTAAAGGCAATGACATTGCTGTTCTTTAGATACCAAAACTGTTGTTCTAGCTACAACATGGACAAAGTAATTGCGTTTTTCCAATTTTTAACGGTTTTTCTTTGAAAAATCACACTTTTCCCAAAAAATTTCGAAATGCCCAAGGATGCCAGAGTGGCATCCGCCGGATTATCAAAGTAGAGGGTATCAACATCACTTTCATGCAAAAACATTTTGTGCGTAACATTTTTTTGGGTTCCCCCCAAAATAGCCATTTGGCAACTGGACTATTTTTGGGACGGAGATTGTTAGATATAGACTCTAACAATCTCCGTCCCATGACATAGAAATAAGCTATAGCGACCCTTCGCACCTGCTGACGTATGCATACTAATGAAGGTACGACCTAAAATCCAGGTACATCGCTACAGCGCCGGTATATAAGACGAGCTTCAAACTCGTCCACCGTGACATTCAGTGATGAGAAGTCTGGGAGTAAATACATGTAACACCTGAAATGAGAAATGAAGTTATCTGATGAAATAATCAATAATTGTTTTGAGAAATAGGCAAAAAATGTACTTTGAATAAAAACTTAAAAAATTAAGCTTGCGGCATACCTAGGGCGGATACAAGTACGGAAAGATGGGGGGGGGGGGGGTTTACATTTCCTCTTGAATAAAGTCAATACTATTTATAGTTCAAGCTGCTGAACCTAGTTTGCCTATGAAATCTGTATGGACGGCATCTAGGTTCAAGAGATTCACGTAGACAAAAACCCTCGTCCATCGAGCACGACGTTCTCGCATAAAATTTCACAACATAAAAGGATCGAGCTTGAATAGTAATTATTTCTCAAACACTTAATGTTACTGTTTGGAAGAAGGCATGGATAAATAAGC
Source organism: Pinctada fucata (assembly GCA_028142955.1). Lineage (NCBI taxonomy): Eukaryota > Metazoa > Mollusca > Bivalvia > Pterioida > Pteriidae > Pinctada > Pinctada fucata. Next base: position 19,947,151 of record AP027113.1, on the reverse strand, counting down.
CTTAAAATACAATACTTCATTGTAGTTGACAATTTCTTCTTTTCTTTCCAGATTCACTCTGCTTTAATGGAGGAATTAATGACCTTGACACTTGCGAGATCGATACGAGAGCACTACAGGACAACTCGACTGACCGTACTTTTTGATCTGATTTTGTAAACAAAATCGTAATTCGTTATTATTTGCAATAAAACACGAACAATAGCATGATTTTTCTGTTTTATTTTGATTAGCTATGTATAAAATGAATAGCAGCCATATAAAATAATAGAGCTACATACAATTTTTACATGAAACAAAGAGAAATCTAAAATGAGGGGTTGTATCGAAATTCAGAATGGATGGTTAAGATGGCTGAACAATGTGCCACATGCAATTGTGAATTCGAAAAAAAAAACTAAAGGATTTAAAATACAGAGTATTGGCAATCCTATACGTGGAACACATGTTTCCTATAATTTAAATTTGAAGTCAGAATACTTTTTGACCCGTGGCATGTGGCACATTGTTCATTGACATCTTAACCATCCATTCTGAATTTTGATACAACCCCTCATTTTAAATTTCTCTCTGTTACATGTAAAAATTGTATGAAGCTCTATTATTTTATATGGCTGCTATTCATTTTATACATAGGTCATTAAGATAAAACAGAAAAATCATGCTATTGTTCATGTTTTATTGCAAATAATGACGAATTACGATTTTGTTTACAAAATCAGATCGAAAGGTATGGTCAGTCGAGTTGTCCTGTAGTGCTCTCGTATCGATCTCTCAAGTGTCAAGGTCACTAATTCCTCCATTAAAGCAGAGTGAATCTGGAAAGAAAAGAAGAAATTGTCAACTACATTGAATTATTGTATTTTAAGGCTTATTTATCCATGCCTTCTTCCAAACAGTAACATTAAGTGTTTGAGAATTAATTACTATTCAAGCTCGATCCTTTTATGTTGTTAAATTTTATGCGAGAACGTCGTGCTCGATGGACGAGGGGTTTTGTCTACGCGAATCTCTTGAACCTAGAATCTGTTTTTCTAGGTGAACACCCCTTGAACTATACTATATCTTTGGGGAGGGATTGGGTTGTACATCCAGTTTCCTTGCTCGATGACTAAATTTTGTCCAACTAAAAAAGATTCAGCTTTCCTTTCAACTGTTCAACTTTTCAAACAGTGCTGGATCCGCCTATGTGAATTCGTACTTGTCCTTTGATATGCCGTATGAATGAAGACAGTATGTATATACAGCATTATGGTAAATTGAAAATTATATTCAGGACGGACAGACTGAAGAAAAAAATAACATCGTATCTCACCTGATAAGAAAATAAATCCTGATGCATCATCAATCTGACACTTGCTACTTCCGGTATTAGTTTATCGCTGAGAGTGTTCGTTTGGAAGCAATAATATATATATATATTTCAATTGAACTGCCATCTGGACATATGTATTATGATAAAAAACGATAGCATCATTACACATGTAAAGAATACTGACTTCATAATTCTAGAGTTTTTGGTATTATTGGTATTATGTTTTTTTGTTTTTTGTTTTAGTTTAATATATTAATTTGATATTTCGTATGATCTTATTCATCATTCACTTGTAATTTTCCTGCATAGAACTAAAAGTTATCAGATGATAGAAATAAGGCACCCATATGTACATGTAGATGTAATCCTACTTCTTTGTCAAATCTACATATATATACATATGTGTGTGTATCATATAGGATGTGTTGATCTCTCTCTCTCTCTCTATTTTCTATATCTTCATTTTGTCGTCGGTCAATATATATTTAGAATAGCTTTACAGCCTTCCATGAAATTTTCAGTTTCAAGGAAGTGCCAATAAGATTCATTTCCTCTTAGATAGGATGGGAAAGTCGAACATCAGTTAACTAATTTATCTAAAAGATCAGAGGAAAATATTTTCAAAGTCTCATTTTCGGCGGCCTTCTTCATAACACTATGTACCATGCCCCAGATTCCAGGTACTTATATTTGTCATTCAAATAACTAATTCTTGTGACTACATCCTTTACAGATGTTTTAATGGTGAGAGAGTACCAAATGCAGTTTACGAGTGATCGAAAGGTCAGCTAACCCCCTCCTCTTGGAATCTTACAACCATAAAAAGATACAAATTTGGTAAAAATCAAGTCCCGATCTCTTTTTTGCTGTCATATTCTTTTGAAAAAAAAAGAATTTTTGATGAAAATACTTATTGAATTTCTTTTTTTGGTTTATTTCGGTTGGCGTTTGATAATTGCATCCTCTATTTCAAATATTAAACATGTCCAGTAACAAGGACATTTCCCAGGATCGATGAAAGTTTACTAAACATGTTGAAAAAAAAACCCAAAGAATTGGCATACAAATGTTAGCCGACTCGCCAACGCAGCCATATATTGCTTTTGAAAATAATAATCAAGGACCAAAGTTTTTTGTTTTGTTTTTGTTTTGTTTTGTTTTGTTTTTTTGGCTTTTAAAATTATCAAATCTTGTTCGCTACCCAGTTTTATTTCTAGATAAGGGGTCTAGCTCATAGTAATGAGCGTATCCAGAGTAGAGGGAACAATAACCCCTTAGCTTTGATTTGTACAAAATGCTGATTTTCTTCTTTTTATTTTTTTTCAAACACAATAGAACAACCCCTCCTCAAATGGCTAGGAACCCGTAGAAAAAAATCTGGATTCGTCGATTGATAAATGAGCATTAGAAAAAGACCCTTACCATCTTTTCCCTATTTTAGATCCGCGCATATTTTAATGAAATTATATATTTATCATCTGTATTTCTTGAATAAAAAAATTAAAACAAAATGCAATCATGGAATATATGTAATACATGAACGTCGGATAAAATGGAAAAATAAAAATCTTGAGGAAAGAAAATTAAATTAATTGTATTATTAAATTCGACAACAATAGTTCAGCCTTTCTATTTCTTTGAAGAGATTACTAAGAGTACTAAGAATCGACAAAACAATGAAAACATAATCTTAAATTGTATATTCTTAGCTGCATTTGTTTGTCAGAATTTACCTTATACCCTATACATTTTAATTTCTAACTGGTATTCACCGAGAACAAAATGTAGTGAACGACACGTTGTAATTCTAACCAATGCAAACGAACACTCTCAAAATGCCAGTTATACCGGAAGTGATGAATTCGTCTTGTATACAGGAAGGCAGACATGGAATCTAGTAAATTTATTTTCTAGAGGTAAGATAAAACAATTAATGGGCACACATTTCAGATGGTTTTTTGTTACTATTTCAGACGAAAAGGCCGAATTCAAAACTAGTATGATATCTAAGTAGAAACTAACTTAGGATGGGGGGGGGCTATTGAAGAAGTATGTGTTTTGCAGGGCAGGGGAGGGGGGGGGGGCATGAAAAGAGATGGGGTCTTTTCATATGTAATTCGTTTATGCTTCAATGTAGGTAAATCTTTGTAGCATAAAGAGCTTCTTTTTACATTGGCGTTCTTACTGACTTTATAGACGTCGGGAGGGAGGGGTTTTTTAAGTTTATGTAATAAATATATTCATAATTCAAAAATATAGATATCAATGCCTGCTTTTGAAATCGATTATTGATTATTTCATCAGACAACTTCATTTCTCATTTCAGGTGTTACATGTATTTACTCCCAGACTTCTCATCACTGAATGTCACGGTGGACGAGTTTGAAGCTCGTCTTATATACCGGCGCTGTAGCGATGTACATTTTTTGTACCTGGATTTTAGGTCGTACCTTCATTAGTATGCATACGTCAGCAGGTGTGAAGGGTCGCTATAGCTTATTTCTATGTCATGGGACGGAGATTGTTAGAGTCTATATCTAACAATCTCCGTCCCAAATTTTTTTTTACTATTTCATCAAAGTTTTTAATGTAGGCTTTCAGCTTTAAATAGAAAGTTCGCTTACAGTCCGTAAATTGTGAGTGCACCATATACAGTAGTATGCGCATTTCAACAAAAAGTGTTTCATCGGTATTGGAATTATTCCAATATCTAGGGAATATCTTTGGTACGTACAAGCTGGATCTTTATGTCGATTTCGTTCTCACAACAACGCACTATATTGTATTTCGACAAGAGAGGGGATGATCTCCGACAAGACCCGGCAGCAGCACCAACAGAAAAACATCAAAACACCAAAATGCGAAAACACAGAGTGGACAGGCACAACAAGAGACACAAAAGAGACAAGGAACACCAAACACCAAAAATGTCATCAATATACTACTTACAAAAGACTACACATAAATGGACGAGACCAAGTGGCAATCGGTGCCCACTTATGATGGCCATCTGCCGTGTTTGTAGCAAAAGGTGTAGCTATCTGGATTACATGCGCACAGCCCTTGTCAGGTTACCCAGCTATCTCGAAGAACGCACAATTGTTATGTTTAAGGTATCTGATGTACAATAGGAGCAGCAGTAATTACACTTGAAACGAGATCTGAAAGGGATCTAAACAATGAATGGGGCCCGTTCTGAAAGGGACCTAAACAATGGAAAACAATGAATGACAAATATGGATAATGACCATATCCCTGTCTACAGTACAAAATCGACAATCCAGAAAATCAGAAACCGAAGGCATACAAAACCAGGATAAAACAGGAACCAAAGCAAACAAAAACAAAAACCTCCACCATATGAAAAGAAGCGAACTCCCGATATGAGAGTGAGACCAGGTGCCCAGGAAGAGTAAGCATCTCCTGCTTGCATGCAACACCCGTAGCTTCAATTCGGTAGAACTGTCACATCCGGTTACTTCCATTTTGGAAGATATAGAGTACAATCTTTGGTTGGATGGTTCAAATGGTCTATGACAGAATATCATCCACCATTCTGGATAGTGGGACATCATAGCGTATGACGAGTTCCCGATATCGACCGTAAAACTTCCTCAGTGACGATGTTAATCGGTCACAAACATATCCCTGACTGAGAAGCTTATCTGAAAGACGCCTAGCTCTTGACATAACCGTAGACAATGAGGGCAGGCAACTGGAAAGTCGGTCAGAGAAAATAGGGCAAGGTCAATACTTAAAACAACAATGGAAAACAATGAATGACATAACCGAAGACAATTGGGGCTGAAAATGGGAAAAAACCCACCAGAAACTCGGTAAAAGCATTTCAAACAGCTAGACCACGCCTTTCTTCAATTGTGATTGGAGGAAACTACAGCCTGGTAGATGACGTATGAATGGCACCTGAATGGATGGATACGTTTGAGTGCCTCTTTTTACTATGTGAGTAAGTCATGTACGTTATGAAAGGAATCCAAAACAATTGATGCATTCATGGGAAAACCGATCTGTGAGCGCGGCGCCCCCCCCCCCCCTTTCCCTCTGATGTGGGGTAAAGGGGCTTGGGATTAGTAAAATTAAACTCTTATTTTCTTTAGGATGAAAAATATGAATTTGCTGAACTTACATGTAGCGTCTCCTCAATATTCAAAATTTACCTGTGTTGAGCTTCAATGAACCTTGGCATTATTCTATAATGACGTCCTTTATGATGGATTTCTAAAGATTTAAAGGGACTGAATGCAGGTGTTAGAATTCTGAATAGGATCATATTTCGTCGATCTACCTGTGTTCAGCTTCACTACTTACGGGGATTCATATGACCCTTTGTGATACGTGTCTCAAGATTTAAAGGGAACAAATGTAGGTAATAAATGCTGAATGGGTTCGTGTTTTAACTCGTTCATATCGCCTACATTCTTTTCAGCATGAGGTGTTATTTAATCGTGTAATAACTTGATTAGATACAATCCGTGATACATATAAAAACTGTTTGTAAAAAATTAACTAAACAATTATATGGGTTGAATTTTTTATTAAAGTAACAGCAATTTTGGACATTCATATACACATTTAATTCACAAGTGCAAACATGTCAATCGTTTTCATTGAAAAGAACATTGAAATCATGTTTATATTGATTCAAAATGCAAGAAATGGCATCTTCTATCACCATGTCATTCAAATTAATTTGACAAAGAATGCTATGTCGAATTTTTTTATGCAATGTACAGTTCATCAATAAAAAGGATCTTCTCAAAAAGTCACTATAAATGTCCAATAGTAGTTCCAGGTCAGTTTCCATCATTTCCTTTCTGACGTGATCACGAGCCGTGCGTTCTAATGTACCAGCACTCATCAGTTCACTGACTTTAGTCTGGAAATCGGGGTCTCGTTTTCTCCAAATATCATTAATCCATAGATCGAACCCGGTCGTGTCGTCAATACTTTCCTCTTGATCTACATTACTTTCAGTATCGTCGCTAGACATGTCATCGGTATCTGTGTGGTGAAGCGAATCGTGGATAACAGACTCCGTTTTCGTATCCTCATTTTCCTTTGGATCTGATTTGGAATTCAATACATTTGGTCGTAGACGATGTGACTCGGGAGTGGCTTGTTTAAAATCGATTAGCAGAGATCCATGTGGTTTTTGCACTGCTCTCTCATAAGCATCCATGAGTTTCTTGGAATTTCCTGGAAACATTTGTCGGGCCAATGATGTGATCTGTAGCTGGTCACGTGGATTTTTAAAGACGACCAAATATTGCGTGTTGAGATTCATTGTTCTATTTCCTTTGCCTTTATTGAATAAATTCTGCATGATGCACGCTACACTCAAATTACGATGATGAGCTCCTTCAATAAACATTTCACAGACATCTTTGTTTTCGGTTGCATCTTTCATCATATCGTCAATGATAACAAAAGTTCGTTCTTTGGTATCAAAATAGGCATCATCGTTCATCTCTGTAGGAAGGTTCTGAATGAACTGTATCTCAGATATGTGAAGCTGGAGTTCGTCATACAGTGGCTGCCATCGTTTGTAGATCCATACGATCTTGTCCGGTGGGGGAGTGATGACGTCATTTCTGTTTAACAAAAGGGTCTTCATCCATGTAGTTTTCCCACTCATCGTCGGACCGGCAACAATCATAGTGAAAGGATGTTGAAATTTGAATGACTCTTGCATCCCGTATGACTCTGAATCCTCTGTTGTTGTTGGTGGTGGTGGTGGTGGTGGTGATAGATATGGTGGTGGTGGTGGTGATATATGTGGTGGTGATAGATGTGGTGGTGATAGATGTGGTGGTGGTGGTGGTGGTGGTAGATGTGGTGGTGGTGGTGGTGGTGGTAGATGTGGTGGTGGTGGTGGTGGTGGTGGATATGCTTCACTGGATGGTGGATATGGATCGTTGACTTTTGGATAGGGAGTTGAAGTATGATGGACTGTTCTTAGATGTCGTCGCATAGCATCTGAACGAGAAAAAATTCGAGAACAGACTGGACACGACGTCGACCGCATGATGGCATTGATCAAAATGAGGGTATTTTCTATTGGCATAATTCCTTTAAAGATTTTTACATTTGAGCAATTCTTCGTCCTGGTGGTCCTCCGATGTAAGGTTTGATGGCTTTCTTTAGGGGCTTGGTCGTCTTTGATGCCTTCAAAGGCATATGGATCCCACCTTCTTTGACGACATGTTCATATTGAGACTTGGCTCTCTCCGCAAATTCCTCAGCAGGTGTTAATCTCTGATGAAACTGACGTACAGAGTAGTCGTATTTCGCTAATTCTGCCATTTTTTCCTTGTCCTGTGAGTTTAGTTCTGGTCTAAGTGGTTTCATAACAGCCTTGGGTTTATACCTTCCTTCACCGAGTTGAGTTACAGCTTTCTCCCTGAGCGCAGCGCCATATACGTCATCTTTGACGTTATAGATCCTGTCGTATTTCCATATATATTTTCCTTTTCTATTTCTCACTCTGCGTTTTACAAGAACCGAATTCTTTATGTCCCAGAATTTAGGCTCGGAGAAATATTGTTTTCTAACGTCAAACGGCATGTTGCGATTCGTTCGATGTCTTGAGTAAAAATGACGAACAATGCGAGATTATAGTCCTTTTATTCTTTCTTCGTGAATACAAGGGAAAGAACTGTTTCGATCGCCAGAAAGGAGGCTGGCTTTAAATCCTTGTCCAAGATCCAGAAATGTATGCCTTCAAAATCCTTACAACGCAAAGGCACGGGACAAGTGTTCTGAAACTCCAGGTTTCCTGTTTTTGTGATGTAAACACGTCGCAACAGTGGGGTCTGGTTCTGGTTAATGTATGACATGTCACAAATATCTGCATACACAAATATTTCATTTTGAAATCCATTTTTCTCCACTCTGTCTATGCCGAATTCTATCAAATCAATCGTCCAATTTCCATTGAAACGGAGTCCTTTGTTTACTTGAATTCTGAAATCGTAAGGATTATTGTGAGGAAAAATATCCTTACACTCTGTGGAACGCACGACCATTCGGACCGACATTTTAAATCCAAATGAGATATTGTAACCAGACGACTGGCCTTATAACCTTTCATGAACCCTACCCCTCTAAAAGACGGAGGGGGGGGGGGGGGGCGGGCGCTCACAGATCGGTTTTCCCATGAATGCATCAATTGTTTTGGATTCCTTTCATAACGTACATGACTTACATACATAGTAAAAAGAGGCACTCAAACGTATCCATCCATTCAGGTGCCATTCATACGTCATCTACCAGGCTGTAGTTTCCTCCAATCACAATTGAAGAAAGGCGTGGTCTAGCTGTTTGAAGTGCTTTGACCGAGTTTCTGGTGGGTTTTTCCATTTTCAGCCCGAATTGTCTTCGGTTATGTCATTCATTGTTTTCCATTGTTGTTTTAAGTATTGACCTTGCCCTATTTTCTCTGACCGACTTTCCAGTTGCCTGCCCCCATTGTCTACGGTTATGTCAGTCATTGTTTTCCATTGTTTAGATCCCTTTCAGAACGGGCCCCATTCATTGTTTAGATCCCTTTCAGATCTCGTTTCAAGTGTAATTACTGCTGCTAATAGGGCATATTTCCATGCCTGGTAAGGTACTATAAATTATATATTTTCTGAAAAGTTATAATGCCCACTGATCAGAAACAATAATTTTGGGACCAGAAAAACAAATGGGTATAACTGATGAAGCATTTAAATTATCTATTTTCTCTATATAACTTATGCAAAATAACAAAGTTGTACAAGAGTTTTTCCCCTTTGATTTTTAAGACCTGGGAGTCTTATATCTGTACTCAGGGCATCATTACCTTTCAGAAAATATATAGTTTATAGTACCTTACCAGGCATAAAATTTACCATACTTTACAATGGAGATGATTTAGCCGCTATGTAAAATGACTCTATTGTACAACGGATACCTTAATAGCCTACTCGTCGTAAGATAACGATTCATACAAGACAACTAAACACATGGACCCAAGTAACAAACAGATGAATATTACAAATGAGTATCGAAAAAATTATGGCGTATGAAAAACAGCTAATGCATGTACTGGTCGGGAAGAAAGTTATCGCCGAGTAGAAATTATCGCCGTTTGTCCATATCTTTGGTTCTACTAATGACACATATTTTATTCTTTCAACACTATTACTTCTTATGTTTGTCAATTTTTTTTATGAAATTTCAGACGAATGCATGTGATATAAACTAGGTTTAAAATAGCACCTGAACTTAATTAAAATTGGAGTCTTTCTCTGAATTATCCGGGGGGTGAGAGTTGTGCACCTTGCCGTTTTCTTTTTAATTTTTTGAAGCTATTTTAAATCAATTTGAATAATTTTTATCACAGCTGATAAGAAAAATAATAGAGGAGTCAGATTTTATATTTTTTGTTGAAACATGGTGGAAGGAAGACAAGAATGATTCCGAGCGGCGATAATTTTTTTTCTCCAACCTCTTCAAAGAGGGCTTCATAATTAGCGCATTTCAATTGCTTATAAAACGAATACCAGTGATAAGATTTTATTGAAAATTTGTGGAAGAAGTAAAGGTTTTAGCTTCTGCTGGGCCCTGTATTCTCTGACAAGATCTGGACAGGGTGCGTTGTGGAGTCTCGTCGTTACAGTCATTCGTTGTGCAACTCTTAAGAATGCGTTGTAGACTGGTCAGATTTCTTGCAGTGAAGTGTCCTTCAGAACCTGGTGTCACCAGTATCATATCGTATTTTAATGTGATTGATCATTTAATCTATTATTTTCGATGGGAATTAAGTCTAGCTTTGAGTGACCTTATTTTGTTTATTAAGTCACCCTAGAAAGGAGGTTAACGTTGTGAAAATCTCAAAGAAATGATACTGAAGGGAAGGCATAGATACGAATTTCAAAAGAAGCTGAGAGGGTTTTTTTGTTTGATAGCAATGTATGAAAGCGGACTTCCTCCTAAAAGATGCTTCATTCGTTAATTTGTAAACTACTGTGAAAATCCATAGAATGCACATGTTCTATAGGTTGAGTTAAGATATATAAATACATCACCGTCGAGCCGGGGAAAATACACTAAGTTGAATCCAAAATCATGAGAGTTATAAACACCGGTATGAATATTTCTCCGTGTAAATTTTTGATATCGAGGTCCAAAATAGGGTTTCTGTGTTTGTAACGTTTACAGTACTGCAACCCACTTGTTTGACAAAAAAGTGGATAGGATAGGATGTAGGATGCAGGATGTAGGATAGAAAGTGGATAGAATCTTATCCTATCCTATCCTATCCCATCCTATCCTATCCCATCCTATCCTATCCTATCCTATCCTATCCACCTCAATCCTATCCACCTCAATCCTAACCATTTCTATCCCATCCTATCCTACATCCTACATCCTATCCTACATCCTATCCTACATCCTATCCTATCCTACATCCTATCCACCTCGTTCTTCAATCCAATCTTTCTTTTTTTAATTTTTAAGTTATTAGGAGACAACCATACTTATTTGATTCAATTCGATCCATTGAAAAATTTCACTTGACTTAATTGGTAATATAAATTTTATTTCAATAAAAAACAAACTTGGAGGTTTTAATATTATATTTTTGTTTCTTTCACTGCATGCAAAGGCAAAATGGTATTTAATCATCTAAATGATTTTCATTTTTATAAAATCCAAAAAAAAAAAAAAAAAACCCAGCAATAATTACAGATAATTTACTTCTTATGCAAGACTTTGCATCAAGTCATTAAGTTTTAATCATAATCTCGCTTAAGTTGATGAGAAGTAGATAAAGGTGGATAGGATAGGATAGGATGTAGGATAGGATGTAGGATAGGATAGGATAGGATAGGATAAGATAAGATAGGATGTAGGATAGGATTGGATAGAAATAAATTTGAATGAGGTGGATAGGATAGGATAGGATAGGATAGGATAGGGTAGGATAGGATAGGATAGGATAGAGTGGATAGGAGGTGGATGTAGGATGGTGGATAGGATAGGATAGAATTGTCAAACAAGTGGGTTGCAGTACTGTACCTTGTTCACTGTCAATTCTTCCGGATAATTTATCTCCATCGTTTAATTCATGGTCCCGAGTACACACAATTTAAGGCGATATGTAAATATAAAATGAGTGAATAAAATTCAAACACAAAACCGAATTTCATAATCCAAAAACCATTGTGAATGGGCATACACAAACCCTGAAAAAAAAAAAACACACACACAAAACAAAGATAAGGAAGCATCCCTAACAGTGAAAACACAAGACAAAGAAAAAAAAAAATCCAAACAAACAAACCAAAAAAAAAAAAAAAACAAACAAACAAACAAAGAAGACAAAACAAAACAAAACAAAAAACACACACACAAAAAACAAAACAAAACAAAACAAAACAAAACAAATAAAGAAAAAAAAAAAAAAAAAAAAAAAAACAATGGCGAACAGACGACAACCTTTCATCAAAGAAACACGAGTGACAACATTGTCGATATGAACATCACAGAGTTCAATGTTTAACCTAAATCATCATAGGTGGCGCCACTCAAAAAATACAGAACCTATCAAGATGCCCAAAATTCATCGTCGGAACCCACGGTCGGTCACGCTAAACTCACCAGAGGTGAGTTCAGCGTGACCGACCGTGGGTTCCGACGATGCCCAAAATTAGACTTTGAACAAATAATTTCAAATAAACAATCAAATCATGTTGTCGTGGCATGGACATGTCACGTAATAGAACAAAAATTAAATCAAAACATTCTGGGAACATTTGAAGCGAAAGTGAATCGGCAGTGGGTCGAGATAATAGTTGTGCCCAGGGAATGTAAGCATCGCTAACAATACCCGTCTCAGTGCAAATGCCTGTCGTAGACCTATCTGATGAATTTCGCTGCGAAGCATATTGGTACGACAAAGAATCAGTACGAGTGATACACGATTAACAACAACAAAAATGGCGGATTCAAACTCGGTTAGAAGAATCGGATTTGTTTCTCCCGCTGAAATGAAGCAAGAAAGTGATGACACCCAAAGCACACCCTCCCATCGGCCTATATTTGATAACTTTTTACGCAATAAACAACCGGTTTTTGTTTTATTAAGATTTGGACCCTTGTGTAACGCATCTGGGAGTTTTCCTTTCTCAAAAGCATATTGTGACGTGGGCAGAATCACTAAAAGTTTAGCCCCGGGATTACGTGAACGATTATTAGCTGTTGATATGGATGACTTCTTTAATCGAGGTTTTCAGGTTTTGAGGTCAGAAGAAACCAACCCAACAATTGAAGAGAATTCTGCTCTGAACGATCTACAAAACTATTTATTGAATATAGGTATACTACCTGACCATGTTATGAAAACTACCAAATATAGCTGTTATAGCAATACTGGTCGAGCAGATAATTCTGAAGGATTTTTGAACTTTTTCGTCAATAACTCGGCGTCTACCGTACTGGTCTGGCACATATTATCGCCACTTTTTTCAACATTTTTTGCTCTAAAATCTTTATTTCTGCATGAAATTTGATGAAATTTTCACAGAAGGAAGAAGAATCCTTGATACACATTTCATGTGATTTTCATGAAAATCTGATTATCTGTTCTTGTTTATCGGTGATTTGTGAACGTCAGGGTTTAGCTAAGTTTGAAAGAAGGAAGGGTACATATTATCGCCACCTCTATCTGTTCTTACTGAAAATCTTACACTTTTTCAACAAAATTGATATTATCTGTATCTTTGAACTTTCTTCTTTTCGACTGTGAAAAATTCATACAAAAAAATCAAAAACCAAAGAGATATAGGAAGATGAATTGACCTACCCTTTCTCCGGAGGGGCAGGGAAAATACATTCAGATTTACCGACTTTCTATCATAAAATTCAGTATTTGCAGGTAATGAAATTATTTGAAATTTTGTATACCATTTCATGTTTCAAAGATGTAATTATGGTGAAAAAATTAAATTTCTACATCAACAATATGCGGAGATATAAATGAAGTGGCGATAATATGTGCCCGGCGATAATATGTACCCGACCAGTATATGTCCAAACACCATGAAACTCGGAACAAATAATGTTTCACCCTTTATACAAATGCCAATGTAAAAATAATTTTGAAAATTTACCTATAATGCTGATTTGAGGGTATTTTAATACCCCCTTAGCGGCCATTTTATGCAAGTTACTAAAGGTATTTCCGAACGATTTGCATTTTAGTCTCTCCTGGGGTCAAATATAAATCAAAACTTTCTTATTTTGTCCTTTTTTCCTTATTGAAGAATTCTATGTCAACATGTATCATAAAACTTTTACAAAATTTTATTTCTAAAAAAGTGACTTTCTGAACCATGATGAGGTACGTTTACATTTGTACATGTATTTCTTACTTATTTCCAATGATTTTGGTATTCTAATACATGAAATTTATACACTTTTTCGTGGATATCCTGCTATGGGCCCCTTTACCGGTAAATGCAGGTTTTCATCGATCAGTTGACAAGAATAGATTTTTGGAAAATAGATGCCCCCGAAACTAGATCAAGATATATTCTTAACGTATCCATTGTACAAATGGAGATCTCGTTGACGTCTCGTCCATTTAAACAGTGTTAGAATTTTCTCGGTAATCTTCGGCAGCGTCTCGATAGTTTCCGTGGCTTTAATAGCAGTTGGCATGTTGACATTTGATGTTGGAAACCGATTTTTATGTTGCATTATGGTATTTTAAGGTAATGATATGTCATAATTCTAACTAAAAAATTCACTTGATATTTATTTGTACAACGGATACCTTAACACAATGACGTCACTTTCCCCAGCTCCCAAATAGACGAAAGTTACAAACAGCAGTAGAAACAAATGCTAAAAATATACCAAATAAAGTTATTTTGAGATTTCCTTTTGCATGTTGGTTATTTTTCTTCTAGACGTCTGTATCACCAAAATTGTGAAAAAGTAACTCCAAGTAACCGAACTTTTTCTCCTATATATATCTACGTAATCTAGTGAACACCAATTCTCAGAAAGTAAAATTGATAGAGAAATAATTCTTTTTGCATTATAATCAGTCCTTGGTCTAGTTGTGCACCTGATATTTTGTTTGAGCCTCTGACCCCCAGGGTCTTCAAAAATGGGTGTGGGACGTCATTTTCTGCTATACGAGTCTATGTAATCTAGTGAACACCAATTCTCAGAAAGTGTAATTAATAGAGAAATAATTCTTTTTGCAATATAATCAGTATCTGGCCTTGTTGTGCCCCTTATATTTTGTTTGAGCCCCTGACCCAGGGTCTTGGAAATGGGTGTGGTCATTTTCTCATATATAAGTCTGTGTTACCTTGTGAACGACAATTCTCAGAAAGTATTATTGATAGAAAGATAATTCTGTTAGCATTATAATCAGTCGCTGGTCTAGCTGTGCACCTAATATTTTGTTTGAGCCCCTGACCCCCAGGGTCTTTGAAATGGGTGTGGTCATTTTCTCATATATAAGTCTATGTTACCTTGTGAACATCAATTCTCAGAAGTGTAATTGATAGAGAGACAATTCTGTTTGCATTATAATCAGTCTCTTGTCTATGTGTGTGCCTGCTATTTTGTTTCAGCATCTGACCTCCAGAGTCTTTGAAATGAGTGTGGTCATGTTCTCCTATTTAACAGTTTTAAGGTATCCGTTGTACGAATAGATATCAAGTGACTATTATATAGTTAGAATCATGGCATATTTTTACCTAAATATACCTAATACAACATAAATAATGGTTTCTATCATCAAAGGTCAACATGCCGACCGTCGCTCAAGCCACGGAAACTATCGAGACACTGCCGAAGATTACCGAGAAAATTTTTACACTATTTAAATGGACGAGATGTCCGGAGATCTCCATTTGTACATTGGATACGTTAACTCTATGTAATCTAGTGAACACCAGTTCTCAGAATGTATAATTGTTACTGTAGAGAGATTTCTTTTTCCATTTCCATGAGTCTGTGGTCTAATTGTGTGCCTGAGATTCTGTTTAAGACTGACCCGTCTTTGAAAATGGGTGTGGTCATTTTCTCCTATATACGTCTTTGTAATCTTGTGAACAACAGATCTCAGAAAGTATACTGGTAATTCATGGAGAGTAAATTCTTTTTGCATTAATACTTGTATTATTTGTCTGTGGTGTAGATATGCATCTGATATTTTGTGTGAGCCCCTGTCCACCAGGGTTGGAAAATGGGTGCAATTCAGTGAATTTAACAAAACAGCCAGTAGAGCTTCAGTCTCACCAGAGACTTCTGGTTTACCCCAAAACCTGATAATTTTTTTCACCCCATCAGTTAGCCTCTTTCTCCCGATTTTATGCCACTGACCCGGAATTCACTCGGGTTTTAGATTGGTTTTGTCAGTTAATTTTGTCTTTAAATTTCTTATGGGGTTTCATGAATGCGTCCAAGGTTGGAGGATGATAGTACTTTAGTAGCAACAGTGAGTCCACCTTTAGCGAGGACAACTGGAGCAATACTTGGGACGAGGAAGCCCAAGAGGATATTTTGGCACGGTCCTCTACTCTTCCTTTTGATCCTCCACCAACCCCTTGTAATTCTAGGAGTCCTTCTCCTTTCCCGGGTCCCTATAGTAAAACATTCAGTAGGTCCCTGGATGCAATTTACAGGTGAGTTTATCAGCCAAAATTGAGTTGTTTTCACAATCTAGGTAGTGGCTTGGGTTGGAACTTGTTCTGTAACTTCTGTTTAACTAATATAAGTGGAATGGTATTCTTTGTCTGGACCTATGCAATTAATGATGACCAAAAGAATAAATTATTAAAAAATATGGGAACTGTCAACAGGAGTTTTGTTGTCCCCCGCTTTCGCGAAAGCGCGGGGACATTAAAACCGGTTCGTCTGTCCGTCCGTCTGTCCGTCAGTCACAAAAACTTTAACCTTGTGCATAACTTTTGAATGGTAAGTGATAGGGCTTTGATATTTCACATGTGTATTCCTTGTGACAAGACCTTTCCATGGATACCAAAATTTTTGACCTTGTGGCCTTGACCTTGGACTTTGACCTACTTATTAAAAACTTTAACCTTGACCATAACTTTTGAATAGTAAGTGATAGGGCTTTGATTTTTCACATGTGTATTCCTTGTGACAAGACTTTTCCATGGATACCAAAATTTTTGACCTTGTGACCTTGACCTTGGACTTTGACCTACTTATTAAAAACTTTAACCTTGACCATAACTTTTGAATGGAAAGTGATAGGGCTTTGATATTTCACATGTGTATTCCTTGTGACAAGACCTTTGCATGGATACCAAAATTTTTGACCTTGTGACCTTGACCTTGGACTTTGACCTACTTATTAAAAACTTTAACCTTGACCATAACTTTTGAATGGAAAGTGATAGGGCTTTGATATTTCACATGTGTATTCCTTGTGACAAGACCATTCCATGGATACCAAAATTTTTGACCTTGTGACCTTGACCTTGGACTTTGACCTACGTATTAAAAACTTTAACCTTGACCATAACTTTTGAATAGAAAGTGATAGGGCTTTGATTTTTCACATGTGTATTCCTTGTAACAAGACCTTTGCATGGATACCAAAATTTTAGACCTTGTGACCTTGACCTTTGAGCTCGACCTACTTTTAAAAAAACTATAACCTTGTCCATTACTTATCAATGGAAAATGATAGGGCTTTCACATTTCACATGTGTATTCCTTGTGATGAGACCTTTCTGTTGGTAACAACATTCTGACCTTGTGACCTTGTCCATGGAGGTTGACCCACATTTAAAAACTTCAACCTCGACCATAAGTTTTTTATGGTAATTTAAATCATAGGTCTTAAATATTTCACATGTGCATACCTTTTCATAAGCCCTGTCCCTTGGAAACAAAACAAAAGTTTGGACCTTTTGACCTTTTCTTGGAGTGAATCTTTCATATTTAGAATGTTGATAATATATGAGATATATTATTAAAACTTAAGAATAGGGGGATGTCTGTAAGCATTTCTTTAAAGACAAACACCCAAAAGCGGGGGACCACAATTCCTTGAATTTGATTTTTTTCCTTGTTGAAATTTGATTGACATGAAACGTGATTCAAGGTGTACCGTATGTGAAACAGTGTACTTGTATTGCTAATAAGCAATGTTGGCTCTGAACATGCTGAATGGGTTTTTCTCTTAATTGTAAAAAAAGCCACACAGAATTTAGATTGTTTTCATGTGAAATTGAATTATATTAATTTTTCCTCTCAGATGTCCATCAAAGAGACCTAGTGAAAGCCATAGAGAAAATTAAAGAAGAAAAGTCATATGAACCTGCATGTTTGAGTACAGCATTTAGAGAGCACTTGTTTTCAAAACTAGCCTCTGAGTATTCATTTGGTATAGATACAAGGACCCGAGCAAAAATACCAAACGGGACAGCCTTTGCAAGATATACTGCCACAGGAATTGGTAAGACAGCTAGTACAGCTGTTCTTTCTTGTGTGTTTGTTTGTTTGTCTGCAATTTTTAAACCACATGCATAACTTTTGATGGTAAATGATTTTATATATTAAAACACATTGACAAGACCTTCCTTTGGGTACCATAATTTGGCCTGTGACCATGACCTTGCATAGACTTAGCCCATGTCACAAAAAATTAACATGTAGCTGCCTAAGTGCCAATGTGACAGAGTGTTAGTGATGTTTCACAAATGCAGCTTATTTTAGGGATAGAAGGTGACAAACACACATCTTCCTAGTACTAGAATAAGTTCGGGAAATCAACGTTTTAAGATTAGATTTGAAATAAAATCCCTTTTTGTAAAGAAGAAGAAGAAGTACAAAACCTTATATTGTACAAACCTGAGTTGAATTCTGTATCTGTGTGCATATATTTGTGAGGTTCAGCACAAGTATCGCATTGTTGTCTCTCAAGATAGATACATGTAGAAGTAAAAGTACATGTACAATGTACTTGTGCTTTGTTACATGTAAGTCATTAAGAACTTAAAAGCTCTGAGTATACACAGTGTGCGAAACTAACTTATAAGTCCTATAGACATTCGGTCCACAGTAATTTTAGTTCCTATAGACCTCAGCGTTTTCCTATGGACCGAAATAAAAAGGCACAGAAATCAGAATGTTATAGCATTTTATTTGCTAAAATCATCTGCCAATCATTTAGTTATATTCTCTCTCAATTTGGTATAGACAATTTGTGTGATGGGATTTTCATTTTCAAGTTCATTTTGTTCTATTTCCTTGTCAGATTCACTGTCAATATCTGATTCATCACTAGAATTAGCACATGCCGGGTTTCGTTTCGTGCCTGGGTGTGCACCTTCAACATATTTCAACCGGTCAAAGAACGACATCGCGACCGGCTTTAGATGACGAAAGGACGATAAAAAACAGAAGTACAACAACACATCACCGTTTTACAGGTGCTCAAATAATCATTGGTAGTACAAATAGGCTGGATTTAGGCCATGTAAAAATATTTATATCCACTGCTAATGTTACTGTAAATATGGAACGTGCTGTGATTACACTTAAATATTTATCGGGTACCTTTTGGATAATTTAACTTCTTTTATAAGTAACGATTGAAAATGACACACTGCGGGGTTTTTTTCCCACAGTTGAAATAAAAACTTCTCATCGGCGGCGGTATCTGAGAAATGACCGATCAATTTTATATGGCCTTACATGTACCTGCTCTTGCTAAGCTATTGCTGTGCGAAGAGCAAACATTTACATGACTCGGGTCAGATTTCCTATAGACAAGTCGGTCTACCGAGTTTTTTATCTCTATAGACCGACCAGAATAACTATAGACATTGTCTATCGGTCCACCGTTAATTTCGCACACTGTATACATACATGTATATCATAACCAAGGTCAAGGTTAAGGTTGGGTTAGGGCAGTGGTAGCGCGCTTGCTTCTCACCTCTGAGGTCCTGGGTTTGAATCCCAGATTCGGCAAAGGGTCTTATGTGGGAGGGTAGGTGGTCCCCCACCAAGGCCTCTGCAGGGGGGTTTTCTCTGGGTACTCCGGTTTCCTCCTGCCCCTTGGACCCCCTCACACCAACATCTGAGTTAACGTGAGACATTGATATAAGTTGTGTAACTTGTTTGTTAAACGTTGTACAAAAATAAGTTTTAAATTTTTTTGACCAAGGTCAAGGTAACAGTGGGCATATATATTTACTTATGTACGTGTACATGTATAATAAGCAAAATTCACTTAAATACTTCATTTTGAGGCATCTGCAAAGTTTGCAAGTTGTTAATAATTGTAGGACCATATCAAATTTGAAGGTCATAGGACAGAAGTCAAGGTCAATAGTGAAACAATGGGACAAAATGTTGTATAGAATACAGGAAGAGTATGTACATGAATTTAAATCTGGCATAATATTTAATTTGTTGATTCACTAATTACCTATTTGTTCAGTGAAAGTAATGTTTTCTTAATTTTCCACTTGAAGGATTCACATATACATGTACCAGGGATGGAAATTGGAAATTTTTCCAAGGAGCCAAATAGGCTCATAGATTTGAAATTCTGTTAGTCTGTTCAAAAACTTATAGGGGCTTGTAACATAAATAAGGTTACGCTTTTTCAATCACGCAATAAAAACACAATGGTATGTTGGATAAATGTTTGACTGAAGGAAAAAAGCGATAATTCCCCAATGGGCAACTTTTGACGTAAAACAATCCCTGTGTATTAATTTCATGTATATAATTTGTCTATTTTTAGGTCACCCCAAGGTATGGCACGGCTTTGTTGATATATTGATTTCCGATGATGAAGAACATCCTACAGGAGCAGTTGTCATTGCAGATGCCAGATTGTTTGAAGATGATGGTGATGATGAACCAACAGCAAAAAAAGCAAAACTTAAAGGTAAAAAATATCGTTTATCTCAACACTCTTCTTGCACTGTGATTCTTTAAGGTATTCAGCCCGTAATACATTTTCAATGAGAATTATCAAAGATACAGATTTTCTATTTCATCGTATAGAATACTTTATACACTAATTTTGCTCATATAAATGATGCCACTTGTCAACCAATGACACATGCAATTACCTCCGAACATTCCCGATAATAAAATCATCGGTATTTGTCGGAAATGTGGGAATAGTGTAAAAATCTTAACCGGAAGTAACTCTATTAGGGTGCGGGAACCTTAAGAATAGCTTTTGTGCTGGAGAAGAAGCCGAGAATTCACAGGGATTGTGACAATGTTTTTAGTGTGTGTTAAAATTTTCTCAATATCCACTGATGACAAGAGGAAAAGAGGGTTTTTCTTATGTGGTATTTTTATTCTCCTTATATGAATAGACCACTTTCCGAGATTCATAATGGCTGACAAAATGACGAAAAATGTCAGAGGCAGGCAATTTTTGTGCACTTTTTCATTGTTACGTCTCAGTGGAATTGCGTCTTTTAATAATGACGTCATAATGAAAAACAACACAAAAAGATGTTGACTTGGACATTTTGTGCTTTCTAAAAAGATCAGAAAATGGTTTATTTGGAGGTTATACTGTGTAAGTAGAATCATTAGCCGAAACTATCTTTCATGGCTTAATAAAAGTAAACCAGTAAGCATGGACAATAATTCGCAGATCGGCTTCTGGGAGCATTGATTTATGAATTTGGAATTCAAATTCACTGAGATAAATTTGCATTAGGAATCTGTCCTCAAAAATAGTGAAGGTCACCGAAAATGATTCTACTTATTACGGTATACGATATTAAACAGACATTTACAAACTTTGTCTGGTCTTAATAATACTATACACAGCCAATTGCGCCTCATATGAAATTCATGTGAAATTTACATGAACTTAACATAAAAGTTCACATGAAATTTATGTGAGTCGAGCACGAACATGAAATTTTTCATCACATGTGAAGTTTTTAAAATGAATTACATGTAAAGTCCATTTTGCTTGAAGGTAACAAAGAAAATTTCATGTAAAATTCATGTGAAGTATATTTAGGCATGGTCCATTTGATATTCTGGGGGGAGGGGCGGCTCGGGTTTTTTGTCGGAGCAAGAATATTTTTTTCGCTCGGGACTGGGGCAAAATTATTTTTTTTCTTGCAAAGTTGGAGCAAGGAAATTTTTTTCTAACAATTGATGTGTATATGAAGAATGTTAGTGTTTTTTCAATAGAAATTCTTTATTTTCACTTAAATTACTCTAATCATTACTTTATTTTTATGAAAATTTGCATTCACTTCTAAACTGAGAGAGATCAAAGACTTTTATAATATGATATATTATTTTCAGCAAACAAAATGTAACATGTAAGAGGACCTGAGGGGAGGGTCTTTTAGACAATTTTTTACATGTAGAAATGAAAACTACTGTCCTGTTCACTAATTCCAGAGCACCGTGTTTTCCCGATTTTCTCTTAAATATGATAATGTCATCTTCAAAAATATATCAGTTTTATAGTACTCCTTTAGTCGTAACAGAAAATACCATTGTTTTGGCTGTACGTCAGTTAAGTTAAAAATAGGACGGAAAATAAAAAGTCTACGGGGATTTTCTATGGTAAAATCGCTGAAAATGTGTGACGTCGGAGGCTTTGACGTCACTGTTTACTATTGTTGACACGGAGAACAATATGGCGGCGGCTTGAAATTAACACGGGAATTTCCCGTAGACATTTTATTTTTCATATTGCGGTTTGAAGTTAATTTCCAGTTACGACTAAAGGAGGTCAATTCTCGGAAACAATAATTGAGAGGAAAATTATTCAGATGACAGAATAAATTGCCAAAACAGGGTGCTCTGGAATTAGTGAACAGGACAGTATTGAAAAACTTAATTAAATTCTTCTTCCACGCTTGTTAATAAAATTAGACATGTATCGATTAATAGTAATAAATTATATTGTCATTATTGATAATGTACATATATATAAGCATTTAAGGAAGCCCTTTGTTTTTCAGTCACATGCATACTTTCGATATTTTTCAAATATGAACTTGCCATTACAGAAGAAAACTACAGTGAGTGAAGAAAACTATGGCGAGCGAAGCGAGCCAAAAATTTTTCATATGAAGTAAAAACTGCAGCGAGCGAAGCGAGCTGAAACATTTTCAGGAATCTTAAGCGAATTTTATGGTTATTCTTCAAATTCAGAATACTTGTAAGAGCAAGATTATTTTTTTCTGTAACACCATAAGCAAATTAATTTTTTTCATCAAAATTCAGAGCAAAATTATTTTTTTCGAAAAAAACCCTAGCCCCCCCCCCCCCCCCCCAGAATATCTAATGGACCGTGCCTTATGTGAAATTCATGTGAATCATTTTTCACATAATTGGCCGGATTGCAAAGCAATTCCGGTCTATAGATTGACGATGTCCGTCCGTCCGTCCGTCCGTCCGTCCGTCCGTCTGTCCGTCCGTCTGCTGTCAACACATGCATACTTTCGATATTTTTCAAATATGAACTTGCCATTACAGAAGAAAACTACAGTGAGTGAAGAAAACTATGGCGAGCGAAGCGAGCCAAAAATTTTTCATATGAAGTAAAAACTGCAGCGAGCGAAGCGAGCTGAAACATTTTCAGGAATCTTAAGCGAATTTTATGGTTATTCTTCAAATTCAGAATACTTGTAAGAGCAAGATTATTTTTTTCTGTAACACCATAAGCAAATTAATTTTTTTCATCAAAATTCAGAGCAAAATTATTTTTTTCGAAAAAAACCCAAGCCCCCCCCCCCCAGAATATCTAATGGACCGTGCCTTATGTGAAATTCATGTGAATCATTTTTCACATAATTGGCCGGATTGCAAAGCAATTCCGGTCTATAGATTGACGATGTCCGTCCGTCCGTCCGTCCGTCCGTCCGTCCGTCTGTCCGTCCGTCTGCTGTCAACATTTTGGTTAAGGTTTCTGGTTGAGGCAAAATCTAAGGAAATATATGCAGTAGAAACTTTATATTATACATGAAGCATGCCCATGACAAGACCTTTCAATTTATGTCATAACATTTGACCTAGTGACCTTGACCTTGGACTTTGACCTAGTTAAAGATTTTGGTTAAAGTTTCTGGTTGAGGCAAAATCTAAGTAACTATATGCAGTAGAAACTTTATATTATACATGAAGCTTGCCCATGACAAGACCTTTCAATTTATGCCATAACATTTGACCTAGTGACCTTGACCTTGGACTTTGACCTAGTTAAAGATTTTGGTTAAGGTTTCTGGTTGAGGCAAAATCTAAGGAACTATATGCAGTAGAAACTTTATATTATACATGAAGCATGCCCATGACAAGACCTTTCAATTTATGTCATAACATTTGACCTAGTGACCTTGACCTTGGACTTTGACCTAGTTAAAGATTTTGGTTAAAGTTTCTGGTTGAGGCAAAATCTAAGTAACTATATGCAGTAGAAACTTTATATTATACATGAAGCTTGCCCATGACAAGACCTTTCAATTTATGCCGTAACATTTGACCTAGTGACCTTGACCTTGGACTTTGACCTAGTTAAAGATTTTGGTTAAAGTTTCTGGTTGAGGCAAAATCTAAGTAACTATATGCAGTAGAAACTTTACATTATACATGAAGCTTGCCCATGACAAGACCTTTCAATTTATGCCGTAACATTTGACCTAGTGACCTTGACCTTCGACTTTGACCTACTCAAAGATTTTGATTAAAGTTCCTGGTTGAAGCAAAATCTATGGTACTGTATGCAGTAGAAACTTTATATTATTAATGAAGCTCGCCCATGACAAGACCTTTCAATTTATGCCGTAACATTTGACCTAGTGACCTTGACCTTGGACTTTGACCTAGTTAAGGATTTTGGTTAAAGTTCCTGGTTTAAGCAAAATCTGTGGAACTGTATGCAGTAGAAACTTTATTTTATACATGTAGGTTGCCTCTGACAAAACCTTTCAATTTATGCTGTATTATTTGACCTATTGACCTTGACCCAGTTGGTGACAAAAACTTACTTTACAATCCGGCCATACCGTCTTTAGCGGTGTTTTATTTTATGTAAAATTTATATCATGCTCATTTCATATGAATTTCATGTGAGGTACAATTGCCTGTGATATATATAGTAATATTCATTCTTTTGAAGTAAAACCAAATATTTTGATTTATTACCTGTATTTTCTTTTCCAGACGGCACAAGTCATTATGGAGAAGAAAGTTGGATTTCCGATCAGACATTTGCCAAATCGGTGGTTTTTGCTTTGGCTCATGAGCGGCTACAACCCCAATTTAAAGCTTTTATTCCGTCTATTTTGATTACCGAAAAGGAGCTCTTTATTATAATGTACGATCCAAATAGTGATATACTGGTTCGTTCACAAAAAATTCCACTTTGGAGTCTTGAATCTTCATCCTGTTTAGAGGAGGAGGCGGTAATAGTTCTATGGATGACTCTTCATTACAGACTATTTTGTTCCGGGTCGGAAATTTTCAATGACGCATTTGAAAATAAAAATGAAATTATATCCCATTTTATGGAAAGTGTGCCGGAAGATAAAGTATCGTTCTATATGGAATTAGATATTGGTGTTACAGATTTTCATACTGAAGAGACGGAAGAACTCTCTCGTGATTTAACAACTCATTCTTTTTATAAGATATTGAAGAAACAGAATAGATTTTAGAAAATTGAATTGCATTTTGGGAGGATGTTAAATAGAGGATGTTTGGAAGATTAATTTTAGTAAAATTTTGTGTTTTTCAGAAAAAGGTATTTCAGAGAAGACATACATTATATGAAAATACAATGGACATGTATCTATGACAGTTCAGTATCGTAAAGATGGCACAAATATGATAAATAATTTTTTAAATGGCCAAATAAGGAATACATGTATTGCCAAAGAGTGAAAGTTGTTATGTACAAAAATTAAAGACTGGTGAATGTATCAAAATTGGATTTTGATGGTTCTAACCAAAAATATGTTAACGCAAAAATGTCTCTACACAGTTTTAAAGGCTAAAACTGGTGAATGTATCAAAATTGGATTTGATGGTTCTAGCCAAAAATGTCTCGACGCAAAAATTTATCTACGCAGAAAGGCTAAAACTGGTGAATGTATCAAAATTGGATTTTGATGGTTCTAGCCAAAAATGTCTCAACGCAAAAAAAGTCTCTACACAGAAAGGTCAAAACTGGTGAATGTATCAAAAATATCTCAAAAATGAGTTATTTAGTGTTTTACATGTACATGGCTACATTTAGATTTTTCTCATTTATGGACTTGTTGTTCATTACAATTATCTTTCTACGTGCTTTGTGAGCAGCAAGTAACATATCACATCGAAATGCTAAGTCAATAAAGTCATAAGCTTAGTTTCGACGACATCATAATGGCTGAGGTCAAGGCTAATACATAAGAAAAATCTCCAACAATACTCGGTTGCAGCACCCAAAACACCAAAAACACCCAATGCAAAAACACAAAGCAGACATGCACATCAAGAGACGCAAAAGGGACAAGGAACACCTAAACACAACAAAGAAACATCAAATACAAACGCTGCACATAAAATCAAAGCTATTACATGTTGCTCAGATGAATTGAATATAGATGTCATGTCATACGTGTATACTTGCAACACCCCCCCCCCCCCCCACTTTTCCTTCAATTAAAAAAACCAACCTACTTGCTCGCATTCTATTGCAAATCGCCCTTATTCTCAAGGGTATGGAAAAATCAATCTGTTTGCCTGTCTGTCTGTCCGTCAGTCATAAAAG
The DNA here is from genome assembly GCA_028142955.1 of Pinctada fucata. Classification (NCBI taxonomy): domain Eukaryota; kingdom Metazoa; phylum Mollusca; class Bivalvia; order Pterioida; family Pteriidae; genus Pinctada; species Pinctada fucata. The sequence continues at coordinate 19,921,031 of AP027113.1, read as the reverse complement.
TACAGGTATAACTGTTTAGGCAATAGTAAATTTAAAAATATTTTGTTTTACGTCCGTGGCCGGATACCTTTAGGAGAAATCTTCAGAAAAAGAACCCACACAAACATGCATTTTTCAGGTAAAAAATATCTGTAAATGATCTTGAATGCTATGAAATGCCTATACCATAATTAATATCATGAGATAATAGTAGTTTTCTAAAAAATAAAGTCAGAATTATTCACTTCACTTGAAAAAGATTTTTCTTTAAATTTATGATTTCAGTCTTCCTTTCCAAATTCCTTCATTTGACTTTGTGTTTGTGAGTTTCATGCCTGGCGGGAAGGAGTTTGGGACGTAAAACAAAATAATAGATTACTATTGCTTTATTATAACTCTCACCTGCATGAGTCAACAGCATAAATGATAGTGAATGAATGTCATAGCGCATCAGTCGTCCGACTGTCCGTAGTAGACTTTTCGAAGAATTTTACGAAACCTAAGACAAACAAATAAACAAGTTTTTATTTTACAACGACTTTGTCCTGTTCTCGGGCAAGCAAACAAAAAGGTATGTGGAAGAGATAATTAGATGATGAAAACAGATGAAATTGAAAAAGGATATGGCCTAGAACTATATAAAAACTTCAGGTACAGTACACTTCTGAAAAGGGTAAAAAAACCTCTTTCAATCGATTTTCTGAAAAATATTTGGAGGTCACTCGTAAGCATTCCGTTTTATAAAATCTGAAAACCAATGTTTGTCTAGAGGCTGAAAAGGATTTGCTAAGCAAATTGAAGTTACCAAAAAAAAAAACCTGAAAAATTGTACGCTAACTTTAATACAATTGTCATGGATTTTTTTTTTCATTTGACCTGTAGAAAATGATATAGAGTTGTCTCCTCTCTCTCTAGTCATTAACATGATAAACTGAGGCCATTTCTTATGGGTTTTTTTTCTGACCATATTATATGGTGGTAGGTTTTACAAATTGGAAATCATAAAATCATTATGCATCAAAACAGGTTTTCCGTAAAAATTGTCAAATTTCCATTATTAAGTTAATTATGTAAATAGTGCGCTGTATATTGATATTGGAATATTGAAGAGTATCGATACTTTGAGATTTTCAATACGTATCGATACACAAATGCTGAGTATCGATACTTTCAATACATTTGATAAGAATCTGAAAATAAAACCCTAAACTTTTTAATTTGTTTTTGGTTCTAATTTTCATATAATTTTTTCTTCTAAATCTTCTCTGATCACATCAACGATTAGACATACGAGTTCAAATAAAGTTTCCATCGTAATTATATTCCGATAAATCGGGTTGCCAATGTGACGTCACGTCCAAATTTTGAACTTGGGGAGGATTTGCGTACGTTAGAATAGGGCTGAGCAGTTTTATCGCGGTACCGGTATATTGCGATACGAGGCTTCGCAATACGTACCACGGTATTCGTTTTCAAAAACCGGTTTTTACGATATTTTTTATCTTTCTATTTTTAAGTTGTTTCTTTGAAAATTATGAAAGAACGCCAATTCCTACTCAAAATACCACAATAGGGTTATTGAAATCATCAAAGGTGGATATAATTCTTATCTCCATGTCGTTATGATATGCTTTTAAGATACATGTACATGTATATCCTCTAACTTCTAATAAGTTAGAACGTCGTGAATGACATCGTGCGCATTCCGTCTCTTATTCTTAATATTTCATCCGATAACACTTAACAGCGGTGATAAAATCTACAATTTTCTGACTAAGCACTTTTAAACAAGACTAATTCAAAAAAGTAGCCTTAGTACTTTGCTGCTTAGCCTTGTACTATAGATACCAAGGAATTTGTTCGACTTGTGCAATGCATACGTCGACGCACTGCACATATCAAGGAGAAAAGTAAATCTTTCAACCGGATATTCATGCATGTATGATTGACTTCGAATATTATAAAAGAACTGTCAAATTTGTCTGCACGTCAAGTCCATCAAACATTTTCATTTTTTTAAATGAAATTTTGAAAGCAAATTGAAGTTGCAAAATGAAAATCATAAGGAATCTCAATGTTATAAAATATTGCAATATATCGCGATATTTTTCCAAATATCGCAATATATCGCAAGACAAATCTGAGCCGCAATACTCAGCCCTACGTTAGAATACTTTTGACGCGGTAATTCGCCGTGTTTGTCATGTTCGTGCAAAAATAGAATATCTAATATTTAGAGAAACGTAAATAAATATTAGAAATTACTGTCTTAGTTTCGGTGTTCATGGGGTGTATATAGTTTGCGATTCACGCAATTTGTACGTGACCAGTCGCCAACCAAAATTCTTTGGTAGATAAAGCAACACTTTCCATACCTGCCACTGTCATTTTTTTATTCCTTTTTTTTTTTTTTTGAAACAATGGAAAACATCCATTTAATGTTTACATTTGTTCTGTTTTATAAAGTTTTCATTGATTAAAAAAAAAAAAAAAAAAACTCCATTTACTTATTCATTACTATGATTTATTTGACAATAAAACACCGCTAAAGACGGTATGGCCGGATTGCAAAGTAAGTTTTTGTCACCAACTGGGTCAAGGTCACTAAGTCAAATATTACAGCATACATTGAGAGGTCTTGTCAGAGGCAACCTACATGTATAATATAAAGTTTCTACTGTATACAGTTCCTTAGATTTTGCTTAAACCAGGAACTTTAACCAAAGTCTTTAACTAGGTCAAAGTCCAAGGTCAAAGTCACTAGGTCCAATGTTACAGCATAAATTGAAAGATCTCGTCATGGGCATCATACATGTATAATATAAGGTTTCTACTGCATACAGTTTCTTAGATTTTGCTTCAGCCAGAAACTTTAACCAAAATCTTTAACTAGGTCAAAGTCCAAGGTCAAGGTCACTAGGTCCAATGTTATTGCATAAATTGAAAGGTCTTGTCATGGGCAACCTATATGTATAATATAAGGTTTCTACTGCATACAGTTCCTTAGATTTTGCTTAAACCAGGAACTTAAACCAAAATCTTTTATAGGTCAAAGTCCAAGTTCAAGGTCACTAGGTCAAATGTTACGGCATAAATTGAAAGGTCTTGTCATGGGCAACCTTCATGTATACTGCATATAGTTCCTTAGATTTTGCCTCAACCAGAAACTTTAACCAAAATGTTGACGGCAGACGGACAGACGGACGGACAGACGGACATCGTCAATCTATAGACCGGAATTGCTTTGCAATCCGGCCAAAAAAGTAAAGATGCGTATTGTATTGAAAATATTGAGTATTGAAGCAAAATATATTGTATTGTATTGTATTGAAAATTTTATTTCAATATGCAGCACCATATGTAAATGTTTAGATACTACGCTGAACCGACGTTTGGGCGCGAAAATCCAAGCTTATAAATATGCGCGTCCTTTTTAAAACTGAAAAGTCGACTGTATCATGGTAATATTGTTTTGTTACGTTTTGGTGCCCTTTCGAAAAAGCCAGCCATGGAAAAAACAATCAAGCTTACAATACACGAACCAACATCGCCTTTCGTCCTGCTCTGTCGTAAATCTTCACATTGATACGTGGGTTCAGTGTAGTATCTAAACATTTACATAATTAACTTAATAATGAAAATTTGACAATTTTTACGGAAAACCTGTTTTGATGCATAATGATTTTATGATTTCCAATTTGTAAAACCTACCACCATATATGGTCAGAAAAAACCCCATAAGAAATGGCCTCAGTTTATCATGTCAAGAGAGAGAGAGAGAGGGGACAACTCTATATCATTTTCTACAGGTCAAATGAAAAAAAAACCCCAATAACAACCCCATTCAACCCCCAAAAAAGAAATAAAAAATGGCAACAACAACACCAGCAAAAAAAAAAAAAAAAAACCAAAAAAAAAAAAAAAAAAAACAAACAAACAAACAAAAACAAAAAAAAAATAACAAAAACAAAAACAAAAACAAAAACAAAAAACAAAAAAAAAAAAACCGAAAAAACAAAAACAGAACAAAACAACAACAAACAATAATGAAAAAAAAAATAAAATAGAATAAAAAAGTTCACAAAAAAGCACAGTTAAAAATGATTTCAAATTGTGAAAAAAGGATGCAAAAGATAATAAGAGATTATATTTATTGGAAAGTTTTGTCATTTTTCTTTTTCTTCTTCTCAGGCGCATTCATGTAGTAACTGTTGTATAATATTTTATACTTAAAACATTTTTTAATACGGATCAATTCACCGATTTTGAAATTTCCAAATCAAAATAAAGAAAGTCTAGCTTTTATGTTTTTCCGAAACTTCCGATCAAGTGACGTCATACGTGAGCAGAAGATCCAAAATTCTGACCACACAAGCGGTAAACGAGGACCACACAGCGAGAATTACTGTCTGTGCGATTTTATAGTCAGACCTACATCAGCGAAAAATGACGAAGAAACACGCTCATCCATCCCAGCCCAGGAATGGAACAGTCCAAAGTATGTGCTAAAGTGTTAAAAAAGGGATTTAATTTCTCAATTTGGAAACCTTTTATGTACGTAAATGTTATGGATAAATATTTGAAAAGGATTAATTAGACCTTAAATGTGGTCTTTCAAGTGTTGGGGATTTTAGAAAGTCGAGACGCATCACAGTGTACTAGATGTAAGCCTCTTTCGACGGATATTGGACGTGTATTGCCGTGCACACCGGTATTTTGATATGCATGAAGGATATAAACAATGGGATAAATATTGAGATTGCACATTTTTATTCTTGTTTCAAAATATTCCTGATGGTATTGAGAAAATCTTTGTGATGTTTGGAGTATATATTATTGGATTATTAATACTCTGTGTTCACGGTATTAGTTTTTGAAAAATAAAAGTGTATATATTTTGTTTACGGTGAGTCTTGGAAAAGTTGTTATGATAATAATTACAGAAAAATATGTTTATTATTATGATTATTTTATAAATAGATTTATTTAATGTAGATGATGCAAGGAATTAACAAAATGAATGGTGAAAACTAATAAACATTGTGTCAACATAGAATATTTGTGAATTGAGTATCAAAATATTTATTTTGTAGTGATAATAAATAATTTTGATGCAAACTCCACGAATATTCTTTGTTGGCAATTATCTGCATTTATTAAGGACAAACTGAGATTGAAATAAAAAAAGAAAAAAAAAACCATGCTATGACATTTTAAAACTATACATTTTGTAAATCAAAGTTTAATGCGAAGACAGAAAAGGCAGGAAATAGCAAAGGGAAATTAAAATCAAAGAATTATAAAAAATGTGGAATTTATTTAGACTTTCTATAATAGTTGACCCTTTCTTCAAGAAAATAAAAATAAAATGTATGTTTATATATTTTTCCTCTTTTTTTTGTCGTCCACTTAACCACTGCATGTACATGTATCTTCGGAAGAAAATCTTCTTAGATTTAACACAGTATTTATTTTTATTTTGTCTAAAAAAACTGTTCCGAATTCCTGCACCTACATATTGCTGTTTTTATTTGTACATGTATGAAAAGATTTTAATTTCAATTTTCAAAGAAAATTTGAGTAGTAAATAAAAGTTTACTTTTCTCATTTGTGGTAGATTGTAATTTAAAAAGAAGGACAAATAAAAAGTAAAAAGAAAGTGGAGTCTTATGTACACGAACGATTTTCAAAATATTTTGCGTTAGTTTTAATATTCCGAAAAAAGAAATGAACATTCGATTCGATGTAAAAGGAAAAGTAGAATTGTTGAATGTCTTCGAAATGTTTTTTTTTTTAAATAGTTTCTCGTGGTGAACTTATCGTATATCTTTAATTAACCCGGAACACGAAATATTTTGAATACAAAGTTCGAATACGACTCTCAATGAATTTAATTTTTTATAGATGAGCCAAAAAAAGTTGAAATTAAATTTTAATTTTAATTTAAAAAAAAGTTGAAATTTTTATATAAATTTTTATTTTATTTTAATTTAAATAGAAGTTGAAATTAAATTGATGGTGCAATTAATAGCATGCATGTCTTCTTGCATGAAAGTCTTAATCAAGATCGCATGCTAATATATTTGAAGAAAACATGAATATTCTTTTGATAATTATGGAATGTATCAACTATGAAAAAAACATACCATGCAAAAAATTTTGTTGTATATGACGAAAAAAGAGGGGGGAGGGGACTGTCAGTATGCTCAAGCATACACATCATTTTGACAAAAAAAAATTCTCTGAAATGCAATAATTTTTCACTAGTTTATCACTTCATTTTCGTTAGAAGGTTCTCAAAATCATGCTTATAGAAAAATAAAAATGATAGACATTTGCAATGAGGCATGTTTTGAAATCCAGACTTTCCTTCTATATGTATCGCGTATTTGCGCCTTTCCTTTTATAAATAAAGTAAACCAAATGTCCGGAGCGCGAAAGATTTCAGATTTCTTTTCAGAGGCCGGCAAGTCGGAGTCTGTTTCAAAACCTGAGAGGGATATCCAGAAAAAGGATGAAGAGACTAAGATGAACATAAAAACCAAAATAAAATCAGCAACCCCCCCTCCCACGGTGACGCAATAACTTCAGCTATTTTGACCAACAGTAGCCTAGTAGCTGTTAAGATTCGGGTCTGTTTCGCGGCCAAGATGGCGCTGTGTTCTCAGCTGATATTGTTACTGATGTTTTATGTTTCTGGATTAAAATTTTCCATTCATATAGTTATTAATATTAATTTTTAGATTTGTCTGGGCTTCCATTAAAATCAAACATCATCACGGATTTGTACCGATAAAAATCATAATTATTATCGAAAGGTCGCTATTTTTACTATATTAGGTAGAAATTTAAGGATAATCTGATCCATATATCGTGGTCTAAAAGCAGGGAAATGGCCTCTGCTGTGTTCTTATCTTCAAAAATTTTCCGGGGGGCATGCCCTCGGACCCCCCTAGTGCGCTCGCGCCTTCGGCGCTCGCACTGTAAAATCAAGCATACACATCTTTTTGGGTCTAGCTACGCCACTGATGTCGAGTTTGCAGTTGTTTAAGTAAGAAAATAAGGACTTGACTATTACATTGACCTCAAATAATGGATAACCGAGAAATTCATAAACAAATGAATTCAAAAACAAATGAATTCAAAAATGAGTGAATCCAAAAATGAATGAATTCCAAAAAAAAAAAAAAAAAAAAAAAAAAAAAAAAATGGAATTTCAAAATAAAGAATTCCAAAACAAATGAATTTTAAATGAATGAATTCCAAAACAAATGAATTCCAAAACAAACCTTGAAAGTTTATGCTTGTAATTTGAACAAATTTAAGGAGATACCATGGAAACTTAATTATTCAAAGTAGCCTGTTCTGTTGATTATATATTTTTTCCATGGATTTTTGAATAGAAAATTAGATGAAAAGGCCGTCTTCTGCAGTTATCTTTTCAGTTGCATGTATTTCTAAATCACACAAAATCCAACGTTAGAGGATGATCTAAAACGGATCTATACTATGTATGCATTTTTAAAGAAAATTATTGTTGTTTTATGTATCACGTGGCGTTATTACATTTTGTTTGTTTGTTTTTTGTGCTAGGTGATCATTTTGTGATCTTCAGCGTATTGTAACATTGTCAATATTGAAATATATGTTTTTAGTACCAATTATCTTGTACTAGACACGTGTTTCGGATATTGAATCCTCATCAGTAGTATTTAATGTCAAACAGGTTGAATAAATTTCCTGGCGCCGTCTACAATATAGACTTTGCTTTTTCTTTCGCCAAAAATGAGCGGCTCCAATTTTCGTGTAGGGTGTATTCAGAAGCGTATTTATAGTTTAAGGTTCAGGAATTTGGAAATCAATTGGTACTAACTGTATACTTCCAATTGGTACCACCATGTCAACCAAGGCCCTATTGACGACCATTTAGGGGAGGGATCATATTGAAAACACAAAAAATCTTGGTGGATGACCTTTAATTCATCATAGTCAAGGTCATTGTGAAACCACATGAGATATTGTGTCATTATCTTGACATCTTTGCGAATTAATGCTCTATCGCAAATAAAGTGATTACTTTAGGAATTAGGTAGACTTGCTCAAGTCCTTATATCAAATATTAGGTAGACTTGCTCAAGTCCTTAGGCACGGTCCATTTGATATACTGGGGGGGGGGGGCTTGGATTTTTTTCGAAAAAAATAATTTTGCTCTGAATTTTGATGAAAAAAATTAATTTGCTTATGGTGTGACAGAAAAAAAATAATCTTGCTCTTACAAGTAATCTGGATTTGAAGAATAACCATAAAATTCGCTCAAAATTCCTGAAAATTTTTCGGCTTGCTTCGCTTGCATCACTTTTCAATACATATAAAAAAATTTTGGCTCGCTTCGCTCTCCATACTTTTCTTCTTTAATGGCAAGTTCATATTTAAAGATATCAAAAATATACATGTAGCTGAAAAAAGAGGCTTCCTAAAATGCTTAAATACATTATCAATATAATTTATGACTATTAATAGATACATGTATCACCATGCATAGAGTATAAAATTTATATACCATCTTGGAAGAAGAATTTAATTTAGTTCTTCACTAGTTTACATTTCTAAATTTAAACATTTGTATAGAAGACCCTCTCCTCAGGCCCTCTTACATGTTACATGACCTTATTTATACATTTTGTTTACTGAAAATTATATCATATTGTAAAAATCTTTTATCTCTCTCAGTTTAGAAGTGAATACATGTTTTACATAAAAATTTAGTAATGCTTAGAGCAATTTAAGTAAAAATAAAGAATTTCCGTTGAAAAAACACAAACATTCATAATATACACATCAATTGTTAGAAAAAAAATTCCTTGCTCCAACTTTGCAAGAAAAAAATAATTTTGCCCCGGTCCGGGGCGAAAAAAATAATCTTGCTCCGACAAAAAACCCAAGCCCCCCACCCAGAATATCAAATGGACCGTGCCTTATATCAAAGAAAGTTGTATGAAGAGAATTGCAATTATTTAAAATCAAATTTTTTCAGTAGAAAATAAATGCCCCTTTTAAAACTATACGCAGTGAGCATTTGGAGATACATGTATAACACAGTACAGAGAAGACAACTTTTGTTTGCTAGTAAAGAGATTTCACTCTACTAATAAAATGTTATTTAAAATGTATTTAATTTTAAAATTATATGATATAAGGACTTGAGCAAGTCTAGGAATTAGAATACTTTAACTTTGTTTCATCCTCAGTACTCTACGTACACTGCACTTTTTTTAAAAATCCCCTGCTGACGGCCTACAATTGAATATCACTATTGTACATGTAATTGCAGATCTGACTATAGGGAGTACTATTACTAGTGGACTTATTATAATATAGACTCCCGGGCTTGGCACAATTAACTAAGAATTGACTTATGTCGTCCTCGTCAGTTGTACTTGACGTCAAACAGCTTGAATAAAGCCAAAGTGAATTTTCCTGGCCCCGTCTACAATATAGATTATAGACTGTCAATTTCCTCTTGCCAAAAATGAGCGGCTCCAAATTTTGTGTAGGGTGTATTCAGAATCGTATTTAAGTGAAAAAAAAAATCATCGATGGATGATAGGCACAAGGAGCTTAAATCTAAACATGACTTGTTATACACGTACATTTTTTTTTTGGTAATTTTAGAATTTTACTCAAGCCAATTCTTAATTTATTGTGCCAAACTCTGACCACTGTACAAAATATAGGGGATTTAAAAAAAAAAACAACCCCAAACTCACAGACAACACATCAGAACACAAAGACCACACATAAACCAACGAGACCAATGGACAATCGGTGCCGACGCAAGTAGCAGACGGTGTAGTTATCCGGATTACGTGCGCACAGCCCTTCCGCTGTCGAACACAACTCTAGCATTGTAACAAGTAAACAAAAAACTTCTGACAAAACAACTTCAGGGAACAAAAAGACACAACAGCCCCTTCAGTCCCTCACCCATTTGACAAACAATCAATCCAAACAAGCATACCGATGTACTACGGGTTATTTAATTGGATCTAACTTGGCGTCTTACAAACTAAATCGACAAGTCATCGTTTCAGTCTTCAGAAACAGGCCAATCAATACCAAAACCCATTTTCTTTGTTAAAATTCGATAGATTACTAGTAATTCATACTAATCCTTCTATTTAATGCGAGATGACAAAGAGAACTTCCTTATTTTTAAAGTTTCACGAAATACCAAGCGATGATTGCAATGAAGCCGAAATGTGTTGTTTCAGTCAAAGAACTTGGTCTAGTTAGTTTATGTTTGGTCTTATGTGTTTGGTGTTTTTTTTTTCGGCGTCGTTGTCTTTGGTGTTTAATCTTCCTTGTCCCTTTGTTGTTTTTTTGTTGTACTTGCGTAGCACATGGCAATCCTAAGTCGGCACCGGTTACCCATTGGTCTTGTTGGTTTATATGTAGTCGTTTTTGTTTGATGTTTCTATGTCGTATGTCTCTTTTTCGTCCCTTGCTGTGCTCGTCTTGTGTTTTCGCATTGGGTATTTTTTTTGTGTTTTGCTGTTGGTACTGCATCCGGGTCTGGTTGGAGATCCCCTCCCTTCTTGTTTATTATGTTTTTGTATCAGTTTTGGTGTTTCGGTAATTTGATGTTTTGGTGTTTCGGTGTTTTGATGTTGTTGATGTAACCGAGTCCTGTTGGAAATCCCAATCTTTCTTTGATTGTAAATCAGAAGCAGAAACGCAAACACGTTATTGAATCAGAGAGCTTGTTTAATAAAAGATTTGATGAAAAACAAAATTACAAAAGACATCAGATTCTATAAATACAGGTATAGATAATGCATACGTCAAACCGAGGCTGTAAGCGTAATTAAAAAATACAATATATGTTAAACATAACACCTTAGGCCATTTCTTTGTTATTTTCTGTTTTGCGTCCTCGTGCTGGTAGGTTTTGAGCCCAAAGTCGTAAAACAAAACAAAATTAGAATATAAGATGTTTTGCAAATTTGATTTGTGTTTAAAAAAATTAAAGAAAAATTGTATATTTCTTTATATTTCATGTAAAAATGTAAAAGTACTAGTCTACAATGACTTATTGTCTATCATTCTTTTGTTCACTAAAATATGTCAAGATGATCAAATGAAAGAAGCACACAGTCACATAATATGAAATTGTAACTTTGTTTTATATACTTGTTTGTTTTTCTCCCTGGCTGGCTGGTAGGTTTTTCAAAAGGACGCAAAACAGAATAAAACAAGAAATGGCCTTATCATGTAATTTACCCCCCCCCCCCCCGCCCCCCAAAAAATAAAAAAAAACAACAACATGGGAAGAGCTATGTTTGATGGAAATACCACTTTATTTTATTATTTAATTCTGAAATGTTAAATTTCACTATAATTTAGAATCGCCGTACTACGATATCCTCGGAAATAAACAAGCATGTTTACAGCTTCACGTGCTTACGTATGGTTAGAATAGTTAATATGGAGCATCAAAGCTGCATGTATGATAACAGGAAACCAAACTATTAAATGATGAGGTTAATTCTAAAAATGACGAAATACATGTACAGTATAAAGTACCAGCTTGGCGCGAGGGAAATACCCATATGGTTAACCACAACCTGTAAAATGATTTAAGACTGATATACAGTGTATGTCTTACAGGACGGGGGAGGGGGTATACTGCATATAACAAAATTGAGAGATGTAGGGCTCCAGAGATATAAAACCTCGTATCTTAGATTTAAAGAAAGCACATTTATTATCATATTTTCATCATTTTGTTGTTTCATTACTTTGTTTTTGTTTCACATGCTATTAAACAGACTGTTAATGCGAGCCTCTGTAGCTGGTTTGAACTCGTTATGTCCATCATTCATAGCGTTGATATAGGACTGCATGGCATTATCAGAACTACCGCACATTTGCTGACACATACCAAGGATCTCCCAGGATATCGCTTTCTGTGTGCCCTTGATATGCTCTCCATTGTCAGAAGACACTAGTGTGTATAATTCACACATGACCTCATTTCTCTTTCGTGTTTCATTCAGTCGTGTATAACTAAGGATAAGTAGGAAGTTCAGATACACCAATGGCGGGATGAAAAGAAGGTCAGTTCCAACAGTGCATTTCCTTGCAGCACTTTCCAAACGAAGTTCCTCTATTGATACCGTCATATCACAGTCGTATTCACCAATGATAAACGTCTTCACGATCTCTTCATACGTCATTCCTCGTTGTCTACAACTCTTGATGATGTCATCATTGAGGTTCCATTCATACATGTACGGACGACTCTGTAGTCCTTGTTTTATGCATTCAACAATTTCTATGGCTTTTTGATAACAACCAATGGCGTACAAACTTGATGCAAAGTACATTTCTCCCATAAACAAAAGACATTTTGTCTTCCTTAAAACAGACTGAGCACTGTTCATGTACTTGTATCTGAATTTGTTTGACGTACCATTTTTGGACTTTGAAAGGAATAATACAGCCATTATCTGTAAAATGTAGCTGATTCTCAGTTTGATCGCTGATCTGAATTCATATCTAGTAGATAGGAGTTCAGCGGTTTCAAACAGCGTCCTCGCCATGGCTACAGGGTCATCTGTTGGTAAGGTCACGGAACAGGACATCAGATCAATTTCTATTATCCTCTTGTCTATTGCAGTCAAAGGGATGTAATCTTTTTCGTTTATAGCTAGAATGTTTGCTAGTGTTGGGTGATTGATAACCATTGATAACTTGTTGTATAATGGTGCACAACGTATGATGCAATTGTGCCCCTCGTCGTATAGTGCGCGTAACCTCGTCATCAAGTCCCTCTGTCGTCTTCCATATATTTTGCTGTAGAACATATTGCATTCTGGTATGAAAAAGTTAGGGCAATACCCTAGTGAGATCCATTTCATCAATCGTCGGAAAACATTCCAAAATCTAAAAATGAAGTTCCACGGTGTCCAACCGTATGGATTTTCTTGAATTTCCCAAAATACAGCTGTTTTCATAAAGTATGAGCATAACAGGTCACCAGTCTCTGGGAATGTCTTTAACACCTCATTCAAAAACAATTTCATTAGTCCATAGCAAAGAAACTGGGGATGGTTCATAGAAAAAACAATTTTCTTTTCTGCCAATGAAAAGGACATTCTCCATTCCAATTCAGCTTCATCCCTAGATTTATGCTGTTTACTGTCGATAGGTACGAATAAACATCCGTCTGTACATATGTCTGCAAGTACGCTTATAGATGGCCATCCACGTAATACTGACCTTTGGAGAAATGACATAGCTTGTTCCGGCCAGTATGGGCATTTCAAGGTGAAGGCAAAATCACACTCGTGTCCAAGAACGACACTGGTACCACAAGGTCCGTGAATAAATGAACTTTCGCTACATAAGCTAATCTGCCGTGCTTTGTGGCTACTTACGTAAACAACATTGCCCCTCTTTATCAGAACATTGTGTAATTGTTCGTTTCCGTCATCGTGCTTTAAACACTCTAGCAATGCGAATCCCGGAGGAACATTCTCTGTTTCTGTTAGAAGAACAGAGGGATAATTTGTTGTATGTGATATATGACGTGAATTGATGACGATAGTTTTAATATCAATTGTCATAATATCTATATCCGAAGATTTTAGGCTAAATCCCTCCGCTTTACTACCACCTGTCAAGTGCATCAAAGGATTAGATGTATTACATGATACGAAACAATCATAAATTTGAAGTCCTTGTCTACGTAGCCATACGATACATTCTGGTCCTATCACATCACTAACAGTTCTATATAATCCTTTAGAAATCAAATGAAATGTCTCGTTGCTGTTCGCAGTCGCCATGTTCTATACGGCATTTATTAACTTTCTGTTCAGGAATACTGGAAAAACCAAGCTGTCAATACCGGATCGATCCAACCTGGTCGATGGGAAATTCCGCCATGACTGCGCAGATATACAGAAGGTTGGGGTGATCCCACCATTCGAAGTTGCCAAACATGCTGAATGCTCAATGTTTACGTACACTTATCTAAATATCAAAGACTGGACTTTCCTACAAGGCTGGATGGCATTAATTTCTTTATAGAATCGAGCGTATTCACTTCCTATTTAACAATCACATGCACAATCCATTAAGAGTATTAGCGTCAACAGTTTTTTAAATATCCGAAACGTGCATGTCTGGTCCACGTTGCCAATTTATCTTTTCTTTAATGATGCTATTCAATTTGAAGACGTTTACATTTTAAAAGTAGTCTGAAGTAGAACTTGACATTTCACGCTTGCTAGCACTTCATATACACAATATATGTATTGGATATACGCCGAAAACAATTCATTCTTAAAGATATTGGACAGTTTGGGGCCCGCAGGGCCGAAAACTGTCCAATATCTTTAAGAATGAATTGTTTGAGGCGTATATCGTACTGAAAACATTGATCACTATTCAAAGTGGAATGACCTTTGACTTTGTTCTTATTATTCTTATCACTATAGCACTCGGGAGTCGTTCATATGAGAAGATAAGGGAGATGAAATTTTCAATCAAAAAAAAGTTGACAAGTGACAAATTATGACAAATTTATTCTAAATAACGATTGTTACGGTTGTCCTATAGATGTCAAAGTATCTAAGTCGAGTATATTTTTTTCTAATAAACGCGACCTAAATATGATAATGGACAGTCAAAGGTAAATTTCGGACTGTTCGAACAAAGGCATGACGTCACATCAATGTTTTAAGGAAAATTAATGTGGTAATTTTTGTTTGTGAATAATATTCATATATATCGAAGCAAAAGACGGCTTCCATAAACAAAGGAAACACGGGATGGGGCAAAGTGTATAGGACGAGATGAAAAAAAGTTCTAGATATCATTTAAAACTATGATATTATCATTCAAGTGACTCTACAGATGCTTAAAATTGTCGTCATTCAAACAAAATAGGTACAAATAAATTCAAAGGCCTGTAGGCTTATAACTATTCATGTTTAATCACAGGGACTTGAATCCTTTTAAATTTACAGCATATCGTATATTTTCTTCTTAGGGGAATATGACGGAAAAGTGAGCAATTTCTTAGGGGGATTCAAGTTCCTGAGTTATTAATAATTAAAAAAAAAAATGAAAATGATGTTATTTCGATGCCTTTCATATATCACGAGAAGACAAGTATCTGCCGTTGTCGAATGGTCCAAGATGGGAAAGGGCATGATAAGCCTAATCTAAATTAGTAAAAAAGAAAGAGACCATCCCTCCGTACGATTCTTTTTTTTTTCATGAGAAATGCACCTACTTTTGGT
The DNA here is from genome assembly GCA_028142955.1 of Pinctada fucata. Taxonomy (NCBI): domain Eukaryota; kingdom Metazoa; phylum Mollusca; class Bivalvia; order Pterioida; family Pteriidae; genus Pinctada; species Pinctada fucata. The sequence goes on along the minus strand of AP027113.1, from coordinate 19,905,741 downwards.
CAAAATTACAAATCAGTTTGAGTCCCTAGCAATTTAGAATAAGCTGACTATAGTTCTAATCGTTGAACACACATTTAAATTGTCACTACATCGACAGCTTCGTTTTCCCATCGTTTAAGTGAGACTTCTTGAGAATATTCTTTCTACAGTGAGATTTACAGTAGATTTGAATATTTTTCATAGAATAGCAAATATAGGCTATTCTGAGGAATTCATGAAAATACGATATATCTAAAACCGTACAAGGGATATAAATACTGTCCGCGCGGCTCACTTCGGAAACTGGATAAACGCGCACATTTGACTACTTTACTATGCAAATTAACCTTTAAATCTTGATCAGTCGTAACTTTTGGTATAGTCAGTGCTTACAATCAAAATTCATATAGTTCAATATCAAATTCAACAAGTCTTAGATGGGCCATTTCGACGACGTCATACTGAAATTTAACATTGAAAATGCCCTACCTAAAGAATATTTTATCTGTATAATATGATTACATAAACGAACAAATAACATAAAACACAATTTACTAATCAATCATTTAAATTTAATTAGAACTTTTAAGTTTCATTAATTTTTTGCATGACAAGGTAATCAAAATCGCGTTTATCCAGTTTCCGAAGGGAGTCCCGCGGACAGTACCTCTGCAATAAATCGTACTTCTAATTACACTATATATAGTAGTAAAATCACGAAGTAAACATCAGGAAGTGAAATTCAAACACAAAAATCTCTAAAATCAAGATTCTAAATTCTGAATTAATAGACATATAAAAGCAAGAAAATGTAAAAGCATAAAAAGGCAAAAATGAATCTTCATTGGGAATAAGATTAGGAGCCAGGTGGAGAGTAAGCATCTTCTTCCTGTACACAAATCAGATCGGCACAAGAGATAAAGAAATATGAGGAAGTGGTCAAAACATACGAGCTTTCATCTGCATTATTCATATGTTAATCTTTCTGGCTTGTCTAGAGAGAAAAAAATCCAAATTCAAGTTAAGTACCCGGAACTTGCATGTCTGGTCCATGCTGCAAATGTATCTGTTCTTAAATGATGCTATTGAATATGAAGACGTTTAACAATTGTTTCCTATTTGAGTTTTAGTGTTAAGCTAAAAATCTTTTCCTTCATGAATTCTTTAATATGTCCTCTAGCATATGTATAAGACCGTGTCCTCTTTTAAATAGAGCATTGACGGATCCCTAGCAAGCTAGAGGTGGCACCAGGTGTCCAGGAGGATATGCATCCCCTGTTTGGCTAGCCGCAGCCGTCGTTGATGTTCACGCACGACTCTGAAAACAGTATCCACAAGACATGTACTGGCTATGTCTATATAGAAAGTGCTATGGCGACCATGTCAGATGTATTGATTAAAACTTGATGGTGAGGGTTGGGGTTTCCTAGAAGGCTAATATGGCTGAAGACATATAGCTGTCATTGGCTTGCTATTTGGTATGTTTAACGTCCTCATATATCATTAACATCATTTTAGAGCAGATAAATTTACAGCATGGACCAGACATGCACGTTTCGGGTACTAAACCCTCGTCAGTGATCCTCAATCTAAACAATGTAATAAGACAAAACTCTGTGAAAATTATGTCCTGAATATACCGAAAGACGTAGGTAAATGGCCGGGATATGATGCTACAGGACTCAGGTTTTAAAAATTTGAGAAAATTTTGTAAACAGAAATTTTCAAATGCGTTTGAAGAAACGACCAACCGAAATTGATCGAACTTGGCTACATGTGCCCTCGGGGACTCCTGGTCCACCAGCAGTGACACTCACCAAGTGGTACAAATGTTTAACGTCTTCAAATTCATTAGCATGATTTTAGAGCAGATAAATTTTGTATGTATCTAAAGGAGAATTTCTTAATTATTCAAATGTTTGCTATTTTCGGATTTCCTTTTCTTCGACAACGATCATCACTAATGAGACGTTATTTGCTGCATTTAAAGTACTTGTAAACTGAAATGGTCACCATGGAGCATTTCTTCAATATTGATACGTTCATTATCATATTATCTTCATCGAATCATTTGACTTCCATTCACTGATTGTTGAAATGTTAATTTATTCTTAACCCAACCAAATGTGAATTCCAATGATGAAAACGATGAAGAGGGTTCAAACCGATGAGTTTACTACGGACGTGTCCCTTTAAAATGACTTTGCTATCCCTTTTCACAAAATTCTCAAAAGACCGATCATAAATTGCAGAAATACAATAGTTTTTTTCCTCGTGAATTTTTTTGTATTTGGCACAAATGCATTGTTTCTTTTTTATGTACACATCTACTTTGGTACTTGTGTGTATTTGGCAAAAATGCATTGTTTCTTTTTTATGTACATATCTACTTTGGTACTTTTTCGATCCCTCTCACATTGATTGTCTGTCATTGTCAGTTAAACATATTTCTCTTTTAGATGTCAGTGTATATAGCCTTTGGGCAGTGATTTTAATCTGTGTTTGAAACTGAACTGCCAGTGGAAAGCATTCTTTCGTCTTATACACCATTCTGTGCACAGGCATAACTTTACTTTTACACTAGAAGTACCCGGTAATCAGATACTTCAAGTCAGAGGGTTGTGCGCAAGTAATTATATTCCATATGTTGTTAGAATGTGCATTTTTGTTGTATGATGTTGTCAAGTCTCAAAAACACACGATCAATAACCTACATCTTCCCCATTTTGAATCATTTTGGCTTAAGGATCCATCATCGGAAATATGCATGGTGCACTGAATTTAAAGATCGTCGGATTATTCGTTTCTCTTGGGAATTTCACATATTGAATACAGACTTGAAACACCCAAGCATTCTATCATATAATTCAATTTCCATCGTGGAAAAGATAAATGCACTGAGTAGTGGGAGAACTTTTTGGTCCCTGTTTACAAGAAAGGAGGAGATCTCCTACAATACTCGGTTGCAGCACCCACAGGAAAACACCACGACATCCCATACAAAAACAGAGATGGCATGAACAGCAAGAAAAGTAAAAGGGACAAGAATGCCCCCCCCCCCCCCCAAAAAAAAAACAAAGAAACTCAAAAGACCACACATAAACCAATGAGAACAATGGGCAATCGGTGCCGACTTAGGACGACAATGGTGAAGTTATCCGAATTATCTGCGCACAACCCTCCCACTTTTCCGGTTACCAAGAGGTCTCGAAGAATGCACAATAGTGGAGTAAAATAACCTCACTGTAAGATGAACATACAAGACAGCATGACCCAGTGGCCCGAACAAAAAACAGATTTGCTAGTGCATTGAGCCAAATGAAACATTTTGTTAGAACTAGTGAAGGTAGCCTGTCTGCTATGCAGAGACCAGTTATCCCAAAATATCTTAATATAATTTTATCTACTCCAGGGGTGGCAGAAAATTTATAGTGAATTTATCTCCTTACCAAAGGATAAACTTAAACATGAAATGAAATGATAAAATTTAATGAGAATACATGTAGATAAAAATTGGTGGGAGAAACATTACATTATTCCCTATAAAATTACAAAAGATACAAAATTACACTGGTTTCAATACAGACTTATAAATAGAATCTTAGCTACTAATTCATATTAGAAGAAAATAGGATATATTCAATCGGATCTTTGTACTTTCTGCAATCAAGACAAAGAAACAATTCTACATCTTTTCTGTGAATGTCGGTTTTCAAGAGACATATGGAAGAATTTAAAAACATGGATGAGTAATTTGTTAGGTGAGAATATAAATATTGAACCAATCGACATACTGTTTTGTAATGATGATAGGTCAAATATCCAAAATATGATAATACTTCTTGTAAAATTTTACATATATCAACAGAGAATGCAGAAAAGATTACCAGATTTTAATGGTTTTACTGAATATTTGAAAAAATACCAAAAAACTGAAAAAATGATTTATTATAATAAAAAGGAATACATGAAATTCATAGACAGATGGAACCTTTTTAGGCTGATAGAGTAATAAACCGATACTTTCAAATACTCAGATTATGTCATACGTATCCTTTTTCCCGGGAAAAGCCATTATACCCAACTGTAAATGCTGTGTGAATGTGTGTATGAAAGTGTAAATGTTTTTATCCATATACAAAATGCCAGTGGAGAAATATATATTATTGACTATGATGTAAATTGCCGCTGAATAATAATAATAATAAAAAAAACACACAGATTGATATGTAAATGGATATAAAAATAGAGGGCGTACGAAGCTCTGCCGGCTGTAGCGAGCTCATGCATGTTATCACCCGAGGAGTCCGACTGACATTCAGAGAGTAAAAATGGTCGGGGCCCTGACTTCTCTAAAGAGGTTTAGACAGCCATGGAGTCCTGTCGTCATAGTCAGTAAGAGTGTAATTCTTAAGGATGCGTTGATACAGGGCTATAGATTTGTCATGTGCCAAACCAAGGGTCCGTCTGTTGACGGCATGATCATACCCACGATATAAAAAGCGTTTGATGTTTCTGAAATTTCGACGGTAATTCTGCTTACTCTTCTTATTTTGTTTATAATGTCGCATGGAAGGCTGTGAAATACCCATAGTTTACTCTGTTGCATGTATGGAACCGAATTGCAATAGAAGCTGACAATATTTTTTTGTAAAATTTCAAGAAAGTCTTAACTAGTTTGTGAAAGCGAAAACATTGACCTAAAAGTTTATTCCGAATTTGTAAATTTCTATGATGAAAATCCAAAACATTAGTACATGTACATGCTATAGCGTAACGGTTGAGTCGCGAAATGTAAATACCGTATGACAGTAATCTCGGAACATCACCGTCAAGCCAGGGGAAATTTACTATGTTGAAACAGAATCCAAAATAATCTCTTTTGTCATACACACTCGTATGAATCTCTTTATTTACAATGTTGATATTTTGGTCCAAAAAGGGCGTTTCTGTGTTTCGGTGTTTTAAATTACAGTACAAGCAAATCACAATGTGAAGCTTCTTGTTTAGAACAAAATGTATTTATTGCACATATGTTAATTGCATTTTACAGTGCATAAACAACATAAATAATAAACAAGTACTTTGAAATGAAAAAGTAATTTGACATGCTTCATACGACTAACTTCTTATAAATTATACAATGTACAACATGTAATACATGCCTTACAGTTATTTTATAACATACTCTATAAGCATAGTAATCCAAAATGTCAAAAATAAATAAGAACAACAAACGAGATAGATTTACATTTTCAAGTGATTGTGAATAACCTCCTGGTATTCATATTGGACATCTTTCAAGTTGACGCACATCGGACTTTCAACTCCGGACTCAGGTGAGATTAAAAAAGTAAAATCTAAACACACAATGGATGATTGTACATCGGAGAATTTTAAATATGTATTTCAAACATGAAAAGAAATAGATTCTTCACACAGAGTATTCTTAGCTCATTGAAAAAGAATCAACACTTTGTTTTTGTAACACGGTCCCTTCGATGTGCGGTGTCCGAAGTGCGAAGTTCGTGAACATGAAAAATGTCCATTAGATACTAGGGTCTGTCCGTGTCAGTTACTCTTCATGGAAAGCAATTTAATCTTGTTCAAAAAATCAAAAACAACCATGGTATCCGAAAAACAATACATAAGTTATAACATGTATACGAAAAACTTACACTTGTACATGTAATGAACTATTTCTGCATTTCCATTCAAACCCTTGATTCGCACCTTAATCAAGCAAGATGGACCGCATTCTTAGCACAGCCTTCTTGAAGAAAGCGATATCCGCATCAGTTTTTGAAAATTGCTTTGATTTTCCATTACCTTGCTTTGATTCCTCATGATCATTTTCCCATTTACGGTCTGTTATCCAATCCAAGGCTTCAGAAAAACCTTCTCCTGTTAATGCACTCGTTGGGAAAATAGCCCATTTCTTTCCCTTTGCCGCTTTCATATTCTGTAAATCCAATTTCTCAGCGATTTCATCCATTGTCATAGCTCCTGGGACATCTTGTTTATTTGCCAGAATGACAAATGGACATTTTTTCAACTCCTTCTCGCTCATGGTCAGTTCTAGATCTTCTTTAACCTCCGAAAAAAGCAATCTCTCGCTGCTATCAATGACAAAAACCAAAGCGTCCGTGTTAAAATAGTGAAATCGGTAAAATATCCGGCTACTGTCTCTGCCCCCGACATCCCATAGTGCGATTTGTTTACTACCATGATAGATGCATTCACATGTACTGTCCGTTGTGTGAAAAGTCTCGACAACCTCTCCCGTTTTGAGTCTGTACATTATAGTGGTTTTTCCAGCCGAACTCGATCCTTGTATTAAAAGTTTCAAAGGTTCGTCGTGTTTAGGGCGACATTTGTCCATTTTGTTTCCCATTTTGAAGAAATATTGTTTTGTACACACCTTAGAGGGGAGAGAGAGAGAGAGAGCGGTTCGCTGAATGTCCGACACGGCTACTGAAACCTCGACACATCACAATATATATAAATAGCGAGTTCTATTTATAGCTTGTTCTATTTATATTTCACGAATAACGTCCAAGAAAAATAAGATAGTTATATATCTACACATCTATTAATCACAGAAAAAATTAAGAAAACTGAATGATCTTCGCTTAATATTTATATACTGTACTAGAATGTCGATCAATGCAGAAGGATAACCTATTTGTATGGGTACGTTGAATCACCAACAAGGGCCTATGATCAACGGAATAATTTCCTTGCAATGGGTAATTTTGTTTAAATATTTAACCTTTAGGGAGGGCTGATGTCTGTCTCCAACGGGATGTGTTAAATCTTGTTATAACATTCCACGCACCAATCAAAGGATGAACCTCTCCATGTAAAAGTAAATGTGTTAATTCTGTGTAAAAACTAAAAATCAGAAATGCATAAATAAATAAATAAATAAAAAAATGGAATGAAATAAAATGATTTAAATTAAATAGATAAATAAATGAATGAATAAATAAACGAATATATAAATTAATGAATAAATAAATAAATAAATAAATAAATAAATAAATAAATAAATAAATAAATAAAGTTACTGTATCTCTCTTTTGAGACTCATCTTCTCGCGACAAGTGTACGTAACATATTATGCTACATACGTTTTCTATGTACACATTTGACTGAATGGAAGCGGGCTGGTTTATTTGGAAAAATATTTGAATAATTTGAATATTTTTTTTGAAGGTATCACCACTGAATTTCAACTAATCATAGATGAGACGGGTGTTGGATCGGTAACAGAAAGGGGATTCAATGTACAATGTTGTCACTATCCAGATTCGGTCATGTGTACGTGCATTTAAATTACAAAATGTACAAAACCAGATGTGTAATTGTGAAGCGGTTTGATGAATTATTTTCTTTTTGTTCAACCGTGAGCCCTTAGCTACTCGGACCTTATGTATTATGGTAGCAAACTTACCTGACCTGGTGGACCTTTTTTACACATAGTCATTAGACCAGGTTATATATATATGACAAATACGGACAAAAGCTATACCCCAATATAAAGAGGGGAAAATTCTAAAATAATTAATCTGAGGTTATACAAATTCATGAGAATACAGGAACCAAAGTAAACAAATAATTGCACCATATGAACAGAAGCGAACTCCTAATAAGGGATTGAGACAGGAAGAGTAAGCATCCCCTGCTTGCATGCAACACCCGTTGCTTCAATACGGCAGACATGTCACATCCGGTTACTTCCATTTCGGTTCTTTGGTTGGTTGATTCCAATGGTCTAAGACAGAATATCATTTACAATTCTGGACAATCGGATATCATAGTGCTTACAACATTATAGACAAAAACAAGCTATAAAAATTGTAGGCAATGAGTACGTGTGCACTCTATGAATATATGTACTATATGTTTTGTCCAAGCTGAAATCTAATGGGCTCACAAGTCTCTGCTCGGTCAGGTCGATTTTGTGAGACAAAACAACCATGCAGACTCGTATTTCTGGAGTGATATACAGCCAATTGTGCCTCATATGAAATTCATGAGAAATTTACATGAACTTTACATGAAAGTTCACATGAAATTTATGTGAAACGAGCACAAACATGAAATTTGCATGAATTTTTCACATGAAATTCATGTGAAGATTTTTACATGGAAGTTATGTGAATTCAGTCTCCTATGAAGGTAACTTAGAAAAATTCATGTGAAATTCATGTGAAGGAAATTTATGTGAAATTCATATGTGAAATATTTTTCACATGAATCTTATGTGAAATTTATATGAATTTTACATGAAATTTCACGTGAAATTTACATGATGCTCATTTCATATTGTTTGACAGTAAGTGTTTTGAATATACTTCCCTGACATTGTCGCCATAGCACTTTCTATATAGACATAACGTCAGACAGTGCATGAATTTTACATATTTTCATTTCCATACTTTATTAACATCGACGGCGGGTGCGGCTAGCCAACAGGGGATGCTTACTCCTCCCGGGCACCTGGTCCCACCTCTAGCTTTCTAGGGGTCCGTCGATGTTTGATTTTGTGCTCTATTGTGAGTGCTGTTGAGATTATCGTCAGGATCTTCTTTAACTCATATGAATTTCATGTGAGTCACAATTGGCTGTGTAGAAACCCTATTTTCTGCCATTTTGATGAATTAAACTGTTGTACATTGACAAAAAGAAAACATGTAAGAGAAAAAAGAATACACAATTCATTCTATTACGAAAAAATACTTTCAGATCCACATCTTTTCCTTAGCTCTCAGGAAATTTGGATGCAAATTTTGCACTGATGTAAAAGTGATTATAACCATTTTCCTCTATGCACACATACCTTGATAAAAACAGGGACACAAAATTTATATTGCTAATATTATACTCCAAGATGTATTTCATAATGAACATGTAATATCTTCCTAATCATTTAAAGTGAGCATACAATAACTTTTAATGATTATAACAGAAAGTTAAATACACACATTGAAAAATAACAAAGATGGAATTTTCGTCTTTATAAATTCTAATATTCACAATAATATATGGAATACCACAAATAAAATGAATAAGTAATGTAAAAAATTATATAAATCAACATGGTATGAAAATTTATCCAGCAAATAAACAATATGGGATACGGAATTGGGACATAAATTTAATCCGATAAAATTGATTTCAATTTCATCCATGTTCTTTGCCATAAAGAAACTTCACATTCCGTTGTATTTTTACTTGTCCCTGAAATCACAGATTTTGTATCAGGGTCACAGTAATTGCCACGACATTGAAGGGATAGCCATTCCATAACTTCTAACAGCCCATCCCCCCCCCCCCCTAGTGGCACATATTAAATTATAGCCAAAGTTTTATCATGGAGTATTTGTAATTCTGCCACTGACAGCGCACCCGGTAGATTTTGTTTGTAACGGACACGTCTCCAGTCTGTCATCGTGAAGTGATGTCATCATTTCTTCCTTGCACTCACTCAAACTCTCTCTGTCATTGCTTTACACAATGAATACGACAACATATCCGTGTATAATAAAAACGTCTGATCATTGATTCTTCACCATCCCTTTTCGATACACCCCATATCGTTATTTGGACATTGTTGTATTCCAAAGTCTCAACATTGCTAAAACGGGTGCCCTATAGCATCATATCCCACCCTGATCGTCTTTCGGTACATTTTTGGACATAATAGATTTCAATCTTTGGCCATATTACATTGTTTGAATTGAGGATCACTGACCAGGGTTTAGTATCCGAAACCTGCATACCCATGCTGCAATTTTATCTGTCTTTAAATGATGCTATTGAATTCCAAGAACCAAAAGGTAGGAATTGTTGTAACAGTTTCCCCAAGTTTCAACTGGTGAAGTGCTGTTGTTTTCCTGCAGCAGCTATAGTCCTTGAAATAAGACCTTGACATCTTTTTTTTAAAGAAATGATATCCCAAGTTGTCCCCCATCGTTGGAAACACAAGTATCCCATGTTTGACAAATCTTCACGTTGATATGTACATGCCAACTATTGTGAAATGTATACATGGACACATAAGATTAAATTACGCACATAAAAACATGTGCAAAATGTCTGTTTTTAAATCAACCAATAAGTGGTCTTAAACTTTTACCTTAAAATCTATAGGTATACAGTGTCCAGATTTTGAAATATCCTATGTACATGTCAGAATGAAGGAACGTTCGAGTTATGTTGATTTATAAAATAACAGAATAATTTATAAAAAAATTCTTCAACAAGAGCAATGAAATCTTTAAAAAATGAGATAAAATGAATGGATTTGAACATTGAAATAATATATTTTAATTGTGAAATCATTGTATTAAAATATATTCAACTGCAAATCCGCAATAAATGAATGAATATTAATCCAATAAAATTGATTTCAATTTCGTCCATGTCCTTTGGAGTAAGGAAATGTCAATATCCGTGGTAGTTTGACTGGTTTTCTTGATATTCATTGACGTGTAATTGTCACCGCATTGAAGGGCTAGCCACTCCATAACCTCTGTTAAACCATCCCCCGTGGTTGCACATGTTGGGAATATAGTCCAAGTTTTATCAGGAAGTTTATCCAATTCTAATCTCTCCGTTAATTCTTCCACTGACAACGCACCTGATAAATCTTGTTTGTTCGCCATTATGACAAACGGACAATTTCGAAGTTCGTCTTCGTGAATAGATCGCATAATTTCCATTTTGAACTCATCCAAACGGTCCTTATCAGTGCTGTCCACGATGAAGACGAGGGCTTGTGTGTTTTGATAATAATGTCTGATCAGTGGTCTGGCTTTATCCCTTGTTGATACATCCCACACCGTTATGTGGACATTATCATATTCCAAAGTCTCAACATTGAATCCAATGGTTGGTATAGTTGTCACAGTCTCACCAAGTTTTAACTGATAAAGTGCTGTTGTTTTACCAGCAGCATCTAATCCGAGGAACAATACCCTCACATCCTTTTTCCTTTTACAGAAATAATATCCCACATTAATATTCCCCATATTTCAACGTTCCTATCTCAAATAGATGTAAGATGTAGTACACACGCTTTGAACATGTATTTGTTGTTTTAAATGTTTGTCCAACCGTTTCAACTTATACATTTACAAATATACGATAAACACGTCATTTGTTGTGAAATATACATGGACACATAAGATTTGATGACGTACGTAAATAAGCTCCGGGTTGTATATAAATAGTTTGTGGTATTTAAATTGATCGAAATAAATTTTCGGACTTTTACCTTCAAGTATTCAATAAGTATGAGAAAGAGTTGCTACCGGTGGTTATTTCATTCTCTTGGATTAATTAGCGTATGAAATTTAAAACTAATAAATGCCATTTTATGATACATTATGAATATGCAACATACTGTACGAATCATGTAATATGCATAACATAGGATAAATGTTTTGGTCGACATTTAATCTATATCGCATAGGCGGATCTAGGAATTTTTCAAAGGGGGGTTGAAGATTTTGAAAGGGGGGATGTTGAATGCATACTATCAAAAGCTTCTGTTTTGCAATAATGCCTTAAAGGGTGCATTATTGACTACACAAAGATAATCTATATCTGTTTTATTATCTTTTAAAGGGGGAAGAGATTTTAAAATATGGGGGTTTCAATGCACAAATTTTAACATTTCCGGTGCAATTCTAAAATCTAAGTACATTAATAAATATCTGGCGAGCGGTAGCGAGCCAGGAAATTTTAGCAAAATATTGAATTATCAGAAAATACTTTCTATACACTCTATCATTAACAAGTACATGTAATAATATTCTATATAGTTTGAATTAAATGTCTTCATGTACGTTGATGAAGTAATATGTGTAAAGGATGGATCAGAATAGCTAAAATATTCAGAAAGTCTATAACGAACTGGCGAGCGGTAGCGAGCCAAAGAAAATTTTTGAAAAATTAACGAAAAATTGTAGATTTATGGTACAAAATATTGCTATTTTAAACAATGTTAATGCATCATAAAATTCTGTGACTGAAAAGTTGGGGGGGGGGGGGGGGGGGGGGGGGCACAAACATGGTTGTGCATGTGCCCCCGCTGCCCCTTTCTCCTACGCTTGTTAAGTGAACACAATTTTCTACTTATAACTAAACACGCATCGGAGCAAAGATTATTTTATAAGCCTCAAAACTTCAACATTATAATATTCAGGCTTCAGGTCACAAATGTTGTACACCTTTGTGTTGAAAGCTTGTTAAGTAAGAAGGACAAAGATTAAGTTTTTTTTTATATAAGCTCTCTCTCTCTCTCTCTCTCTCTCTCTCTCTTCTTCGTTTTTTTTTTTTTGGTTTTTTTTTTGGTTTTTTTTTTTGGTTTTTTTTTGGTCGGACCAAAGGGGGGGGGGGGGGTTGCAACCCCCTTATCCACCTCGCTAGATCCGCCAAAGTATCGTCAATTTCAATTTTGATTTCAAAAGTCGCTGGTTTGAGTATGAGCTCGGACGGACGGACGACCAAATTTAGACCACCAAATTTAGTTTGCAGGTTAGAACAACTATCGCTTCATATTTCACAAGACTTTTCCCTTGGTAACAAAAGTTTGGACCTTTTGACCTTTTCTTCGAGTTGAATCTTTTGTTAGATAGAATTTTGATAATACATGAGGAATATTATGAAAATAAAAAAATAGAGGGGAGGGGGGGGGGGGGGTTTGTAAGCATTTCTTTAAAGACAAATACTCAATAGCGGGGGACCACAATTCTTTGATTTTTGAAGTTGTTTTGTCTGATCATGATGTAAGCGTTTCTTTAAAGACAAATACCCCAAAGCGGGGGACCACAATTCTTTGATTTTTGAAGTTGTTTTGTATGATCATAATGTAAGCATTTCTTTAAAGACAAATACCCAAAAGCGGGGGACCACAATTCTTTGATTTTTGAAGTTGTTTTGTCTGATCATGATGATCAGACAAAACAACTTCAAAAATCAGAGAATTGTGGTCCCCCGCTTTTGGGTATTTGTCTTTAAAGAAATGCTCACAACCCCCTCTATTTTGCTTTTTATTACATCCGTGTGGATGTTTTCCAGTGTAGGGATATCTGGCTGAAGATCATTTTCACACCTTTACAGGACAGCTTTGATTCTTTCAGAGGTATAATGAGTTGTTTCACCTCAATTGAACAAAAAGACAGATCAAAGCTAATTTTGCCATAACGAATCAACCTTTGAAAAAGTATGGATGAAGTTGAGGCCTTTCTCTGCTCCATTGCGAATCCCCCCCCCCCATTTGTAGTCACAGATTTCCATTCATAATCATAAAATCATGTGCAAATAAATCGAAGTTTTCAAGAATTTCATGATAAGAAACTGCTTCCAAAACTAAAATTGGTACTAAATAAGCACAAAAGTACAATGAATTCTTTTTATCCTCCTCCAAACTTAAAAGAAAAAGAAAATAAGATTCGTAGCTTCTGTGTAGTTGTTATAAGACTGTATAACCTTGTGCGTGTTTATTCTGCTGTAATTACTTGAATGTAATCATGTAGGAGATATTTCCTCACTCTTCTATAAAGAAGAATCGTTGTTCAGGAGTTAAAGATATAGGGGACATGGTATAGTCATGATAATTGTGTAAATCTTCACTAAAAAAATGGAAGCAGGACCAGGTGCTTTGAAGGATAGAGCGTCCTCTGACTGCACGCAACACCGAATGCCAAATAGAAACGTGTCAAATCCGGTAAAATTCAACATCTAAAAAAAAATCTATGTATTCAACCATTGCACTGATACTTTTGCGAAGTCGTTTGTTACTAGTTTATCAGCTGTTTAGATAAAGATGTTAGGGATTTGTTGTTCTGTATTACGAAGGCGTTGTGTGTTCAAGTAGCCTGTACTGTGCTGAAGCAAGTTCATCCAAAAATAATAAATGATTTCATCATACGTTATATTTATAACAAGGTATCATGATCCAGTCTTCTCTTTAATGCCGATAAGATTTGAAAACTAAGTCTGGTTGACGACCATAAAGAAAAGGATTGAGATTATGTGCCCGGGACGATTAAGCATCGTCCGCATGTCTTATTACCCCACTTCTCGAATCAATCTAATTCAACTCTTCAACATAATATATGAGGATAATAATAATTTTATGGCTTTATTATTTACAGAATTATTTTATTGCACATTTATGAATTGCAATGTGTATGGCATATTACGTACATGTATATGACAGCACATTATTTTTTTTAACTTGATCATAATTGGATCTTCCACTTGTCCTTCAATGCGAGAGCATACCATACATGCTTTCAGGAAATTACAGCATAAATAACATGTGTCTCTGCAAAATCTTATTTGATACCTTCAGCAATATAACATAAAAAGAATATATGTACCATAAAATAACCTTGAAATAAATGTTAACCTGAATATCTCTTTACTTCCTGTTCACGTCACTGCGTTCAATACAAACAGTTATCGTCATTGCTAGCTCATTTATTTTCTGGATAAAGAGTATTTGTATATCAAAATGACAAAAAAAAAAAAGAGAAAGATTTATTTAAAGCACTACATGCAAAAATGTTGCATACATTATCACAAGTTTTTATTTTTTATTGGAAATGATTCAAAGCTATACTAGTACAACAATAAACTCCATCTAAATGTATCAGTTCTATTTTCAATATATCACGCCTGAATATACATGCGTCAATTCCATTTCTCTCCTATATTGTCAGTCCAGCAGAAAAGAACGCATTTTAAGCGCACACTTCTTGCAGAAAGCAATATCCTCGTAACCTTTATCAATCTGCTTTCCTTCTTCAGAATCTTTGGTCTTTTTATGGTTTGTAATCCAATCCAAAACATCAGAAAAGCCTTCTCCTGTTAGTGCACTTGTTTGGAAAACAACCCACTTCTTTCCTCGGGCAGCTTTTATATTCTGTAAATCTAATCTTTCGACAATTTCATCTTTTGTCATGGCGCCCGGGACATCTTGTTTGTTTGCCAGAATAACGAACGGACAATTCTTCAGGCTCTCTTCCTCCATAACTCTTTCCAGTTCCTCTTTAACCTCCGAAAAGTTCTCTTTGTAGCTACTGTCGATGACAAAAACCAGAGCGTCAGTGAACCGATAGTGATACCGGTAAAACACCCGGATGTCTTCCCGAGCACCGACATCCCAAATGACGATGTGTTTGTCACTATGTTTTATGTTCTCGTAGGTTTGGCTTATCGTGTGCTCGGTCTCCACAAATTCATCAAGTTTGAGTTTGTACAATATAGTTGTTTTTCCAGCCGAGTTCAAACCTTGCATCAAGATCCGCAAAGGTCTGCGTTTAGAACCTATTTGGTTACCCATTTAATTTGAATTTTTTTCTCGCATAAGAAGGAACGAGACTCAGTATATATTCTGTTGATACTACTGAGCGCTAAAAATAGCGTTACAGTAGACGTTTGAATTCTATTAATAGCTGTTCTATTTCTATTCCCATCAGTGACTAAAATATGATTGTATATTCAAAATTTGTTTATTTGATTCAACGAAATACATAAGAAGTTATACAACCTTCTATAAATCAACAGAGGTTAACACACGATTTTTTATAAATATACACCATACAAGTGCATGATAATTATGCAAATACTCGAATGATAATAATACATCTGACATACATTTTACATGCTAATTTATGATAAAATCCGGAATGTTCCATCTAAATTACAATGTCTTACCCTACATTGTATTATTACAAAAAGAAGTTTCCGTTCATTAATGCACGATACATCTGATACTTGTATACTGGGAAGGGGGGGGGGTTGAGATATCTGTCGCGAAAAGAAGGTTATTTTTGTCAAAGACCAGCACATATTTTAATCATTGATTCAAGTAAAAAGAAAATTTCTTTTCAACTTATCACGAAACCAGTTGATTTCCTTTAGAGATGTGCATAACTTTAATGACAGATGAAAAGATGATAAATTTATGAAAAAAAAAAATTAATAAAAATAAATAAATAAATAAAAATAAATTAATACAGATACTCCTTCTGAGATCAATTAAGGCCTACATCTATTTTATGTATAGACGGATTAAACAAGACACTGTGTAACTGTTAATTTGATCTTTGGGGGATATGGTGACAAAACATTTTGCCATCACGATCCTATATATAAACTCAAAGTAGTACTTTCGTAAAGTTGGGACAAACTTTTCTTATCATGTTATATGTATGTATTAAGAGCAGTGGGACTAGATGGTAATTTCTGTTAGGGCTCTTTTTCATATACATGTAAATAGGAAATTTTCATTCATTTTAATTTAATATTTTTTTTTGTTCAACATTTTCAATAGGAAAACGAAATTGAAAGAGGAATAATAAGCAACTAAAGGCATTTCTGCACGATGCACTCTTTAAATCGATACACATTTTCTAAGCAAAATTTGTTTTCACAAACAAAAAACACCCTCCCCCCAGCCAGCTATCAGAAGGACCGTGCATTGCATGTATGATATAATAAAAATATGAAGAAAAAGAGAACGGATCGAACCAATCGATTCATCACATCTTTTACTAAAATTCTTCATTTAATCCAACAAAATGGATCGCATTTTGTTAAAAGCTTTCATAAAGAAAGTCATGTCCATACTACTTTTAGATATTGCTTCTTCACTATCTGTACTTTCTGTTTTCTTTTTAACTGGAACTGTTTCTTGTTGATTTGTCAGCCAATCTAACGCCTCGTAAAGTCCGTCACCATTTTTGGCAGATGTTGGAAAAATGGCCCATTTCTTTTCTCTAAAACACTTCATATGTAGTTCTAATTTATCAACGATTTCGCTTTCTTTCATTGCACTTGGAATGTCCTGTTTATTCGCAAGGATTAGCAAAGGGCAGTCTCTCAGTTCGTCCTCTCTCAAAGACCGCTCCATTTCTTTTTTTGCGTCGCCTATTCTGTCACGATCGGTGCTGTCAATGACGTAAACCAGCGCGTCCGTATTCTGATAGTAATGTCTATAGAGGGGCCGTATTTTGTCCCTACCCCCTACATCCCAAGCTGTAAGAGAAACGTTCTTATAATCCAAAGTCTCAACATTAAATCCTATGGTTGGAATTGTCGTAACTACCTCGCCAAGTTTCAGTTTATACAGTAGAGTAGTTTTTCCTGCCGCGTCTAAACCTTGTATCAAAATTCGCATTGGCTTTTTCCGACTGCAGAAATATTTTCCTATTTTGTTTCCCATATTGCTGTAGTTTCAGCACCAGAAACCGCAATCTTCTGTAGTAACAGCTTCGGAATACATACATTTATTAGATCGATCAGTTGTACACATTGTTTGTTATGACAAGAACTTGGACACGCTGGAGATATTGACGTACTTTAGAACTTCGTAAACTACCTAGACTTTTCGTTCTTCTATTTTTAGTTCGTTTCCTTAGAGTTATCTTTCTTTGCCTATCATACTAGCATTTGAACCAAGTTGGTCGATCCCCGATCTCTGTACATAGTTTTCAAGCGCGCGTTTCTAGAGGGGTAGGGGGTGGGGTGGGGTGGGAATAAAAATCTTCTGGAGTGAGCCAAAGCAATAAGAATTTTCCTTGTTTTTTAAAAGTACTAGTATAACTTTTTTTTTCGACATCAGGGGTTTGAATGCAACTGACAGGTAGGACCCTCTCCCTGGTAAAAAAATCTATATCATCCAATGCCTTCAACCACTGATTAAAAGTTATAGACCTCTGGTCTTGGAAAAAATTGAGTAGATAGTTGATAAACCAAAAGAAGGTACATGTAGGTGAAATGACAATTTTGAAATTTGTAATTTGTGAAGGTATAGAAAATGTTTTGAAGAAAATCTAAAGCAGCAGCATAATCTGGAAAAAAATGATACTGAATTTTGTAACCAAAAAAAAAAAAAAAAAAACGAAAACAAAAAAAAAAAAAAAAAAAAAAAAAAAAAAAAAAAAAAGAGAGCGAAAAATCCCCAAAACCATAACAAGAAAGAAATGTACACAGGGGCGGATTCATTAATGCGAAAGGCATTGGCCATGATGGGGGCGTAAAATATCGTAGGGTGAAATTAATACTAAATTTTAGAGATTTTTTTTGTAATGGGAAGAAGGAATCTTCGAAGCTTTTTAAAAAATATTTTATAATATATGTAAGGTTTAGGTTCAACTTAAGGAAGCTGTAGTAAATGTCCTTATTAGTCCAATTGTCGAAATAATACCGAAATAAAACAGATTGATAATTAATTCGTGATCATCATACAGGGATTCGACTCTTTAGTGGATTGATATACTAGTGGGTTCCTATGCGTCCATTTTAAATGAGGAGTAACTATAATTTTTTTCATTTAACCATTTACACTGTTGAGAATCAATGAATAACTCATTCTCTCACTCAGTGACTCTTTCTGTCAGTAGACTTGCTCTTGGATGAAACTCCCCTTCTAAAAGCCTTTTTACAATGGATTAGTTTTCAGATTAAGTTCTTCTCCATATGTACAACGAGGGCTGATTGATATGTTGTGAGCCTCGTATTGATGAATTTAAATTTAATCGGACATTTTTTTATTATTTTGCTACATAATTCCCTTCAGTATCTATACACTCTTGCCACCGGTGTTTAAGGGCCTCAATACCACTTTAAAGAATTCCTTATCTTGAGTGGTGAGTGACAAAACGCCATCAACTGCAAGTATGTCGTCATCATGAAAGTGGGTGCCAGAAACAACTGCTTTCTGTTTTGGGAATAGATGAAATTCTGATGGAGCAAGATCAGGTGAATAAGGCGATCCATTCTCAATCAAAGTAAAGCCACAGTCATGAATGGCAGCCATTACAGTGGCAGACTTGTGAACAGGAACATTGTTCTGATGGAAAACAGTTACAACACACCTTTAACTAGTGAGCTTTCTATGGCGTTTAAGTTTAATATTTTCCATAACTGTGTCAGAAGTGAAGCATAGTATGTGCCATTGATTGTTTGTCCTTTTTGGAGATGATATATCAGCAGAATACCTTCTGCATCCCAGAAAAAAGAGGCTCACAACATATCAATCAGCCATCGTAGGTCCACCTCTGGACGAATCTAATTATATTCACATTATCCGACTTTAAAAAGGTGTAATTTTCTGCTTTGTTATATAAATACTATTCAAGTACGTTGTTGATATTTGATGGTATTCTTACAATATCCATTCAAAAACACATAAGGTTTGAATGCGATGTCAGTGTTGCAAGCAGATATTCTACTTGTCTTATATAATGAGATGTTTTCATCTTTCAAAATTAAAAAATGAAGAAAAATAATTTAGAAACTCAGAGGAGTCCTTTTGATGAGACTTGCGTGGCTGCACCCACAAATGTACAAATCAACTGACCAAGATTTTTGTTCTAGCTTTTCCAATTCCTAGTGTTTCATCATCAGATAATACATATTCAAGTACTGCCCTGTAGACAATAATTAACATAAAGATTAAAGAGAGACATCTATATCATACGGAAGCATAGAGGGGACATGTGCAATTTTTTTATTATCTCGTGGCCACGAAATAATAAGTCGTGGCCACGAGATACTAAGTCGTGGCCATGACATAATAAAAAAATTGCGCACGTCCCCTCCATGCTTCCGTAATATCAACTCGCATACATCAAGTTTATTTAAATAAAAAAACTACAACAAATCCCCTTTAACATTATTGCAGGGACATCTACCTTTTTCTCACGCTATAACAACGTTTATTCACAGGAGCTCGTTGCCAACGATCCACAAGAGTATCCACCCCTACTTTCCTTATATAAACTTTGACTGTAGAGAGATGGGAATGGGCGGGTGTCAATGATGGTTAAAGAACATATTAAATGTATATAAGCTAAGTTAATTGATATTGTGCTTTAAAATATCTCGGAAATGAATAAATGAATGACAAATGAATGAATGAATGAATGAATGAATGAATGAATGAATGAATGAATGAATGAATGAATGAATGAATGAATGAATAAATAAATAAATAAATAGATAGATAAATAAATAAATAAATAAAAGTTTACCTTCGGTCGTTGAATTATCGAATAATGTGATGGAGAACGTGAGATTGCTCATTGAGCTCTTTTATTGTACCTTTCATGCCCATGGAATGGATACCTGTAATAAACGATAAGGCCACTGAAGAAGATTAAAGTCTTAACTTAAGGTGTCGGATATATCAAACTATTTCGGACTGAGAATACCCTGCATATAATGGTACAACTCGTTGGAATAAGAATATAGTAATGCACTATCTCGGAGAAAAGGATTAAAGGGAGAGATTATGTAACGGATAAAAATAATTTTCTAACCACAATTAGTTTTTTCGGATATGATTATATTTTTAAATGATTTCTTATTTCTTGTAAATCTATCAGGAATAAGTCTTAAACTTTGTCTACCGTCTCTTGAGAATAGGCATTTTTATTTTTTTAGTCATTTTTAAAATAACTTTAAAACGATGGAATGAAACCCATCGCTTTATTCATTTAGAATACGTTTCATTTATTTTCTCTCGTCTCTTGGATCACCATTTCAACGTCTTACTTCCATAGGTAAATAATTACTGTTACTTAATACTGCATACGTAACCCCCGAAACCAGACTAAAAACTTCAAAACACACAACTGAGACGTAATATTTTCTGTTTCCCTACTCCAGTAAATTTCTTAGGGAGAAAAAAAAATTATCAGTTCTTAAGTGATGCTATTGAATTTGAAAACGTTTATAATAACATCAATAGCCATCTAATACCTCAGCGACACCAAGAAGCCTATATCGATACATGTAAGCATAGCTTTAATGTAGCTATGCAGGATAGTGTTGCTGGCTATTTTATCGATATCCTTTTTGGGTACTTGATCATACTTTTTATATTGCTTACTATCCTTTATCAGTCTTCCTGCTACATACATGTATAAAGTTACGTCACATTTGGTACGGTATCTGACGGAAATACATCAAGACATAGAGGCATTTTCATGGAAATGACGTAATTTAAGAATGTATTCTCAATTCTCACCGTCTCAAATGTTCAAGTTCAAGTTCAATTTATTCCGATAGTCCAACTAAATCGAATACAGAATACAATATATACAAATTTTCAAATCGTTCATGGCAATATGAATAACACCATACGTTATTACTAATTACATGTATTATAACTAATTTAAAATAGAAAAAATATTATTAAGGAGGACAGACTTTTGAATTAATAATATTGATAAATTTACATAATTTTCGTAATCTTGAAATATCTTTTTCTGTAAATAGATTCCTAAATTTAAATAACATTAACTCTTGTACAAAAATAATTTCCTAACAATAATTTTCTATCATTAAGTAGAGAGAGACATTCTAAAATATAATGAAACTCATCACCTAGTGCATTTGATGTACATAGATTACAATACCTTTCATGTCTAGCAATATTTGACCATCGACCTGTTTCGATTGGTAGTTTGTAATTTGAACATCTAAATCGACACATAATGTTTCTGTCTTTACCTTTCAACCCATCTTAATAATTTTCAAAACCAAATTCTTGCTTAATCAATCTGTAATTTATACCTCTTGATGACTTTTCTGTTTCTGACTTCCATTTTTGTTTAAATTGAGTGAAACAAACCATTTCTTATCAAACATTGCAAAATTATGAGAAGTAACTCTTTACATAAAAAAGACGAATATAGATGCTATACCTTTCTTTACAAAGGTTTATCGATTAACCTACTTTCTAATGAACTTTGTTGCGACCGATTTTTGTCCAAGGCCAATCTCTATAATCATAAAGATCTCTAATAAAACATATGTTTTACATACCTTAAGATTTGTTTTATTTCTAACATAGACGGGACTCGAAGGGAAGTCCTCGACTTTGGGGCACAGGCTCCATAAACTTGGATGATATTTGCCTTTACCAAAAACAGCAAACAAAACATCCTCTAAAGCGTGACATTTGATACTTATAACTCATCGAAATCCAATACGATTTCAGTGTTTATATCAAAATGCAAATTTATTTGACCATATAATTATGAGAGGTCAAGTGCTATGTTACATAAAGTTGCGTTCATAAAAAACATCGGCTTAGTCTGAGTCTTTTAAATTTAAGTATTTCTGTTCTTCGTTGCTGAAGCGGTAGTAATAATTGAGATTTAGCATTCAAGCTTAGAGAAAACAGACACGATGTCACAAAAGGTTAGTGACCATTTTAATTTAGACAGTAAATGAATTAATTGAGTTAAGGAAGATCCTTACGACAATCTCAACAACACCACTCACAATAGAGCACTAAAAAAGAAACATATATCTAACTTTATTCTACTGGATTTTCTGTTACAAAATTTCTTGAAATTTCTAAAACGTGGGTCCTGTAGCATCATATCCCGCCCATTCTGCTGCGTCTTTTGGTACATTTTTGAACATAACAATTTTCATACTTTTTGGCCATATTACATTGTTTAGACTGAGGATCACTGACGAGGGTTTAGTACCCGAAACGTGCATGTCTGGTCCATGCTGTAAATTTATCAGTTTTGAAATGATGCTATTGAATTTAAAGACGTTTAACATAGTACGAAATTATGTATTATGTTTTCAAATTGGAAATAAAATAAAACATCAATTCATTGTTTACCTGGACAGTTATGTTTGAAATTCGATACGCATAAATCACTTTATGCCGTACTTTAAGGAAGAAGTATTAGAAGTATATGGACACTTGATTATGCCAAGTCTTCCCTTCATATATGTTATTCTTAATTTGTGAATATCAGGGTGTTTTATTTAATAATATTTCAAGGTTAGAGTTTTTACTGCTAATAGATTCAAGGATTCGATAATGCGGTCTTCAATGATGAGGGATTTGAAAACAAGGAACCAGTGAAGATCCCTGAGAAAGAGGTAAGGTCTAAGTTAGAAGATAGATAAAGGAATGTAATGATACATCATGTGTTATAGACTTCATGTAAGACTGAAGGAAAAACTTTCCACAAATTAATCATAAGTCTCTATTGCTTTTACAACAGAAAGAAGACATATGAACAAAGAAGTACTTTACATACTTTGAATAATCCACCTGTTATTTAAACATACAGTGTATACTAATTGAATGGTATGTAAAAGATCTCCAGCAAGATAACTTTGCATTGGATACAGCGGAATATACACGCAGAGTTGTAACAAACAACAAACATCAGGCAAATCAACTTAAACATATCATCACATAGCAACAACACCGCTTGACGTAAATCAAAGGTTTATCCGAAAGTTGCACCTGTCGAATCTAGCTTGTTAGATGTTGAGGCCACAGTCATGGCTAAAAGAGAAATATAGAATTATATAGGATATTGCATAGGAAATGAAGAGCTTGTGACTAAATCCCTGTGAAATCAACAGTAATTGCATTAATAACAACAGTTACTATAATAATAACGCGGAGCTGACTTTGGGCGGCAATCTGCTTTTCAGCAGGTGAGAGCCTAAAGTCGACGCCAGGTGCACATTGACTTTCCTTGGTGTTTTATTCTTAAACACCACAGACAGTACACCATACACTGACAATGACATATCTAGTATAAGAAATAGAACATTGAAGAGTATATGACAAATATGGATAATGACCATATCCCTGTATACAGCACAAAATCGATAATTCAGAAAATCAGAAACCGAAGGCATACAAAATCAGGATAAAACAGGAACCAAAGGAAACAAACAAAAACCTCCACCATATGAAAAGGAGCGAACTCCAGATATGGGAGTGAGACCAAGTGTCCAGGAAGAGCAAGCATCTCCTGCTTGCATGCAATACCCGCCGCTTCAATTCGGTAGAACTGTCACATCCGGTTACTTCCATTTCGGAAGACGTAGAGTACAATCTTTGGTTGGATGGTTAAAATGGTCTATGACAGAATATCATCCACCATTCTGGAGAGTGGGACATCATAGTGTATGACGAGTTCCCCATTTCGACCGTAGAACTTCCTCAGTGACGATGTTAGTCGGACACAAACATATCCCTGTCTGAGAAGCTTATCTGAAAGACGCCTAGCTCTCAGAACAAAATCCGTATATTTGGTACTTGCTCTGGCATAGCGTATCAACTGAGATATGAACACGCCATAAGCTGGCGATGAAGGGGTGTTGCTACTCAGAAAAGGAAAGTTTGTAATGCTGAAATTGAAGTCGTCACGTTTGTCATAGAGTGAGGTGTTCATGTGATCATAAGTGTCGTAGGACAACATTATGTCCAAATAGGATGCTAAATTATTTGTCTCTGTAGTTTCTTTGACTTCAAGCTCTGAAGGATAGATACTGCTCAGGTAATCCGTGAATTTTGGATTATTGATGGACAACACATCGTCTATGTATCTGTAAGTGAAGTTGAAGTCAGAAGCTAAGTATCTTTTCCCATCAGAGACCAAAGATTGAATGAATTCAGCTTCGTACGAGTAAAGGAAAATGTCGGCAAGGAGTGGGGCACAATTGGTCCCCATTGGAATTCCGACAATTTGCTGGAAGACCTTTCCTCCAAACACCACAAAAATGTTGTCGATTAAAAAAGTTTAACATCTGAATAATATCTGTTTCAGTGTACTTATTTTCAGAATCGGACTTTTCTTTTACAAAGTAGGTTTTGTCGAAGTTCACAACAATAAATTTGTATTTGCGATTACCGTGTCCGCCGACCCATGGTCCTGGTAAGGCTCGAACCACCCACCTTTCGGTCGCTGGCTCGACGCCTTTACCACTAGACCAAGGCGCCTACCTTCCTTGGTCTTTATGCCTTCGCGCCGACCTTTGTCCTTTATGCCTTCTAGTGCATGGAAATTAGTTTGGAATTTTCTTCACGTAGGTATAGAGTTAGAACTCTTCGACATTATTGATTGTTTGTTGGATGACATTCGTAGTTTGCTGTTATCATATCATAATTGAATTATTCCTTATTCCATATTTTTGGATGAAATTCGTATTTTGCTTTTATCATATTATCATTCCTTTATCTATTTCATCTTTTATTTACTTTGTTTCTTTGATCTCTTTGAATAATGTAAAAACAAATATTCACAGCTATTTCAAAAGACATCCGAATAAAAGGAATTAAAATCAAGACGAACGATATCCGAAGATATCCGAAGAACTAATAGAAAATTCGAAGTATGACATGAACCAACTAACATATCAGTTTACACGTAATTTGATTTTTTTGATACAATCACTTTCCTCTTTGCGCAGAAAAACTGGAATAAAAACACTGATCATCGATCTAGCCATATGTTCGGTTGGGGTTCTTTTGGCAAAGGGTAAGTGGAAACTTTTTTTTGCCGAACTAATGATATTGAATTTAATACCAATCTTCTTATGTTATGGAACAGTGTATGGGAAATTCTAATATGACTTGATTCTTTTTCCCTATTAAGACAACAAACGCGAGCCGGGCTCTATTCTCCAATATCGGCCCTATAGCGATAAGCCACGCCTACCCATTTTCTGAAAACAGATAAACCGGCAGGAACTGGTTTTTACCAAGAATCGATTTTGTCGTAAGGTCCAAGTTTGGTCATCATTAGAATAGAAATAAAAAAATGACAAGCCGGGCTCTATTGTCCCATAATGCCCTCGCGTCCTCAGCCAATCACATTTATCACCTCGCCGCTGGCGCGGCTCGGTAATAAATGTGATTGGCTGAGGACGCTCGGGCATTATGAGACAATAGAGCCCGGCTTGTCATTTTTTATTTCTTAAATATTGTACAAGTCTATGACGTATTGGACGAGATGCCGAATCCTTCTTTTATACATATCATCGCCAACATGCAGGCGCAATGGCCTTTATGACGTAATTGACTATTTGACGTTATTGCACGTGGTTTTAACCTAACGTCCAATACGGCTGAACTGTCCAATACGGTCCTTCTGGCGTCCAATTTGGTATTCTAATGAGATAAAGAAGATCCTGACGACAATCTCAACATCACTCACAATAGAGCACAAAATTGAACATCGACGGACCCCTAGCAAGCTAGAGGTCAGGCCAGGTGTCCGGGAGGAGTAAGCATCCCCTGTTTGGCTAGCCGCATTTGCCGTCGATGTTCACGCCGCACGAAAATGAACAATATCTGTCTGAGGTTATATCTTTAAAGAAAGTGCTATGGCGGCCATGTCAGAGAAATTCATTTAAAACACTTACTATCAAAGCCCTCGCGGAGAACTCTAAGAGACGATCGAGTTTTCGAACAATTTTATTTGATTAGAAATCTATATGTGTTATTATAAGAAATATTCATACTTCTAAACCCGATTCAATGAATAAAGGAGGGATAATTAATTCGATCTTCTTTTAGTACACCATCAACAGTCTGTTTAATCGTTTGTTTTCGTATTTGTTATTGAATTGCGTTGTTTTGCTTTTGTTCTCTTGTCGGTCAAGCGTTATATAATAAAGCGTTGCATAATAATACTTAGTTAGATATCTCATGAACAGTGGGCTGATTTTAATGGCTGATAATTACTATAAACTATGTACTTTCTGAAAGATTAAAGTTGCCATTGTCGAGATATAAGTCTCTCGATGCTAGAATTCAAAGAACAAATGACTTTTGAAGTAAAGAGTGTGTTATATTTTCTATATGATATGTACAAAATTTAACACGAGATCTTTTGTTGGATTTTGTTGTTTTCAGAACACTAAAGCCTTTCAGAAAATTTACATTTTATAGTACATGTACCTTTAACATCAGGAATATAAATTACCATACTTTACAATGGAGGTAATTGAATCACTATGTGAATAGATTAGAATATTTCTTTCAGAGGGAAAGGATGTTACAAATAAAACCACAAACACTCAAATACACCGAAATAATAGGGCCGAAAATTTGTGTATTTGAGTGTTTGTGTTTTTATTATTATGCGAGTAAATCATAATTTTAAAAAAGATACATCAATCTACTCTTGATATTTTCATTTTTAGGTAACATGTACATGCTGTCAAAAAAAAAATGAAAATTGACCTTCTTTGTACAAGGGATACCTTAATCTATTACTGATAGTTTCCTTTTTCTACATGTAGGTTACATTGCTGCAACAAAATGGCCTTCTTTGTTGCATATGTCTTTGTCTTATGCTTCATAGAGGGTCTTGGTGTCAACGGTATTGCCAGTGCTGCTATTCCGTCCATTGAGAAACAGTACAAGTTGTCATCGACAAAGTCCGCCCTGATTTCCAGCGGCTATGATATTGGTGCTCTTTGTGTGGTGCTATTTATAAGCTTCATTGGCAGTAGGTACCACAAACCAAGGCTGATAGCTGCAGGGTCCCTGATAATGGCTATAGGATCCCTTCTCTTCATGGTGCCACATTTTGCAGAGGAATATACATATACTGATTAGTTTTATTCTGTGATTCTCTAGTCATTTATTCAAATGTTTATTTAGGTTGATTATTAAGGATGCACAAGAACTTATCAAATTGTTTTATAAAAAAGAATCCAAGACTTTATCAAATGATTCATTTGCACGCCATCATGAAACACGCTATGTAAATCAATTTAATATCCTAACGTAATATTAGCTAACTTCACTTCAGAAAAACTGTATGAAAAAAGATAAATTGTGTTAAGATAAATTGAATGATTAATTTCTTCCTCTTTGTTATTCGTGTTTTTCTTCATGACCTTTTCATGATTTTCTAAACATGATAAATGTTACAGTTTGAGTAAAGACAATTAGGCATTTCAATATTCGTATCTTTATTATTGTCAGAATCCTCAACGGAATCGTCGTCATCTAGATTATGCAATGGGACAACGTCATCTACAGAGGAAGTTCCATCTACCTGTGAATCCGGAGACAGCAAGTACCTGTTGGTTTTTGTATTAGCCCAAGCTTTTCATGGAGTGGGCTTCAGTCCAATGTTCACCCTTGGTACTGTCTACATAGACGAGAACGAGGCTCATAATCTCGCTTCATTATACATTGGTATTATTACTCTTATGTATTAAGGTCGTTATGGGTAATAAGGGAAAAAAAGATAAACTTATTTCTAATTTTGTATAAAAAAGACATTTCAAATATACAGAAATAGTCTGACAGTAAGTAAAGTATATGAACTCATTGATATTTGACAACATATTCATGGTAAGAATTGAAAGATTCAACACTATTTTCCTCATTTGAACAGGTCAAAATCAGTTACCTAGCATCTCACGTCTGCATATACTACGCTCTTACCTACTGAACTGAAGCGAAATATACATTTTGTTGTTTATATACTTTTATACACCTCCATTAAAAAAAACCCTCTTTAGTGTGAAGGCGACAGCAAAATATAACTCGGGAATGTCTTTAATTGCAAGACTTCATACAACGTATTTTAGTTATAAACAACACTCGATAAATACTGTAAACGTGATTATTTTCGCTGGGGAAAATTTGGCGATTATAACATCAATACGTTTCACGTGGGGAAAATAATTCGCGATAAAAAAATGTTTTCCCATTGTAAGAATGCAGCGGGGATATTTTAGCGCGTGGGGAAACTTTTGCGAAATCCCTCCATTCACGAAAAACGCAAAATTACATCCAAGCGAAAATTTCCATGTTTACAGTATATTCTTAACCTCAAAATATTATTCTGGCTATGGGTTTGACTTTGACTCACTGATTGCTCCCGTTTTTTGTATCACTTCCATTTTATTCTAACCCTTCTTCTCAAGGTTTGACATATGCTGCTGCGGGATTAGGTGTCGCCACTGGATTCTTCATCGGGGGACAATTCATTGGAAAATTATTTATTGACTTCGACAGAAAGAGGTATATTTTAAAAACTTATACGATGTCCAAACGTTATTTAAAAGTCCTGGGTCAGAAATTCATTTGAACGCTCTTGAGTTGAATATGATACCCTATTGATTATATAGTTTATTTCTTTCTGTTTTTCTAAGTTTCACAAATATGAAAAATTAACATTTACATCTTCAAAATATTTTATATAAACTAATACATGTTTACTTCTAATGAATTGTGTAACATTTTCCTTTACAGTGTAGATTTTGATTCCTCTGACCCTCGATGGGTAGGTGCTTGGTGGTGTGGGTTCATAATAACAGCTGTAGGTTTCTTGCTGGTGGCGATCCCAATATCATGCTTCCCCAAAGCTCTTCCCGGTGAGTCAATATTGTTTCATATATTCTTATCAGTAAACGAGAGGTATGTTTCCCCAGCAGTTTGAGTTTCTGCGTCGCAATTCTTCTTTGGTTAACAATATATAAATAAGGTAAAGAAGATTCTGACGACAATCTCAACAACACTCCCAATAAAGCGCCAAATTGAGCATCGACGGACCCCTAGCAAGCCAGAGGTGGGACCAGGTACCCGGAAGGAGTAAGCATCCTCTGTTTGGCTAGCCGCACCTGCCACAATAAGACTCGGTTGCACTTTCCGCTGCAAAACATCAAAACCCACTCTATGTGAAAACACCGATTAGACATGCAGAAAAAGAGACATTATTTTAGTTATAGGGTTTGTCCCTGTCATACTTCCTACTCAAAGTAGGTGTGTAAATTTGTATATTAGTATATTTACACACCTACTGAGAGGAAGTATGACAGGTATAAACCCCATAACGAATTGATCATGACGAACCATTTTCTAACGTGCTCTGTGTAATTTTTGACGTCTGAAAATTTAGTTTTCTACCTCGACGTCAAGGTAGGACACCATGTGACCGTAATACTGCGACGTCATTGGCTGAAATTAATACGAGGCATTATAAAAGGAAAAATAACATTTAATACGATATCCGAATACAAAAGACCAATGGGCAATTGATGTCGACCAAGGACGGTCATCTGCGTAGTTAGCAACAAATGGTGTTGCATCCTCGCACTTGTCGGATTACCCAGTGGTCTCGAAGAACGCACAACCTTTGTGTACCAAACGCCTCACTGTAAGATGACCGAACGGAAGAAGATAAATTATCTTGTTTTATTATTTCACAGGAATGATGACTGTTTGAACCTTGTTTTTATATACATCATAGTGTTCAAGTTCTTAATACAATCAGAAAACATCTTGGAAATATTTTTTCTCATTATAATAATCACTTCTCATTCGAGGTGAGACATAATTTTATGTTATTTTTAGATACGGAAAAGTATAAACAAGCTAATGACGTGGACATGGTGCAGGACAAACAGTCCGCCAGCATCCTCACACGAGTCGTTTTTAACTTCAAATCATTCTCTAAAGCCCTCCTTCGTTTGGTAAGTATGAAATATTCCGCTTCGCATTTTGTTATTATTTCATGACATGCCTTCTCTCGATAAAGGGTTGTTTTTCTGTTTTTGCTTTCAATTACATTGGTTAATGCAGGCAGTTCATGGAATACATTCAGTACAGCACCAAGTGTTGCATACACCAATGCAAAACAAAAGCTTTAAAACAACAATCCTTCCATGTATGTTTTCATATGGGAGTTCGCTTCATATGGTAGAGGTTTTTCTTTGTTTGCTTTGGTTCTTGTTTTATCCTGATTTTGTATGCCTTCGGTTTATAATTTTCTGAATTATCGATTTTGTACTATGTATTGGGATATGGTCATTATCCATATTTGTCATTTTCACCACTGGATCACCTTTTAAATTGGGTTTCGAGTGAAGTTATATACTTATCGTATTTGGCTACAAAGGACAATGCAAAGCAAGAGCTTTATATACTCTATATTCATGATTTTATATATTGTTTTCATGTTCGTGCATGAACATCGACGACGGGTGCGGCTAGCCAACAGAGGATGCTTACTCCTCCCGGGCACATGGTCCCACCTCTGGCTTATCGTCAGGATCTTCTTTAACTCATTTGTGTCACACTTATGCCCTTTGCCGTGTGGAGCTTAAAAAGTTCCCCGCGAGGGGTTTGACAGTAAGTGTTTTGAATATTTTCCCATAGCACTTTCCATATAGACATAACCTCAGACAGTGCAGTGCATGCATCTTATATATTTTTTTCATGTTCGTGCATGAACATCGACGGCGGGTGCGGCTAGCCAACAGAGGATGCTTACTCCTCCCGGGCACCTGGTCCCACCTCTGGCTTGCTGGGGTCCGTCGATGCTCAATTTGGTGCTCTATTGTGAGTGCTGTTGAGATTATCGTCAGGATCTTCTGTAATTCATTTGAATACAAGGTCGGTAATGATAGATTATGTGATAGGTGTAATACTGGAGAGATTGAAGACGAAGAACACGTAAATTGTCATTGTTCTGCGTATAAAAATGAACAAATTTATTGATAAACATTTTGAAAATTGTATTTAGATAAAAAAAAGTAAAATGTGTTGGTCTCACTCCCATATCGGGAGTTCGCTTCTTTTCATGTGGTGGGGGGTTTTTGTTTGTTTGCTTTGGTTCCTGTTTTGTCCTGGTTTTGTATGCCTTCGGTTTCTGATTTTCTGAGTTGTCGGTTTTGTGCTGTATACAGGGATATGGTCGTTGTCCATATTTGTCATTTATTTTGAATAATGGGGACACAATGTAATTATGAGTATGATTCTGTTGTAATATGTATCTACATGACGGTTCTGTGTAGAGTTAATGCAATAAACGTCTGCTTCTTGCGTGGCAGATGGACATCCTAAGTCGGCACCGGTTGCCCATTAATCTCGTTGGTTTATGTGTGGTATTTTGTGTTTCATGTTTCGATGGTGTGAGTTGGTGTTCTTTGTCAATTTTTGCGTCTTTAGTCTGCTGGTTGTGTTTTTGCATAGGGTGTTTTGGGGATTTTCTGTGGGTTCTGCAACCGAGTGATGTTATAGACTCCCTCCTTTCTTTTATGTATCTGCATGACGGTACTGTTTGAGTCAATGCAATTAAAGAGTTTGCATTTTAATCTATAAAGGAAATACAGTTAATATGTAAATATTTGACTTTACAATGGGCATCCTCAGTCCAACCCTATTTGTGTTTATATCAAATAACAACTCTTACTCTTTACACAATAGTATTTAACGTAAACATTTTGTGGAAGGGTCCCAACTCTATACTTTCTTGAAGAAAAAATCAAACCAATTTACTATGCACCAGACACGTGTTTCGAATATCAAATTCTCATCAGTGAGCGTAAACATGTAATTTTTAACTTAAATATGTATGTAACTCTAATAATTGGTATCATAGTTGAGGAATCCCGTGTATATAACTGAGGTCCTTGCTGGAGTCTGTGGGATTCTTAATCTTTCCGGAAGCGGTACTTTCTCTTTTAAGTACCTAGCAGAGCAGTATAATCTTAGTCCTGATATAGCTGGCTTTTATATTGGTAAGAAAGTAACGACATCTTGCTATAACCAATGAACACTGTTTATGATAAATCTTAAAGAAAAAAATACTTTATATAATTGATTTTTTGTATCTTATATTCAGCTTGTTTGTTAACTTATAATAACCACGGCGCTGGTTCAATTCCATAAAGTCTTTATCTTTATGTACTAGAGTCTTAGAAATTTTAATTCACGTATGTATTTGGTTAAACGAAACTATGATATCCAATTGTGAGTACTTTGTTTGAGCGGCCGAACATCCAATTGAGCGATATATAAATTAGTTGCAAAATATCTCTTACAAGACCATCCTGCTGGATTCTGCCAAACAGAGCATATCAACTTAAAAAAACTTCTGCAAAAAGTAGGAGTAGGGCACACAAATACACCAACACCGAACGTGTTAAAACAGTCAAAGCAGACAAAACAAAGTATTAACAACAAATATATAGACTAAGGAAGACAACAAAGTCTTCATCTTTTATTACATGCTTAATGGTAGTTTCAGTATCAAAATATGACTTTTTCTCTGTAAAGGCGTTTTTTTTTATTTGGAAGTAGTTAATCAAATATATTTAAGCCCCTGTCACACCTACACGTCCTCTCGAGACGTTCTTACTACGTCCTTGAAATTTTTCATGAACGTAGTAAGAACGTGGTATTTTTTACCCGGAAGGGCTTTCCGAAAGAATAATTGACGACTCCAATACGTGCTCAACACGACCTTTAGCGTTCGCAACACGTTAGTAGCGCGTCCTTCCCGTCTTCAATACGTTTAGTCAAGTTCTCACTACGATCGGCCCCCAAGTTCACACTACGACGAAGGTGTCTGTGTTACGATAGTACGGCGATATTATTACGTTCTCGAAGTCCTTAATGCGTTCATGCTACGATCATGACACGTTCAAAGGATAAATTGTTTGTATGAGGTCTTTTTTGATTTTTTCGACCCCTAAAACCAAGAACGTGGTAAGGACAGCAGAGACTCGACGATCTCCATATGTTTATATTTAAAAGTTTTAGCCGTGCGTACTACGACCTTACTACGTTCGCGACACATTTCTAATACGTCCATGAAGTTCTCAATACGTTCGCAAGTAGTCCTTAACACGTTCTGTCATCACCGCGTCCTCACTACGACTGTTTTGAACAGTTCAAAACGGTCGTGGTGGCTCGGCGTACGAGCACGTTCGTCGGCGTCCTTACTACGACCTCAATACGTATCGGCGAGTTCTTACTACGTTCCCTGCGTCCTTACTACGTTCACGCCACGTTTCGTACAATTTTGGCGGTCGTAGTGCGAACGCCATGCCAGAACGTGAAGGTGTGACAGGGGCTTACTGTTTTACTTTACAGGAGGACTGATCTTGTTTGGTTCGTTCGGAATGTTTCTAGGTGGTTTGTTGGTCAGAATATTCAATTTAAGCTTGGTTGGAATGCTTCGGCTGTCTTCCCTATCCATGATCCTGTCGGCTATTTTAGGATTAAGCTATCTTGCCGGATGTCCCGAAGTCCCTTTGGTTGGTATGGAAATTCCGTATGGAGGGAAAAGGTATCGTAAAGTTTCAATATACACCATGCTTTAAAAATACTTCATTTAAAATACGAGACTTAATTTTAATTAGAAAGATTGATTTAAGGTCATTTCTGTGTAATTAGAAAAAAGGATGAAAATCGACCTAATTTTGCATAAAATCAAAATTTCTCATATAAGATAATCCGACATAAAGTACGTAAATGAGTCCCTGATCTTTTTTTATCAAAAATGGTGAAAAATGGAAATATTCAATATTTGATCTAAATTTGACCACAGTAGTGCTGGCGAGAGTAAAAAGAGGACAGGAATTGATTCGAACTCAATACCTCTCACCTTCGCACAATACGTTCTTACCGATTGGGCTAACGGGGAAGATACCTACATCGCCCTAGATATTTTATATGTCTCCATTTCGCCCTTCAGAGTGGAGGGCGACACAAAGTATCACTAATTTTTTTTTTTGAAGGGTATTTAATGAGATTCGATCTATGGTGACCATCAAAAGCACCGGATTGGATACAATCCTAGGTAAAAATTTCTCTAATTGACTATTTACGGCAGTAGTTATAAAGCAGGGAATGCTTACTCTTCCTGGTTACTAGATTTCCCTACCCTAGTGAGATTAGATTTTTGTACATAAAATCAAGTTACGTTCTCAGTTTCAATTTCTCGATTGTTGTTTTTTTCGTGCCTATCTATAAGTATTTATACATGTTATAACTACATGATGTTCGTACTATCAATCTACTCTTCGTTATGTTGTGTGCGTACACATTTCTGTTTCATATCGGACAAATTCTAGTTGCATACCAAAAGTTATTAATTCATAACTTAAATACTCAATTTACTTCTTTGGTATTTTTTGGACATAATTTTCATAGTCTTTGGCCATATTTCATTGTTTGGATTGAGGATCACTGATGAGGGTTCATTGCCTGAAACGTGCATGTCTTGTCCATGCTGCAGATTTTTCTGTTCTGAAATGATGCTATGAATTTGAAGACGTAACATTTCAGCTATATGTAGTCATGCATGGTAAGGGGTAAGAAGTATTTCGTAAAACCATTTGTATTTCTATTTGAACGACTCGTCACTCAACTGAATCGCAGTATCTACTTTTAGTGTTTTTATTGATTTCAGCACGATAACTTTAAAAGACGATTGCCATGCCTCCTGTTTTTGTGTGACACAATCATATTTTCCGATTTGTGGAAGTGACGAAAAAGTATATTATTCACCATGTCATGCCGGATGTTCTTCCTTAAATATGGTATGTTTATAAATGAGGTATGATTATGAGTCCTAAGGACTGCTCAAAATTTCACATTTCAGAAAGATCTACAAAACAAGTGAATGTATGATTAAAGTGAATTCTTCTAGATAAAGCTTGAAAACTTCAGCCTCAACGCCAGTCGGTACTTGTCTTTGAAGTTTAAAAACGAAGTCACGTGACATATGTCATCAAAAACGCGTCATACTGACTGTACTGCATGTGTAAACAAAAATGACACAAGTGGTTTTGATGGCAATAGAGATACCGTTTCAAGTCATAACTCTTAATTAGGTAAATCTTGTGGCATTTTGAAATAAATCGGGCGTTGTCAAGGGCAGTTTTTCGCTAGCAATCTGTTTGCTTGCATTTTTTTTTGCTTATTTTCTTTTAAAATCCCGGATAGGAATGATTGGGAACAATCTAAATGTAAACTATATATCACTGAAGTCACCAAAACCAAAAATCGTATGCCGATCTTAGCCCTAAGGGGTTTGTGTCACCTTTCAAACTTCGATATGCTTTTCGGGCGTTCATCTTCAATGTCAACGTAAGTATCCTCGTTTGTAAACAGAGAGTACACGTTCCACATGTACTCAAGTCGGTTCTGATAAATTTGCCAAAATGAAACATGACATCCATAACGGGAATTCGCTTCTCTTCAGATGGTGGAGGTTTTTGTTTGTTTGCTTTAGTTCCTATTTCATCCTGATTTTGTATGCCTTCGGTTTCTGATTTTCTGAATTATTGATTTTGTGCTTTATACAGGGATATGGTCATTATCCATATTTGTCATTGACACAAAATCATCTACAAGGTATCAAACCATCAAATAAATATTCCACTTCCATTGCCGCTTGAATTTTGTGTATTCTGAGACCGTAATGATGAATTTTAATTAAAATCTTGCCCTCGTAATAGCGTTTTTATTGCTATTTATCGAGTAGTTATTGACTAATATTCTACATAGGTATCATAATTGGGATTCTGTTAAAACGATTATCATTGAATTTTGGCCAGAAGTGCAAAGAGGAATGTTTGTGTCAGCTTTTTAAATCGATGGTGTAAGCACAATTTTCAATGGATCTTCACCAATGCTGAAAAATATCAAAAATCCCTTTTAGAGGAATTTCAGTTATTTGCAGTGAATTATATCTGAGTATTATTTGTTTTATGATAATACTTAAAATTTTGAGATAAACAATTAAGGTCGTTTAGCCCAATTTATTCTTATTCTGCTACTTTGTGCGGCAAAATGTTTAAAATGATATGAATAAGTGATATGAATTTGAGCAGGAACCTTATTTTTGTTCCAGGGCTCATATGAAAATTGCAGCTGCGTAGCTGATAGCTTCAATTCAACAACCACAATTTCTTCATTATCGGCCGTATCCGGCAAATGTCAGTACGATTGTACTAACCTATATATTTGGGCACCATGTCTTTTTCTCGCTAATATATTTTTGCTCACATCCGTCACACCATCGTCCATGGCAACTTTAAGGTAAGATCCTCCTCCTTCATCATCATCATCGTCTTACTGTTACTTCTTTTGAATATTTGTCCCTGACATGGTCGCTTTGCACTTTCTATAAAGACATAACCTCAGACTGTGCATGTATTTTATATATTGCTTTCATTTTCGTGCGTGAACATCGACGGCGGAGCGGCTAGCCAGCAGGGGATGCTTACTCCTCCCGGGCACCTTGTCCCGCATCTATCTTGCTAGTGGTCCGTCGATTCTCAATTTTGTGTTCCATAGTGAGTGCTGTTGAGATTATCGTCAGGATCTTCTTTAACTTCTTTTAAACCCAAATTATTTTAAGTTTTACGGATGTACGTATGAAACGAATTATTGATAGGGGGATTCACAATTTACCTTTACATTTTGATAAACAGAAGAATTGAACAATCTAACCGTTCGCAAGATAAAGGCACATATGTTAGCAGTTTTAAAACGAAGTCACTAAATTGTAATCTTATTGTTTTTATCTTATTGATTAGATGTGTGGAGAAAAGGGATAAGGCGCTTGCAGTAGGAATGGTCTGGGTGTTTCTACGAGTACTAGGTAATCGTTATCTAAATTGAAATAGATGTTCTATCATTTTAGTGCACCATATGCACATTTTAACAAGATAATATCATCATGTCTCATTACAGAGAATATGAAACATAATGATATGTGAAGAGCAAAATTCTAAGCAGTCCTGAACTTAATACAAAGGAACACGCTAAGGACAGAGCTATGCCTTCTGGAAGATACCATTTTATTTTAGAATACCGTAAAACATTTTATTCGGTGCAAGAGACCCATGCAAAAACTTCTGTAAATAACCTTCGTTTTACTAGGTACAATACCAGGACCAGTTCTGATTGGTTGGGCTTTGGACCAATCCTGTCTTCTGTGGTCAAGTAGCACGTGCATGTCGGCGAGTTTCTGTCAGCTTTACAGTAATAGTGACATGTCAGTGACAGTCATGACATGGTGGATTGTAGTCTGCTCACTTGGTGCAATGTTCTTCTTTATAAGTTCTTGTTTTGCTATGAAATACAAACATATCTACGATCTGAGAGAGGGACAGACTCAAGAAGCGACCAGAACAGCAATCAGTGAATGAAAAATCATCTTCATGGTTTAATTAAAAAATAACAACTAGCTAGCCGTGGTTTGTTGTCCAGTAATTCCCCGAGTCG
The DNA here is from genome assembly GCA_028142955.1 of Pinctada fucata. Lineage (NCBI taxonomy): Eukaryota > Metazoa > Mollusca > Bivalvia > Pterioida > Pteriidae > Pinctada > Pinctada fucata. The sequence goes on along the minus strand of AP027113.1, from coordinate 19,867,907 downwards.
CATGAACAAATAAAATAATTTGATTGGTTCATGCGATGAGGGGAATGACTGGTCAACAAATCACAGCTAGCTAGTTGTTGTTTCTATTTTCATATTGTTCTGCACGATCTTTATAGCACGTGCATGGGCGTAGCTTAGCGAAATGTAAGTTTGTTGGAGATTTTACACCAGGCGAGTTCTATAGTACATTTAGGGAGAAAAATCTCAAGTCATGTAAGAATAGCAATTTGTCTTGAAACAAACAACATTCTATTAAAACAATATAATACGTATACATTTATCCATTTAGAATACCCATATCACACAAGCTTTTTTGAATACTAGTATTTAAGCTTTTTGCATATAATAATTTGCTAGGCATAGTTTGAGATCTCAGGAATAATTTTGTTTTGAGAAAATCCAATACTTTGAATGTAGTGTAACAGTTGTTTTTAATTGCGGTAGATGTGATTAGAAACATGGAGACGGTGTTACGTCGTTTTTAACAAGGCCTTCTACAAATTGCAAAAATTGATGACAGTGAACTTCCAAATTCTTTTCTTAAAATGACATAAGGAGTACAACAAATAAATAACATGAATTTATTAAAAATTCTCTTGCACAGAAATATGAAAAAATTGAGAAAAATCATTAATTTGCGGTAAAACCCTATAAGATCTCATTGCAAGTTGCCATAATCTTCGTGATGACCTCTAGAATATGCTGAACGGTCAAATTTCATTTTCTTTCCAATAAAATGAATTTCATAATACTGCAATTATATGATCCGAATTTAGTTAAAATCTCTTGGGTAGAAGTTCATTATTTTCTAATTAGACACAGCATCGTTAATTATTTCAGGACAATGCATAGATAAAATATGGCTCTTCAGACTTGTGTAGAATTACAACTGATAAGGAACACGCTTTCTCGATTTTAATGCAATGCTTAAATTCACAGTTTTATTCAACCTTCTTTAAATTGATTTTTTGTGAAAAAAAAATTTCATCGATATGTTTTCATTGTTATTAAATGATACAATTTTGTATGTGTTTTTGTTTATGATTGGTGTTTACTTGTACTCTTCATTGTGAGTTTATTCTTTTGTCTATCTTTATGATTTCTCATTTCAGTCCCTTAAGATGTATATCCTATTATGACAAATATGGATAATGACCATATCCCTGTATACAGCACAAAATCGATAATTCAGAAAATCAGAAACCGAAGGCATACAAAATCAGAATAAAATAGGAACCAAAGCAAACAAACAAAAACCTCCACCATATGAAAAGAAGCGAACTCCCGATATGGGAGTGAGACCAGGTGCCCAGGAAGAGTAAGCATTTCCTGCTTGCATGCAACACCCGCCGCTTCAATTTCATGGTCTGAATGAAACATACCATAATACAAGTGTACAATAACTTTGGATCCTAAATGTTCATTTTATTCTATGATGTCATACGACCAAAATTAATCTCAATAATGTATTACATGCCGGGATTCATCTCTTTCTACCATGCAAACCTTTGACATTATTGAAGATAATAGCTTTTCATCAATACTGAAAATCGTCATCAAAATATTTTATGTATACGATGTCAAAGTTTAAAAATACTTGTTAGAGTTGAACAATTTAACCAAGGAGGGCATTGACAATCCAAAAGGGAAGGTGACGATAGCTAGTGTGCATAAGAATGGTCATTTGGATAAGCTGGTCAGATCCAGCTCCCGTTGCTGTAAGCGCATCATAAGATGCATCAACGACTCAAGTTTGATTGATGCAGGACTTAAAAGTAAGCTGGGAAAGGAGGTGTCCCATTTTAACTAACCTGGTCTCTAAAGCGTTGAATATCAGATCCAGGAAATAGGCTGGTAATGGAGGTGCCCCTTTTTAACTAACCTGATCTCTAAAGCGTTAGATATCAGATCAGTTCAAGCAATTAGGCTGGAAATGGAGGTGTCCCGTTTTAACTAACCTGGTCTCTAAAGCGTTAAATATCAGTTCAAGCAATTAGGCTGGAAATGGAGGTGCCCCTTTTAACTAACCTGATCTCTAAAGCGTTAAACATCAGATCAGTTCAAGCAATTAGACTGGAAATGGAGGTGTCCCGTTTTAACTAACCTGGTCTCTAAAGCGTTAAATATCAGATCCACAAATAGGCTGGAAATGGATGTTTCCCATTTTCCTAAATCGCTTAAATACGAATCAGATTCATCTTCTGAGCTATGCATTGTAGTGAGCTTCCAAAGTTAAATTTGGTTGATGAATGACTTGGGGAAAGCTGGAGAAGGAAATGACCTGTTTTCCCTTTACTTAAGTGTTCCGAATGCAGATTCTGAAGCGACCGGCGGAGTGATAGATAAGTTTGTTGAGGTGAGTTATTAAATGTTTAAAATAGTAGCATGGTATTTTTTTGTTTTATAACAATATTACAGCACGGATTCAGCCGCTGATGAGATAAGAATCAACGTGATTTTTAATAAATCAATAGCAAAACAATAACATATATATACTTTATACATGTACAACTATTGACTGGGAATAAAGGCAGCATAAGATGTGCTGTACCTGAAGGCACAAGGTCAAGGGTAACATTTTGTTTAATGATCCGTCAAATCACTGCACTCGTCCCCAGTCTAATGATTATTTTTTTTATCTTTTCCTTGAATATTTCGAAAACAGCTGTTACAGTATCATGTTAAGCCCAAGTCACACTGCCGACTTGGCTCCCTGACTCTCCCCAACTTGAAATTTTGCAAACATCGGAGAGGTCGGCGTTCAAAACTTTCCGATCCGTCGACTCTACCCCGACATAGCGCCGACTAATGACGACTTCCCCTATAAATCATGGTATACATAAAACTTTCAAAGTCGAGAAACTGGAAGACTTGTGTATTAGCTGTATATCGTTTTATATTTTGTCCGCTTAGAGAAGGTTGATCATGTCCGTAAAATGTTATATGCGGTCTGATGCAAGTCTAATTTCTTACTATTCGGATTCAGATGTACATGTTATATATACTTGTGCTGTAAAATTGGAAAATTTTTACTATCGACTATCGGAGGAGTACAATTGAGAGCACTATCGGAATAATCGGTCTTTTTTCTTGTTTAAAATTGTTGTATGTTTTGTATCTTTTTCGAAGGAGAATACTCAGTGTGCTTGCGATTTAATCTTAAATCTGATTTTATTTAAAATCATGGAAATAAACTAAATGTTGAACATTCCTTGTCTTAATAACAAAATTTTGAGGCTTGCTTTAGAGGGAGGGCCTTCCTTTTACTTTCTAAAGCCAAAATGATCCCACACGGTGGACCTAGTACGCCCGGGATATGCTCCTCCTTGACCGTTAACTCCACCAGAGCGCGTCTAGTTTCGTTTAGAATTGTAAGAGGATGAACGCTATTGTTTTTCAAGTTCAATGGTCAACGGTATTGTTTTCTATGTACTTGATTTTAGAATATTTTTGCTGATTGCATGAGTATGCAATTGCAAGGGGTTACTATGCTTGCGTTTATTTTTTGTCCTCTATAGTCATCCGTTTGCCCTATCTGGTTAGGCGTGGCAGAACATGACGGAAAACAAAATGTCCTATACGTTGTTCGACGTCGTTACTCATCCATTGGACGTCAAATGGAAACGTTGCTAGTACAATCTACCGTATACAAATTCACGGATTATGGATTTGACATTTAAAACTCACCTGAGCGAAGCTAAAGTTAGTTTTCATCATAGTGCGCCGCCCGTCCGTCGTCCGTCGTCAGTCGTAAACTTTTATAAATTTTCGACTTCTCTGCAAACGCTTAACAGAATTTCACGAAACCTTACAGGAAGCAAGTACGCAATGTCCTCTACCATGTTTGTGTTTTTCGTGCCGATCGGTCAACAAATATAGCCGCCGGACTCTGATTAGCTGACACATTTTCAGCTTATCTGAAACCGCTGCATAAAATTTCACGAAACCTTACAGGAAGCAATTACTCAAAGTCCTCTACCAAGTCAAGTGTTTCATGACGAAATGTCAACGAATATGGCTGCCGATCGAGTGCTCTGATTGGGTGACACATTTTTTACTTCTCCTCTGGAACTGCTGCACAGAATTACAAGAAACCTTACAGGAAGCGAGTAATAAAGGTCCTCTATCACGCTTGTGTTTTTCATGCCGATCGATCAACAAATATGGCCGTCCAGGACTCTTATTGGCTGACGCATTTTGAATTTCTCTGCGACCGCTGCGTAGAATTTCACGAAACCTTACAGGAAGCAAGTACTCAACTGCCCACTATCATTCTTTTGTCTGCAACTGTTGTTTCATTCTTTCGTCGTCCGTTCGGCATAAAATGGCACAATATATTATGCCCTGTTCACACGAATGCGCATTAAATCTAATTCGCATCAGATTCGATGCGCTATATTCTAATGCGAATTTGATTCGCATTGCGTTCACACGACAGAATCTAATGCGCATTAGATTTTGGTACATTTGCACTAAGAGTCGTATACTTTAGATAGTAAAATGGTCGAATGCACACATATATATTGTTTTTTCTCAAAATGGTTTACCACTTCGTAAGTTGAGCTAATGCATGCATAGCATGACGTCATTATGAGATAAGATGACGTCATAATACAATGTTACTCTACGTAAGTCAATATAAGAGATGTAGCACAGTGTCCGTTGTGTATGAAATCAAGTATCTTTACCTTTTATTCTATGTTTCGAGGTCCAAAGGTGATTAGAAGTGCCCATTTATGATGTAAACGTACTGTAGAATTCTAGTAAATCATATACGCATGCGCCAGATTTAATGCGAATTAGATTCGCTTTGCGTTCACACGGCAAAATCTAATGCGCATTAAATCTAATTAAGAAATGACTGTAATAATTTTTCTGTCTATCGATGTATAGACAAAAACTGATGCACAAACTATATAATCCGCGAAGCGCATTATATTTTGTTTGTGCATCGGTTTTTGTCTATACATCGATAGACAGAAAAATTATTACAGTCATTTCTTATAATTTAATTAAATCACTATTTGATCATCTAGTTTATTTTGCAATTGAAGTCATTTTAGCGTGGTTGATTTTCAAGTTCAAAACTGGCGACGTGATATTTGAACAGGCCTAACGTAGCGGCGCTCGTCGTTAGTGACGTCATAATAGGTGACATTGTCTATACAGCTATAGATAAAATTTCGCGCCGTACCTTTGTATAGGCGTTATACAGACAATAGAGAGGTTTAGGTACAAGTTGTAGCGCGACGTGTGCGTATGACGTCATCGCTTCCTGCGGTCTTTGTTCAAATGACGTCATGACGTGACGTATAGCTACACGTTATGGAGTGTAAACAACGCTCTACACGTAATGACAGAACGGGTAACTTCTTCGAGAATTTCCACACTTATCATTGATTGAACTTCCAGTTTTCGGTTTTATAAAGTACGTTTAGGATTCTAACTTTCATTATGACGAGATTTTACGAATTTCGATGTACATTTCTCGCAGATTAAAGTGATTGAAAAGAAGCTAGTTACACGTACACCTGTTTACATAGATATACTTAGACCTTCTCCGGTTCGTACGTATAACTAAATGACGTCTTCGTATTGTGACGTCAAACGGTAACGTGTACTTGTAAGTCATACGTACACGTTGAAATAACTTGTAACTAAACCTCCCTATTACGGGAATAGTTAAATTATTGCGAATTAAACTAATGCGCATTTGATTCTCCGTGTGAACGCAGCTAAAATCTAATGCGCATTAAATAGGCCTTATTGCCATTAACGTAAGAGTGACGTCCCTTATGTAACTCTCTAGCGTGAAAATCACTAAGAGTACTTACTTCGGGAAATTTCTGGGGGCAACGTTGCAACACGATAAAATATCGTAGAACGCGTCGATTTCTTTGCTCTGCTCTTCATTTTAAGATTAAATTTGTCAATAGAATGTTGCATAGATCTTCTGTCTTTCCATATTATATTAGATTTTGTTTCAAACATGTGAAACATGACACGGAATCGGAGGAGAGATAACTGAATATTTCGAGATGTTCAATGAGTGCATTCAAAGGTGCACTGTCCTAAGACAGTAAATTGACCAGCACAATTGTATACAATGATTTTGATAACTGATTCTTCTATTACAAACTATATCGAGGAAATGGAATGCAAAGATTATGTAAAACAGTTTAATTCAAAGGGGGGGGGGGGGGGTGTCTGGACTGATGTTCGAGAAGTCCCGGGCTAACATAACGAATTCAAGAGAATTTACGGAATAAGGACGCCGATGCATGACGGATCAGGCACTCCGTTGATGGTGAAAACATAGCTATAAATGCAGTGCAGACGAGACGGGTATACATTTTATAGCATTATCAGATAGCCCCAGACCTTCAGCACGGACATCAGTGGCGGATCGAAGGAGTTCAAGAAGGTGACGGTACCAGCAACGCGTAAATAACAGCTTACATGCCATTCGCACCAGTAAAATTATATATAACATTTCCGTTGAAGCTACCCTGGTCACCATTGAGCTACAGAAGGTGCAACCCCATCTCGTACCCTTCCCCAATCAGCACTACCCCGAGCCATTTCAGTTCAACTCTGCATCCGCCCCTGTTTTGTCCAAGGCTTTTAAAATGAATCTGTCTATATCATACTGAAATGTTGTTCATCTGTCTATATCATTAAAGTATGTTTTCATATTAAAATCGACACCGTTGAACAATCGATTTAAAAAATCAACTGAAAGACCACCATTGCGGCACGCCCTTTGCTGAAAAACATGCATTGATTTTAGACTGAGATAGGGACAAACACCCCCCCCCCCCCTCCCCCCATGCACACACACACACACACACACACTACTGATGTTTCACATCCCTACCATGATTTTCAAATTCAATGGCAGATCTTGACTTAGAAAAGGGTAGGCAAAACTTTTTTTTTCTAAATCACAATATGCAACTCTTTAACCCCTCTCACCTAAAATTAAATAAAAAACTAACAAAAACAGGAAAAATAGAATAATTGAATAAGAATGTAATGAAAAGGAAACAGAGAAATATCATGTCATTACGTCCGTCCGCATTATTTTTCCTCGTTTCTTCCAGTATGATAATTGAGTATATTGTATTCCTTCTTGAAGTTGCATAAAGTGTCAGATCACAATAAATAAGTTGTCAACATACAAACCGCAAACAAAAGGAAAAATCAAATTCAAGGAATTGTGGTCCCCCGCTTTTGGGTGTTTGTCTTAAAAGAAATGCTTACAGACATCCCCCCATTCTTAAGTTTTAATAATATATCTCATAGGTATGCACATGTGAAATATTAAGACCTATCATTTAAATTACCATCAAAAACTTACGGTCGAGGTTGAAGTTTTTAAATGTGGGTCAACCTCCATGGACGAGGTCACAAGGTCAGAATGTTGTTACCAACAGAAAGGTCTCATCACAAGGAATACACATGTGTAATGTGAAAGCCCTATCATTTTCCCTAAAAAAGTTATGGACAAGGTTAAAGTTTTTTAAAAAATAGGTCGAACTCAAAGGTCAAGGTCGCAAGGTCAAAAATTTTGGTATCCATGCAAAGGTCGTCACAAGGAATACACATGTGAAATATCAAAGCCCTATCACTTTCCGTTCAAAAGTTATGGTCAAGGTTAAAGTTTTTAATAAGTAGGTCAAAGTCCAAGGTCAAGCTCACAAGGTCAAAAATTTTGGTATCCATGGAAAGGTCTTGTCACAAGAAATACACATGTGAAATATCAAAGCCCTATCACTTACCATTCATAAGTTATGGTCAAGGTTAAAGTCTTTAATAAGTAGGTCAAAGTCCAAGGTCAAGGTCGTCAAAAATTTTGGTATCCATGGAAAGGTCTTGTCACAAGGAATACACATGTGAAATATCAAAGTCCTATCACTTACCATTCAAAAGTTATGCACAAGGTTAAAGTTTTTGTGACTGACGGATAGATGGACAGACGGACGGACGGACGGACGGACAGACAAACCGGTTTTAATGTCCCCGCGCTTTCGTGAAAGCGGGGGACAAAAAAGGGATTAGGAAAAAAAATAATAATAACAATAAAAATAAAGTTGGAACAAATCACTCTGTCAAGTTCCAAAAGGTATATTTTTAAGATTTGTTTTGGCGATGTAAAAAGTAAGCATAAATTGTATTGGGAATGATAAGGGTAGGGAAGATAGAACGCCAATGTCGGACTCACTAGGAGGAAAACTTTGCAATAACAACAGGGGGGGGGGGGGATTTATGATTCAGATTCTGCTATCATACTAACACTAGAATATTATCATAAATTAACTTCATGGCGCAGAATAAAAACATGGTCATGTACGTTTCATCTTTTTTTAGGTCTACATTAGAAAGATGATAGATTGTTTTTTTACAACTGACATCCAATGGAGGGTCTCTAAAATACCAAATCATATAATTTTACACCCTGAAAAAGACACGTTCTTTACGGCACGTCTGGTTAGGATTTAACCCCCCCCCCCCCCCTTGTCATATCAGATGATCAATTTTGACTTATATTCACAAGATAGGTTGTAAATAAACGAATAAACGAATAAGGCTGTATGATTTGTCGACAAAATTATTATTTCAATGCAAGGATAGGACATTAATAGGAAACATTGAGTTGGGTTTTTTTATCCAGCCCCGACTTTATTTACCGTCTTTATCTCTGTCTTTGTTAAAGATTCGTTATATGTTTACTGTTTATTTATTTATTATTCTTATTTTTTTTTTTTTTTTTTTTTTTTTTTTTTTTGCATACTTTTGGTCTTTTTGTCTTTGTTTATTTCTTTCTTTGTATGTCTTAAATAGAAACGGTACGTGCGTGTACGCGTGTTGTAAAAGTTTATCTTTAAATAGCGCTCATGACCTTTCAAACTCCTCTAATTACAATGAAGGTTTATTATTCTAATCTTTTTTTTAAATAATTTTTTTTTTCAAGTCAAAATTCATCAACTTAGCTAACAAGTTATCGATTACACATTTGCTTTTCAAATAGCGCGCGCTTTGTTGTTGACAATGACGCCGCCGCGTTGCCCCCACTGATAGAGCCTTTCTATCTCCAACACCAGAGAGCGCGCTAATGGCAATAAGGCCTATTCGGTTTAATGCGCATTAAACCCGTCGTGTAAACAGGGCATTATTATATATGACTCAAAAGCAGTAAAATTTGATGTTAAGAAAGTTGCCTTTTTTCATAAATGATAGACTTTATCTCTTAAAATTTCACATGATTTAATGGTATTTCACTTCTCTGACGAATAGTTCCTGTGTCAATACATAGATTTAAAAGAAAAATGATTTCAATAGCACAGAAAATATTTAACAGAACAAAGAAAACTTTACGCTATGAGTGGATTACATTAAAAGATTTTCAATAGAACATATCGATCTTTATTTTCACTTCTTTTTCCAATTATTTCCGTTTCGCGAAATATGATTGCTCTTTCATGAGAAAGAAAGATTTATTGATCATGATTTCGAATTGTGATACGTTACATGATCTACGTTTAAAAATTTCTCTTGGGATTGACCTTTTTAATTATTTAAAAATGCCAGTAAGTGGACATTAAAAAGGAAGTATTTTTTTTTCGGAAATGCTGACCGTCGGATTACAGAGTGGAATTTGAAGACTGGGTCAGGAAGTATGTAGACTTTTCCACGTAAGTTTAATATTTATCATTATCATCTATTGATCAATTTTGTAAATACAATAATTAAGGAGAGTTAAACGTATCTTTCTGGATTTCTTTTCCATTTTTTCATTTTCAGAATTTTGTTCTTTCCATAGTTCTTTGAAATATCAAGGGTATATATATATGTGAAAGAAACTTTTGTCAATGTCATTAAACTATAGAAGAAATGTCGTTTTTTAATCTAATTTTGGGCTTTCAATGTAAATATCAAAACTACTTGTTGATTGATAAAAATGATCCTTTATTTACATATATATTTCTGCGTTTATGTTTCATTTAAATGATAACAATTCGTATATATTTCTGTTTTACTGCTTAAAGGTTATAGTAACAGTAATACTAGGGTATGACATAATTTACAAAATATATCGAATAACCTTATTATTATGTAATATCGTCTCGGTCGATATTTTCAGTTAAAATAGATAGCACATTATATTCACCTCGTAAAAAGTACAAAATTGTATATAAGTATTTATTCAAGTAAATTTTGTATATTTGGTTAGGTCCGATTTTGTATTTCATCTGTTTTTTTTTTGGGGGGGGGGGGGTTCCGCTTGACATTAAATACAAATTTACAAATATGGGTTAATAAGAACATCTTACGATTGTTTATGTTATGACACATTTACTGTTGATTTTAAAACTACTTTTTCAGGTGTAGTATTCCTCATTGCTAACGGACAACTTGTAATGCGTAGGAACCCATTCAAACCAGGTCATGTTTGTGGCGCCCGCTACACAAGAAACAGGCTGAAAACAGTGCCACCTGGAGTAGAATCTGCCTTACCCATAAACAGGACAAACATGGTTATCCTGACCAGACGGATTTCGAGACTACAAGAAAAGATTAGAGATCTGAACAACTCGCTGGTAAGAGAATATCTGTCCTAGTTACGTTTATGGTTTTGAAGAAGCAGCGGTGCATTGTATCTTATTACTTTTAAGCCTACATTATTCATTGCCGATATGCATGTAAGATAATTTCAAATAAAGTTTAAAGACAATATAAAAGGAAGGGAGTTGCACAAGTAACACCCCCCCCGAAAATTAAAAGAATTCCAAAAATCAAGCAAAAAAAACTAGCAATCAATCAAACAAACAAATAATAGAACGCCAACAATTACAAAAAAGGCCAAACATACAAATAAAAACAAACCAAACAAAGAAAAACAGGAAAAAAATACTATGTGTATCAAATTTTGTAATTCCATCCATTGGAAATTCTATGATTTTGCCTTGCCTTCTCGACTTTGAGACTGAATAACTGATAAATGTAGGTACTTCTTTAATGTATATCCAAGTACATGGTAAAAAAAGAACAAATAAGAAGGAACGCAATCTGTTGCGACGGGTGTTGCATGCAATCAGGAGACGCTGACTCTCCCCGGGCACCTGGTCTCACTTCGGAATGTTGTTCATTCCGGGGTTCGCAACCGTTTCGATGGAAATTCTCAAGATTTTGCCTTGCCTTCTCGACTTTGAGACTGAATAACGGTTAGGTACTTTTTTGATGTTTATTTTATTAGATTGCGATACCTGAATCAAAATTTGTATACAGTTACATTGGACTCTCAGAAAAAAACGCTGTAATGGTTTTGTACTGAGAGGACACAAAAAGTAAGCTATTACACACGATTACAGATTTTCATTATTCTTTATTGAGCTTTTAAATTCTATTCAGCCATAAAGGAAAATCCGTTTCTTCTGAGTAAAAATGCGAGAGAGTACACGGAATGTTAAATGGAGTTCTTAAGTACATTTACTAAATAGCTGTTTCTTTAGTAAGATTTCAAATGCTTCCGACATAAATCAGGAAGTAATTAAAGAAATGAAAGTATTTAAAACTGGTTTTCATTCTCATCGGAACTCTTAGTACAAAACGGACATTGAATGAACTGCTACAGAATAGATTAGACATTTTTAAATGTCAGATCAGATAAAAGGCTTCTCTTCAATGTTTATCCTTTTTACTTTCTTTATGAACTTAAGACATTTTTTTTTCAAATGAAATACGAATACAAACTTGATAACATCCCGATTTAAATCTCTCATGAAAAGAAAATACATAAAATGTTCTTGGTAATTTTCTAGCGTAATAACTTTATTAAGATGAGTTGCAGGAATTTTTTTTATTTCAAATAGTGAGGGCCGCGAAGACCGATATTTGCCACATTTCCGAAGAATATGTGATTATGATTTAAACTCGTTCTCCGTGACTTGATGTGTTTGAAGTGTGTTTTAAAATTACTTCTTTCCAGCTCTGTCGCCTGAAAGAATCTTTGCTTTGACCTTTTATCAATTTGACATTATACATATTATTTTACTATTTCGTAAACTGATAATTTTATTGACAAAATCTCACCTAAATTAAATTAGGTTGACATCTGAGAACAATCCCTCCAATGCTTTTTTGGTGATCGATTTTAACTCTACTACTGAATCGACCCTTCAGGAATGTCGGAGCCGCGCACTCTCTGCAAAGTAATTGCACATGTTTAAACTAAAAAATTATAACTTGAGGGTGCTACTGAAATAGATTTTGACTGCGTCAAATTACATTGACAGGACGCATAATTGATCATGAGGATTTTCTATCCAAACACGTGTCTGGTGCATTTTTAAAATTTGGTTCGAAATTTTCTCCAAGAAGGTAAAAAGTTGGAACTCTTCCGTTTTATTGATGCTTTGTGAAGTTTTTTTTACTGTAATATAAAAACAATGTATCAACCCTTTAAGCCCCCTGAAAAAGCCTGAATCGGCAATATCCTCTGAAAATGCTTCACAATCTACATATTTCTTAAGAATTAGAAATGGCCGCATGCATTAACCAACATGAAAAAATATATGTTAAGGCCTTGTTACACGACGCGATTAGTTGCATGCAACTAATTGCAGAGATTTTACGGTCCGGGCGAGTTGCAGCGACTTGCACTGTTCCACGTTGCAACTAATTGCATATATTTTGTGCAAAATTCGTACCTTATCCGCCAAAATTTTGCGAATAAAATGTGTTATCAACAGAAAATACGACGAGTTTTAACCATTTTTTTTATAAGTTTGTTCACTTAACTCCATCGACGACGATAGAGAAGAAAATCACCATTTTGACCGAAGAAAACCTTGAAGCAAGCGTACTGTGATCCTCTGTGCGAAAGGTCAATGTAATTGATATGACCAAAATTCGCCAAATAAGGGTTGAAATTATAAGAAATATCCGGCAATTTGATTGGCTGACGCAAAAAGTTGCATGCGATTAATCGCAAGGAATAGAACATGTTCTAATCTGAAAAAAAAGTTGCATGCGACTTTTGAAAGTTGCATGCGATTAGTTTTAAGCTATGTTACACGACGCGATTTGTCGCTTGCAACTAATTGCAAACGATTAGATGCGTCATGTAACAAGGCCTTTACAGAGAACCATAATATCTCCTCGTCATATAATCTTTATCTTAAGGCCTCGTTACACGACGCAACTAATCGTTTGCAATTAGTTGCAAGCGACAAATCGCGTCGTGTAACATAGCTTAAAACTAATCGCATGCAACTTTCAAAAATTGCATGCAACTTTTTTCAGATTAGAACATGTTCTATTCCTTGCGATTAATCGCATGAAACTTTTAGCGTCAGCCAATTAAAGTGCCGGGTATTCCTTATAATTTCAACCCTTATTTGGCGAATTTTGGTCATATCAATTACATTGACAATAAAATGGCGACCTTTCTCACAGAGGATCACAGTTCGCGTACTCCAAGGTTTTCTTTCGTCAAAATAGTGATTTTCGCGTCGTCGAGCTCGAGGGAGTTAAGTGAATATACTCATAAAAAAGTCGCATTGTCTGTTGATAACACATTTTATTCGCAAAAATTGCAGGACTAGATAGATTTTCCCTGTAAATAACATGATGTAATTGGTTTATTTTTAGATGACCACCTATGGGGACAACTCGATTTTGTTAGAACGTTTACAAAATTATCTGCCAGCTTCTTGTATCCCAGAAATGTCATCAGGACGAATTTCATTGGTAAGTGTCAGTCATTCCTTTATCTTATTTTTTACCATCTATATCGTTATTTCATAAACTTTTTGATAGTTGTGAAGACTATAAGTGAAAAGAAGTTTTCCAATTCGGCTGCCAGGGAGCTGTCTACTGTGCATTAAGAGGTCAAATTCGGTGCAGTTGGCATGCATGTTTCGGAACACAAATCCTCATCAATGGTACTTCAATCCAAAATGATTAAAAGAAGCCGAAATAATTTAGTGTTGCATCCCCTCATTAAATTTCTTAAATTTACATATCGATTATCGAAAGGGTTTACTGTATAGCTTGATTATGATTTCTTATCGACCCAAAAACATTTTATTATCATTTTTGATGTCATGATTTTATTCCTTACACGAAATTATTTTCAAGCCATTCTTAAACTATTTTAAAAAGAAAATGACAGCAATTTATTTTATTTCAGACGATGAATAGTTACAATTTCCTGAAATCGACAATCGATGTTCTTTTCACTATTCGCCAAAGATCTCGAAGACGAGGCTCAAATTACCTCATTCTCAGTCGCAGAGTTCGGCTGAATTTCAAACGCCTTGCCCAAAGAGTTCGGCAATTAATGTGCTTTATGGCCATGCACCTACCCATGGAATCGGGAGACATTCGGCCTAACCCATCTTACAACTGTTTGATCAATCGCCATTACCAAGGTTACATTTTGTTGGCCTATGTGAATAAATTAAAGGAAACCGTAGATGAAATGAAATCTTCATTCATGTGCAAAAAGTGATATACAGCAAAATTTTGCTTTATAAAACTTATTACGAAAGTGCAATTTATTTATCTATTTATTTATTTTACCATCTTGTCAATTCAAATAACCTCATCTGGATAGTATTTCGTATTTATTAATCGAAGGCATTCTTAATGAATGAAAATATATCCATGTCTGTTCAAGATATCAACACGATTTATATTTTCAAATCTGTTGACTAGAAAACTGAAATAAAAGAATTAACAAATGACATGAGGTTTTCTTCTTCCGTATAAATTGTCCTTACATTAAATAATCTAATAGTGTATATCAATTTTCTAATGCATATACAAGTATCGAAACTTGGTAAAACGAAATCGAGACCTAAAACCAAGCTAAATTCAACAAACCGACATGATTCAGATAATACACTATTTTGATCTGTACTATGTGTTGAAGTATCATAGCCAACTAAGGTTATTGAGTATTACAAATCACATTCATGCAATACGGTATTTCCAGTGCAAAGATTTTAGACAGATAAACTTATGAGGCGGAAAGGGAACAAAGACTTCGATTTTTCTTCTCGACAAATTGTCGTAATTTCAATGGGGCCGATTTTTACATTTTTCTTTACTCCAGTGAAGCTGAATTCATTTAGTCTCTGAAGGAAAAGGTACTTAGCTTCTGACTTCACCTACAAATGTATAAACGATGTGCTGCCCATCAATAATCCAAAATTCACGGATTACCTTTGAAGAATCTAACCTTCGGAGCGTGAAGTCAAAGAAACTACAGAGACAAATAATTCAACATCCTATTTGGACATAATGCAGTCCTACGACACCAGTGGTCACATGAACACCTCACTTTATGATTAAAGTGAGAACTTCAATTTCAGCATCACAAACTTTCCTTTTCTGAGTAGCAACATCCCTTCATTGCAAGCTTGTGGCATGTTCATATCTCAATTAATACGTTATGTCAGAGCAAGTACAAATTACACAGATTTTGCTCTTAGAGCTAGGCGTCTTTTAGGTTAGCTTCAGAATCAAGGATACGTTTGTGACCGACTAACATCGTCACCGAGGAAGTTCTACGGTCGATACCGGAATCTCGTCATACGCAATGATGTCCCATTGTCCATAATGGTGGATGATATTCTGTCTAAGACCGTTTGAACCATCCAACCACAGAATATGCTTATATCTTACGACATGGAAGTAACCGGATGTGAGAATTCTACTAAATTACTTGCATGGAAGCAGGAGATCCTGGCTCATCCTGGGCACTTGGTCTCACTCCCTTATTGGGAATTCGCTTCTTTTCATGTTGTGGAAGTTTTGTTTGTTTGCTTTGGTTCCTGTCTTATCCTGAACTTGCATACCAGATGGAGATATGGTCATTATCAATATTTGTCATTGAGAGGAGTAAAAGGGATAGAACGGACAATCAAACAACTTCCGTTGAACCGTTTCAGCCAAACTGGCGGCTTTCCGGTTCAAAGACCCCGCCACAATATGGTTCCTTTGCTCCTTTCCTTCAAGTCCGACAAGGGACTATATGAAGGGGACAGGTAAATTATTCGTCATTTACTCATTGACAACAAAAGGGTTAACATTTCTAATCGTAATTTCATTGGTCCGTTTAATCCCCTTTTATCCCTCTCAATGTTTGATTGACATCTGATGATACTAGGGAATACCCTTAGCATAATAAGAATTGCTTGTCGGCATGTCTTTGAGGTCACACAAGGCTCGCCACTCTAATTAAGTCATTTGAATGATGTCGCTTATACATATCATGCCTACCAAGCCTACGTTAAGCGTTGGTCACAACCCGCCGTGCGAGTTTTTTTTTTTTGAACGTGTTTGGAGAAGCTACGTGAGCTACGTTTTCCTGAAAACGCAATTAAGAAGTTGGCAATATTACGGAAGGAATGCGTCAACGCACATCGCACGTACGGTTATAAGAAGAGATTACATGCATCGTATGCTGCGAAGGTGGCAAGTACTTTGGACGTGCAGACAACGTACGTGTAACTTGCTTACAACGTAAAATCTCCGTTCGTCTTCCGCGTTATCGTATTGGTGTTGTACTTACACGTACTGCTAACGCTCGTGTTACTCACTCCCTTATGCTACAAGTGCGTTGCATGTACTTACAACGTACTCACAACGTGCGTGGTAGGCGGATAAACATATCTTTTTAAAGGGAGGATTTCTAGTACAGATGAGACGGAACTGTTCCATTCTGTATTATTAAAAAACTTTATGAAGAAAAAATGAGAACATAAACAGGGGGCGGAGCGAATTATGACATATGTCGTTTGAAAGGGGATATAATTTTTCCAGAAATGCATCCCCAGTTATATGTTCTCATTTCGTACTCATAGAGAGGTTATTTATCCGCTCCCCTTTAAATTACATGAATTAAATTAATATTACTGTTTTTAATTGTCAACTTTGACTCTTCCAAGAAACCCACTCGGCACTGGAACTGATGGATTAAGGCAATATTACATGCTGATCTTGTCTTTATACCGTATAACAAGAAATTTTCGCGAGATACTAATTTTCGCTATATTCGCGAGTGATCGATTTTCAATCGCGAAAATTTATTCTCGCGAAAAATTGTGTTTCATAAGGTATATCATAAATTGTTATATCCTTTATATTTGTTCATGTTGTACATGTGTCATTCTTCACTTTTCCTGATTAAACGTTTACCTAATGAGGAGTGAATTGAGTGTATTCCTATGATAGACATTATGGAAACATCATTAATGAAAGGTACAATACAGTAACATCATATGACAATATTTGTTTGTAATTTAGAAATCGCGAAAAATTGTACTCGCGAAAATAAAGACACCCTATTTTGCCATAAAATCGCGAAATTTGATACTCGCGAAAATTTCTGCTTATACGGTAATTGCTCCCGGCAATTCTATATATCTGAAGTTCTTTAAGTTGTCAATATTGAAATAAATGTTCTATAGTACCAATTTTGTACTAGACACATGTTTCGGATACTTTAATCCTCGTCAGTAGTCCATCATGCCAAACAGTTTAAATAAAGCCAAAGTGAATTTTCCTGGCGCCATCTACAATACAGAATAATTTCCTCTTGCCAAAATGAGCGGCTCCAAATTTTGCGTAGGGTTTATTCAGAAGCTTATTCAAGTTAAAACATGGCCAAAAAATCGTTGGAGGGTAGGCGCAAGGAGCTTTATTCTAAACATGACCGAAAAAAAAAAATTAAAAAAATTATGCCGAACCCAACTAAGGACAGAGCTATGCAATCCCTTAGTTTTAGAAATTTAGGTCTAATTTGATGACAGGAAATTTAGAATATACTTAAATGCAGTGCGTAAACACTAAAACTAGGTTCTTGGGGACTTACAGTCCACCAGCAGCGATAACAACCTAGAGGTTGAAATTGTCAATATTGAAGTATATGTTCTATAGTACCAATTTTGTAAGTTTCTTGTTTCATGTATCGTTTCGATTTGTTTCGTTTTGTATTATTTCGATTTGTTTCGTTTTCTTTCGATTTGTTCCTTTCCGTTCCGTTTCGTTTCGCTTCGTTTCGTTTTTGTTTCATTTCGCACTTTACAGGTGATTTCAAGATCACAAGGTAAAAACTTTAATATACATGGAAAGGTCCTGTTCACAAGGAATGCACGATTTAAACATGAAAGCCCTATGAGATACCATTCAAAAGAATCAGTAAAACAAACTGTAAAATATATGGACGAACAGTACAAAATCTATATGCCAGCGAATCTCTGATTACGGGGACAGAAAGATACGTATTAAAACAAAATCGCAATGAAAAAGAATCAGCCATAGAATATAACTTAAATATCTTACATATGAACTCAACAATTCATATCAAAATACCTAAAGTTATCATGTCCTTTAGATTTTCATGTAGGTCAAGTGAAATACCATGTCAAATTCTCCAATGTAAACGCTTTAAGATTCCCTTTGTTATCAGTTAAATTGATAAACTTTACATCCAGGCCGTGTAAGGTAAGCATTTCTGTATTTAGTGTTACTTAATTATAACATAGGGTTGCACTCCATAGTATTGGTCATTGAAAATTGAGCGTTTTGAATGAAAGGCATACAATAGTTGACGTTATATTAATAATTTTATATTGCTCATACAATATAAAGCTACATATCAATAAAAAGTACTCTTATTACTGATTACTTCTATTATTCTTGATTTCATCTGAACAAATCCTGTCAGTCAGACATGCTGCTCAAAGTTATAGCAGTACATTAGAAGATGGCGTGGAAATGGGGCATGACCCCTCAAAGTGACTCAAATTTGACATCCTTCTCAAATGATTTTCTTAATAAACTGTATGTCTATTTGTTGTGTATTTCTTATTCTATAATATGTGCAATTTATTTGAATTTTCACCTGATGCAATTCGAGAAATATGACGTCAAAGTTTTCTTACCTAAATACAGCATTCATTTCTTTGCCCAAGGCTAGTCACATGACCTCTTACTTTCACATCCGGTCATACTGTACATATGAGGTATACAATGGAAATAATGTGCTTTTCTCAAGACAACAAGCTAGTTCTTTCTTCCAAATATCAAAAATCATAGTTATTTCAATAATAAAGCTCACATAATGAAGCTGGACCCCATCTGTCCCCTATTTAAAAAATCATCCCTAGCCAAATTCCAAATGCGACACTGCGGATACATGTACTATGTAGTGTAACCTAGATTGAAAATTTCGAGAACGAGTATTTAACTCATATGATGGGCTTAGCCATTTACTTATATTACATCTCCAACATTATTGTTAAATAGAAAAAAAACCCACACACAATAAATATCTAAAGAACTTCGAGGCCAATACAAAAATGTAGCTTAATGTTAATCTAAGTTTGGACGGAGTATAAATCAAAGTCTTTAGCAACATAATTCACTATCTCTATCGCTGAGAAATAACATACGCAAAATATGAAATAAAACAGAATTAAAATGTGACAAAAATATGTTGAAACTAGTTATTGACAAGCGATTACTGACATAATTGACAAAATATTTCATTTTCCTTTCAAACAGGTATATATGAAAAAGATTTTAGTTTTTATTTTATTTGAATAATATAAACCTTTCAGGAATGTCCATTTTTATATCCATTCAATGCCTTTTCCTAGCTCAATCAAATAAAGCTTTGTTTTTTTTTTAGATAAACTCCATTTTCCTACCCTGACATCAGAATGATCCTCAGCTTTCTGATTGCCGTCATCATATTATATCTCACTTATAAATTTTATCTTAAATACATGTGTAGTCCTCCTAAATACATCAGTGCGGAAGGCAAAGCAGTTCTTATCACAGGGTGTGACACAGGTGAGGAATTTATTTACAGGAAATTATCACAAATATGCACAACTTGTCTGGCATTTCACCATGTAATTAAACAATTATGATATGAAAAAAAATCCTCGTTATGCCTTACTTGTCATGGTAGCAGATAATTAAAGACTTGATTGGACAGACTGCTTTAGATGCGTAACATTTCAATTTCCCTATGTGCTTCAAAGATATTTCACGATACCTTTCTCATATTCATCCGAATTTTTGTTTTTTTTTGCTGGATGAACAGTTTAAAATCTACCTATGCTAATCGATGATTTTATCAAAATTTCAAAAGACTTGCAATGAATTACGAATATTTTTTAATATCTTTTCTAACTTACAGGATTTGGGAATGAATTGGCAATACGATTAGACAAACTAGGATTTCATGTACTTGCTTCTTGTCTGGATCCAAAATGCGAGGGTGCTACATCACTGATAAAATTATGTTCAAAACGCTTGTTTGTGATTGGTTTAGATGTGTCACGCGATGAATGCGTCACAGAAGCTCACACTGAGGTGACCAATCAGCTGAAAAGCTCAAAGGCAGGTAATGTTTGGCAAGACCAAAAGATTAATATCAACAAAGCATCACGTGCATAACCATAGAATTGCAAAATCTATTTTTTCTTTCGTTATTATGACGGTCTAAATACGAAAAGGTAACGATAAATTGATCAATATTTGAATAAATATCCCATATTTGAATAGATGTTCAATGGAAATAATCTAAGTACAAGTTATGTTTTCCTTGAACCTGTACACTAAAATTCTGTTTGTGAGTACCAAATTGTTCCAAATTTTTATTTTTCATACCTCTGTTTCCACAAAAGAGCGTCAAAGCTCAAAGATTCAAATATGGTACATGAAACCCATGTAATTTTCTTTTCTGTCAATACCTGTTCTATATTTTTTAAAAAGTAAATACAGATGGAAATCATTCCAAAATTGACATCATAGTAGATAGGTTTTTTTCATACTATGTAAAAAAACCATGAAAAAAACAAAATCTGCTCTTAGAGAGAGGTTTATGCACAAAAAATTCCGAATACGATATAATATTTCTCAACTGCAATGTAATCTTTGACTATTTCAAAAATGCAGAACTGTGGGCAGTGGTGAATAATGCAGGCATTGACTACGTGGCCGACATAGAGTTATGCTCAATGGAAGTATATCGTAAGGTGGCCGAAGTCAATTTATTTGGAATGATCAGAGTCACCAAAGCATTTCTTCCTATATTGAGGAGAACTAAAGGTGAAATATTATTGATATATCTAGCTAATTAACTATAAAAAAAGTCTTAAAACATGCTTTGGAAGAAACAGCATACACAGGTATAAGAAAAGATTAACAGTTTGAGTTTGTTTCGTACGTCAGCAAAGGTAGAAAATTCTTGTTTTCAAAATATCTTGCCGAAACGTCACGAAACATACACACAATTTTTGAAATTGAAATTTATGAAAATAAACATTTGAATAAAATTCATGAATTAGATACGCAAAGTTAATCCATCTTTGTATCTTTATCACATTTATGTACGAACCTTCTCAAAATGGACATAATAAAACAAATACTCATAACCCTCTTAGTGTTTTTTTTAACTCAAAGACGTCTCAATTGGAACAATAATCCTGATTCCAGGTCGAGTTATAAATGTAACAAGTGTGAAAGGCAGGGTGTGTCTGCCATACATATCTGCTTATGGAATCACTAAATACGGCGGAGAGAACTTCTCTGATATACTCAGAATGGAAATGAAGAAATTTGGAGTGAAAGTAGTCATCGTCGAACCAGGGAATTTTGGTCGTTTTACAGCGATTGTGAAAGGAAAGAACGTAAGATTAGGCACTGTAGCTGAACTTAGATTTTTAAAAGATGTTTAAATAGTACGATAAAAGAATAATCTGTAGTCATTTCTACGTAATCGAGTTATTCGAAACTAAGAAAAAGGGAGGAGAAATATAGAAAATTGTAAAAACGGGAACCTTAAATAAAAAGCAACACACACAAAAACCACCGAACGGTATAGAATATTATTCAAAATGCTCTGCTACTTTCTTTCAGTTGGATCGAATAAGGAAAGATTTTGATAGAACATGGTCGGAGGCAACTCAAGATATAAAGGACACATATGGAAGGGACTATATGTTTGCACATGTCGATAGACTGGAAGGTAACGACGAAGAAGGATCTGATCGTAATGTGACGCCAGTGACTGACGCCTTTGTTGACGCTATCATGAATAAGAACCCAAAAACAAGATATCTGATAGATGGATCACCAGACTGGATCGACAGATACTGTGTAAGTATTTATGAAAGGAAGGAGGGGATCTCCAACCAGACTCGACAAAGCACCAAACCACAAAGTGGGCAAGCACAACAAGAGACGTGAAAGAGACATATGACATGGAAACAAACCAACAAGACCAGTAGGCAATCGGTGCCGACATAGGACAGCCATCTGCAACGCAAGTAACAAATTGTGTGGTTAACCGGATTACGTGCGCACAACACTCCAGCTATTCCTGTTACAGAGTATTCGAAGAACGAGCAATAGTGGTGTTAAATAACCTCATCACTGTAAAATGACCATACAAACAACTATGGATGAATGTGTTATAACTTAGAAAGAAAGAAGCTATATCTGCATGGAATAAGGGAATGTGGGAATGAAATTATTAAGATCGGGCAAATATAAATATAAAGGATAAAGAAAAGAATGAAGTGAAAAACACTCACATTAATACAAAAATGATTTAATATAATTTTTTCAAGCATAGCTAAGGTGCATTTCAAAGAAACTCGGGAATGATTAATTACTTATAATTTGACAGACCTAAACAGGTCTACAAAATATGAAAACGAAATCAAAACCCTTCCTTCTGATGATGCAAATGTGTTGAAAACCAGAAAGTACCAGAAAGTCAATGTTATTTCATTGGTCCAGTTCAATATAATCTTAGCATTATCACGTTTCTGAGTATATTTACCAACAGCTAGTTTATAGTGTATTTGAATATTCCTTTCTTTTTCCATTTTATATGAATAACCTTATTACAGATTAACATTTTGTCTTTGTTTTGTTTTTCAGTTCTATGCCAGGTTATATCCGTATCTTCCAAGCTCCTTGATGGATTACCTTCTTATCAGATGGTTTACAAAAGGCATGCCGACTGTAAAGTCCCTTCAGAAATAAATATTACAAATGTACAAAATATCTTCATTCTTACGACAAGAAAGAATGTTAAACGTCTTCAAATTCATCATTGATTGACAGATAAATTTGCAGAATGGACCAGACTTGCATGTTTCGGGTACTTAACCCTCGTAAATGATCCTCAATCTGAACAATGTAATATGACCAAAAAGTGTGAAAATTTGTATGTCCAAAAATGTACCGAAAGACGTAGCAGGATAATTTGAATATGATGCTACGGAACCCACGTTTTAGAAATTTCAACGAAGTGGTCCATGTTGCCAATTTACCTGTTCTTAAATGAAGCTATTCAATATGAAGACGTTTACATTTATACCACTTGGTGAGTGTCACTGCTGGTGGACCAGGAGTCCCCGAGGGCACATGTAGCCAAGTTCGATCAATTTCGGTTGATCGTTTCTTCAACGCATTCTAAAATTTCTGTTATCAAAATTTCTTGAAATTTCTAAAACGTGGGTCCTGTAGCATCATATCCCACCCATTCTGCTACGTCTTTCGGTACGCTTTTTCGACATAGTAACTTTCACACTTTTTTGGCTTATTACATTGTTTAGATTTGAGGATCACTGACGAAGGTTAAGTACCCGAAACGTGCATGTCTGGTCCATGTTGCCAATTTACCTGTTCTTAAATGATGCTATTCAATATGAAGACGTTTACATTTGTAACAGAAATTTTCAAATGCGTTGAAGAGACAGACGATCAACCGAAGTTGATCGAGCTTAGCTACATGTGACGTCAGGGACACCTTGTCCACCAGCAAACTGATGGTCCAACCTCTGCCTCATGGCTTGAAAAGTTCCAGTTCGATGAACCAGACATCCAGTCTTTTTCAAAATGATTCGAAGATGTCAGATGCCAAATTATCTACGGTCGTGCTCTCTTGTATAATTTTCGATTAAATCAGATAGGATAGGATGCATGTGCCACGCCAAATGAACAGGTTGCTTACAGTTATTGGAGGATCGGTGCAACGCTCTTTACCATCTATATTTATATAATGTCAATGTTAAGATATAAAGAACTAACTTGTAGCACTCAAAAAAAATCTCTTGCAACAGCTGGGTTAAGAAATTAAAATCACATTTCAAAAACCAGCTATTGGGGGTGCGACAAAGAATAAGTGTGAATAATAAGGAAAAAAGAAGATTCGTAATATAAGGAAATAAGGAAAAATAAGGAAAAAAAAAGAAAAAAAAACAACAAAGATTCAAATTCGCTGCTTGTTAGAAGCATTTTTGAGGTAAAGCTTTCAGTACCGGTTCACAATGAAATATGCATATATAGACAATAAATCTTTATCAGTGCTACTTACTGCAGCAAATATCAAAATTGTTAATGGAGAGATTCACACAAGTGTGTATGACAAAAGAGATGATTTGGATTCAACATGATAAATTTTCTCTAGCTTGACGGTGATTTTGTTAGGTATTTACATTTCACAGCTCATCCGGTATGCTAGAGCATGTACTGATGTTTTGGATTTTCATGGTAGACATTAACACACTGCGAATACATTTTAAGGTCAAGGTCTTCGCTTTTAACTAGTACAGGCTTTTTGAGCTTTTTCAAAAAATATTGTCCACTTGTTTTGAAATTCGGACCCATATAAGCAACAGAGAATATTACTTTGGGCATTTCACAACCTATATTTTATTGTGACATAATAAGAAGGATCACAGGTAGACAGAATCACCATCGGATTGTGTTAGAATCATTAAACGTCTTTAATACCGTGGATATAATTCTTCTGTAACTATGTAACCAGATAGATACTTGGCTTGGTTTGAACCTATCTACACCCTTTTTTTGTAACAGCGCATTCTTAATAATTGCAATATGAATGACTGTGACGACAGGACTTCATGGCGCGCCGTGTCCAAAGCTCTTGAGAGAAGACAGGGCTCCGACCACCTGCCCTCTCTGAATGTCGGTCGGACTCCTCGGATGATCACATGCATGAGCTTGTACAGACGGCACAGCACTAACTGTATATCGTATGTCTTCTGTTTATATATCCATATACACATCCATCTGTGTTTTTCTTGGGCCCCTGTGTCATGTTGTCTGTTTGTATGTTCATCTTATAGTGAGGAGGTATTTTACACCACAATTGTGCGTTCTTCGAGATCTCTGGGTAATCGGAAAAGTGGACCCTTGTTTGCACCTTATCAGGATAATCAAACCGTCTGCTACTTGCATGGCAGGTTGCCGTCCTAAGTCGGCACCGGTTGCCCTTTGGTCTCTTTGGTTTATGTGTGTTTTTGTTTTTCATGGTTTTAGCTGGTGTTCCTCTCCTTTTTGCGTCTTTTCTCTGTGTTTTTACATTGGGTATTATAGAGTTTTGCTGTGTGTGCTGCAGTCGAGTCTTGTTAGAGATCCCCTCCTTTCTTTTGAACTAGACATGGTATAGTTTAGGTTATCGAACGCATTTTCTATTATTCGAGAAATTAATTTGTACACCCCAAATAATGATTGGGCAAATATTTTAATGGCTTCTTACATTTTCTAAAAAATATATAGCCTTTAAATATATGAAGTGTTTGGATTTATCATATTATTATAGCGTTTCTACATCTTTATTAGGTATGTTTTAAACAAAAACAGTCTCATATTCTTTTGTATACATTATATTTGATGAAAAAAGGTTAATTTCTTATTCGTTAAAATGTCTGGCAACTTCTAAATGGATCTCAACATCCTATCCTGTTGATATATATGTATTTGAGTTTTACAAACTTATCGTATTACAAGTTTGGTTCTTTTGGGATTAGATTGTTCTTGATTGTCCTTTATATATGGGAACCTGAACTTTATGTACTATAAATACGGCCGCACTGGTATATCTACAGATTAGGAACTAGAGTCTAGACTTCAAATATCAGAAAGAAATACATGCAAGGTCCTGCAGAGTCTTTGTTCCTTCGGCCCAAGTGAAAGATTATTTGTTTTACGTCAGTAAGAAGGTATGTTTTTGAGAAAGGTTCAGAAAAAAAAAACAACACAGACAAAGCTCCAGTTTGATAAACAGATTTAAAAAACAGAACTTCTTTTCGAAACATAGCAAAAAGTTTCTTGAAAAACAAGAAGTTCTACATCTAATTTTTCCTCATTCTGTATCATTTGTGAGAAACATTTAATCATTATATTTCTTACCTGGAAAAGAAGGGAGGGAAGTAAATTTTGATTTCTGTTCTCTCATCCAATCCATTATGGGAACAATCAAATAATGATGCATGTGTTTGTCTTTATTGCATTTAATAAATTCGCATGGGAATTAAACAAAATATCAAACTACTGTTGGCCTCATCATGATTTTGATAAGTATTATTACATAATCTTACACTGTGCATATTAGGGAATAACGATAGTAAGAGTTTCAATTTGCGAGACACTTTATAATTTGTTGAATGAAGTGAACTCTGTTTCAAATCAGGATTGGGACAATTTAGTGATTTTACGCTACATTGTACGTAATATAGTGTCCATCATCTTCATATTGTCATTTTGTGAAGGTAAAATTTTGGCATATATCTTGTCAACAAAACTTTTCAAACACATTCATTGTGTGGAAAGGAAAATAATAATATAGCATTTTCTATTCACTGCAATCAATTTAAAATAGGGAAGAGAAAAAAGAAGAACCCGGAAAAAATTTCATATTCAGAAATTCTGAAAAGAACTTTTTCTAGATATTGAATCTATTACTGATTTTGATTTGAGGAAAGGATAAATTGGTCATACATGTGTGTTTAACATTATCATACTATGTAAATGTACAAATCTAACTTCAAAAAATTAAAGAGGGCGCTAATGAAATTATTTTTGGTGGCTCCGCTGAAAGCATCACTGATGAAAATTTAATATTCGAGACATGTGTCTGGTGCATTGAAATTGGTTTGGAATTTTCTTCAAGAAGGTATAGAGTTGGAACCCTTCGACATTATTATGTTAGTAAAAATTGTAGAGAATTGTAGATCGCAACTACAGCTTGTCCGTTCAGATTTGCATTTAGTCACTCCCTTAACCATTGTTCAAAACTTGGGCAACATTTCTGACTAAAAGAGTTGATGACGCCAAGACAATGGAAAACAATCAAAAAGTCAACAATCGTATAACCTTGGTAAGACGTATTTGCGATCGAAAGACAGATTCTTCTCAAGAACATTTGCAAGTCGAAATATACCCTAAAAGGGACATTCTTCTTCTAAAGAAAATTCTTTGACTTTTTCTGCGCGGCAAAAGTAACGGGTATTGCTAGCAAGTAGTTAATGCTTACTCTCCCTGGTCACAACATATCATTTTTATAAGTGATTTGCTTTTGTTCTTCTTGTTCCTAACATAATGTTTTGTTATTTTATTTTTTTCCAAGTTCTATTTCCATCGACTAGAATTCATTATCTATTTATATGTTTTGACTTTCACTCACTGGGTGTAATCTACGATATCAGTATATCAAATTGATATTTATGATACCTAAGATTAACATTTTATTCAGTAAAACACTGTACTTTTAAATTTAAATTTAAGTTTAATTTTTTAAATTCAAATTCTAAAAATAAAACCAGAGGGTGCTACTGAAATGAATTTTGGCGGCTTGTGAAAAACACTTTGGCTGGAAGCATTATTGATGAGGATTTTATATCCGAAACACGTGTCTGGTGCATAATAAATTGGTGTGAAATGGTATAGAATTAGAACCCTTCCGCATTATTTTTACCGAATGAAACTAGTACATTCTTTTCAAGTTGATGACATATGTAATAATTACAGCTCCCTTGTCATGATCTTTAGCGTTGTTATTGGTGCAGTTATAATCATATTATTATTAATCATCATATATCTACGGTACACGAAATACCCAAAATACGTCAGTGTGGAGGGCAAATCCGTTCTCATCACAGGATGTGACACAGGTTAGAATTGTTTAACTGTATCTGTCTCATTAATGTTGATATTTTGTTGTTTTTGGTACATAGATTTCGGATATAAAAATTCTCACCACTAAGAAGGGAAGAGATCTCCAACCAGACCTGACTGCAATACCAACAACAAAACACCAAAATACCCGAAGCGAAAACACAGAGAAAACGAGTACAGCAAGAGACGAAAACGAGACACACGACATAGAAACAATAAACACAAAAGACTACACATAAACCAACAGGACCAATGGGCAACATGTGCCGACTTAGGACGGTCATCTGCTACGCAGGTAACAAATGGTGTGGTTATCCCGGATTACACGCGCACAACCATCCCACTATTCCGATTACTCTGAGGTTTCGAAGAACGTACACTTGTGATGTAAAACAACCTTCCTCACTGTAAGAGGACCACACACACAAATACGCAAAACGCATGGGTCGTAGCAACACAGATGAATATGTACATGTAAATGGATATAAAAAGAAGGCGTACGTAAAACAGTCCGTGCTCTTCCGGCTGTAGCGTGCTCATGCATGTTATCACAACTACTTTAATATTCCATCTGATCAATTCGATTTACGACCCATAATTTTTCTAAATTTTAACTCTAAACCTTAATATCGTATAGACTCTCCGTATATTTCTTTCGTATTATTAATTTAATCCATTTAATTACATTCATTTTTAAAATCAAAAGGATTTGGAAATGCACTTGCAAAAAGATTGGACAAACTAGGAATTCATGTCATGGCCTCTTGTCTTGATGCTAAAGGAGAGGGTGCAACATCGCTTGGTGTAGTTTGTTCAAAAAGACTCATAGTGATTGGCTTAGATGTGTCATGTGACAGAAGTGTAGAAGATGCAAAAGATGAGGTGACCCGTTATCTCAATGAGTCGAAAACAGGTAAATATTAAGTGAGACAGTTTTCACACATAGATTAAGCAGATGGAATAATTTCTCATTTCTTTAGAGTTTTGTCTTTGAACTGTTATCAGATATTCCTCCGAATGAATACTATTTGACAGTATGTATTACTAGATAAACGTTTTATGAAAGTACTTCGTTTTTTGACTATTGGGTCAATC
Organism: Pinctada fucata; assembly: GCA_028142955.1. NCBI lineage: Eukaryota > Metazoa > Mollusca > Bivalvia > Pterioida > Pteriidae > Pinctada > Pinctada fucata. Next base: position 19,838,792 of record AP027113.1, on the reverse strand, counting down.
ACTCAACAACTTTTTGATGAAATAATTGTCATTATGATACAGAGCTCTGGGCAGTAGTGAACAACGCCGGTATAGGGCACTCTGCGGACATTGAGTTGTGTTCCATGGACATATATCACAGAGTTGCAGCAGTGAATTTATTTGGAATGATCAGAGTCACCAAAGCGTTGCTTCCAATGATACGGAAAAGCAAAGGTAAGATATTCGCAACCATGACATTTTCAGAATGTCAAAATGTTTGAAGATTACATTTTGTGTCTGATTGAATGCTTTGTATGCATGACGCAGCGGAGAATATCTGGAGTCAAATTATCCAATCTGAAAAATGTTTCTTCCTACAACTTTCAAAATGACTTTATTTTTTGCAACTATCAAATAAAGCTATGAGCGTGTGTTGACCATCTTTTTCTCATGATAATGAAAAAAGAAAAAAAAGTAATTCCCTTCTTTGATAAGCTTTTTTTTGTCCACAGGACAATCGTTTGTATAATATAATCATATTTACGTTCGAGGTGTGGTTTGTCAGTACATTTCCCTGTATCTGCAGTACTACACCTGGGCAAGTCGGTGTACAATGTTCAAAGTTTCATCTTCAATAAAATATAGTTATAAAGGTTTTGCAGTTAGCTCTTGGAAGAAAAGAAAACGAAAAAATTCATGTTAAATTTTCATGTTAAAAATTGTATGTTAAATGTAGTGGTATCGCATGAATATTGAGTTTTTAATGTGAAATGCCATATCTAACTGGTCCTGGCACCTGGTCTCACTCCCATATCGGTAGTTCGCTTCTTATCATGTGGAGGAGTTTTTTGTTTGTTTGTTTATCCTGATTTTGTATGGCTTCGGTTTGTGATTTTCTGAAAATTCGATTTTGTGCTGTATATAGGGATATGGTCATTATCCATATTTGTCACTTCAAGCAAAATGTGTCACAGAAGTATTGGAAACATTAACCGCTAAACAATCCTTTTCATCTTCTCAAATGTGTGTTTTGTGCCTTCTTATGTGCTTTTTGTCATAAATCTCATTATAGACTTATACATTTGTTTTCAGGAAGAGTGATAAATGTAACAAGCGTGAAAGGTAGACTCTGTGTGCCATATGATTCCTCGTATGGCATCACAAAACATGGTGCGGAATGTTTCTCTGATACTCTTAGAATGGAGATGAAGAAATTTGGAGTGAGGGTCGTAATCATTGAGCCCGGGGAATTTGGTAGTGCAACGGATATGGGCAAAGGAATAAATGTTAGGTTTGAAGAATAATTTGTACACTTTCTGACATTTTTCATTTGAAATATGAAATAATTTCCAGTCATTTTCTCCTCCTTTTCAGAAAGCCGCCTTTTGAACGGTTATGCTCATGATAAAATTCATTTACATCTTCTCGACATTCCGGCGAAAATATATATTAATTATATAGGAGATTTTTCTCTTATTGACGGAAGACCAAAATTAAACAAATTGAGTTTTGGAACACTTCAGCTCGGCAGGAAGAAATCCTTTTACCATTTTGCTATATTACATTGTTTTGATTGAGGGTCACTGACGAGGGTTTAGCACCCGAAACGTGCATGTCTGGTCCATGCTACGCATTTATCCGTTCCAAAATGATGCTATTGAATTTGAAGACGTTTATTATTTGTACCATTTAGTGAGTGTCACTGCTGGTGAACCAGGAGTCCCTCAGGGCACATTTATCCAAGTTCGATCAACTTCGGTTTATCATTTCTTCAACGCATTCGAAAATTTCTGTTATCAAAACTTCTAAAACGTGGGTCCTGTAGCATAATTTCCCGACCATCCTGCTATGCCTTTCGATACATTTTGGACATAATAACTATTATACTCTTTGGCCATATAACTATGTTTAGGTTGAGGATCACTGACGAGGGATAAGTACCCGAAACATGCATGTCTGGTCATTGCTGCAAATTTATCTGTTCTTAAATTATACTGTTGAATTTGAAGCCGATTAACATCTACATTTTATATTTGAGCAAATCTTTAAGATACTCGATATTTTAATCGAATTATTAAAGAGTTTTGCAATAGGGAAGAGTATCAAGAATTATTGTTCTTTAATACTGTTAGTAAGAAGTAAATAAGATATTCTGCTCTAATATTATAGAGACAAATAATTCAGCACTCTATTTGGATTTAATGCTTTCCTATGACACTGATGGTCACATGAACACCTCACTGCATGACAAACGTGACGACTTCAGTTTCAGCATCATAAACTTTCCTTTTTAGTGTAGCAACACCCCTTTATCGCCTGCTTATGACGTGTTCATCTCTCAATTGATACGTTATGCCCCAGCAAGTGGCAAATATAAAAATTTTGTTCTGAGAACTAGGCGTCTTTCACATAAGCTCTCAGTTAGGGATACATTTGTGATCGACTAACATTATCACGGAGGAAGTTCTACGGTCGAAACGGGAACCTCATCATACACTAATAATCTCCCATTGTCCAGAATGGTGGATGATATTCTGTCTTAGACCATTTGAACAATCCAACCACAGACTTTACTTGTATCTCCCGAAATGGAAGTAACCGAATGTGATATTTCTGCCGAATTGAAGCGAAGGGTGTTGCATGCAAGCAGGTGATACTGACTCTTCCTGGGCAGCTGGTTTCAATCTTAATTGCGAGTTCGCTTCTTTTCATGTGGTGGAGATTTTTGTTTGTTTACTTTGGTTCCTGTTTCATCCTGATTTTGTATGCCTTCGGTTTGTGATTGCCTGAATTATCGATTTTGTACTGTGTATTGGGATATGGTCATTGTCCATTTTTTCACACTACTTCAATTTCAGGCTGATCGGACGCACAGAGAGTTTGAAAACACATGGAAGGAAGTAAATCAAGACATAAAAGATACCTACGGAAAAGAATATATGTATGCACATCTATCAATTGAAGACGCATCATCGTCTTGTATTACGCCAGTGATTGACGCTTTTGTTGAGGCAATCATGAACATAAACCCAAAACCTAGATATCTCATTGACGGGTCCCCAGGATGGATTGATATACACTGTGTAAGTATATTATGAAGTCGATATACATTAATATAATATCAAGAAGAAAATATTAATATCAGAGGTTCCTCTTGTTTGCATTTTAAAATAATTATAACTGAGATAGAAAGGGTGATCAAAACACTTGTCATATAATTACTTGGAATTAAGATATTTAAAATGATGTCTAGTGCTCTATCAAATTTTTTGAAATAGAAAGAAAATCAAACCCATTAATTGACCGTTTGACTTCTTTTGAACACAAAATAATTTAAATATGAAAAAGTGTATAAATAGGACTTATTATGCGCTAACCCCCTCCACATGAATTTTTTCCTGGATTGAAAGTTTAATCTTTGTTATGGTTTCTTGCATTTCAAAATCTGATTTGTTTTCCGTTTTATCTTGTGATTATCAATTTCAGTTCTATGCAAGACTATATCCTTATCTGCCAAGTTCTTGGATGGACCATCTCATCATACGATGGTACACAAAGAAGATGCCACTGGTTAAATCTCTTCAAAACAAATAACATGACACGGTGTTTCTTTAACAGCGAGAAGAGTTTTAATAATGATTTTGTATCACAAAGAACGAAAAAAAAAATTTCAAGCTTCCTTTTCTCTAACATGACATCAGGCGGCGGGTGCGGCTCGCCAACAGGGGATGATTACTCCTCCAGGGCTCCTAGTCCCACCTCTTACTTGCTAGGGGTCCGTCGATGATCAACTGGGTGCTCTATTGTGAGTGCTGTTGAGATTATCACCATAATCTTCTTTAATTTATCATGTCCAGCTCATACGGTACGCCAGGGCATGTTCCAAATATGAAGATTTCATCGTTAAAGCCAGACGGCTTGCAAGTAAGTTCAGGGTTATATTGCAGAACGGCTGAAATCGTCTTTGAGGACGTTCTCCGGTCGACACGGGGAAAAAATAAAAGCATATCAGATCCCCCTTTCCAGAATAATCAGTGACATTTTGGATTTGAATGAATGGCTGTCATCATCACCAAACAAGAAAGTCTGACCTGATGTATACATCAATATGTACATCGAGACACTCACAGTATTCGACAAGTTTCCATGGAGCTATTGCGACGGGTATTGCATGTAATCACTTCGGAATTTTACTTATTCCGAGATTCGTAACCGTTCCTATGGAAAATCTTATTATTTTGCCTTGCCTTCTCGACTTTGAGACTGAATAATTGATATATAGGTATTTCTATAATGTTTATTATAGAATTCTAGGAGGGGCATTATCTAAGCTTAACAACTTGTGCATATTCCGTTATAATATTCATATATTTTGTTGGAATTAATTTGTTTAATCTAAAATAATTCTCTCCTAAATAAATTAAGAAAAATGCTTCATGCTATTTTTAGAATAAAAAAAAGGTGTTAAGGGCTAAAAGACGTCTTTTTATATGTTTGCACATTGCATCGTCTTTCTAATACGGAAAAATAAGAAAATGACCTTCAACTTGAATCTCTTACGACCTATTGACGGATTACACACCTTAATTAAAGGGGATCAGAACGATGAATTTTTTATCGATTTTTCAAAGGAAAATTAATAAGTGAAAATTAATCAAATTGTGATTGGGTTTCGTTTTCTTTACGCATTCCATGCTGTATTTTTCAATAATTTTCGAAAAAGTTGCATTAAGCAAGAATGATTTGCCCCTTGTGAAATCAAAAGATTTCATTAGATTTCATTAGACATGTACGTGACGTTTAAAAGAGTTATTGCTTATTGATATTGTAATTAACTCAAGCTGGACTTGCTTGGATAAGCGAGGGGTGTAGCATGCATGTTTTTATTTTTGAATAACACGCTTTTAACTTCATAAAAAGATAATTCTTAAATCACAAACACAAATCCCTGTTTCATCTCTATCAAATTACTATTTACCTAACAATAATACGGAAGTGTTCTAAACTCTATAACTTCACGAAGAAAATTTCAAACTATTTTTTCTGCACCAGACACGTGTTTCGAATATTAAATTCTCATCAGATAAGAAATGTCTGTAATGAGATAATGAGGATCCTGACGACAATCTCAATAGACTTTTTTTCACCGTGACGAACTTTGCACTTCGAACTTCGTACTTCGCACTTCCAACATTGAAGAAAAAGTGGCGTAGCTGCCGTTCGCGTATGAATTCATAAGCGGAGTCATCTACATTTTGATTGGTATATTCAATGGAATGGTATATTGGACTTCCTGCACAACTGGCGCGTTTTTTTCTGCAACCAACTTATGAGATTAAAGTGCGAAGTTCGAAGTGCGAAGTACGAAGTTCGTCACGGTGAAAAAAGTCTAATAGCACTAACAAGTAAGAGTTTAAGAATGATACATTTTGTTTACATTTTGACCTTCAATTAACTATGGTGTCGGTCACTGATAGTTACAAAGATCATCGGGTCGATGTGAAATACCTGAGGACTTTTCCATCTTTTTTATGCTGAATCTGAGAAAAATAGCTTTAGATTCAAAATATGATGAAAAAAAAAACACGATTCCGATCCCCTTTAAACAACCCCTCATCTCTCACAACCTTGAAAACACATACATAGGCACATCATGTATACACACGTACCGATATAACATTCACATAAACTCCATGATCTAACAGGAGAATATTCAAGACAACCATACAACCAAATGTACAATAATAGGGAAGTGTTCCAACTCTATACCTTCATGAAGAAAATTTCAAATAATTTTTTCTGCACCAGACTCGTGTTTCGAATATCAAATTCTCATCAGTGATACCTTCAGCGGAGCCACCAAAATTCCTTTCAGAAGCGCCCTATTTTAGTTTTTTGAATGTATACATTTACTTTACAGAGAATGAGCGGCTCCAAATTTCCTGTAGGGTCGATTCAGTAGCATATCAAAATAAAACATATGTTCAAAATAGCATTGGAGGGATGGTGCTAAGATGTTAACCTCCTTTAATTTCGATGATAGTTTTGAATGGAATGACAAGTTTTCGAAAGAGCAAAATAATACTGTTAATGCCAAATCGATAAAGGGCCAAAACGAAGCTTCTTTCACGTTTTATAACATAATTGATAAGGACAGTGTCAATGAACAAAAGAATGAATCAGCAATACTATTTGTTACCATTAACGAAATATACCTGACAATATGCGTAAAACTTATGTCAACTGTTTTAAGGTCACTCCCTACACGAACCGTTTACCTTTAATATATTGCTTTGATTATGGAGTAACATCTCTTGATATAATGTGGTATTATATTGTGATTGAAATTATTTAATGCACGGAGGGAACAAAGTTTTGTCAGTGTTTTTAAAGAAAAGAACAAAATTAATCATCAAACGAAAAATCATAGTTTATTAAATAACGTCATTTTGAATTTCTTGGCAAAATATGACGAGAACAACGATTGCAATATTTATGCAATATTTTGTTTTGTAGAATAATGTAATGTGGCCGCATACCTTAACTAAATGAAAAAAAATCAACATGATTATTTTTGAGTCAAGATTTTTTTCATGATATTTATATGTAATGCATGTGGTCAATTCTATCTTTTTTCAAAAATAGGTATGTTTGGAAACATTTTTTTGTAAAAATTGTTAATTTGGAGTTTCAGAGGCTTAAACAAACAGAAAAGCTCATTCTATGCAAAATATAGATATGATTTATGAAATATAACTTAACAAAGTATCAAATGACCAACAAATATTTTAAAAAGTACTAAGTTCAAAAGTCCAAACATCCTGCATCGTTGCCATACCCTTTTGTGTTCTACAAGGGAATTTCACAGGCATAGTAAAGTTCCTCTGAACAATATGACGATTTCATCTCCTTCTCATGGTTAATGTAAGCACATCCATAGTAATTATCGGGTTCGTCATCTTTCCAAATGTCAGCATCTATTACATATCCATCCGCCTCCCATCTCCATATACTTCCGTCTCTTCGTCCACCAACCCAAACCCACTTATGATGGATGTGATCTATAAAAAAAAAAGAAATAAAGAAAACATAGTTCTCATGACTAAACATACTGCTACGTCTTTTGGTACATTTTTGGAGATAATAATTTTCATACGTTTTGGCCATATTACATTGTTTAGACTGAGGATCACTGACGAGGGTTTAGTACCCGAAACGTGCATGTCTGGTCCATGCTGTAAATTTATCAGGTTTTAAATGATGCTATTGAATTTAAAGACGTTTAACATATAACCGATCGGTCAACAAAATGTCCAAACTGGCACCTGCTGACGGATTTTTTCTTTATGGCATTACAGTTTATAGCCCATAAGATATGGTTTGAAGGCCAACAGGTGCCATGTCAACAATTTGGAAATCCCCCCATAGCGTACATGTACATATTTTGTGGTTTCATTTTGTTATTTGTAAGATTTAAAAAAACCAATTATTTATTTTTAAGTGACTCTTTTTCTTAGGATCAACAAAATTTGTGCAAGTCTTACTGTACTCTCATACAAATGCGGAAAGATGAATTCGTTAATCATCTCTACAAGGCTTCCATGATGTACTATCTTTTAATAACTACAAACTCTAAAAGATACCCCACAAAGTTCAGTTCGAAAATACACATTATACGACAATTAAAGGTAGTTTGTCTACCTAACAAGTATGTCTTTTTTAAGTCAAATGTACACTTTAAGGTAAACAGAAATCAAAATGGTATATGCTATATTCGGATTACTTAGTCCTTATGTAAGAGTATCTTGTTTCTTTCATTCTTTTTTCTTTTGTCCACTACTAATACCAATGAGATGAAGAAGATCCTGACGATGATCTCTACAGAACACCACATTGAGCATCGACGGACCCCTAGCAAGCTAGAGGTGAGATCAGGTGCTCGAGAGGAGTGAGCATCCCCTGTTTGGCTAGCCGTACCCGCCGTCGACGTTCACGCACGAAATTGAAAACAATATACAAAAAAGCAATAGAAGAACATTTTATAGCCATTACTTAACAATTAATATCTTACAAAGCACTTTTATATTTTCACTAAACTGTCTCCAGATCTTAAACCTACACTGCTATACTCATTTCAAATATAAAACGACGATATCACAATATGGAAAACATTTAAGTGGCTCTTTGATAGAAAGTTAACCCTTACTTAGTATCAACCATTTGGATTTCCTCTTTTTCACCGTGGTGTATCACGTGATGTGCATATAATCTCTTACAAGGGACATACTATCTAAATCTACTTTATATGAAACTAGTTTACGCCTATCATATGAGCATCATTATTTTAAATATGATGGTAATCTTTTCTGGTCAAGATCAGAAGAAAATTTAGAGAACACTTAAACAGAAAATTTTCTATTTTGTTTACATGTTATGATATTGTGCACGTAAATAAACAAAACTTTCTGTTCAAGTGTTCTCTGGGCATACCTTTATTCTTGACCAGAATAAATTCATATAATGTTGATTTATACAGCATTTACCTTGTTAAACGAAGGGGATTCCCATGCAAGAGATTATTTTCATATCAAGTAATACGCTACGGTTTTTTAGTCGCTTCGTTCACTAAAATCATTACTAACAATAGGTCAGTTCATTTAATCTCCGGGGATAACGTACGCTTAGTTTCAACGTGTTTTGGCATTCGACATTAAATATAATTGTTCATTCTGTTATCTAATTTTCATACGCCCTTATGTTTGTTACTTAGCCCCCTGAATTATGCTGCTCTGCTTGCATCGTCTTCATACATTGAGGAGGATATCATACACAACAATTGTGCGTTATTCGAGACAGCCAGGTAACCGGACAAGTGAAAGGGTTGTGTACACATAATCCGGATAACCATTCAATTTGCGACTAACTGTAAACGCACTTACACAGCAGGAGATGGTCATCCTAAGTCGACATCGGTTGCTCATTGATCTAGATCGTTATTGTTTAGTCTTTCGTGCGAAGTATTTAAATGTCGTCTTTAGGAAATTTGTCTTCCTCTCTTTTAAGGCATTAAGGGTATAATACTCTACTTTCGGCTGAGCGCACGTAATCCAGGATAACCACACCATTTGCTACTTGCGTGACAAATGGCCGTCCAAAGTCGGCACCGGTTGCCCATTTGTCTCGTCGGTTTAAGTGAGACTTTTGTGTTTGATGTTTACATGTCGTTTGTCTCTTTTCCGTCTCGTGCTGTACTCGTCTTTTGTGTTTTTGCATCGGCTGTTTTGGTGTTTTGCTGTTGATACTGCAACGGGACCTTGTTGGAGATCTCCTCCCTTCTTTGGTAACAGAAAAATTTAAATACTACGATGTTGACCGAAGACACACGACTTCGGCAATGTTCTGGACGATAAATTTTCATGGCAAGTTGAATGAAACTTTAAAACATATCTGAAATATGTAAGATATGGAAGTACATAATTTCTAGCTTTACCGCGAGATTGTAATTATACCCCTAATACCTTAATTTGATGAATTAGTCTAAAACTTAAGAGTACCATCATGATTGCATAGCTCTTTCATTAATTGGTTGTATAGCATATATTTAGGTTATATTTAGAATTTGCGTCCTTATACATTATTATTTGGATTTCTTCTATTTTTGGCTTCATACATTACTTGTTTAAATGCATATATGTTGCACAAACATTATTGCAACGAAACCCATTTTTAATATTTTGAAATGCTAAGAAAATTTATTTTGTATGATATACATATATAAAGGATAAACGGATAACTGACACAAAAATGAATCATTCGTGTAGCTGGTATGCTACCATTCAATGAAAGCAAATCAAATTTGTTCTTCATCGTTGTATTTCCCAGCGAGGCCTTTGAAATTTATTTCTTTTGTAATCAATTCGTAAAACCTGTGCGGGTGTCAAAATCGTTAAAAGAAGTTTCCCCGTTGTGATGTTAAACAACAAAAACGTGGGACCGGAATATCTTTAATCGACAAAATAAACGAACTCTTCGGCGTGGAAGGCGACGACAAAGCATAACTTAGATATGTCTTTAAAGAAAAGTACCTACTTTGCAAATAACCGAAGAACCTGTCTCTTTTAGCCGTAGTTTGTAGTGATATCAGGTTGGCATCATAGGATTCACATATTGACTGTGCAGCATTCCAACGTTCATAGTCTTGGAAAAGTCTGTAGCAAGAATTATATGTGGTTTCCTCTCTCCAATTATTTGGACAAGTTCCTGAAAATAAAATATAACGGGATATATGTAATGATTTCCAGGTTTTGCAATAATATTTGATCGTTTCAATTACTAACTACTGTTAAAATTATAAAAAATCACTCCCTTCAACTATGATGTTACACGTCTTCAAATTCACTTAAAGGTACAAATAGTCTCAAAGGGATTAAACTGTCAATAATGAAGTTTTACCGTAAATAGCTTTTAAGTACTACCATTTGAACATCTATATATTACTTACATAAAATATCTCTCACATTTTTGTTTTATGGACATTTTTACAGTATACATGTAAACGTCTTCAAATTGAATAGCATCATTTAAGAACAAATAAATTGGCAACGTGGACCAGACATGCACGTTTCGGGTACTTAACCCTCATCAGTGATCCTTAATCCTAAATCTAAACAATGTAATATGCCAAAAAGTATGAAAGTTACTATGTCGAAAAAGGGTACCGAAAGACGTAGCAGGATGGGTGGGATATGATGCTACAGGACCCACTTTTTAGAAATTTCAAGAAATTTTGATAACAGAAATTTAGATTGCGTTGAAGAAACGATCAACCGAAATTGATCGAACTTGGCTACATGTGCCCTCGGGGACTCCTGGTCCACCAGCAGTGACACTCACCAAGTGGTATAAATGTAAACGTCTTCAAATTGAATAGCATCATTTAAGAACAAATAAATTGGCAACGTGGACTAGACATGCACGTTTCGGGTACTTAACCCTCATCAGTGATCCTTAATCCAAAATCTAAACAATGTAATATGCCAAAAAGTATGAAAGTTACTATGTCGAAAAAGGGTACCGAAAGACGTAGCAGGATGGGTGGGACATGTACATGTACACTGTATACCCCTTTAGCTAATTTTCCCTCAGACTTGTCAGAATTTTAATTTCACGTTCGTTTTCTAAGCTAGGTCTCGACAACTTTCCAATACCAAGCCAATACTATTTGTTCATGACATTTCTCTTTTCAGATTTTGATAACACCGATTGTCGATTCATTTTCGTCCCAGGTGTTATCCGTCAGCCATGTTGTTTTGTTTTGATCTTGACCTTTATGCAAATAAGTGCTCACACGTGTTCGGAATCGGTCTTCTACGGAGAAAAGTAGGTTATATTAGGGTACCTATTTTATAAGCAATAATTGATCATATCTCGGTAGTGAGGGCATATGTGACTATTGTAACCAGCCAGTTTCTAATTTCTAAGCATGATAGAATCGTTTGCGTAAACATTTTGACAAAATTAGTTGATGCATGGTTTGATCTTGACGAGACCTTTTGTACCTTTAAGAACAGATATATTTGCAGCATGGACCAGACATACACGTTCGGCTACTTAACCCTCGTCAGTAATCCTCAAACCAATCAATAAATATTGAATTGAATGAGGAATTGGTAAAAATCGTTGTATAAGAGAGAAACAAGAGTCTTCCTCTTGTCATAACCAATTAGTGTATGAGATGTGGTTAAGATCCAATCAAAACTGCACCTTCTGGACTGTATACAAGGAATTTTACCATTTCAAATCTGTGACCTTGACCTTTGACATATGACCTTGAAAATCAATATGGTTCTTCTCTTGTCATAAACAACCAGTGTATGAGATTTGGTTAAGATCCTATCAAAACTTCCACCTCCAGGTTGTTTACAAGGATTTAAACCATTACCAATTTATGACATTGAGTGTCACTGCTGGTGAACCAAGAGTCCCCGAGGGCACATGTAGCCAAGCTCGATCAACTTCGGTTGATCGTCTGTCTCTTCAACGCATTTGAAATTTTCTGTTACAAAATTTCTTGAAATTTCTAAAACGTGGGTCCTGTAGCAACATATCCCACCCATTCCGCTACGTCTTTTGGTACATTTTTGGACATAATAATTTTCATACTTTTTGGCCATATTACATTGTTTAGACTGAGGATCACTGACGAGGGTTTAGTACCCGAAACGTGCATGTCTGGTCCATGCTGTTAATTTATCAGGCTTTAAATGATGCTATTGAATTTGAAGATGTTTAACATTGACCTTTGACGTATGACCTCGAAAAATCACTAGGATTATTCCTCTTGTCATAAGCAATCAGTTTATGAGGTTTGGTTAAGATCTGGTTAAGATCCAATCAAATCTGCGATCTCTGGGCTGTATGCAACGATTTAAACCAATTTCTATCTATAACCTTGGCCTTTGATGTATGATTTTGAAAATCAATAAGGTTCTTCCTCTTGTCATAAGCAATCAGTGCACAATGTTTGGTTCGGATCCAATCAAAACTGCACCTTCCAGGCTGTATACAAGGATCTTAACCATTTCCAATCTGTGACCTTGACCTTTGATGTATGACTTTGAAAATCAATAGGTTATTCCTCTTATCACAAGCAATCGGTTTGTGTGGTTTGATTAAGATCCAATAAAACCTGCGACCTCTAGGCTGTATACAATGATTTTAACAATTTCCTATCTGTGACCTTGACCTTTGACCTTGAAAATCGATAGGGTTCTTCCTCTCGTCATAAACAAATAGTTTATGAAGCTTGGCTAAGATCCAATAAGAAACGCACCCTCTAGGCTCTTCACAAGGATTTAGTGACACGCACCCGCACACCTACACACGAACGACTGCGTTACTATATTCCATGCAATTATGTTACAGTCTAAAAAAGCTTAACATAATACAAAAGAATAGTAAATAATAATAAAACTTTACTTCTTTTCCCCTCGAGCTTACAAACAAAATGTAAAGCTCACCGTTGTTTCTCTGATCAAATCACGTGGGATAAACTGTACATGTACAAAAGAGGCTGAGTTATAATAGCAATTTTTTGACGCTAGAACGATGTCCATTATCAATAAGACAAATACGTAAAATTAAAACGATTACGTCTGTATGTTATGAAACTGTCCGAAAGAGGAGTTATCTCTGTCTTAAAAGCAAATAACAACTCATATGAGTTATTTGTAATGATAATTTCAATAAGCTATACCCCTGACTGATCAAATCTATTCTATTTCTAGGTGAACATTTTTAAGAAATTCAATTCAAATAATGATGGAATACAAGTATATTCGTAGCAATGAACAATGTATATACACGGGAGAAAAAAAGAGATTCACGATCTTCAATAATATTATAAAAAATCTAGATTATCGATTAGGCCATTTCTTGTTTTTATTCTGTTTTGCGTCCTCTTGAAATTGAGAAAGCTACCAGTCAGCCAGCCAGCCAGGGAAAAAACAAAGAAGCATATATATCAAAGTTGCAATTTCATAATATATGACTATTTGAATCCTGACAAAAAATGCAATGCCTTGAAACATTTGAGTGGTTTAATAAACATTTAGACATGAAATATAAAATCAATCAATTTCTCTCTAATTCTTGTAGAAAATGAATTTATTTTGCAAAAGATTGTAATTAATTTTGTTTTGTTTTATGACTTTGGGCTCAAAACCTCCCAGCACGAGGATGCAAAACAGAAAATAACAAAGAAATGGCCTTACGTAAAACATACGTCTACAAGAGAAATTAGGTGCTGTCCACTGCCCGTTATTTTGACAGGTTATCGTTGTATCAGCCGATGTAGCTTCATACCCATTACCACACGTGAAAGTCCTAACAGAACCTTTATAATTAGACCCTGATCCAAGAGCTGCATTGGCAACATTAGAAGTAGGTGCTCCACAATCTATGTTAAGAGAAAAAGAAACAGAAATATAAAAAAAAATGTTTAAGCTGTGACGAAAGAGACGGTTTTTGAAAGTCAGATTATATTTACATCAAAATGACGTAAACGTAATTTTTTGTGTGTACTGATACTCTAAAATGACTTATCTATCTAATTCTAATGGCTTTGTCTTGTCTTCTCGATTTTGAATTTGTCAGTTTATGTTCCTTGTCCCTTTTACGTCTCTTTCTGTGGGTGCCTGTTCTGTGTTTTTGCATTTTGTGTTTTGCTGTGGGTTCTGCCACCGAGTGTTGTTGGAGATCTCCTCCTTTCTTTGAGATTGAATGGTTGTTGGTATTTCTTCGATGTTTACATGTATATTACCCCTAAACTGTTGCATTTAAGGCGTTACGTTAAAATGAAATGTAAACCTAATATTGGTAAACACAGATGGACTTACCCCTGAGACACTGCATTTGAGGAATTGGCCAGCCACTACTTTCACATGTTATGCTAGGGTTGCCTATCATGACGTAGTTGGAACTACATTGATAAGTAGCTACTGCTGTCAAAAGTGTGTCTGAGTATACCGGAATCCCATTGCTTATTCCCTGAGGCGTTCCACAGTCTGTTGATTCCATGAACAATGAAACAAAGCAAAAACGTAGAATAAAATTCAACGATATCATTGATAAAGATCAAAGATGTCAACAATAAAACGGCTATTGGAACAAAAAGACAGATGATCCAGACATGAATTATTAAGCGAAGAGCGGCAACTCTTATGTTTAGGTAGACCGTCCATAGCCAAAGAAAAGTTTGTGCGTAAATAGAAAGGACCTCATTGGTAGGTACAGATTATATCATTTTACAAATTATTGAACTGTATCAAAAGTTGACGGCAGCGGGAATTTTCTTCTTTATGTCTAAATGGTATACGAAATGTCACATGCCTTACCTGACGTATAAAAGTAACATCATGGAGCTTGATTCGTAGGGACGAAACGGAAGCAAGTGAATTTCTAGTCGTATCATTGAAAGTAAAGATATCTAAAAAGGTAAAATGTGATGATTACCGATCAGTTAGTTTGCTTTATTAGAGTCAAGCACAGTCAATAATCCCCTAGAAAGCTTTTTAATGCGTGTCGGCAATATCCTGAATTTCATTCACGCTTTAATAAGACTTCCGTATAAAGATCTGCGGTCAACAAACCCAAACCAACCAGATAGCCAAATGTCGTTGGCCGTTTCGGTGGCCATGATCTTATGCAACTCCAAACGGAATGCTTTACATTTCTCTTCAAGCAATTTTATTATAGATCGCTCATTATTTTAGTCCATCGATATTTCAAAGTTTGAAATGAATGTGGTTTCGGGATAACACTTTAGCTTTCTCGCTAATGCTCTAGACTAGCTATCCGACGGCCGTGAATAACTCGAAGCGTACACTTAAAATAACTCGCACATAGCCATATACACCACTTAAGGATAAAGCAAAACGAAAAAAATTATTCTGACTTCGTGGATTTATCATATAAGCTACTGATATGCTAGTCTGCCAGTTTAAACATCTATGTGATTGAAATAGCTATGCCGGCGACTTGATGCCATGCATCAATAGTTTTCGTGTCGTAAACTGTTTTACGTTGTTTTTAAGTTGAAAAACTCGATTGTATTCTAAATGAAGTATGCTTACTTCTGATACATTGAAACTGTTGAGAGGTCCAGCCACCAACATTACAGACTATGTAGTCCGGACTTCCAATCATTTCATGTTGATTTTTACATGTATAAGTGGCTACAGAAGTCTCGTATGTGGTAGTATACGCCTTGTTCGCCTTTGCAATAGAAGGAGGAATGCCGCAATCTGCAAAAGAAAAGAGGCGATCTCCAACAACACCAGCAAAATCAGACACACACAGAAAAAGACGCAAATGGTACAAGGAACGCCAAATCACATAGAAACATCAAACACAAATGACTACACATGAATCAACGAGACTAAGAACGATCATCTGCAACGACAGAAGCAGACAGTGTGATTATCCGGATCACGTTCGCACAACCCTCCCACTGTTCCGATTTCACAGAGGTCTCGAAGAACGTACAGTTGTGGTGTAACCTAACCTCCTCGAGTGTTATAACGTTAGAGACATATGTGGAAATATGTGGAAGTCTACTAGAAAAGAACTACCAATCGTCGTTTATGAGTCAAACATACAGGGGAATATGGCATAATTGTGTAAGTCTCCATTAACAAGGCAATCGCGAACCCCCGAACACAGGCAGGACCATGTGCCCAGGAGGAGCGAGCGTCCTCTGATACCCGTCGTGAATGCCAAATTTAGATAGAAAGGTGTCAAATCCCTTTATGTCCAAATAGGAAAAAGACGATCAATCAGAATCGTCGTACTCAAGAATGCCCTTAATTATAATTGATAGGCAAATGTCGAAATGTGCTACAAGTTCTTTGTAGTGGCCTTAGAACCTCCTCAGTGACATATAAAGTCTTTCCCCTAAATAACTTTGAGCAAGCAGCTTAGTGGAGAACCTTTTTGCCCTCGACATGAATTTTTCGTACTTAGAACATGATCTTGCATAACGTATTAGTTCTGAAATGAATTTCAAGACGTTTAATATTCCAAGCCAAGTGAAAGCTACTCTCAATGCCAAAAAAGAAGATAAATAGATAAGGATGTTGAAGTAGGAAAGAAATATTTCGAGGTTTTGCGTTCTTAAGTTGAAATGTACTTCTCAGCTTTTTAAAAACCCTATTGACTCATTCTCCATCGATTTATTCACTCTGAATTTCCTAACGTGAATACGTGTAGATGACAACAATACGTTCTTCGGATAAACATTGTTGAAACACTTTAAGGAAAAACTTTTCTACAAGAGAGCAGTCTTCTTGGGGAAAAAATGACAAATCGGCACATAAAACATACATAAAAATTCGTCATACATAAAAGCGTCATAAAAATAATAAACCCACAAGTAATAAATCAAATTATTACCGTATTTGCACACTCCAGGCTCGGACCAATGTCCAGAAACATTGCATTCTGAAAAATCAGTTCCTTCTATAATGTACCCGGCTTCACATGTGTACGTGATATTGTTACCTACATGCTGCAATGGTGGTTCGCTCCAGGAAACGGAATTAGAAATAGTCGGTGCTGGACCACATCCTTTGAAGTAAAGGTAATGATATTTTCATAAACATAAGTTACTTGTGTCTTTACACAAAATATGTCGTTAAGGGTGCGCTAAACCCAATTTCATATTTTTTAACCATTTCCCGTTTTATATCATGTTGCATGTAAACATAAAAATGTCTGTTGGAATCTGAGAAAAACATGTACAACGGACAATTAAGTTCATGTATTAAGGATGGTGACTCATATAATAAGGAGTATTAAACTTTTTATGAAAATGGGCCACATATAAAGAACAATTCTCATACTTTAATTCTACATATCGAAATACCAAGGTCGGTGTTGAAAATTTCGAGATATAGCTAAAAATAGATTAAGGGAATTTCTGTTGCTATTTTTAGACAAAAATCACCCATTTCCAGAGAAGCACTAGTAATTGAGGAAAGAATGTTATTATGTGATTTTTGAAATTTTTAATGAAAAGAAGACACTTTTCTTCAATAAAAAACATATATATGAAAGAAAATAACTTTATTTTAGGAAAGTAGCGTCCTTGTCAATTAAATCTAAAAAAATGTAAAAATTCGTAAAATTAGCATTTTTTTGCCTAAAAAATTCACTTCAAGGGAGTATTATACTTTTTTTCTAGATATGACAGAAGGACTATATAAATCTTGATCTTTCAATTGATATATAAAAATACATAAGTCGGTGTTAATATAAGAGCAAGATAAAGCGTTGAAAGAAGCTTGAAATGTCCATGATGACGTCATACCTAGATTTTATATGTACAAATCATAGCGTCGAAACATTTCAATAAATGACGTTCATATCATAGAATCTTATTCATTTTTATTTAAACAAATATGTATTCCAGTAGTAAAAAGAAGGGAGGAGATCTCCAACAAGTCTCATTAAAAATTGACTCAACACGAAAATTGTTCTCGAATACTCGAAGAATGGGCAATATCATATTAGTAAGTGTCCATTGTGAAAATTCTGGGAAATAAAGCAATTCGTCACATTATAAGCTAAAACCTACCTATTTTACTGACCTATTTCCGATCGAAATGTTACAGAGACGATGTTTTATTTCCCTTATATATGTAGAATACACACTTCGATTTAGATTTTCGTAAGCTTTATAAAAACTAAAGGGTTATGTCGGAAAATGACATATTTTAGCAACTAGGTCTTTCAAAATCTTGCAGTTTTGTTTTATGGAAGATAACATTGAAATATGTAGATGGAGACCTAGACCTCACAAAGCATAGAAGAAATTTGGTTTGACATCGAAACAAATCAAAGGGTGTCCAAATCAAAAAATCTGAATCAGATATTTGCATTTATCCTAGAACATATTTTGTATTTTCGCTTGGTGTTCAACGAAGACGTCGTATTCTGTGAAAGACTAATAATATAACAATGGCGTAGCTCTGCCTGAAAGGGGGGGGGGGCACAACATCCCAAAATTTCTAACAAGAGAGGAATTTTTTTTTTTAGCAAAATATAGACCTATCAGACAATACTTTCTATACCCTCTATCATTAACAAGTACACGTAATAATATTCTATATAGTTTGAGTTAAATGTCTTCATATACATTGATAAAGTGCTATGTATATAGGATGGATCAGAATAGCTAAATTATTCAGAAAGTCTATAAAGAAATGGCGAGCGGTAGCGAGCCAAAGAAAAGTTTTGAAAATTGACCGAAAAATTGTAGATTTATGGTACAAAATGTTGCTATCAATGTCAATGTTATGTCAATGTAATCAATGTTAATGCATCATAAAATTTTGTGATTGAAAAGTGGGGGGGGGGGCACAAACATGGTTGTGCCCCCTCCCACTTTTCAAAAGGGGGGCATGTGCCCCCGCTGCCCCCCTTCTCCTAAGCCCTTGTAAAAGACTTACTCAGCAACTTAAAAATTATAAGATTCCTGTCAAAATATCAAGAAATGAATTTCAGTGGTGGATCTAGATTTGAAAAAAAAAAACGGGAGGGGGTTCATAGTGCAGCTATAAAGGATACTGCTCATAGAAAATCTAACAAACAAAGAAAAAGAAAAGTGCTGGGCATAAGCCTTTCCTCCTGCAAGTAACGTAAAATGGCGTGGATGTTTACTCTTTGGTTTCAAACAGTAACCGGTGTCGGAGAGTAGCGATCCAAAAAATATGAAGAAATGAAGTATTGATTCTGTTTAAATTAAGTCATTATAAACAAAAGGGAAATCAGAGCTTCAATATTTAATATATCGAACAAAACGGAATGGTTACATTTTGACTACATTTCTGGCCTAGGGGAATATTTTTAAACAAGATTTCAAGAAATTATTGAAAAAAAAAATCTTTTTTTTTTCCACACCACATTCGTCATATACATGTACAACTCATATACAACTCATAAGTGCTCGTGGACGTTGCGAATCAGTCAATAAGTATATATAATCCAAAATACAAGGCAAAGAAAAATTCTTCTTCCGCCTCAAATTTTCCCCCCAGCAAATTTCTGTAAAACGATTATCTTAATATTGAAAAAAATCTTAATTATTCAAAATGGTACATGTTGTAGAAGTCCTTAAAATATGATTGCCTCCTCCACATAGGACTATCAACTGATGATAAGATCAATGTTTTTATGTCATCCCCACGCATTAATTCTACATTACTAGCTAGTATTATATCTTGAAATTTGTATTTTTCTCTATGTCATCGTAATAAGTGAGCATGCGGAAAGGGAGGGGATGGGGTGGGGGGGGGGGGGGGTTACAGGATGACTTCTGCAAGCCGTTTTTTTTTTTCAGCAATTGTAAGTGCCGGATTTTTTTTTCGTCGGCCCTTCGGGTCGGTTTATTTCTATTCCAAATGTTGAAATTTACTCTTTTAAAAGTTTATATCATTCAGCGCAATATTTCGGCCACAAGATGTATAAAATATCAAACACGGAGTGAGTATCTCTATATGTTGGATGACAGAACGGGGGCTATTTTCATGATTCCTTCTGGCCGGAATCTTTTCTCCCTAAAATATCCGTCCGGAGATTTTTATTTTTGCAAAGTACGTCTTCCTGCCGCCTCCCCCCCCCCCCCCCCCCCCCCTCCATAAAATCACATGGCTGTTACCTAAGATCATGAGAACACCTGTAAATTGATAGATTGATTGACTGATGGTACCATAATAGACGGGCTTAACAGTCGCCCCCTCTCTCTTTCCCTATCTTTATTTATGCTAAATCTAGGACTTGGGGGGGGGGGGGGGAGGTTTCGCTTGTTGCATTCCCCTTTCCATCTGGCCAGACCCCCATGTGAATAAATTGCTTAGTTATTATTCAAGACTCGAAAAACATACGTATTATATGTTTATGATATATGAATCCATTAAAACATAATATAAAGCAAAGCGTACCGAAATGAAAGTTTATAGCTTCAACATAAAAAATGTATTCCAAATCAATAAGTTTGGATGAAAGGGGGGGGGGGGGGATTGAATTTGCCACGATGTTGAAAAACAGCATATAAATGACTGCACTGATTCGGCTCTCACCCAGGCAATACCAACCTTCCGGAGAGTTTGTCATAAAAAACCTACAATCTATTTTTAACACCTCACTGAAGATCGTAGGGGAAGGACGGGATGGGGAAAGGGGGGTGGGGGGGGGGGGGGCACTTACGCTCATGAGCGTATATAATAGATTTATAAATATACGTCCCTGTTACGCCCAATCCCATCCAGTTCTCTGGAAAAAAATACAGTAGGGTGATATTGAGAGATTGCAAGGATTCTAGGAATCGTCAAACACGTACAAATGTATAATTATATTTATTCGAACAATGTACGTTTTTCACTAGAGAGAGCGACATTGAAACAAAATTCTAAATTAGACTATGACATTCATAAAATGCCAATTTATCTTACGGAAGGATAAAAACTTTCGCATTAGAAAAAAAAACCGGCTTGATTTTTTTTTCGGAAAAATTTGAATAAAAACGTACAGCCCGAAAGACAGACGAAAATAAATCCGAATCATGTAGATTCTGTGGATTGAAGAAAAATAAAACCCCATTCCCTCTGAGCTGGTATATGTATATTTAGCCTTAACCCCCTTGATTTGAAAAATCCCCAGGATCCCTTATTATATTTTCATAACGCTACCTCTGCGAATAAACATTACGCTATAAAGGATTAGAATCATGCAAAGTTTCCCACCTCTCGGATTAGCGTTTACACATTATTACTTCGGGTAGGTCCGTTGCAACAAAATAAAACGTAACAAAAAGAATACTAAATATCCTATTTGATTTTTACCGGGCAGCGAGCGGTTGAATTCCCCGGTTTTCAAAAAAAAAAGTCGCGCGGGCCCCAATTATTCAATTCAAACTACAATGTACTTCATTTCGATTCATCAGTAATGATATACATTACCTGATATTACCTATGTAAATCCTAAATCGAGCATTCTAGCGTTTTATCTTATGCGACATCGCCTGCGTTATAACGTCATGCGTATGACGCGATGACGTTCGAATCGTCTAATACGTTGCGCAGTGCTATGTGCGCACACATGATGAGTCACCATCGTTAAAAGTAAATCTCGAAATTGAGGTAAAATCGCATGAACTAAAACTCTGTAGGTTTTAGTCAAACAAATCAGTTTAAATGATAAATCATGCAATAAAGGAGGGCATGACAATGTTAATTTATAATAACTAATGTAATGATTACAGTTTTATGAATTTTTATGTATCTCCACGTGTAACAAGTCTACTTTCACAGTAAATAAACTTGATTTTTGTAGGTGTGTCCAATGAGACTTGCCTATGATTTCCCGAAGGATACAACATTAACATGCCCTGCATTACTGTATGGATAATCATTTATGCCTGCTTGTTTGACTAAAATAGAATAGTTTTAATCTAGAGATTTCCCCCATTTTTTTTAATAGTGCATGCATATGAAAAATGTGAACATATACTTTTTGCACGTGTGTTCTTCATATTGTAACAGAAACTTTGATATAACTCTGTGGTAATCAAAGGGGAAAGGGTTTCAAACAATGATATGTTTGGGTTTAGTGACACCTTAAGCTTTTTTCTAAATACTTTTGTAGTGGTCAAACGACTCACTTTAACGTCGACCACTCTAGTGATAAGCTTGATATGTCAATATTGAAATATAAATATGTGTTTTATAGAACCAATTTTGTTGTACTAGACACGTGTTTCAGATATTTTAATCCTCGTCAGTAGAACTACATGTCAAACAGCTTAAATAAAGCCAAAGTGAATTTTCCTGGCGCCATCTACAATACAGAGCTTTAATTTCCTCTTGCCAAAATGAGCGACTCCACATTTTTGTAGGGTTTATTCAGAAGCGTATTTAAGTGAAAAATATGGCCAAAAATCGTTGAAGGGTAGGCACAGGAGCTTAAATCTAAACATGATCGATAAAATATTATGCCGAAACCCAGCTAAGGACAGAGCCATGCAATGAGGGAGATACCCCTTACTTTTAGAAAATTAGGTCTGATTTGATGACAGGAAATTTAGAATATATTTCAAGGCAGTGCGTAAACACTAAAACTAGGTGAGCGATATCCTCGTCGACTTACAGTCCACCAGTAGCGATACAAACCTAGTGGTTGAAATTGTCAATATTGAAATATATGTGCTATAGTACCAATTTTGTTGTACTAGACACTTGTTTCGGATATTTTAATCCTCGTCAGTACGTCAGTAGTACTTCATTCCAAACAGTTTGAATAAAGCCAAAGTGAATGCTAGATTCCCATGCCATGTAACAACATGGCCAAACGTTTTATAGTACATGTATCTCCAAAGTGCCTCAAATGATATTCGCTTTCTCATTTAAAATGTGGTAGATGTATAATAGAGCATATACGTTCTTTTCCAGAGTAAGCTTAAAATTCCGGCATGGTATGTCCTTCCTTTCAGAGGGATCTTACAACGTATTCCCTTGAGCTCGAAAGAGATGTAACATATACGTAATATATGTATATATTTATAAGTTTACATAGAAAAAAAGAAATGATTCATTCATTCATTCATTCATTCATGATCATTTCTGATTTCTGATTGTTCTATGTACATGTATGTCAACTATTCCCATCTTCTCGAGACAAGTGTATGTAATACCTTACTCCCGCTTGTCGAATGTCATACACAAAACTGTGTCTCCGGTGAGTGTCGTAGTGGAGACTTATCAGGCCACAATTTCGTATGAATTACTAGCAATTTAAGTGCTTGCTAATGTGTTTGAATGATTTTACAGCCAAAATTGCTTGTATATGAAAGTATGATATAATATGAACTCTGATCTTGTCGCATATACTCTCCACTACAACACTCACCGGAGACACATTTTTATGTATGACATCCAAGGGGGAGTCAGGTATTACGTACACTTGTCTTGAAAAGATGACTATTCCGAGAGGACTGGAACTTTGTACCATCTATGATTTTACATATGATAAAATAGTCATATAGATCAAAATTGGCAGTCTGTAGATAACTCATTTCCATCAAGTAGAAAATATTACCTAGATTATATTTATCTAAAAAAGGAGTACGTTTTCACCGTCAACATTAGTTATAACATCATTGATGCTAATGGTATGACAAAAGCTCTTTTACGAAACGTTTCTATAGGGTGAAAATGGTAAATGAGATATACGTATTTAAAGGTCTTTTCCGTCAAAAATAAAAACAGAATAACCAAACAAAATCAATTATCTCGCACTTTGTCGGACTTTGTCCATACTTAACCTCAATTATGAATCAATATCAATTTTGAATGGCTGCATCTACAACTTCATTGATTATTGAAGAAGTCTTACATCTATTTTTCTCACACTGAAATGTAAAGGATATCAGAAAACTTGATCATCAGCAATTATATTACTTGAAACAGATATTGATCTTTTTTTCAGTTAACTTTTGTATCTAATTTGATAATAGACAATTATGGCAGAGAGAAAATATTTGAATATTATCTTATGGTAAGGAACTCATTCATATCTTGTTTTCTTATTGTTGATCTTTCGTGTGGAATGCTTTTAAGAGCTACATTGAGGAATTATGATTTGTTTGTTAAAAAAAGGAATAATGGAAATTGATATTCCAATTCTGATAATCATATTGGGATGGGCTGAAACAGTTCATTGGTCCATTATTTTGTGACGTTTTCCTTTATTTTCCTTTCCATTCATGTCCATTCATAATTGTTATCAACGTTTTGATAGATTTTCTTCATCAATCCAAGATTATTATTTACCTCCCACCTCATACTCTAGTGAATTGTATAGATAAACAAAACTAATATCTAGATAACGTCATAATGCCAAATTGAACATTAACCCAAATTTGAAAATTATAATAGACAAATGAGATTGTCAGCATGCGAGCAGGAGATGCTGACTCTTCCTGAGCACCTGGTCTCACTCCCATTTCTGGAGTTCGCTCCTTTGTTTTGGTTCCTGTTTTATCTTGATTTTGTATGCCTTCGGTTTATGATTTTTTGAATTATCGATTTTGTGCTGTCTATAGGGATATGGTCATTATCCATATATGTCATACAATACAATATGACAATGTATTGCTGAGGAACTGAACAGAAGGGAGGGTTGTAAGCATGTAATCCAGATAAGCACACCATTTGCTACTAATGTGTCAGGTGGCCGTTCGAAGTCGGCACTAGCTGTCTATTGCACTCATTGGTTTATGTGTAGTCTTTTGTGTTTAATTTTTCTTTTGGTCTTCCTTGTCCTATTAGGATCGTTTGTTGTGATTGTCGACTTCGTGTTTGCGTAGTTGGTTTTCCATTTCTTTGTTGTATAGCTTCAACTAAATGAAAGGAAAGCAGGGGATCTCCAACAACACTATGTTGCAGCACCCACAGCAAAGCTCCAAAACACCCAATGCAAAACACAAAGAACAGACACTCACAGAAAGAGACGCAAATGAACAAGGAACACCAACTCACACCATAGAAACATTTTAACA
Source organism: Pinctada fucata (assembly GCA_028142955.1). NCBI lineage: Eukaryota > Metazoa > Mollusca > Bivalvia > Pterioida > Pteriidae > Pinctada > Pinctada fucata. Next base: position 19,813,720 of record AP027113.1, on the reverse strand, counting down.
CAAAAGAACACACATAAACCAACGAGACCAATGGGCAACCGGTGCCGACTTAAGAGGACAATCTGCCACATATGTAGGAAACGGTGTGGTTATCCAGGATTACGTGCGCACAACACTCCCACTATTCCGAGTCATGTTGGAAGATCACCTCTTTATTTAAAGAATTCCAGAAAAACAGGCACGAAATATCTCCCTGACATAATAGAGAATCAGACCATGTATCCATGAAGATTCAACATCTACTGCTTGCATCGCACATCACTTTATATCATTCACACCCCGAATCCATCCTTAAACCCTGAAGACGATGCTGAGCTATTACTACAGAAAAGATGTTCTTTTGAAAGAAATTATTTTATTTATAGAAGAAGCAATAGTACTCCCCCCTTCCGAAAAGAAATACCCAAGCAAACAAATGTACTCAAACAAAAACATAAATAATAGTGTATGAGAAAGAAAAGCAATCTTACCAGTAATAATACAAGCATAGGTAGAAGATGACGTTGCCTGACACTCTTCACGGGGTGCACATGAAATGTCCTTGCACGGACCTTTCGGCTGAAGTAAGTGATGTTAATACAATATTAATAATAAAATTCATTAGCATAATTTAAAAGCAGATAAATTGACAGCATGGACCAGACATGCATGTTTCGGATACTTAACCCTCGTCAGTGATCCTAAATCGAAACAATGAAATATAGCCAAAATCTATGAAAATTTTGTCCAAAATATACCGAAAGACGTAGCAGGATGGGTGGGATATGATGCTACAGGACCCACGTTTTAGGAATTTCAAGAAATTTTGACAAGAGAAATTTTCGAATGCGTTGAAGAGACAGACGATCAACCAAACAAACAATTCAATGCAAAACAATTAACATAACATAAATCATTTATAACTATCTGTAAGCAGCTAATCTTTTGTTTTATCATTCGACTATTCAAAATGCAGATTTGTCACGGGAGAAGTACATAGCTGATCTTTCAATCTGTTATTAATGTCGACCATGCTATTTTATAACTATACAAAAAAGGAAAACATTCTTCATTCTTTATATCTTTATTACCATTTTTCTGTCCTGAACTTGAAAAATACATGATAATTGGTTCAACATAATTCCAAATTCGTAGTTGTGATCATGAAAATGTAAACAAGAACTTTTATTGTCAGCACAAGTTTTTTCCCATAAATTGCGATTTTTATATAAAAAATCAAAATTCAAAAAATGTAAATATTTAGGTTAACTTTAACTTGAAATTATATCTTTAAGGTTTATATTCTGAATTATACAGCGATGGATTTGAAACTGTTCATTTTCTAACAGCAACATGAACAGAATTTGTGTATATTAATTTATGGATGGAGTGTATAAGTTTTTGAAGCTGCAATCGAAATTTAAGACACTCAAGAGTAATGGTGGATTTTCATTACAGAATTTGTTGTTTCGTTTCAGTTTCAAAACATCCAGACAACTAAAAGCAAGTAAGAAATATTTTTTTAGAAAACCAACAGCATGTGAAAGAGGCTGTGGATTATCGGCGATGTTGGTAAGAATGGTTGAGATGAATACACTTGATAAAAACATCACAATTATTTATGTCATAAGATGTAATAAAACTGAGGTATTTAACGTCTTTTTCAAAGTAAACGAAGTGTTCAAACATTGTTGCCAGAAAAGCAGACAGCAGGACAAATATGCCAAAAACATTGACCAAAGTTCAATATCCATTCGTAATTCTTTGTGTTGTTGACAGGTGTAAAATAATACAATGTCACCTAATAGACTTAATTCATTACACTCAAAGTAGACAAAGAGTCTCAATTTCGTGTGGGTTCAAGTTCAATTTCAATAGAGTCCATTTGATCAAAGCCTTTGATTTTCGACACTTTACGCAACAAGACATTCTAAGTTGAAAGAATGACTCGCAAAAATTATTATGCATTTACACGTACACGTTAGCCTTCTAAACCTCTCTGTTATAACAATAGAATTATATTTTACATTCCATGAGAAAGGCCCTTATTAATAGAATTTATTTCGAAAAAAAAAAAAAAACATGACACATTTCTGCATGGTTACTATGGAATCAAGATCGATCTACGCAGATATGCTTATTTTTTGACATTCTAAAGCTTTTGAAATTAGATTTCTTACAAGGTTACAAAGAAAAAACTTAACTAATATAAAAGTAGATAACTTTAACTTATTTATAGGAAAAAGTTTCATCCGTTATATATTTATATGTCCAAGGAAACATACGAAACTATTTTTATATTCAGAGCCTTAGTGTTATGTATTTTTCCTTAGCACCGGCTTATTTCTCTAAGTATTTAGCAAAATTCTTTTAATCAAATTTAAGATAACATCAATAGCTTATACTTGAATAAATCTTTTTCGTGTTCTGTCCTTTTATTTTGTGAGAAATGAGGTCTATAGTCTGAAGTAAAAAGAGTACTTTTCCTTGGTTACCGTCCATGTAACCTTGGCAACCAAGAAAAAATACAGTTATACGGTCGTTAATGATAAGTATGCAAATGTGCAGACAAAACTATTCAATTGTTCTTATATTTCAATAAAAATTAAGAACTAGGAACATAAGAAAGTAAAGACGACAAAATAAAATGTTAAAATGTAAAATTATGCAGAGATCGAGTACAGCTTTTAATAATAAAAGAAAATGAACCTTTTTGTTGCCTTTATCCCCGTAAATAAACGAAACTGACGTCACAATCTCTGGATCAGAACCTCCTATGGCGAAAGCTGAGTTGAGTTCACACTCGAAATTAAAAACATCGTAATTTAAAGAGTAACAATCCGCCATTTTAAGACACCTGTCCTGACACATGTTTGGTCCAATTCCCTTTACTCTCATAATTGTATTCTGCTCAAACCTTTTCTGTCCTTGAAATATGTTTCCTGGACATGTCGCGATAGTGCAATATTTTTGAAGAATGGAAAAATATAGAAATATTTCAAAGTTCCCAGCGATAAAGTACCGATGCATTGTACAAGTAGGTCTGTTTTGAGGATGGTCAAATTTACCCGTACCTATGTTTGTCATATGAATGCTAATTAGAGTGTTCGATCATATCAAAAGGAAGCCCACTTACGAAAGTAAACAAGTAATTGAGTTCCATTGGTAGTATTACATAACTATCTTTGATGATACCACTTCAAATCAAAACTTTGTGTTGTTATTCTGGACAATAAGTGACCAATCGATATTAAGGATGAAAAGCTTGCTACATGTATGATGACCGACTTTAACTCTAAGAGATAAATAAATATTCATCACGTGTTGCCAATTGAACTTAATTTGCAATGAATGTAATTTGTATCAGATTAGTATACGAGCAAATGGTTTGAAATATAGAAATACATCTAGATGTCTTTATTTGAATATGTTGAAGTTTGAAACGATCTTCCCAAATTGTATTTGTCAATGTTGTCAATATTGAAATACATGTTCTATAGTACCAATTTTGTTGTACTAGACACGTGATTCGGTTATTTTAATCCTTGTCGGTAGTACTTCATGCCAAACAGTTTAAATAAAGCCAAAGTGAATTTTCCTTGCGTCATCTACAATACAGAGCTTTAATTTCCTCTTGCCAGAATGAGCGGCTCCAAATTTTGGGTTTATTCAGAAGCTACTTTAAGTGAAAAATATGGCCAAAAATCGTTGGAGGGTAGGCGCAGCGAACTTAATTCTTTATTTAAAAACCACAATCTGCTCATGCTAGTCACTTCAGTCTTTGCATAGAAGGTCATCTTCCAGGGTTGCCACATGCTCTGGAAAACAGGAAAATCATGGACAATGATAGATAAAAATTGTCTGTGGGAAAAAATCAGGGAATTTGAAAAGTTGATGAAAATCAGGGAATTTTATCGGAAGTGATGACCATGACTATACTTCGGCAACGGGCTCCATTGATGATATATTATTTGTTTGAAATGTTCAAATGGTGCATGACAACCAATGTTGATGTTTATCTAATATCTGTATAATTCACCAAACATTTCTGGAGACCATAAAGTACAATTAATGTACAAGTGACATGTGCACGATTTTGTAACATTTGAAATGAGAAAATTAATTCCATGGATATCCACTTGTTACTGTTTGACAAAATGTTACCACGCGATAGGTCACAAACTGATTCTTATAGGTTTGATAAGGTAAAAAATTCTTGCACACCTACATCCTGCGTTTTGTATATACCATATACTTTCCAGACATCACGTGGCATTCCTTTGATTACGCGTGAACGTTCGCTTGCTTCGTTAACATTATCTAATTATTGGTTACTATCGCTCATGATTTTGCTTATTAAATTTGTGTTGTTTAGAGTAAAAAAGTAGCTTCGTTTTTAGTCCCAAAATAAGAAAGTAATAAAAAAAATTCTGGTAAACGGTGCACAATTCCTTTTATGATGTCACCATTTGTCAGACTACCCTTAAATGTATAATAGGACCAAATTTCCACCCTTTGAAGAATTTTTAAAATTCAAAACTATATTATCTAGTTATCAAATTCGCAGAAGCAGTTACTCTTTTATTTTTATATGTAAATAGACCCTTTGAAGTACAGGATATTTTAAAACAACCTCCAGCACCAAGCAGGCTTATTATGCCCTCTGTTCATTAAAATAAAGCCCATCACTATTAGAAATTTATGATGGTTTAAAATGTCAAATGATAATTCAAATATAGTGAACACATGGAAACCTCCCAATGGAATCGTTGTTTGTTAATGAGAAATTAAATGTACTTCCAATAATCAAATATTATTATACTAATTGTTGTTGGCATGCTAATTGTTCCAGTATATTGATTAACTTATTATTGACAAGAATTGATAGCATCAAAACACTCATCCGTGCTTTTTTCGGTTCGTTGTGTCTTCGGAAACTTACACTTAGCTATCTAAATAATCAAATCAATTAAATCTGCATTCATTATTTCACGTTCGAGTATGTTAGTTTTTTCTGATATTTTGCATTCATTAATTCACATTTGAGGAATATTCTACATGCAGATTTAGCAATACATGTACTTTCATACAATTTTATCATCAAGTGTTTGTAATTGAATTGATTCCTACTTCACAAAAGCTTTCAATGAATTTCCTGTTCTCAGGTGTTTTTAAAATGTTTAACCATTCAATTCCCGATGTTAAGAACTTAATTTATGTCGCAGAGTGTCCAATATTTACATATCTAAGTGGTATCAAAGAGTCATTTTCAAAGTCGATAACTTTGGCCAAAACAAAAATGAACTTGTGCTGACAAATGAAATGCATCAATAGCGTTGGCGAGATTGTTGAAAGATAAAAGACACATGATGTCATTCACAGTTTGTTATTTCTAGATCAATTGAACGTTTTCATCTAATTTTGGGAAAAAAAATAAAATATAACAAAACGAATTAAGATGCGAGCCTGTGGGTTTTTGCAAATTGCAGTTCTTTGCAAGATGCTACTCTCCACATTTGCGTCATGCCCACTGAAATCATTTGAAGAAAAGAAAAGATTTGCAAATCATACTTTTATAATATTAACTGATGTTGGACCAAATATGTGTGAGGATGCATGCCTAAGGATGAAAGACTGTAAATCATTTAATTATAACTTATGGAAGTTTCGGTGTGAACTGAATTTTGAAAGGCTGGACGCCAATCCTAGTGCGGCTTCCGAAATATTTGGACATTTCGTTTACGGAGAGAAAGACACACGCAAGGTAATGTGATATGAAGTAATATTTATGAATATATCTTTTAATGAAAAACAAGTAAGGTTATAAGATACGAAGATATCCTAAAATGAAACAAAATAATTAAAAGTAATAAATGCATTAAGGACGAATTGCAAAGCAAATGTGTAATGGAACGATCTGTTATAAAGAAAAATAACTGAATTGATACATTGTTTGTTGAAGGTATAGAGTTGGAACATTTCGTTTTTGTATCGATAAAATCTGAAAAGATAATATATTTGGTTGAATATCTGATAGCCTCTATTTGAGAATTTTATAAAAATTGAACTGTGAAGTAGTGCTGTATATTGAAATAATGATGAAAATTTAATATTCGAAACACATGTCTGGTGCATGAAAATTGGTTTGAAATTTTCTTCAAGAAAGTATAGAGGCGGAACACTTCCGTACTATTTATAATTACAGTTTATCTCCTCTAAAATGGATTTTTCTTACTTTTCCCATAAGGCCCAATATTAAAATTCAAACGGCTTTAGTTCTCGGTATAATCCTGAAACTAAGAATAATATTTTGTTTGTTTATCAGGTTTAACATAACATTTGAATATATGGAAATGAAAATATTGTAAAAGTTGTTATTTAGGAAATATGAGCATGCTATACCTTAAACATTCCGAAGAAGCAAAAGTGAATCCCACACTTGACAACGGTATTCTAACTCTTAGAAAATGTAAGGGTATTCACAATTATAGAATGGTATTATCATGGAATGCATGAAGGGTAGTAAGAATTCTCGGCAAGACGTCTGGAATTAAGGTATTGTACTTGGGATCTGAGCAATTAATAATTACAAAGTTCTAGAAAAGGACTATGTGCGCTAACCCCTCATATCGGCCCTGTAATTTCGACGAAAAATGCTTTTGATAAACAAATTATGAATTATCACGTTTTGCAATGTTCAATGTTTGAGAAAATACGACGTCATAATTTTGAGCCCTCGTAACGTCTCGTGCGTGATGTATGACGTCATGTTCTGACGTCATTTGCCCTGAATGACGCAAAACAAATGAAAATCATCGATTTTTACTCACAAATCTTCAAAATTCATCTATTATCCAGGCCTCGCCCACGGAATTTATTATGCAAATTAAAAGGCTGATCAGAAATTCATCAATTAATACAAAAATTTACACGGGCAAGGCCTGGAGCACTACTTGATTTTATAAATTTCTATCGAAATTTCGCTCATTTATTGATAATTTCAATAATTTCAATGTTTTCAGACTTTCTGGCGACGCATTATTCAGTATAGGGCTGCGATATCAAAACAGGCTTTCCTGATTTGGATTCGCCATATATTTGACCTTTTATAAACTACAATATTATGGATATATGATCAAATTTGAAAATAGGGCCGAAATAGCAGGTTACCGCACCACCCCTTTACAAACATAGTAGGAAACCAAATTAGCATTCTAAGTATAAATCTATTACATTTTTGCACGGTTATACGAAATAAATGTAATATGTCGAAAATGTAATTATACATATACATGCACACAATGAAAGAATGGTAATATGGAATACAGACAGGGTAGAGTGAATCCTCGACAAGGCTATTTGAAATCAAGGTAGTGTTATTGGGATCTGAACGATTAGTTTTTACAAAATTCTAGAAAAAATTATGAAAACACTAGGAAAGGAAATCGTCAATCTAAGTAAAAATCTATTCAATCTTTGAACATTTATATGAAATCGATGTATGTCAAAAATGGAATTATTCATCAGTCTTTCCTTACTTCGTTGTCACCTTTGTTTGTAATATATCTTTCTAACACCAATTTTCAATCAAGGGTACTTGCATTCGAGCAACTTGTTTGCATGTTTACACAGAATAAGAAAAGTTATGCAATATGCCCTACATGTGCATTCGTGAGTAAGAACTCTTTGCAAATACTGTTCATGTTTAATAGAAATGTCTCTTAAGAATATATTTTTTTCTGAATATTTTTATTGATATAATTTATTCACTTCCCCCATTTATTTACAATAAACCAGCTAAAAGAGCCCTGTGCTTCAAGTCGATGTGCAGTTCATGAAGAGTGTGTTGTGACGACACCACTAACACATGCTTGTATCAAAACAGGTTTGTTTTTTTTTTATGTTCATCCTGTTTGATTTTCTTTTTAACCAAGTGTTCGATATTATAAAGAAAATTTGCAAAAACCCCATACGTTGAACACTTTTGACGCAGGTATATAAAAAAGAGTTGAGTCCAAATAGCATCGTTTTGGAAATTCATTGATGCATGTTTTAAAAATGAATCTTCTTTAATGGCAAATCAAGATGAAACTATTCAAGAGGTTTTACTGATTAGAAAGGGTCTTTTCAGAAGCGTTGTTATCTTGTACATAAAAGAAAAGAGGGGATCTTCAACATCACCCGGTTGCAGCATCCACAGTAAAAACCCCAAAACACCCAATGAAAACACAGAGCAGACACCCACGGAAAGAAACGAAAAAGGTACAAGGAACACATAATCACATAGAAACAATAAGCACAAATAATTGTATACCTTCAATTTTTTTCTTGCTTAAGAAGACAAGTCAGGATTTCAAGTGATAGTGTTTAGTTTGATGAAAGACTTTATGGCTGAAGGAAACGACTTTCTTGCAACAACGTTTGAAGGATTGTAATTTAATTCTAGAGGGATTTTGTTACTAACCCAATGCTCCAACAAAGAATACGTGTATAATCCCACAAAAAAAGAGTGTTTGAAAAAAAAACCAGCAAAGAAGAACACTTCAGTTTAAATTCAAAAAATAAAACCAGAGGGCTCTACTGACATGTATTTTGGCAGCTTGTACAATTGTGGTGTAAAGCCTTTCGTCACAGATAGACATGATCAAATTGTTCTGATTTAGTTCTCTGTATTATTTTAACATTCTTTTTTTTTTTAAATTCAATCAATTTGTTCTTGGTATTGTCCGATAAAAACTTTGTTTGGCGATGAATACTTGCCAAACCGTTTTTTCTAGACATTTTATGTTTTTAATGGCATATACAGAGTGTTTGTATAGTTGAGCTATTTCACTTCGATCGATTAGTTTGATCCCATTTTCAGGTAAGGAAAATATATACTTAGTAAATGAAAAGCAAAGAAATGTAGCATAGATTTTGATAGACTATCCAGTTTTGGTACTGCAATTAAGCCAAATGCCTGTATAAATCGTCCAAAAATACATCAAAGGTTATTATTCAGGCAAAGTAGATAATACTTCATTAATTTGACATTTTATAAAAGTACTTTATACATCTATAAACTTTGTTTACTCGTGACCTGAGGTCGAGTTCAACCTATACCTGACAAGAATAGAATGAATCAAAATTCAATAAGTGTTTTATTGAAAAAAATCAATGCTACAAGGAAATATTCGCAAACATTGTTTTCATCTGCTAGAATTCAATATTACGGACTTTTCATTCGATAAAATGTGACACCATCGCACGTTGAAAAGCTAAGAAAGCGTCGACGCTCCGCCCCGTTCAGATGCCACATCAACGCTCAATGTGATTCCATTTTAGCTTTTGAGTTCAACTCACTCTATGGTAAACCTAAGATTGTAGAGTATCAAATAATCAGAAACGACGAATATTGGCATGAATTGCTTTTATCATTTCACAAGTATAGAGGAATGTTACGTCTTCAAATTCATAGCTTCATTTAAGAAAAGATAAATTTACAGCATGCTACAGACAAACACGTTTCGGGTACATTTGTACAAATTCGAATTATAAGCTGGAGTTTGTCAAAATGGATATTTTCAAAATTTATCCGTCATGTCAATATATTTTTATTGATAAAAAAGAAGAATTGTCTCAATTCTCAATTATGTAACACGAGAGAGTAGCGATCTGAACAATGTTTGTCAAAACAATGTTTATGATATGAATGATATGGATATTGATTCCTAATCGAAGTTACTATGAGCCAAAATACTAGTAATCCCGGTCCCACAATGCCTTCTCTTATTTTCATGCATGATGATGTCAAGATTGATGTCCTGAGGTTTCTCGAAAAAGGAGAACAAATGGGAGTAATATCATGTATATAAAAAACGTTATTAATTTCGATCATTTTCCCCCTTTTTAGATGTATAAATTATGAGACAAATTTGAACAATTAATATTTTGTGCTTTTTAATTCAGATATGAAGAACGTTTCCCTTATTATTTTTTAATCAAAGGCAATAAAATTAAGCAACAATTTATTTTTCAAAGAATTTGATAGTTTAACAAATAGCCCATTGCAATAATTTTACAACAAAAACTAATGAAAAGAAAAATGAACTTAACCTTTGATCCATTGACCCTTACAGCTACAGCAAAAGGAATATTCACAAATCCAAATCAAGTATGAAAAAACCTCATTTCTTGTTGATTTATGTAATTGAAATTGCATTTAAAGTATTTTTCCTCGTAGAAACCTTGACCTTTTTGAGCCATAAATTTCTATAGGTTTTTTGTTCAGCAAAATTAACAAAATTTCAATTTCTATTATCTTTTAAGCATGCGCATCACCTCAAAACATTCCTAACTCGAAGCCTTGGGCGACAACACCATTGCGGAACATAGGTGGCTCCGTTTCACATACATGTCAAAGTGGATATAAAATGGTAGGAACAGCGCAATCGATTTGTCAACCATCTGGTACATGGTCAGCAACAGGTACCTGCGAATATGGTAAGGTTCACTGAACAATTGGATAAATTAATAGGGCGATCTGATGGTGTGGGAAGTTTTTCTAAGCAAGCTATTTTTGTGGCAGATGGCCGTCCAAAGTCGGCACCGGTTGCCCATTTGTCTCGTTGGTTTATATGTGGTCCTTTGTGTTTGATGTTTCTGTGATGTGCGTTGGTGTTCCTTGTCCCTTTTGCGTCTCATTCTGTACGTGTCTGCTCTGTATTTTTGGATTGGATGTCCTGTAGTTTTGCTGTGGGTGCCGCAACCGAGTGCTGTTGGAGATTCCTTACTTTGTTCTGAATCAAGTTGTATGGCAGTCCTTTATCCGGTTATGCTTATTGAAAGAGAGAGGAAATCGAAACACACAAATCGCACCAGCATCAGACGAGAACAAGAAGCCAATCAGCCACATATCTCACCTGAGCACAGTGCAAATTTATAGTGATCTGGTACTTGGCTTCTGATGCACTTTCAATAAGAATTGTACCAGAGTTATAGATTCAATATTTTCAAGGGATCAAAATGAAATCATTATAAATGACAAGAACTACTGTCCAATATTTGTGGTAAGGTACTGGCTTCCTATTAGATTTAGAGAATTTCTTCGAAGTAGTTGCAGAGAAGGAGTCGAAAATGTGTCATTTACTTAGAGCCCTCAGCGGCAATACTTGCTGACGGATCGGCACGAAAAACACAAACTTGGAAGAGGACCTTGAGTATTTGCTCCCTGTAAGGTTTCGTGAAATTTTGAGCAGCGGTTGCAGAGGAGGAGTCGAAAATGTTTCAGCAAATGACAGCATTGACGGTCATACTTGTTGACCGAATACTACGAAAAACTTTAATTTGGTATAAGATATTGAGTAGATGTTTTCTGTTAAATGCCATGACATTGTGTGCAGAGATCGATGAGATGAAAAAAAAAACAGATGGACGACGGACGGAGCACTATGACAATAGCCCACTTGAGTCTTCGATTTAGGTGTGCTAAAAATGAACAAACAGATTAAGACAAGAGGAGCAATCTTTGAAGCATGATGGATATTCTTTACGTGTGAAAAATCTCCATTAAATTGTTATTGATTAATAGGGACACAAAATTGAATTAGTATGGTAACGCAATTGAAATGAATGAATGCATACTTACTGTCCTGTTCACTAAATCCAGAGCACCCTGTTTTGGCGATTTATTCTACAGGTAATTTGAAGAAAGTTCCTATAAATTATAGTTTCCAAGAATTGACCTCCTTTAGTCGTAACTGGAAATTAACTTCTACTTACCCTATCAGCTGCCTTCAAACCGCAATATGAAAAAAAAATAGAATGTCTATGGGAAATTTCCATGTTAAATTCAAGTCGCCGCCATATTGTTCTCCGTGTCAACAATAATAAACAGTGACGTCAAAGCTCCCGACGTCAGGCATTTTCAGCGATTTTACTATAGAAAATCCCCGTAGACCTTTTACTTTCCGTCTTATGTCTAAGTTTATTGACGTACTGCCAAAACAATGGTATTTTCTGTTACAACTAAAGAAGTACTATAAAGTTGATAATTTTTGGGAAGATGACAGCATCATATTTTAGAGAAAACCGGGAAAACAGGGTGCTCTGGATTTATTGAACAGGACAGTAAGTCCCACATGTGAATGTATTTTCATTCAGTAAACAACTTTTAAAGCGCACTTTGAATTTCTATTCTAAATTCAATCGTAAGAGAAAAACCTTTTCTACATTTCAGATTGTGGCGCACCAAGCGGCGTTTCTAATGCCCAGGTTTCTTACTCATCAACGATGAAAAATTCTGTTGCAACGTATAATTGCAAAACCAGTTACGTTTTAAGCGGTAACCCGGATATCATTTGTAATGAAGGAGGATGGAGTTCACCACAATGCACATGTACTTACGGTAAGAACCAGAACTTTATCATTGTGATACATGTGTTAATCGTTTTTGATTTTATATGCCTATGTGCAAAGTGTTAGGAAAAACTATAAAAGCAGAAATTGTCATTGTCGATTAAGTTCTTCCTGTAGGATACTGTTTAAAGTCACTACAAAAAGATAGGGGATCTCCAACCAGACCCGGTTGTTGTGCGCAAGTAATCCAGGATAACCACACCGTCTGCAATTTACGTGGCAGATGGCCGTCCTAAGTCGGCACCGGTTGCCCATTGGTCTCGTTGGTTTATGTGTAGTCTTCAATGTTTCATGTTTCTATAGTGTGAATTATGTGAATATGCTTCTCTTTCTGTGGGTGTCTGTTCTGTTTATTTTGCATGGATGTTTTGGGATTTTGCTCTGTGTGCTGCAACCTAGTGTTGTAGGAGATCCCCTCCTTTCTTTTGTACCATCAGCAAAGCACCCAAACACCAGGTGCGAAAACACAGAAAAGACGAGCACAACAACAGACGAAAAAGAAAATTCGACATAGAAACATTAAAGAATCACTTTTGATTTTCTTTTAGATTGTGGAACACCACCTAGCCTTCAAAATGCTACTTTTACCTATTCTTCATCCCTCCTGGGATCAAAGGCCTCCTATCAGTGCGTCAGCAGTTATACCCTGGTAGGGTCAACAACATCAACCTGCGAAAGTGAAGGATGGTCAAATGAAACGATGGAGTGTGTATTTGGTAATACTTTTCATTTTGTTAATCATATTTGTAGATACCCTTTTTTGAGAATCAGACTATTTTAAAATAGGGAAATAAGTATTTTTAACAAATTCCGATCGGAATTGTTCTCAACATTTATCTGTTTTGTCAACACTATCAGTCATCTTCGAAATGATTTTTTGGTTAAACTAATAATACGGAAGGATTCCAACTCTATACATTCTTGATGAAAATTTCAACCCAATTTTGAAAATAAAATTCTCATCAGTGATGTTTCATAAGCCGTCTAAATTCATTTCACTGGCGCTCTCTAGTTTTATTTTTAGAATTTAAATTTGTGCATTTACTTTACAGAGAGTACGCGGTTCTAAATTTCCTGTAGGGTCGATTCAGTGGCATATCCAAATAAGATCTATGTTCAAAATAGCTTTGGAGCGATGGTGATAAGATGTTAACCTCCTTTAATTTAAATGATATTTTTCGATGAAATGGCAAATTTCCGAAATAGCAAAATAATATATATGATGTCAAAATTATAAAGGGCCAAAACAATGCTTCTTTAAGATACACATGACATGTTTACGAAAAAGAGGATCTTGTTGCCATACTGCACGAGAGACAAAAAGACTGTATAATAAGCAAATTAGAATGACTGAATTAGATCATAAGAAGCTAGTTATCACAAAGTCCTTTATATTTGAACTATCCAATATGCTTCCAAGTATTGCATTTCAACAAACGATGGAACATTTCAACAAAAGATGGAACATTTCAACAAAAGATGGAACAGTTTTCAAATGAATTATTGCTATTCAAATTTATTCACAAGATCAAATGAAAAAAGTATGAGAAAAAAATGAAACTTTCAAAAATCAAAAATCCATATATGATCATGATAAAACGTGTGAAAGAGATAAGAATATCCTGATGACAATCTCAACAGCACTCACGATAGAGCACAAAACTGAGCATCGACGGAACTCTAGCAAGCTAGAGCTTGGACCAGGTGCCCGGGTGAAGTAAGCATCCCCTGTTTGGCTAGCCGCATCCGGCCTGCCGTCGATGGTCACGCACGAAAATGAAAACCATATCTGCAAAAATGCACCGTCTGAGGTTATGTCTATATAGAAAGTGTTATGGCGACCATGTAAGGGATAGTTATAATGTAAGTTATAATGTAAAAGAAAGAAGAATGAACTCATACTGGACTCGGTTGTTGCACCCACAGAAAAACACTAAAACACACAAATATACAAGCACAACAAGAGACACCAAAGGACACAGAAAACCAAATTCCAAATATGAAAATGAAAATACAAAAGACTGAACTTGTCAATGATCAACCGGTTCCCTCCTATGTTAAACGTCTTCAAATTCAATAGCATCATTTAAGAACAGATGCTATTTTGAACAGATATTTTATTTGGATATGCTACTGAATCGACCCTACAGAAAATTTGGAGCCGCGCACTCTCTGTAAAGTAAATGTACAAATTTAAATTCAAAACGTTAAAGAGGGCGCTACTGAAATGAATTTTGGTGGCTTCGCTGGAAGCATCACTGATGAGATTTAAATATTCGAAACACGTGTCTGGTGCATGGAAATTGGTTTGGAATATTCTTCATGAAATTATGGAGTTGGAACACCTCCAAAATACTAGTTGAAACACCTCCATAATACTAGTTGAAACACCTCCATAATACTAGTTGGAACACCTCCATAATACTAGTTGGAACTCCTCCATAATACTAGTTGAAACACCTCCATAATACTAGTTGGAACACCTCCATAATACTAGTTGGAACACCTCCATAATACTTGTTGAAACACCTCCATAATACTAGTTGGAACACCTCCATAATACTAGCTGGAACACCTCCATAATACTAGTTGAAATACCTCCATAATACTAGTTGGAACACCTTCATAATACTAGTTGGAACACCTCCATAATACTAGTTGAAACACCTCCATAATACTAGTTGGAACACCTCCATAATACTAGTTGGAACACCTCCATAATACTAGTTGAAACACCTCCATAATACTAGTTGAAACACCTCCATAATACTAGTTGGAACACCTCCATAATACTAGTTGGAACACCTCCATAATACTAGTTGGAACACCTCCATAATACTAGTTGGAACACCTCCATAATACTAGTTGAAACGCCTCCATAATACTAGTTGGAACACCTCCATAATACTAGTTGGAACACCTCCATAATACTAGTTGGAACACCTCCATAATACTACTAGCGGCGCCCACGTGCTGGTAAACTAGGTCCAAATATTGTCTAGCTTTAGATGCAAGAGCGATGTATCATATCATCGCTTTAGTGCAAACGGTAATGTTCACGGGAAGGTTAGAGCAGAAGTGCATATGCGCAAAAATATTTGCTATATGAAAAATTTAATACATCTCATTTGTTTCAAGACTAAAAATGTATTCTCTTATGCACTTAGTATACCCTAGGCATGAATAATTTTACCTTTTAAGGACTTAACACATGTACATTCATGCATATTCGATTCAGTCCCATTCCTAAACAGACATTTCTGTTTAGAACCGGGACTAAATCAGATGTGATTGGATGTACATGTTTTAAGACCTTAAGTAAAATTATCCTTGCCTAGGTTATAATAGGTGCATAAGTGAGTCGTCTTTTTAATCAAATGAGTTTTCATATATATAGCATTTTTTATATAACAAATATTTTTGCGCACATACACGTCTACGCTCACATTCCCGTGAACATTACCGCTTGCACTAAAGCGATAATATAATACATCGCTTTTGCATCTAAAGCTATATATTGTCATAAAATAATACAGATTTCTCTCTATCATAACAACGTTTTCGTGATAAGAGCATGCCATAGCAAACAGGAACAATATTCTAAAATATAATGGATACAAACAAATATGATAGTTACAAAAAAACTTTGAAAATTACTTTAAACAGCCATAGTCATGTAGAAATAAGTTTTACTTCGACATTAATTAGATTTTTTTTAAAGATTTTATCTTCATTTGAAAACGAAAGACTGGCATATCGTTCACTTTTTATTGTTGTATTAATCTATAATCCAAAGCAATTTTCATATAGATAGCATGGCATATAAAATCAAGGAGGATGAAACTTTTCGAGATTTAATTTTGTCTTCCTATCTTTTAAATTAAGATTGTGGTTCGCCACCATCTCTCCAAAATGGACAAGCAACTTATTCCTCAACACTGATAGATTCGATTGCAACTTATAGTTGTAATGTCAACTACGCTCCGATGGGATCACCAAGCATAACGTGCCTACAAAGCGGATGGCAGACGCCACAGATGACTTGTGTCGTAGGTAAGTTGGCGTA
This sequence comes from Pinctada fucata, assembly GCA_028142955.1. Lineage (NCBI taxonomy): Eukaryota > Metazoa > Mollusca > Bivalvia > Pterioida > Pteriidae > Pinctada > Pinctada fucata. Next base: position 19,797,279 of record AP027113.1, on the reverse strand, counting down.
TTCATACCAAAATAGACTTTTTATCGATCTGTTAGACATCTCCCAGTCAACCTCTTGTGGTGCTGTTTTTCCATTATGAAGTCATTCTAAGATGACGCAATTCAATCGTGAAGTAGCAATGAAAAAGAGCACAAAAATTCCCATCATACACTTGTTAATTATAAGTATATAAAATAAGCAAGTTTTCATCTTTTAATTCATAGCTAATCTTGCATTATAATGATACTAGTAAAGTAATCAATATTCAAATGAGTTAAAGAAGATCCCGAAGATAATCTCAACAGCACTCACAATAGAGCACCAAACTGAGCATCGACGGACCCCAAGCAAGCTGGAGGTGGGACCAGGTGTCCGAAAGTAGTAAGCATCCCCTGCTGACTAGCCGCACCCGCAGTCGATGTCCGAGTAAAGTCAACGGTCTTCCGCAGTTTTAAAGATATTAGGGGTATAATAACAATAAAGTCGAAAAGCTAGAAATTATGTACTACTTTATCTTACTTTCTTATTTTTGTTTATATTTGATGTTTTTTAATGTTTCATTCAGTTCGCCATGAAAATGTATGGTCCCAAACATTGCCGAAGTCGTGGGTCTCGGCCGACTTCGTGGTATTGAATTTTTCTGTTATCAAAACAACCGGAAACAGAGCATTATAATGCCTTAACTGACATTTCTGAATTTTATTTCACTATAATAGATTGTGGGACACCTCCCGTTCTTCAGAATGCCCAGACGTCCTATACTTCAACCACAACAGGCTCAACGGCATCTTATACGTGTCATAACAACTATGTTATGTCGGGAACATCAACTGTAACATGCCTGTCAACTGGATGGTCTAACCAACAAGCAACTTGTCTCAGAGGTCTGTCTCTTCAACGCACTCGAAAATTTCTGTTACCAAATTTCTAAAAATTTCTAAAACGTGGGTCCTATCGCATCTTATTACACCTACTTGCCACATATTTCGGTACAATTTTGAACATAATAATTTTCACATTCTTTGGTCATATATTGCATTGTTTAGATTGAGGATCACTAACGAGGGTTAAGTACCCAAAATGTGCATGTCTGGTCCATGCTGTAAATTAATCTGTTCTTGAATGATGCTGTCGATTTTGAAGAGTTTAACATTGAACAACATTTGTCTCAAATAAAATGGTTGAATATCCAAGTTTTAGTTTTGCTGAATATATTTAATTTTTATAGCGCATATGCTTTTTTATTTTTTATGTATTTATTGCATTTACATATAACATTTTGAAATAACATAAACATAAACACATACAAATAACGATATGATCCACTCAATCTTCTACTCGATCCTATCATCCAACAATAAGAAAGTACATGTAAAGTCAGACAAAAGAACAAATGCATGCATTTTTTTTTGCAAAGTAACAATAAAAATGTAAAAATACAGGCAAACAAATTAAACTTGCAATCAAAATTACATGTGTTATTGATATATCTTATATAATGTATTCTATTAATTATTTCCTGACAGAAAAAGCCAACGTTTTCGGAACTGATTTAGTTTTCAATTTTTGGTATAAATATATTTTTCAATATCGCGAATATTCTTTCTTTTTTCTTTAGCCTCTTGAAATGAGGGCAGTGAAGAATTCAGTTTACAGGTGTATATTTATTTTTTACAAATAAGAATTATGTGATTTTCCAAAATGGTCCCTGATTTACTTCTTAAAATGATATTCATGATCACAGAAAGAGCAGTTTTTTGTTTCACGCATATTCTAATGTTGATTTATTTCTTAAACGTGGAAATTATCTCATGGGGTAACTTTTGCGCCTTTCATGATTGTATTATACTGTCGCGAAAATAACCCCACGTGAAAATTAAAACCAGTCTAAAAGACTTGAGGGAATAATCCCCACGCGAACTTTTGCAATGTTCATTTCGCGAAAATTTTCCCAAGTGAAAATAACAACTTGTACAGCATTGTTCAGTGCAATACTTTGATATCTTGTATCCTAAAACTACATTGTATTGCTTAAAATGTGTATGTCTCTTTGGATTTGCTGAATAAAGAATCGGTGTAGACATTTTATTATCAAGCAAGAAATAAATAAGTTAACAAATGTGACCCCCCCCCCCCCCCGAAAAAAAAATATTAGTAAGTATTAAGAACATCCCTCTTGGCTTAAAGAATATTCAAAACTATACCAAAGAAATATATGTGAGAAATTTAGCATCTAAAATGAAGTGTTTGTTTTCAAAATTCGCTACTAACACCTTATCTTTTTTTCACATCCGTGTAAAATTCATATGTAATTCAATTAAATTCATACTTGAATTTTGCTAAGATTGTGGCGACCCTTCTTCGACTGTTGCCAATGCGGACCTAGGATCTGGATCAACTATAGAGGGGGACCAGCTGACATATACATGTCGATCCGGCTATGCAGCTTCAAACACAGACACAAGTATCACATGTCAAGCTACAGGACTTTGGTCTTCTCCAAATTTCCAATGCAACGGTAATTTTAAAACACTTGTTTTAGTCGATGAATGTTCAATCTAATATTGAGTATACTGTTGTAAAGAAGGAAAGAAGAAAAAATGAAAAAGAAATTGATTGAATGAAAGAAAATTGAAGAGTGCCAATTCGTTAACTTCTTTAGCAATATTTCATTTCACTAATGATACATAACTTGGTGAAATGCGCATCTGGTGCACTGTTTTATAATAGAATATAGACAATTCAAACCGATTCTAATGCACCAGAAACGTGTTTTGGATAGTAAATCTTCATCAATGGCACCTCAACCCAAAGTGATATTCAGACAAGAGAACAATTTTTGTAGCACCCTCTTGTTTGATATTTTAAAATATGTCGTATATATTTTGTAACGAGTGCATGCGCGGCTCCATATTATCGTAGAATTTTTGGTAGAATAATTCAAAAGATTTATGACCAAAGGGAAAGGAAAGTTCTATGGGGAATAAAACCCGAACGTTTTATTAGATTGAATGATTTCGTTTTGTTATATTTTTACATGTAATTAGTTTCATTTCCGCTTAAAGTGAAATACTACCGTCTGTCCATTCAAAGGTCGAAGGGTTCCAACGGTCAAAGGTCAATTTAATTTTTCATTCAAGGTCAAGAAAGTAAATAAATCTGCTAATACAGAACAAATATTTCAATATTGAATAACATATCTGTATGATAAATAATATATGTTTTACAGTAATGCACTTGTTACATGAATTGAATATGACCTTGAATGCGACTTTTGAATTTGAGGTTCAAGGTCAACTTTGCATGATTAAAAACATATCTATTTAAAAATTCATTCACCTTCGATCGTCTTAAGAGTATTTAAGTTTTTTATTTAACTTCTGCACTTAGCAACAATTTTTGGGTGACCTTAATTCAACCTTTATTTATTCCTAGATAAATGTCCAAGTGGATGGATAAAGGATACCCATTATAGCACATGCTATAGGTATTTTCAGACTTGGAAAGTGTACTCAACTGCTGTAACTGCCTGTGCTGCGTATGCCTCACATCTCATAGAACTACAAACTGTGGGCAAACGAAATGCTGTGTTTCAGTACTTGTCGGGTATATGTCTATATTCTTTCAATATTTTTTTTTCACTTTCTGGCACTACATACTGTAAACGTAGAAGTATTCGCTGTGTATGACCCTTCGCTTCTTTCGCGGTCAGATTCGTACCACGAAAGTTTGTCTCATTGAATATGAGTTAAAGAAGATCTTGACAATAATCTCAACAGCACTCACAATAGAGCACAAAATTAAGCATCGACGGACCCCTAGCAAGCTAGAGGTGGGACCAGGTGCCCGGGAGGAGTAAGCATCCCCTGTTGGCTAGCCGCACCCCCGTCGATGTTTAAGCACGAAAATGAAAACAATATCTAAAATTCATGCACTCTCTGACGTTATGTCTATATAGAAAGTGCTATGGCGACAATGTCAGGGAAATATATTCAAAACACTTACTGTCAAACCCCTCGCTGGGAACTTTTTTACGAGCTCCACATGGCAAAGGGCATAAGTGTGACACAAATGAGTTAAAGAAGATCCTGACGATAATCTCAACAGCACACATGAATACCAAATGCATATCTCAACACTAGCGGAGGCGGATCCGTGATGCGTACATCCGTACATGCGAAATGGTTTACTTTTATAAAACAGCGAAAGAAAGTACCAGCGAATGATTCTACTTATACAGTATTTGAAGTTGTACACAAATGCTATTATTTTACATGTATCCAATCTATTAAGGAAATATGGTATAGTGTATGTTTTATCTGCTAATAAATGTGAAAGAAAAGAGGTAATCCCCAACAACACTCGGCCTCATCACCCAAAACAAACCCTAAAACACCCAGAGCAAAAACACAGAGCGGACACGCACAGAAAGGGAAGCAAAAGGAACTGTTACTCCACCTCACACCTTAGAAACATGAAACACAAACGGCCACACATAAACCAACGAGACCAATGAGTCAAAGTGGCTAGCCATTAGAATGATACGAAGGAGGAGATTCCAAACATGACGACGTGGTAGTGATCACAGCGGAACACACACGTATGATTACAAGGTAAGGAGGAGGTCCCCAACATGACGACGTTCTAGTGATTCCAGTGCTGCATCCAAGGAAGAAAACCCAGATGGAAACGACAAAAACAATAACATAGCTGAATTAATTTGAAGTCGTAAATTTTAGGATGTGCCGCTAAAACGGATTAATGCAGAAAATTTGGAACCGCGCACTCTCCGTAAAGTAAATGCACACATTTAAATTGAACAAAGAATGAAACCAGAGCACGTCACTGAAATTAATGTTGGCTGCGTACGAAAATCACTTAGATTTGGCTTGAATCATCGCTGATGGAGATTTAATATCCGAAACACGTGTCTGGTGCATTAATAAATTGGCTTGATTTTTTTCTTCAAGAAGGTATAGAGTGGGAACACTTCCGTATTGTTTTAAAATGGTTCAAATGAATACAAATTAACATACAAATTCTTTCGTAATATGGTATGATCAAACGAATGCAGTCGTTGATGGTCATGATATCAAATATCGTATAATAGAACTTCCACAGTATATTTTGACTGCATGCGTGGAACAAATTAAAAGGTTGTATTCTGTTGATGAAATACAACTGTGTATTAGTATCTCGAAAATAATGAATAAATAATTATGACGACATGACTCCACGACGGATCCTGTCAAAACTTTGTCATGGGAGACAGACATGGACACGCACATGGAAATGACCGTCAATAGTTGGCACCGGTTGCCCATTGGTATCCATAATTTATTTGTAGTCTTTTGAGTTTAATGTTTTGAAGTCATCTTTGCAATTGGTGCTTCGTCTTACTTACCCTGTTTTGGTGTCTCTCGTTGTGTTTGCCAATTCTACGCTCTCGCATGAAGGTGTTTCAAATTTCGATGTGGGTGTTGCAACCGAGTACTTTTGGAGATAAACATTAAAGAAGAACCTATCAGTTATTCAGTCTCAAAGTCGAGAAAGCAAGGCAAAATCATTAGAATTTCCGTAGGAAAGGCTGCGAACCTCGGGATGAATAACATGCTAATCATACGAAGTAGTCAAAACTTCAGCTTTTGAAAAATGATAGCGCCAAGGACAAAAGGTCATTATGACGTATTGCTGTTATTTCTGTAGAAATTGTACAGGTGGATCCAATGAAGGGAATGGCGCACCTTATGCAGGCCCTCCTCAAATTCTTCACGTGCGTCATTGGTCACGATTTTGCACTATTTTTGCGCATTTCCTGTTTTAGCAATAAGTGCGTGTTTGAATTCTTTAGTTGACAACATATAAGCTTAGCCAATCACGCTCTCAAATTGCTCGTCTTATTTGTGAAGAAACCGTCTTCATGGTCGGTCACTATGGATCCTGCATCCTACAAAAGCTGATCAGCATATACCTGAAAAATATGCGGCGTGAGTAGGGCGCGTACTACTCGAGGCTCCTGCATGTTCACTGGCATGCTATCCAGGTGCGCTATCCACTGCGCCACGGAGATAGGTGCCATCTAAATGGGTAAGAATGTATATAGACGTGGCCTCAGACAGTGCATGTATTTTATATATTCATTTCATTTTCGTGCATGAACATCGACGGTGGGTGCGGCTAGCCAACAGGGGATGCTTACTCCTCCCGGGCACCTGGTCCCACCTCTAGCTTTCTAGGGGTCCGTCGATGCTCAATTTGGTGCTCTATTGTGAGTGCTGTTGAGATTATCGTCAGGATCTTCTTTAACTCATTTGTGTCACACTTATGCCCTTTGCCGTGTGGAGCTCGTAAAAAAGTTCCCCGCGAGGGGTTTGACAGTAAGTGTTTTGAATATTGTTCCCTGACATTGTCGCCATAGCACTTTCTATATAGACGTGGCCTCAGACAGTGCATGTATTTTATATATTCATTTCATTTTCGTGCATGAACATCGACGGCGGGTGCGGCTAGCCAACAGGGGATGCTTACTCCTCCCGGGCACCTGGTCCCACCTCTAGCTTTCTAGGGGTCCGTCGATGCTCAATTTGGTGCTCTATTAAGAGTGCTGTTGAGATTATCGTCAGGATCTTCTTTAACTCATTTGAAGTTTCTAATGAATGAGATCGAAGGGGCTTCGCTGACGCTCCGCCCACTATTTATTGAAGTACAAACTCCAGAATACCTTCTAACCTATACATAGCTATTTCAATTAATTATGACAAATGTATCATTTCTGAAGAATCAGATGTATCACTTCTGTATCATTTCATATATTGAATACTTCAGTAAACTCTACACTGAAGAGTTCACTGTATAATACTATCTAGTTTCCGTTTTGACTTCGTTGATTGTAACATTGTTATATACTTAGCATTAGGTGACAACTATTCTGTTCATATTCACCGCGTGGAATCGACACGTATGATATTTTGATTCCTTACGGAGATTTTTTTTAGATTTGTCATCATTTAAGTGATACTGCACAAAACTGATGAGACGTTGTGCACAGTAGGGCAATGCCTAAAAAGTAAGTTCATATCGTTTATACATCTGAAAAGTATATACTTTTCGTAAACACTTGACGAGTTTGTCAAAAGGAAAATCGACAAAGTGTTTGCAAAAACTGTGAATTTTTCATATACATGGACGATATGGATTAATTTATTAGGCATTGACCTACTGCAACGGCTCATCAGTTTTGTAAAGTTTAATTTAGAAAATGAAAAGATACCCCCCCCCCCCCAAAAAAAAAAAACTATGTAAGGAATCACAACACCATACGTTTTGATCCCACGCGGTGATATTGACGCGCACCTGAATACGCGATAGTCAAGAGACCGTCTCTCATATTGAACGGACAGGCTGATAATCTTTTTTTTTTTTTTTTAGCTCGATCCATTTTCTTTTCTTCCAAAAGGCATTTTCACGGAAAATCTTCATTTCTTTTTATTTGATAAATTGATGCGTATATATCGTCATAACTTTGTGTATACCATTTATATCATTTCCATATTGCATTCACATACGCATGGCAGATCAAGAAAAAAGAAATACCGCTGAGGGGAGGGGGTTCCCAAGTTATCAGAAGGTTGTCGAGCCATGGTTTCGAGCAAAAGTACACGTTAAAACATGAAATTCGGCCGCGCTTGCATTTACGTATAGATAAGTAAAGTGTGTATTTCATATGTGTAGACATGTAAGCTTATCCGTCTCTGTATCTAAATTAACCTTTTTACATTTACTCTGAAATCATCAAAGCCATGGCATGCATGCTTTTTAGCATATAAAAAGAAAAGTTTAGAAAAAAATTATTCATATTTATCTCAAAAAGTCTTTATGACAGTTACTATAAATATGGTTAGATAGCATAGTCAGGAGTCCACATGCACTCATACGTGAGACAAAAATTAAGAAAAACAACTAGTTTTCTATAAATATCTTTTAGGAATTTTAGAAGAATTTTAGAAATGTTCTTTTCTCCTTGAATCTGCTTTTCAAAATGTTTGAAACAATTCGAACTAATGTCAAAACACATGCAATCTCAAGAGAGTTGTCTCTCTTATACGTAGCACTGCAGAAAAAAATAATGATTTCAAGTTCACATGCATGTTAAATTTATTAAAAGTAACAGGGAGAGCTATCCGATGTTTTTTTTTTCAGTTCAAATATTTCTTCCCATTGACACTTCATTTCAAATTTGAACAAAAGTTATGCGATAGAAAAAAAACTTACAATGAATTTGGTATTTTTTTCACGTGTATGACAATGAAAAATATTAAAACTCTGACAATACAGGAAGTTTAATAAACATTATAAATTACATATTGGAAGCAATATGAAATGTTTCTCTCAATGTCCATATTATTTTTATCAAATTCTCAATGTAAAATTATAGAGAAAACTATCCTTATCCGAATACTCTAAGGAATGACCTTAATTTATTACACCCCTAAAAATCGGTAAGGTGAAAACCTGAGTTCGGTCTTTCAGTGGGATGGTTCTAATCTAAAGTATCTTTAAAAATCCCATTGTGACACAGGACGTCGTTCATAATAAGTTGTTTCTTGATAAAACAAAATTCATCTTTCCCTAAGAACGAAGTTGTTGTATTTTGAGCTTGTTTTGGACCAGCATTCTATATTTGAGATATAAATACACCATCAAAAATCAATTTTGTGATATCACAAATTCTATTTTTTGATATCAAATTATGGATTTTTTTATATCAAAAGTTAATTTAAACTTTATTTATTTTACAACGTTTAACAAACAAGTTACACAACTTATATTAATGTCTCACGTTGGCTCAGATGTTGGCGTGAGGGGGTCCAAGGAGCAGGAGGAAACCGGAGTACCCGGAGAAAAACCCCCTGCAGAGGCCTGGGTGGGGGACCACCTTGTAGTACCACCTTGGACCACCATATCAAAAGTTCAATTTGTAATAGCCGATTTACTATCTATTCCCTATTTTTTGATATCAAAAAATAAAATTTGTGATATCACAAATTCGATTTTTTATGACACAAATTCGAATTTTTGATATCACAAATTCCGTCATATTTTGTGATATCAAAAAATCGATTTTTTGATATCACAAATTCCATTTTCTGACAGAGACGACATTTTTATTTGAATAAAAACTGCAAAAATTTTATAAACACAAATATTGTTGGGAACTAAATTTGAATTGATAGCAGTATGGTTAATCTTCAGATTTTCAAAACAACGGAACAAAAATCTTTCATTTTTTTGAAAACAAGAGGAAAGTATTAGGTGGCCACTTGTTAAAGGTGGGTAGTGTATATTTATTATTTCTTCATTAAATAATTGAATACATGATTCCCTCCGTATATTTACAGGTGTTGTGCACCATAACGAGTTTTACATAGGGGGATACAAAAACTCAAGTGGATGGTACTGGCAGTCAGATGGAAGAACCATAAACTCCGCTATATGGAAGGACGACGAACCCAAAGCTAACAAACGCTGCTCCTTTATTCATCATGAAAAAGATGTCAAAGCCACCGGGTGTTATGAATATTTTTACTACATTTGTGAAATACCATGGTAAAAAGCGATTTGTGCATTTTCAGCGAAAGGATATGGACATTACACTTCGCTTAATTGAAAGGAAGACTATATCATTTTAATATTTCATAGAAGTATTTAGTTTCTATGTTTTTTATTTGCTTAACTCATGAATATCTGGTATGACGTAATAGCTCATGAATAACAATTTCTCTTTGAATAAGTTTTGGACTATTTTGCTTGCATGATAGTCAAATTGCTATATCCGATCTTTTAAAGAATAAATTTAAATATAACAAATTCTCAGAAATTATTTAACATTTTGAAATGAATATTTGCACTAGAAAGAGAAAGGGAAGTTTGTCGGGCAAACCCTGCTACAAGAGAATCTTTGCGCCAGGTATGCAAGTCACGTACACCACACTACGTCATAAATCTATCAGAAATATATAAATATATCAGAAATATAGATATATCAGAAACATTAATAATGTTCACTGGATGGGATCGAAACGCATAATGTTGTGATTTCTTACGGAGGTTTTTGATTGTTTTTTCATCATCTAAGTCAGTGACGGATTCAAGGGGGGGGGGGGGGGGGGGGGGACTGCGTAGGCGGATTATTCGCCCCTCTAAAATTTGCACACCAGTGGTAGATTGATAATTTTCCATATAAAAAAGAGTAAATATCTGTAAATATTAACTATCTGTTAGTTAATATAATTGTCAAATGAATCAATTTCAGTTCTTTAATCAATTTCAGTCACGAAAGGGTTGAAATCCCGAAAGGGTTGAAATGCGTTAGCTACCGGGGGCTTTGTCCCCATGTCCCCCTACCAGGGCTCCGCCATGGACCCGCCATTTTTACGCCCCCTCTAACTCAAAAGCTAAGTGATAGTGCACAAAACTGATGAGACATTGCAAAAGGACAATGCTAAACAAATAAGTCCATATCGTTTATATTATAGTCTATATAGCTATTGCAAACACTTCTAGAGTTCGTCAAAACTAATGATAGGTCAAGAACTTTTCTGTCGTCGACGAACTATTGAAGTGTTTGCAAAAAGTATGAACTTTTCATACATCTTGACGATATGGATTGGCTTATTAAGCATCGACCTAATACAACGGCTCATTAGTTTTGTAAACTTTAATTAAGAAATTGAAAAAAAACTCTGTAAGGAATCACAATATCATGCATTTCCATCCCAAGTGGTGATTTTGTGGAGTTATCTAATAGACTTTTTTCACCTTGACGCACTTCGCACTTCGAACTTCGCACTTTAAGTTCATAAGTTGGTTGCCGAAAAAAGCACGGCAGTTTTACAGGAAGTCCAATATACCATTCCATTGAGTATACTAATCAAAATGTAGATGACTCCGCCTATGAGTTTATACGCGAACGGCAGCTACACCACTTCTTCTTCAATGTTCGAAGTACGAAGTTGGAAGTGCGAATTTCGTCACGGTGAAAAATGTCTAATATTGGAGATATGTCAAACATGATAAGTATCAAGGTTATGAGATTAGGAGACGTTGTCAGAAGCAATATGTTCGTTAATTATGAGAGTGCTATTTCAGGTACATGTACCATCAAAATAGAATCTGCGCCACTCGGACATGGGAATCTCATCCGAGTGTTAAAGATTTGCATTCCACGATGAGACAAATATCTGATTCCTGGAAGTAGAAACCTTGCTCCCTTAATATTTTTAGCAGTGTACAATAACTTCTAGTATTCCTTTTTTCGAAAAAACCAAAAAACCAAAAAACCAAAAAACCAAAAAACAAAACAAAACAAAAAACAAAAAAAACCCCAACAGAGTTACTTCCCGTTTGGGACAGTATCTGGCGTAGACTTATTGTGACGTCATCAAATTCTATGGAAACGAAGTTCAACCTAAAACTCTGGAAAATAACGGTATAAATTCGGCTTCATCATACCATTCGAGACTCGATATGAGTGAGTGAAAGTCAAACCCAAAACGTAATTAGAATCCACTTATTACAATCGATAAATTTTGACTCTTTGTGGATAACAGAGTTCTCCCCCATTTGAGACGGTATCTGACATAAAACTATTATGACGTCATGAAAATAGATTGATAAGCCGAATTTGTACCGTCATTTTTAGGTTCGTTTCCATAGAATTTGATGACGTCACAATAAGTCTACGTCAGATACCGTTCCAAATGGGGAGTAACTCGGTTTTTGTGTCGCCTGCGAAGCAGACCGACACTTAAGGATCACTTTGTCCGTTGTCCGTCTGTCTGTCTGTCATACTTGGATGTCACACCCTATAAAAGGTTGCTGAGTGTCGCTATGTTTTTCGAAAATAAGGAATATAAAATGTTAAAAAGCATATAATGGTGAAGAACCTTATGACAAATATGGATAATGACCATATTCCTGTATACAGCACAAAATCGATAACTAGAAAATCAGAAACCAAAGGCATACAAAATCAGGATAAAATAGGAACCAAAGCAAACAAACAAAAACCTCCACCATATAAAAAGAAGCGAACTCCCGATGTGGGAGTGAGACCAGGTGCCCAGGAAGAGTAAGCATCTCCTGCTTGCATGCAGCAACCTTATATCTAATGTATTCAGATTCAAAAACATTCTGTAAAGGAGCAAAAGTGAATTCCCTATGGATACATATCAAGGACCCGGGGAGAGTAAGCATCTCCTGTTACCTTATCCGTAAGGGAAAAAATCTGTAAATGTATCATATATTGGATGTTCTAAAGAGCATTATATATTTCATATTCTATTTTCATTTTGATTCGTCTTAAAACATTTTCAGTGACATCAGTTCAGTCCCTGTCAACTAACCTTTGGTTGAGTAGATACTAGATTACTGTAAGCCATCTTTTATTCGCGAGCATTTTATTTTTGCGATATTCGCGAGGTCCTTCAATTCTTGAATATAAAACTACATGTACACATATGAAGTAAGGACATAAATACAATGTCGCGAAAATAAAACGCCGCAAACCAGTCATCTCACTTGTGTTCGCGAACTTAAGACGCCGCAAATAAAAGACCGTTTACAGTAGTTTATGTTTATCTAAAGCAAACTTACAACGCAGTTTAGACAATGTATGTTTTGAAATCTTTTTTTCTTAATTGTTATTAAAGAAGGTTTTAACTATGGGCAGACAATATCAAGAAAAGATCGAATAAACATTAAAGAAGTACCCATCAGTAATTCTGTTTGAAAGTCAAGAAGGCAAGGCAAAATTATTAGAATTTCCATTGAAACAGTTGTAAACCCGGAATAAACAATATTCCGAATTGAGACAGGGTGCTCTGGGAGAGTCAGTGTCTCCTGTTTGCTAGCAACACGTGGTATATCTTATACCGGGTGCCTATTCTTTTATACCAGAACCATCTGTGGGGTAAAGATGATAAGATAAGGGCTATATTTAGCCCTGAATTTCATGAAGTATTTCTTCTATTCTACACCATGATCTATACGAATGAAAAACTTTATCATTACTAAAATGTAATGTATTTGGAGATTCCTCATACAACTTTTATTTTTGGTTAGCTAATTTCTAGATACTCAAATTACAGTCCAAAGAGTAGGGGGTAGCCTTGATACTAGAAATCAAAGTGAAAAGACGGGTCTCAACTTTATCCAATCTGAAATACGGTTGTATTTCGTATTCATTGGCTACAAAGTATGCATTTTACCGCGACTGTTTAGAAATAAACAGCACACTCTTGTTTATTTCATTCCAAAATCTTGTGCATTTCATTTGAACATGTTTAGAATAAATAACTTTAAAAGGGGAAAATGAAACTGCGCTTATATTATGGCCTAAAACACAGATTCTGATAAAGCCCCCCACCCTCCCCTCACTCTCCCCCCTAGCTACAGAACCTCACTTTGTCAACAGATGTGTATTAGTCACCTTCTGCTGATAATGATGAAACATGAAACTTGTCAGCTCCTTTGTTACCTAGTCATCTTCGCCTCGTCTGGTATAAAACCAAGTGACCTGGTATCATCCCGTACCAGCTCACCAGATGACTAGGTAACTAATTTTCCTTACATGTTGCTGATCAATGAGTAATACTAGTACCAAAATATAAAGAAACCTGACCAAAATCATTTATAAGAAAAACATTAACTGAAGAAGAGGAGAACCAAGCAAAGATGGACAAAATTTGATGCAGACAAACCAAGAAACTAGTTATTAACATGAATATATGAAAAAAAAATGTTTGTATGCCAAGTATCTCGATGCTTGGGAAATGACTTTTTGATATCAATGAACAGATCTGACAATTTTCTAAGTATGAAATATCGTTATGAAACCCATCGTCGGAAACCCACAGCCTATTGTCCTACGATTATATCTAACGTAGTATAACGGAGAGGATGCCGTGGGTTTCCGACGATGGATGAAACCTAGTTTAAACCATTGTAACTATCGACTCTCTCGTCATGTTTGGCCAATAATTTCCAATGGTAAGTGCAGGAAAACACCAAAATTAATTCATTAAATTGCAATATAATCAGTGGAACCAAGAGCTTAAAAGATCAGGAAAAACTGCAATGAACTAGGAATGACAATTATGGATAATGACTATATCTCAATATACAGCACAAAATCGATAATTCAGAAAATCACAAACCGAAGGAATACAAAATCAGGATAGAATAGATACCAAAGCAAACAAACAAAAAACGTCCACCACACGAAAAAAAAAAAAAAAAAGCGAACTTCCAATATGGGAGTGAGACCATGTGCCCAGGAAGAGTCAGCATCTCCTGCTTGCATGCAACACCCGACGCTTCAATTCGAATTGTCACATCCGGTTACTTCCATTCTGGAGGATACATAGGTACATAGGCAGGCTGTGAAGGGAGGTTACTACTCAGAAAAGGAAAGTTTGTGACGCTGAAATTAAACTCGTCGCGTTTACATATCCTCAGTGTCAACCATCTTGCAAAAGTCGACCCCTGAAAAAAAAAGAGAAATTTGGTGGTAGTATCTCCTAATTAGGAGATGAAAAAAAAAAAACAGACTGTGGCATTAAAGGACGCTTTCGTAACTTTGATCATAGATTTTATTTAACTTTGCTACTAAATTATCCCACCACAAAATTTGGAGCCGCTCACTCTTTGAGGTCCTGCAATCTAGAAACAACAGTCACTGTACTAGTTGGTAAGTTGGATTCTTACTTGCTTGAAACACCGGGGACTGTGCTCAATGAACACTCAATGAAGGAAAGTCAAACCCAAATTAACACTTCAAAACTCATACATGTAATCAATGGACATACAAATCATGAAAAATTCAAAACCACAGGGATTGATCGCGCTTCCCGGTTTTTTTATGGTACTATATATAAGTATAGTATAGTCTATGAGTACTATGATACATTTGTAATACTCATAGTATTACCAAGCAACCGGCACGCGCGATAAATCCCTGTGTTCAAAACTAAGCGAAACATCTATGCGGTATATCCCTGGAACATTTCTGGCTCTTTCTTCGGCACAAAAATTTAGAAAATTGAAGTGTTCAAATCTCGTAGGTCACTTTTAGAATTTGGCTGTTCATATATCCATTATTTGGATTACCTCTAATTTTTCATCGAGCATCACTGATGAGACATTAGTTGTTAAAATGCTCATATGGAGCACTAAAATTATAACAACAGAACATATATTTCAATATTGATAATTTCAACTAGGCTGGTATCTCTGCTGGTGGACTTTTAGTGACAAAGGATATCATTCGCTAATTAGTTCCACACAGTTTCGGCAATGGAGTTGAAATCGTTTCTTCAAACGAATTTGAAAATTACTATTTACAAAATTTTCTCAAATTTCTAAAACCTGGGTCCTGTAGCATCATATCCCAGCCATTTTCCTATGTCTTTCAGTATATTTAGGACATAATTTTCACTGATTTTGGTCATATTACATTGTTTAGATTAAGGATCACTGACGAGGGTTTATTGCCCGAAACGTACATGTCTGGTCCATGCTGTAAATTTTCTGCTGTAAAATGATGCTAATGAATTTGAAGACGTTAAATGTGCATTTATAAATTATCCGTCACCAAATGATATTTCTCATTTTAACCATTCAAACATTAATGGGTAAATGTATATCTTTGAAGGCATAGCTTTATGAATATAAACGATCTTTGGTATAGATATCTAGTCTTGTTTATGCTTTATATATACATATATTTATTATTTGGATTTATTTCGACCTTACGCATCACTGATCTGCTGATGAGACTAGTAGAATCTATCCCCAGACGTGATCAGGGACAAGGAAATCCAACCCGAGTGTCCAGGATTTGCTTGTACCACGACGAGGCTTGCCGAGTCGTGGACAAAGGCAAATTCTGGACACGAGGGTTGGATTTCCGTGTCCCTGATCACACCTGGGGATTGATTATTTTTCTCCCACTGTCTAAAAGCGCTCAAAAATGAGATTTTATGTATTCTTTTTCATATTTTAATCGGCAAACGCATCAATCGTGTTTGACGTCACAGTTGACGTTACAGTCAAAAGGCACGTGAAAATGTTATCTTACCCCATAGGGGTAAGACAAGGATATCTTTCTCCAGCGTTTCTATGGATATCCCTGTCCACAGTGGGAGATATTGTTTTTTTAGGAATGCGCATTTGGCGCACTGAAGCACATATAACATGAATCCATAATGGAGATGAGATAACTTTATGCGAGGGATTTTATTGTTCCTAGCATATACAATGTATAGAGGAGGGGGTGGACAGGGTGAAAGGGAGGGGGAGAAAGGGGCGGGAGGAGGGAGAGAGGGAGGAAAGGGAGAAAAATGGGAGGGAGGGGGGAGAAAGGGGGGTGGGAGGAGGGAGACAAGGGGGCGGGAGGAGGGAGAAAGGGGGCGGGAGGAGGGAGGTAAGGGAAGGGTGAAAATGAGCGGGAGGGAGGAGGGAGAGGAAGGGGGAGGTAAGGGGCGGGAGGGGGGAGAGAGGTACCCCCCTGTCCGCCCCCCATAAAGGATACATTCTTTATGGCCAGTCTCATGGGCGTAACAAGAGCGATTTCGATGTGGACGCCTGAGAATGAATTAAGATGCTGACAAAGAACGCCAAATGCAGCTGGTGCACATGTATATAAGTTTTATGGGAATTACTTTCGAGGCCTAAAGGACCGAGTAGTGGAGAGTATGGAAGGGGTTTCCTCATTTTATTGGTGTTTGGGGGGGGGGGGGGCTCCCCGATAAATTTTGCAAAATAAATGAAGCAAATTGGTGATCTCTGGGGCGTTTTTTAAAGGCTTTAAAATACTTTAGTTAAGTTTAAATACATTTTATTGCAATATATATAGGCAAAATAAATTCCTCGCTCCAACCTTGCAAGAAAAAAATAATTTTGTCCTTGTCCGGGGCAAAAAAAAAATCTTGCTCCGACAAAAAAACCCAAGCCCCACCTCCCCACCTCCCCACCCCCCGAATATCAAATGGACCGTCCTCCCCCGTCTCCCTCCTCCCTCCCATATGAGGATGCGCGGATCCAGCATTTTTGGTCAGAGGGGGTCCAAAATTGTAGGAAGTCTACCTATGATGTAGGTATAATTCGGTGCATATCATGGGGATCGAGGGGGCAACGTGTGCACTAAGGATTGATTTTTTAAGGCGGGTATTGTTAGCTTTCCTTTCGCGTTAAAGTATTGGCGAGCGAAGCGAGCCTGAATTTTTTTTTTTTTTTTTTTTTTTTGTTTCTTTTTTTAGATATGAAATATTAATTTGTCTTGATTCGATCGAGATGATTATTTATAACTTTGAATATTTTACTCCTTATATCGGCGAGCGGAGCGAGTCGCGAAAATTTTGATTAATTCACATTTTGTCTATATTTCATGAAAATAAATAGATAAGTCATTTTCCCAAATAATCAGACATCTAAAAATGACAAAACCTTGAAAAAGATGAGGGAGGTTACATATCCTATGGAGTAAGGGACTGTTGAAAATACAAGTTCATGACACCCAAGACAGTTATACAAAATTATCTAGTTTGAAAATTGAAAATGATTAAGGAATTTTGCAGAAAAAATAATTGTAAATTTGTAAATGATGAGCGAAGCGAGCCGAAATTTTAGGTTTCAAAGCCTTTTTATGCATTTTTAGACCCCTTTCAATTCGAAATGGGCCAAAGCTGGACCCCATCTCCGAAAATCTCAGGGGGGTCCAGACCCCCGGTCCCCCCTTTCTGGATCCGCGCATGCGCTTAGACAAAAAGTTAAGAAGCTCCTCAGTTTCGATTGAAATTGAAATTGAAAATACTGAGGATTGAAATGAAGACTTGTCGAAGCGGCTTATTGTAACCGTTTGAGTTGAGTTACGCCTCTTGGATCAGGAACTCTTCAAACGCAGGTGTCAACTGACGACGATAACGAAAGGTAACTGCCCAATGTTTACTGAACAAAATGTAAATTATCACGTTTAATTTTTGACATATTGTTATGTTTTTGTTCCAAGAATATTTTAATTCAAACAAGCAACTCATTTCGACCGAATTTTCTCTGATATTTCCAATGGCTTTGGGCGTAGTCAATACGGGTACATAGAATCACCGGAATTACCGCTATTCACCGAAATTACCATGTAAATGACCTAAATTACCATCAAAGGGACCGGAATTACCGTTTTTTAGGTAGATAATGACCCACTGTGTCAAGAAAGTATAACTTTATTTGTTGTAAACCTGTTTCTATTAAAATTTTTCAATTCATAAAATCCTACTGGGCTATTTCAGTGGATCGAGGTTTTACTTTGCCAGTTTACAGGTGTTTGCACTTGTATATATATATATCTTGTCTTGTTAGATTATGACATTTTTTATGACACTTATGAAAAAATTGGTGAGTTTTTCATACATACCTCAACCCCCACCCCACCCCCCTCCCCGCAAATTTAATATTTCACATCACCCCTCTGTTTGAAGTCGATCTATACATTGGCCTATGATCGAAGTGGTTCAAAACTCAATTGCTCTCGACAACAGGGTCATTTTTAACTTTTAATATTTTTTTTATCAATATTATATTGGTGTGACCCTTCTATTCAGCGCAATACATGCATACTCCAGTCAAAATGTATCGGGATTTCCTGCTTAAAGGTTTGTTGGATCAACTTTTTCCTTCATTATTCCCTCATTTAAATGGTTGAAAATGAACGTGTAGTAAAGACGGATCTCAGCCATTTACCATGGATTCTAACATGACATGAGATTTTCTCCCTTTATGTGTATTATAGAACTAGCCTGGTTAATCTCCAACAAACTTGTAGTTAACTAAGCTCCGCCCATTCACGTTCTATAGAACTCGTGCAGAACAATATTCGAATTGAAATAACAACGAGCTAGCTGTGATTTCTTGTCGAATAATTCCCCTCGTCACATGAACCGATCAAATTATCACCTCGGTGATAATTTGACTCGGGGAATTATTGGACAACAAACCATGGCTAGCTAGTTGTTATTTCTCAAATAATGGATAAAAAAAGGGAGAGAAAAACAATTGTTGTAGTGTATTGATTTTGACTTTTTATTCGCTGATAAAGCTGCTTATAACGATGAGGGAAATACCAAATGTAAGTCTTGACTGTATATATATGGTGATATACTCTTTTCTGCTGATTAATTGTTGTATATGTATGTACTTTCCACAATAGACCGTCCCCTGACATACTAAATGAAATTGAATACCCCCTCCATCCAAATAAATTAAGTAAGTTGTGACAATATACTGCATTCAAATGAGACTTTTTGTGTGTGCTTGCGCAAATGTATAGTGCAATGAGCTGTACATACTGCAATATGCTGTCGTTCATGGTGATCAATGACATTCATTAGTCAAAGGGTTAAGACATGAGATATTGATATGTGTGTACCAACATTCAGATACATGAAATGACAAATAAAACTGTATTTTGAATTAATTTTATTCATTTAATAGCATATATAAATAGCAACATATAAATAATCACAGCATATTTAATACTATGTATCATTCTAAAAAAAAAAAAAGACCACACGTTTGAAAGTTAACCCAAAATATGTCATAAGTTACCATATAATTCAACATGAAACACAAAATCAGCAGAGATTTAGAAGAGGAGTCAAATCTACTGCCCCTACACATATGATTCTAAATTTTATTGATAGGTTGATTTTTAAACAAGAATTTTATTTATTTTATGATGTAATCTCAAAGAAGTTAATCTTATAATTACCCAGACCTACCCATAGAATAGGTTTCTCTACACCGAGAAACGGAGCTGGATAAGACTTCTAACAGACATTGAGGCAAGGGATGTTTAACATTAAAAAAAAAGTTGAGCTGAATTTCAATTAGATTTATTTCAAAATCTGAAATTCTTCACCAGACCTACCCCAAGAATGGGTTTCTCTACACAAGACAGACATTGATTTTTTAATGTATAACTACTGGACATGTATAAAGTTAAGTTAAATTTCAATTAGAATTATTTCATAATCTGAAGTTCTTACCCAGGCCTACCCATAGAATGGGTTTCTCTTCACGAGAAACGGAGCTGGATAAGACTTTAAAAGACACTGATCTTTATGTTTAGCGAAATTTCAATTAGATTTATTTTATCATCTGAAGTTCTTACCCAGACCTACCCATAGAATGGGTTTCTCTACACCGAGAAACGGAGCTGGATAAGACTTTTATAAGACACTGGATCAGATATCAGATCTATTTGATCATGTTCGAACCTTTTTGGTGATAGTTGTTGTTTTTGCGTTTATTTTTCTTTTTATTTGCCCTAACTTTTTTCCACGTGCCCTAGGAGCTACAACAGTTGTTTGTCCATCTGTAGATGTTATTGTCTTACTGTCTTTGGAGATAAAATTTCTACATCTTTTGTATAGTCTAGATCGTTCCTCGTCTGTTTTTGACACCCACACAGTTTTGCTGACCTCAAAGTGCTTGTGACTTTTCGATAGTCTGAACTGTCCAACACCGACGATTGATCTACGAATGTCTTTAAATTGAGCATTTACATAAGTACTAATTGCATTTATCAGATCCATAAGTGGTTTTGATTTCCATTGTACTAGGTGCTTCAAAATGTTATTTATGGATTCGGAGTTATTGTTTGTCCAGCTTTCTAAGTCACAAGCAATTTGGGGTTCATTTACTTTTTTGCGAATTGTTTCTTTTAACCGTTTCTGAAAGTAACTTAAAAATTTGTTTGATATGTCTTCACATTTTGTTTCAATTTCTACAGACTTTTCGTTGAAGCAGATGCTGTCATTTGCATTGACCAAACCATCAGAGCCAAAAATCATGTCTAAAATTGTGTCCCTATCAGACTTACTAACAGCATCGTCTGTTAATCGTTGCCTAGCATTTTGTTGTATGTGACGTGAGCATAATATATGAGTCGAATTCGGAAATGCATGTGTTATGGCGTTTACAAGGGCAGCCTCCTCATCACTTCCAATTACTAACTTTGAGCAGTCTGTACTTGCCAAAATGGTGCTAAGATGCATGAAAAAGTTTGAATAAGTTTGAAAGTCACTGTTGTCATGTATAAAAATTGGTCCTAGAAAGATGGGGTGGTCATGTGACGTTTCATCTACAATAGATACTTGCTTGTAGCAAGTGACAGTTACATGCATATCGCTCAGGTTGAATGTTTTGTCAACCCCCAAAATACTTTTCCCAGTACAACAGATGTTTTTCATGTCTTTTATTTGTTCTTCTGTGTACAAAATAAGGCACGGGGCCTTCCCTTGATTTCTTATCACAGATTGTACAATAGTTTCATTATTTGTGACTAAATTGTCAATCTGAGCGATATGGTCTGCAAGATTTTGTTTATTTCCAGATGTTGGATTGTCTTTCAGTTTATCATTTTTCTTTTTGTCTCTTACTTGTTGTTTGTTTTTTGGACCAGAGAGTTCGTCATGTTTTAGGGTCATTTCATTGTAAACTTGAAGGGGTGTTTTTTGTTTGAGCAAGGCAGACATCTCAGACATTACAGCTGATGGTGTGCGAACATATTCTGAGTCCCCCGATTTCGAGTTCCCATGGCTAGAAAGACCTGGAAATTTGCCAATATATTCACATATTGAATATTGAGAATCGGTTTCAAGTTTGCAAGTAACTCTTTTTCTATACTGTTTATCCTTTTTTAGCGTGGTGTAGTATCTTTGAATCGTTACCAGATTTGATGGAGAGGGTTGGGGTTCTATTTTTTCATAGGTCATTTTACCCTTTACTTTCTTTTGAAAGTGATAGTGTCCCTTTCGCAAGAAAATGAGCTTTAGTTTTCCGTCATTAGTTTTCAGAAAAACAGATTTAGGGGAAGTACCCGTTTTTGTATCCCAAATTCCACAGTCATCTGGAAAGGACCGTTTAGAGTCATTTGAAGAGTCTGATTTAGGGTCATTTTTTAGCAGAAAAACAACATTTTCCTTTAAGCCTGAGGGGATATGGTTAAGTGATTTTGATTCATTGGGGTTCTCGAAAATTGATATTAACTGACAAGAAATTGTCATTCAAAATACCACATGCAAGTGGATGAGGCTTGTCAATATGATCACCAACATTTTCAACTACACCTTCCTTTGTCTCATTCATCTGACATTCATCAATATCACCCCTTGCCTTCGACTCCTCTCTACTATCATTCACATTACCATCTGACTCCCCATCTCTCTCAACTTCATGTACACTAACATTATGAACATCAATGTCATCACTTAAATCAACAAAAGCATCTGCAGATGTATCATCATCATCAACATTAACAACACTTATTTCAGCATCGTTTTGAGCATTGCGCTGTACAAGTGGCACAAAGTGATTTGGATTGAAAGTGTCACCAAATGACGTCTGAGACCACATAATGGTCGCCACAGGAGGAGAGGACTTATTCACACCACGACCTACAACCTTCCTGGTGTGGGGCTCAGACACAAATTCAGCATTAAACTGCGGAGGATAGTATGACCTAACCGGTTCACCAATAGCAGCGCTAAGAGCATACATGTGACACATTGAACTGAAAGATTTCAGAATAACTGCTTCTTTTACAAGCTGATCATAAGAGCAAACTACAATACGATTATCGCATATCAAATCAACATATTTCTTTGAAGATGTGTCATAGTGATTGGTGTGCAATATAATTTCAATGGCAGTCAATAATCTTAAATGCACATGGTGACGCTCAGACTGTGTGAGGGCAAGAGACATTGCACGGTACAAACAGTTACCATCTGCACCTGTTAACACAGGATATATTTGCAAAAGTGTAGCAGGGTGATGCAATGTTAGGATGTCTTTTGATACCCTGTCTACAGTCATCTCACAGTTACGAGAACTTGAAGAAGATGGCACTGATACGGAGTAAGTCTCCAGTAGAAGCTGCTCTGATCTTGCTGCCGCTTTCTGGTCTCGTATTGGCCTTGACAACACATTGCTGAGCCTAAAATCAATGACAGAGTTATACTCATTGGACTTATAAAAAACCATAAACCGCTAAAGGCGGTAAGGCCGGATTGTGAAGTTTTTGTATTAGATGACGTATGTCATTTTGGGCAGACAGAAAGGTCAAAGGTCATTAATATTTTTGCGCGATGAAAAAAAGCTATGGTCATAAGGAATCTAAATGTGAAATACCGGTATCAAAGCCCTACCCCTTATAGTTCAAGAGTTTGTCAAAGGTCAATGTCAAGGTCATTTGATCAAAAGTCATGATATGAAATTAAAGTTCTGGTCATGAGGAATCTATATGTGAAATATCAAAACCCTACCTCTTGTGATTCAAAAGTAGGTAAAATGTCAAGGTCACTAGGTCAAAAGTCATGATATCAAATGAAAGTTCTGGTCATGAGGAATCTATGTGAAATATCAAAACCCTACCTCTTATGTATCAAAAGTGGGTCAAATGTCAAGATCAAGGTCACTAGGTCAAAAGTCATGATATCAAATGAAAGTTCTGGACATGAGGATTCTATATGTGAAATATCAAAACCCTACCTCTTATGATTCAAAAGTAGGTCAAATGTCAAGGTCACTAGGTCAAAAGTCATGATATCAAATGAAAGTTCTGGTCATGAGGAATCTATGTGAAATATCAAAACCCTGCCTCTTATGTATCAAAAGTGGGTAAAATGTCAAGATCAAGGTCACTAGGTCAAAAGTCATGATATCAAATGAAAGTTCTGGACATGAGGATTCTATATGTGAAATATCAAAACCCTACCTCTTATGATTCAAAAGTAGGTCAAATGTCAAGGTCACTAGGTCAAAAGTCATGATATCAAATGAAAGTTCTGGACATGAGGATTCTATATGTGAAATATCAAAACCCTACCTCTTATGATTCAAAAGTAGGTCAAATTTCAAGGTCAAGGTCACTAGGTCAAAACTCATGATATCAAATGAAAGGTATGGTCATAAAGATTCTGCATATCCATGGTAAGGTCTTGTGACAAGGAATACATATGTGAAATATAAAAGCCTTATCAGTTATAACCAAGGTTAAAGTTTTTCAAAAGTAGGTCAAACTCCAACTGACTTAAACGCAACAATCACTTTAACCAAAATGTTGACGGACAGACGGACTTCGCCATTTCATAGACTGGATTTTGCTTTGCAATCCGGCCAAAAATATCAAATTTAACTACAGTGTTTTTTTTTTTATTTGAGATTGAATTGAATTGATACCATATGTAGTAATAGTAGTATTTCATTCCATTTAGCCTGCATGTCTTATTTGAAGTCACATAGTACATGGCATTAAGAACCGTTAAAGGTCATAAAAAAATAAATTATTGTTTTTTGCTTTTTTTTTTTTGTTTTGTTTTGTTTTGTTTTGTTTTTTTGGTTCTAATTAATAATGTAATTTCATCGTCAGTATAATGTTTCTCTTATCCCTGCCATGTAGTATGCACTCATATTCTTAATAAAAAAAAATACCGTAAGATCATGTACCTGTTTAGTGAAGATTCAAAGTCGAATGTGGAACCATCAAAGCAACATGACTGACAGAGAAAGGTCATGGTGGGGGATGACCACGCAGCTAACTGCCCCTTTGTCATTGGAACACATTCTCTGAAAACAAATTGTAAACCGTGAGAGGAATTTTGAATATGATTAGATCTATTGTTTAAGATTTTTAGCTGATATAAAAGTAATAAAGCCTGTGTTTACAGGTGAAACACTAATGCCCACGGTGGCATTTTTGTTAGGATAAACACCATTTTCTATTAAATATGAGAAAGGTCAAGGTCAGTGTCACTGGTTTAAAAAAATGTTGGCATCAATGGCATTTTCACATAAATATTTTCCAAGGTCAAAAGTCATGGTATCAAATGTAAGCTCTGATCATGAAGAATCTATATCAAACCCCTACCCTCTTATAGTTTAAAAGTAGGTCAAATGTCAAGGTAGCTGTGTCAAAGATCATTTTATCAAATGAAAGCTTTGGTCATAAAGAGTCTATATGTGAAATATCAAAGCCCTTCCTCTTATAATTTAAAAGTAGTTCAAAGGTCAAGGTCACTATGTCTAAGGTCAAGGCATCAAATGTGAAAGACCTGGTCATGAGGTATCCACTTGTGAAATATCAAAGCCATACCCATGGTAGTACATGAGATATAGACCATGTTTAAGTTTTATAAAAGTGGGTCAAACTTCAAGGTTAATGTCACTAGTTGAAATCTCACGGTCCGAAATGAAAGGTCTGGTCTTTATTTTTAATCTTTTTGAGAACATGTAAAATAGCTATCATATCTCAATTAGATCATTCAATGAAAGTCCTGAAATATTTTAGCATTTTTACACTTTTTTTCTGACGGTCAAAATTTTGACCGTCAGAAAAAAAGTGTAAAAATGCTAAAATATTTCAGGACTTACATGTAATCCCTAAAATTTGGGGGATTTCATGTAATCCCTAAAATGATCAGGAATTACACGTAATCACTGAACCTTTCAGGAATTACATGAAATCCCTGATAACATTTATTCCCTGTAACATATATATATATAGTATTTGAACTGAATTCAGAAGGAATTAGGCACATGAATCATTTTCTAAGGAAAGGGCGGATCAAGAAAAGTTTTAAAAGGGCAGGGGATTCCAGCCATAGATTCACATAAAAGCTAGGGGGGAAATCAGCAATTTTTGCAAATTCCAGGCGGTACTTTACCCCCTACATGTGTAACAGTTTTCTCTGTATGTATGTACAATAGAAACTGCGGCTTGGGTCCAAATATCATTTATTCAGTAATATATGCATCGTGATCCAATAAGACAATAAGTATCTAAAGATGACAAATATCGATGACCCTGATTGTGGATCAAGGTCCAACCAATCGGCGTGATCAAGAAAAGTTTTAAATGACCGATGAATAACAAAAGAATCACATTTGAAGGTTTGTAAAGAAGGTTGTATATCGAAGATGTGGTAAAGCAATATGTGTGTTTTATGACTTGTATATATGAACATGATTCAAAGTAGGTTGTTTCCGAAACGTGTACATGTATTTTTGTTTAAACTGTGTTAATTCAATGAAAATCACAATGATATTTTTTTTTTTACAAATATAATGAGTAGAGATTTGACTTGGCTAAAGAAGAAGTAGAAAGATGGGGTAGGGGAAGACGGGGGAGGTGATGGGAGAGTAATGTTAACAAATTGTGAGATTAGTGCAGATGAAGATGAGTAGGGTACCTGGTACTGTGGGTATTGGTTAATATTTATATTAATTAAGGATCAAATCGTTTAGACTTTTAAAATGATAAATTTTTGAACGTTTTCGTAAATTCGACAATTATCTTCGATAGATTTTCTATCGTCTCCAAATAACAAAAGATTACAAGTGAGGTTTTGCTGGATTGGTTTGAGGTATTTATTGCGAATATCAGAATAAAAAGGACAATGAAGGAAGGACAAGGACAAAGCTGGCTGTCGATAAGATTACCATGATACAGATGTTGTTTTAATGAGCTGCAACGCATGCTTATAAGGGTATGGTAAATTTGGTCGGGTGAAGTTCCTACATGATAGTATTCCGGTATTTTAATTTTATTTAATTTTATTAACAATTTTATATTTAAATTAGTGGATAGACATTGCAGCAACTCGTAGATTTATCTAGGAAACAGTAGTTTAATGCTCCCACTGATTGTATTATCATGTAATCATGTAATGCAGATTATCGTAAATTAGAAGGTATGAGAGTACCCGGGGAAGTCCGATGGTATTACGGCTTAAAAAGCAGCATTTACGGACGAGTTTCGTGAACTATTAGTATTCAGACCAGACTTTGTGTTCGTCGTATTACATGGTAATGATGTAAAAGACGATTGTTTGCCAAATGATATATTTCAAAACATTCTCAGTGTCGTCAAGTCTATCCAATTTGCAGTACCATCATGCAAAGTTTTCGTTTGCGAGATTATTCACCGTGGAAATTTTAAAGAGGCTCCAGGGATGACAGAAACAAGGTTCAATTCCGTACGAAACGCCGTAAACAATAAACTGCAGAAATACTTTGGAACATTTTGTGTGCGAATGACAGATATAAAATACCGAAACACTACCACATAATAATGTGGCGAATGAACAGAGACTTAAGCATGAAACAACGTACAATTGATCTAATGACAACTTAAAACTAGATCAATATAAAATACATAGATATTTTTTATTATATTTTTTATCAGATATGACATGACATAATTCAATTATATGAATCTAGGTCATAGTCAATTATATGAAAATAGGTCATAGTTGAGATGAGACTGTTTAATATAAATCATTATGACAATTCTCACACACGATAATTTTAACTAAATAAGGCTTGACCTTAAGTCAAAGGCATGCTTAATAAATTTCCCTAAATTACTTAGGTCCTTCACATTGTTAGTACTTAGAAGCTGTACAAATTTGAACACAGAAGGTTTTTTCCAATAATAGCTCTTTATAAATCTTTTTCGCAAATCAGAATAAATGTGACAAATAAGAACAAAATGGTATTCATCCTCCAGATCTTTACGACATAACAGAAAAATCGATGAGAAAGTGACTTATAATTATTGAATGCCTGTATGGCATATTATAAATTACGTAACTACACGTTACCCCGTTGGGGCCTCTTTCACGCCTAATATTTCACCCCGTAAACCATACCATTTGGGGATAAATGTCAGCAAATCGAATAAACAATGGGGTGGTAAAAGATTGGAAAGAACAAAGATAATAAAAATTAAATCATTATCGTGATTTAGATTGAACATATCTTTATATAATTTGAATTTAGAAGACTACCTCTTATGTGTCACAGGTTTTGGTTTAAATTACTAATTACAAAAATTTGTTTTTTTTTTTTTTTTTTTTAGAAATTGCTATGATTGGTTTCTTTAGCACATAGATGATGACAATGACATTTCTTTATGAGAATCAGAATTTGTTCAATATTGGGCAAAATTTAATAAATTGCAGCTTTGTGAACTAGGTATGGGTATGCCAGACTCGTGGTATATATGGACAAAGTAATATAATTTTAAAGGTTCATTTTTCACATATTAAACAAGGTATTATAGATAATTACATACATGCTTTTCAGAGTCTTACGTCTGTTTAAAAAAAAAAAAAAATGATTCCTATACCGTCACTTAGTAGACACTTTCACTTGAATATTATTTACGTAAACGTATACCCAATCTTAGATTGTCATCACAACAACAATCAATAAAATCTGGTAGACACCAAAATATATCTAGAAATGAAAGGGTTTGTCTCATATGTAATTCTGAATTTGCATATGTTTATAAAATGTCACATCAATGTATCATAATGTAACTAGAAATAAAGAATTGAATTACGAAGATAAAAGACATAGGTAAAGGCCGACTATTTTAAGCATTCGAAGGTAATGTCCTATGACAAATTCGAACTATTGAAAATATATAAATTTGTTTAAAAAATCAAGAAATTTATAAATTATTCTACACTTGATTACCTTCTCT
The DNA here is from genome assembly GCA_028142955.1 of Pinctada fucata. Taxonomy (NCBI): domain Eukaryota; kingdom Metazoa; phylum Mollusca; class Bivalvia; order Pterioida; family Pteriidae; genus Pinctada; species Pinctada fucata. Next base: position 19,768,694 of record AP027113.1, on the reverse strand, counting down.
TACTTTTGTATGCTTTGTAAAGATATATATATTTCATAGTTTTATGTAAAGCTGGGTCAAATAGTTTAATATCTTTTTATTTACACGCCTCGTTAATGATTATAACAGCGTAAATTTTCATTTTTTTTTTTATCTCGAGAGAAAAGTTGAAATAGTATATGATTATAACAGGAAAATTTGTAAACATTATTATAATGAGAAAACGTGAAAGCTAATTATTGCTACGGAAAAATGTGAAAGCTATGTATTGCTATGGAAAAAGGGACTGTAACGTTAAGAGCCGAAATCTGCCCAACTTTTACTTGCGAGGGGTTGTTGAATTATCAATGCCCAAAATCAAAATAAAGGAGTTTGTTAGTGAAAAAGTAAATAACGACGAATATTGTTGAATATTGATTAATTCGAAACTGTTAATAAAGAAGTTAATAATTTGCCGAAAGCGAATCAAATGCCAATTACTAATTCTCTGTTAATTTCGCATCTTTCCTTCACCCCTACCCGCCCAATCACATTTTTGTAAATTGACTATTGTTCCCCCCTTTGGAACACAACTCCACTTTTACAGAAAATTTGTACTATGAAAATACATCTTAGGTAGAGGTGGTGTTGTGTTCCAGGGGGGGGGGGGGCGATATTTTATGAAAACTTTTCCGATTTTCATTAATTTCTATTCAAAATTAGCACATTTATACTCAAATATCTCTCTACTAGAGCAATTTTATGAAAAAAATTCTTCATATGTTTAAGGGGTTCTATCATTTAAAGTATTTCACCAACTTGATTAAAGAAATGAAGTACTTCAAAATTTCGTTATCTTTGGGCAGATTTTACGCCTTATCGTTACAGGTCCTTTGAAAAGATAATTATTACTTTATTATAAATGTGAAATGAGAATTACCATGTGAAAAGGTGATGTTAAAGAATACAGAGTATTATTGTCTTATTGTCAGTATTATTATAAATTAAAATGTGAACTTTTATATAATGTGATACACGTGAATAGTGTCTCGTAAACCAAGTGTGGCTGGGTATCAAATTTTTAAATACTTATGTACTGATTTTATTGTGATTATAACATGTAAATTTGATATATGACACTTAAATAAATTATTTATTTCTGACTCTCAGGAATACTAAAGGATGATACAAGTTGTCTTGCACATATTCTAACGTTTTTTTGGTAGATTTATCATAGTTGGGGGGGGGGGGGGGGGGGGGTTAGGTCTGCATTATATATTTATATGCGTGATAAGATTCTTTGAAAAAATATCTTTGAAAGATAATAATATATTGATACTCACCGGTGCACCCATCTCTCGCACGATTCACACTGTATTGTATCTGTAGTGCAGTTTCTGTCGCAGGACACACAAGGGTACGGTGTACCCATTTTGAAAAGATTGTAATGAATGACAAGGGCATGTCCATGTTGTATATATACCAAACTCTAGTAACTTTTGTGGCTTCTGCAGTTGTAAGGTTGGTGCTGTCAATTTGTTATTTTTGTGGCTTCTTTAGACTAAGCGAAAGTGACCTATTAGCGTGTGAAAGTAACGCAAATGACCACAGCGACGTCGTGAATAAAATCAGATATATGCATTAATTAGCAAAATATATAAATAAACTAAGATAAACTAAAAACAAACAAAATTTATAAGAAAAAAAATTGATCATCATATCTTGGTATGTAGACTATTTCTTATAATCTGATCAGGAGGAACGACTTGCGTTTCTCTCTCTCTCTCTCTCTTTTTTTTTTTTTTTTTTGTCTTTCTTTTTTGTAATCTCTATAATATAGGTGAATTGAAACTTCCCAGTAAATGAATTGAGGTGATGCTGCTTTCATTTTATAATAACACTATATATAAGTGTTATCTTTTATGAAATCAGAATGAATGAATGAATAAAATCAGAATGAGTGAATGAAAGAATGAATATTTTATTAATTCAAGGCTCTTTTATTGATATATTAATTATTTCAATATAATGAAAAAAAGAAGTTCATAATTGAAGGAATGTGCATATTCTGACATCTTCGTAGGATTGATTCTTTCAGAAGGATCTCTATCCCTGAAAAACGTAAAATGTAATTAAATATTGTTAAATTGATTTGGATTATATAATCAACGCTTTCGATTCTATAAGTGTCTTAGTGTCTTGAAGTATGAATGAGTTTGATACACTTTACATAAAGTCAGTCTTTCATACAAAGTCATTGAGACACTTTCAAAAAGTCCGTAAAAAAAACCCAGCAAGAATCGTGAAATAAAATAAAATAAAATAAAATAAAATAAAATAAAATAAAATAAAATTAAATAAAATTAAATAAAATTAAATAAAATAAAATAAAATAAAATAAAATAAAATATAAAATATGGATTGAAATGAATCGTTTCTTCAACCCCCCACCCCACCCCGTTTTTTTTTTTAATATAGGGGGTGATTTGGGATTGGTTAGGACGTATTTTGGGGTTGGTTAGGTCTAAGGGAGGGATATTGTTCACAGGAAAGGAAAAACATTGTTATATGAAAGATGTTACTTTAAAATTAGAAGAAACGGATAAAATAAGTCGACATCGAAGATCTGCCCAATGTCATCTAAATTGCAAGATCCACCAATAATATTTATTTTTTAAGTTTACGCTTAATTAAACTTTTTTTTTACTATTTCATGGAAGTTTCAGAATTATTTTTTTTATTACTTTTTATTGATTTATAGTAGATAATGTCACATATATCCCGTGTTTCGATCCCGGCGTTTGCAAGAAATGAACTCCGGTATTCCTCATTGCACATTTTTCATGTTTTTTAGAATAAAGTTATACTTTCTAGGTACAATGGATCCTTATCTACTTATAAAACGGTAATTCTGGTCCCTTCGATGGTAATTCCGGTCCCTTTGGTGGTAATTTCGGTCATTTATATGGTAATTCCGGTAAATAGCGGTAATTCCGGTGATTCTATGTACCGGTCAATACTGACCATAGCTCTGACCGAGGGTACTATTCCCTTTTGTGATTCTGGCACAGGGTCGTTTCAAAGGCACCAGATTTCTGAAAACAAATCAAAGCCCTATTTTATTTTTATGGAATTGTAGAAAAGTGGCGCCTTACTACTAGATATATAAAGGTGGTACTCACCGGCTCAGCTCAGCATGTATTGTAAGGCGTCTCACCCTGCATTTTCCCGTCTTTATTCTTCTATTCGCACCTGCCCCGTCCTTCTGGTGCGTGAGTGACGTCTGTCTGTTGTCCTCTAGTGTTCCTCGACTATTCTGCCCTTCCCCATATCTTTTTACCCACTCTCTCTCAAAACACGTCTGCCTACCCGTCAAGCTGGATCCAAAGAGCGAGCGTATAAGCTCGTGCACTACCGCGGTTGTCTCTGATTGGCTTAGAACATGGCTTGACCCTTAGTGCCCCCATATTGGCATATCCTTACGCGGTGTTAAAGGTCAAGTAACCCCATTTTACTACACTCCCCCAAACTTTCTTTATAAGAGGGGAGTGGTATTCCACAAATCTTGTCACTGGAATTGGATGGTCTTCGAGTTCTAAGCAGCTTCTTTCAAGTTCCCGGCTTCAGCTCACTGTACGGTGGGAAGCTTTAAGCATCCCCTAAATCTGCATCCTGCCAATCAGTAACTTTTTTGAATTTCAGTTTTCCCCACATCTCCAATATACTGAGTAATCTTGCTGTGTAATCTTCTCAGACTTCTAACTTCTTTTCCACTGATCTTCTTTCCAGACAGACACCACCCATGCACTATCACAGTTCTGCTTTACATATTTACATATCTTAACTAACTTAAAACTTAAGAACATCACCAAGTTGTACCTCAACTTCTCTCCACACTACAACATATCTACTTTCACTAAACACTACAATACAGTACTTCATATATCAACCTTTTACTCTACAATTACTGTCATTCTTCACATATAATACTGGTATAATCACTACAATGGACCTCACAACTAACTACATGTACACTACCCTGCTTTCCATCATCCAAATATCATCAAAATCACACCAGTAATAAATCATAGCACATCACAACACTTATTTTTTATAGCTTTTTCTATATATAGCACACCACAAAAATATTACACAATTCAATTCAGTACAGAAAAATAAAAAATCTCAGTGCTACTAACGACAATACTCCCTCAATTCCGTGCAGTTATCACAAAAATCCTAAAAACAACATCTCCAACTTCACAATCCTCTACTTAAAGTCCATTTTCCTCCTAATGGCTCTATTCTACCTCCTTACTCCACTCAAAACAATAATCCTCCACAACATATTTGCACCAACACTTCATCACCAAATCTAACTACACAACTCCATAGCACTGAATCTGCATCGTCTCAAAGCACTATCTACACAATTCACACAAATAAATCTCTGTACTGAATCTCTCTACAATGTCACACAGAAAAAATCACTCATTCTCAAAAACTTTACACAACTTCGTACACAACACTAACATCTACCAAACTTACGTCTAAAACCGGGGCTATTAAAAATATTCACATTCAATAATTGTTGCACAAATCAAAAATCAAAATGAAAATTCAAGTTGTCAATCACAATCAACAAAAGGGGGATAATTCTCAAAAGTCTCTCTTCTCTACACTCTCCCCACCTTTAAATGACAAGCGTTGACCAAATAATAAAAAATTACCAAAAATACATTACATCATACATTTCTACCCATGTGCAACAATATCACAGTTCTCTACATAACAAAAACCATGACAATCTGTATTTACAATGTGCATTTTAAAAAGGTACCTAATCATACTACATGTATCTCCTCTCTGTTGATGATCTTCTAATTTCTCTGAACATTTACGGATGGCTATATCCCTGCCACTCTGTAAACGGATGGCTCAAAATGCCACTCTGTGATCTATAGATTCTTTTTTCTCCTTCTCCACTTAGGTCAACTTCCTTCCTCTACTCTGCTGATTTCTAATTTACCGGTAGTCTTCTACTTTCCTCCATTCCCGGGTATGATTTTACAGTCGACTTATCTCTACTTCCTCTCTCTCCTCTACTCCTGAGCTCCACTCTCTCTTCTGATCTCATAATCTGCACTCCTTCTCCTCTTCTCCTATATAATTTCCACCATCATCCCTTCTACTACTGTTAGGCACTACTCCATCACTCTACAGACGTTCATTCCCCACGTCTACACCACTTTTCGAGTCCTTATTCTGATCCTCCTTGCCATCTCCAGGAACCTCGAATCTAAGTTCTCGTAACTTTCATCTCCATCTTCTCTGAGACCACTCACCACTTCTTTCTTTCTCCCAGCTGGCAGTCAATGACCAGGGCTTACGTCGATCTCTACCCACCAGTCCCAGTGGGCTTTACGTGATAGAACTTACCTTGCCCAACCACCACTACTAAAACTACATTCAATTACCACTCTTCCCTATTTCCTCTACAACTCCACTACCTCTACTACAACTCCACTACCACTACGTATACGTCTACTACATCTCCACTACCTCTACTACATCTCCACTACCTCTACTACCAAAAAAAAACTACTACCTCCACTCTCAACTACCTCCACTACTACCTCTACCCACACAGTATTTGGCAATGCGTCCTCCCACGCCTTACATACCACCAATACATAAAAATGCAGATCCAAGATGACCAAAATTGTCGCCTCCTAACAACTTCCAAGTCCAATCTAATCTACACTACCTACTCTCTCTCTTTTCCTATCATTATTTGACAATGCGCCCTCCTACGCCTTACATACTCAAAAATGACAAGAAAAATGGCCAGATTTAAAAATAACCAAAATTTTTCCTCTACTACTACTACTACTACTCATTTCCTCTATCTCTACACTCTACCTCTACACTCCTCCCTTCTCCTCTTCTTTGATGTATTACTGACGATGTACGGTGGGCACTACCGGATTCCCAGGTGCCCTCATTTCCCGTTGGTGTTTTATACATCGTAACTTGGACCCAATCTCAAACACGGGGCATGCTAACATGTTATACTCTGAACTCCACATCCTCTCATTTTCTTCTTTTGCCACGTTCTCCTCACCTCTATTTTGATCTCTGTATCCTTTCTGGGCCACCATACTTTCTTCCTCGTCGCTACTTTCATCACTATCGTCCTCACTTACGATCCAATTTCTAACCTTCACTTTGGGCAATCTTTTATCCAGCTTTTTTACTCTACGTTCCTTTCCTCGATCTTCGTTTACACTTGTTGTCTTTTCACCATTACTCTTTTCTACTTCCTGGTTCGTACTGACATGTATAACTTCCTGATTGGCTCTCTCAGCTTGTATGTTTGTCCTTATTTCGTCGTCTGTCTTGTCGTTGGATCTTACTATTTTAAGGGAAAAAGTTTCGTCCCTTCCAGCCTCTCTTTGTATGTTTTCCGCCTTTACTTCCCTGTCCCTATCAGATTTGGCTTGTTTCTCTAACCTTCGACTCTCATACAGTACTTGATCACGAACTACCTGCTTATATCTCCAGCAATCTCGGATGAAATGAGATGTATCTCCACAATGAAAGCATCTTGGTACATATGGGCAGTCTCTAATAAAATGGTACATGTCTCCGCATCCAAAACATCCCCAATATGAATAGTATCGATTTGAGAATGGCGTACTTCCCCTACTTTTTTGATGACACTTTCTTCTTCTTCTCCTTCTCCTCCTCCTTCTCCTTTTAGGAACAAATCTGTCATTTAATGATCTTGATCTCTCATAGTCATCCTTCCACCACACATGTTTATGATCTCTGTCCCTTCTGTTTTCCCTCGTACCATGGCCTCTAAGAATGGATTTCGGTGGGCTAACTCCCATAGCCCCTATTTCCTCTCTAATGAATGATGACGGTGGGCTAACTCCCATAGCCCCTATTTCATTAGAGTTGCCATGTACATTCTCTATATTTTCAGCTAATTTCTTTTTTTTTCTTCTTTTCCTGTATTTCGCCTCTTCCTGACTCCCACTGTCCACCGACATAGCCTTGACCTTTATACTAACATCTGATGACTTTGGTTGCAAACTGATGGCATTACACAAGCTCGTACTTGAATCAGAGTCTGAGTCAGTATTAGTGGACGCATCACATTTTTCTACTTTTTCTTGTTCCTCTTTCTGTTCCATTTTTCTCATTTGTTTGATTTCTTGTGCTAAATAATATCCTATCCTTTCGTAATCATGATCTGACATTGTTCTTTTCCTGCTTTCACTGCTTATTGACCTACTTTCTTCACTTGGACTAATATCCCGCTGCAACATACTTTCCCCACTTGGACTTCTATTCCGATGTGACCTACTTTCACTTCTACTTGATTTCGGTGACCTACTTTCTCTACTCGGACTTTTCCCCACAAAACCACTATCTTGTACATAATCCTACTTGCGTCACCAACAATTTTCTCTTTTTCATTCTGATCCATTACATTTTGAGATAATTTCAAACTAGACCCTAACTTCTCCTTGGTAAGATCTGACTGACTAACTGACGATTTGTTTACATACTGTAAATCCGCAATTTTTTCTCTGTCAACAAAATTTAACTCGCCAGATTCCATCCTTACATAGATACATTCATAAACAGAGCTACCATGTACTTCCTGTTGCAAAACGATATCTAATTTCTTTGACCTTTGTGTATCGGAGGGCAAAAGTTGACATTGCCCCTGTTTCTCGTCAAAACTGCTGATTGTACTGTTTATGGACTGTGATGTCGAATCAATTACTTCTTCGTATGCGTGTGACATGTTGCCAGTATTCGAACTCGGTGGCAATGTGCTTGATATAGTGTTTTCCAGATCCTCGTCTCTAAATTGGCTCACGATGTAACTTCTAAACATTGTAACAACAAATTAAAGCAGGATTTTTCTTTATTACAACAATGGTATAAACAATGTACACAATGAACATAGGTCACTCTCCTTACCAGTGGAAATTCACTCCAGCGTCGACTTCTCTATCAATTTTCCAATGTGGACAGTTAGACAGACAAACTCAATAACAGACAGATGCTCTCTAGATGTTGGTTTCGTGATAGACTCTTGACTATAATTTTTTCTGTACCCCGACGGACATGTGACACTGGTTTTTGGAAGTTGCATCAAAATTCGTACTTGTCATCGATCGTATCGTGTAAAACCTGTTGCATAATTTCATAAATGTTGTTATAATAATGTTGACAACCCAGAAATATCGTTTTTCTTGGAGGAACTCACTGATTTTCTCATCGACATGTTTGTTTACATCGACTCGTCCGCCATTTTGTGACGTCATACAAAATTTGACAAAGTTCGGGAAAACTGCTGAAAACCTCGACTCTTAGTTTCTCTTCCTTCTCTCCTTCCTAGAATAAATTCTTTAAAATTGGGAGGTTTCATTGGGCGCCAATGTAGAAAAGTGGCGCCTTACTACTAGATATATAAAGGTGGTACTCACCGGCTCAGCTCAGCATGTATTGTAAGGCGTCTCACCCTGCATTTTCCCGTCTTTATTCTTCTATTCGCACCTGCCCCGTCCTTCTGGTGCGTGAGTGACGTCTGTCTGTTGTCCTCTAGTGTTCCTCGACTATTCTGCCCTTCCCCATATCTTTTTACCCACTCTCTCTCAAAACACGTCTGCCTACCCGTCAAGCTGGATCCAAAGAGCGAGCGTATAAGCTCGTGCACTACCGCGGTTGTCTCTGATTGGCTTAGAACATGGCTTGACCCTTAGTGCCCCCATATTGGCATATCCTTACGCGGTGTTAAAGGTCAAGTAACCCCATTTTACTACAGAATTTAATATGTAAAATGTTCAAATTAGCGGAAATAAAGAATGACAGCTTAGTTTTTCAGTTCAATGATTTCGGGCAAGTAAAAATGGTTTCGGGCAACCTGATATTCAAAGCAGGTTGCCTGAATGACAACCAAAGATTTTCGGGATAATCCTGTTCCTCCGACACTTTTAACTCCGACAGTTTTAATTCCGAAACTTTTTACTCCGACAGTATTTACTCCGACACTTTTAACTTCGACTGTTTTAATTCCGACACTTTTTACTCCGACAGTATTTACTCCGACAGTATTTATTCCGACACTTTCTATTTGACAGTGCTTAATGACACACGATATCTATCTATTTCATGTATTTGTATTGCCCGATCGGAGGGGGACAGGGATCCCTGCTCCTTTCTTCCAGTAACCCCCCACATATTTTGACTTTCTCTCCCATGCTCTATCTCCTCTCACACTGTCTTGAATGAATCCCCCCTCCAGTCCTCTTTCTTCCCCTCCCACCTCTTTTATTTCAAGGACAGGGAATGGTCTCCAGCATGACCACCTTTCAATCACCCAGCGAAACAAACCCTCAAGTAAAGGACAAATAAATGACATAAAAGACTACAAATCGCAAAGAGACAACACTATTCACTAGAACATCATACAAAATAATCGCAACAGACGTACAGAAACATCAAACATTGATGACAACACTAAAAAGGAAGGAGACCAATGTGCACCCGGCGCCGACTTTGGACGGTCATCTGCTATAAGCAAATGGTGTTGATATCCGGATTTCGTGCGCATAACCCTCAAACTTATCCGGATACACAGAGGTCTACATAGACACACAATAACTGTATAAACATAAAACTTCTCATTGAAAGTTGACATCACAAACAAGATAATTGAACGCAGCGATCTTGTTACACAAATTCTATGTAAATTGGTCTAAAAAATTATATGGCATGCGTATAACAGTCTGTGCTCTGCTGGCTGAAGCAATTCAAGATCAATCACCGTCAGCCAGCAATTCAAGATCAATCATCCAGTATGATAGCAATCTTGGAACAACGCCATCAAGCCAAGCAAAATTAACTATGTTGAAGCCTAAAGTATTCTCTTTTGTCGTATATCTTTGTCTGAATTTCTCCGTCATTGATTTTGACATCAATATCCAAAAATGGTGTAGCTGTATCATTTGTGTTTGCTTTGTTCAACGTTAACTCTGGAGGATAAATTTGATATTTGTAATGGTCATAATGTGGGTTATCAATATTCAAATATGTTAAAGAAGATTCAAAATAACATCAAGATACCTAGAGGTGCCGTTGAAACATTCCAATTCGTCACATTTCTTGAGCTTTTGCAGATTTAGCATGAATTCTTTTTCGTATGTTCAAAAAAATAAATCTGCGACCAGAGACGCACAATTAGACATTTTTCGTGTTCGCGGACTTCGGACTTCGAACACCGCACTTCGAAGGGACTCTCACAAACGTAAATTGTTAATGTTATCCCAATTAACCTAGATTAAATTTTGTCAAAATTTATTCATTTTTATATGCCCGTCATTTGAAGGGTCGTATTATGGTATGGTGAAGTCCGTCCGTCCGTCTGTCCGTCCGCCCATGGAACGCAATAACTTGAATATGCGTCAACGGATTTTCAAGATATTCATACATTATGATTGGACTGTGGAGAGGAAGCCGCCTTTCGATTTTCAGGTTCATCCGATATGTCGTTACAGAGTTATGGGACTTAGTTTTTTTAAATACAGTGAATAAATATACTAAAACAGTTTAAAATTATTTAAAAATCTATTTCTGGTCGAAATGTTTTGAAATTTTGTATACTTCAAGTAGAAAGGATATTCTTTGACATATGTAACGGGTTTTTAATTTTTCTGTCGCGGATCCGAGATATTGTGTGTAATGGGAGGGGGGGTTGGGGTTATATGCGCATACATGTTAAGCTAAAGGCAAAATGTAGACGCATGGAACGCAATAACTTCAATATGTGTCAACAGATTTTCATGATATTGATTACATTATGATTGGACTGTGGAGAGGAAGCCGCCTTTCGATTTTCAGGTTCATCCGAGTTAAGGTAGAAAGGATGCTCTTTGACATATTTAACGGGTTTTTAATTTTTGGTCGCATAACCGAGTTATGGGACTTAGATATTTTAGATACAATGTTAAAAACATACTTAAATAGTTAAACATTCTTCAAAAATCTATTTCTGGTCAAAATGTTTATATGCACATACATGTTGAGCTAAGTGCAAAATATAGGTGCATGGAACGCAATAACTTTAATATGTGTCAACAGATTTTCATGATATTTGTACATTGTGATCAGATTTTGAAGAGGAAGCCGCCTTTCGATTTTCAGGTTCATCCGATTTGTCCTTATGGAGTTATGGGACTTAGATATTTTGGTGTTGTGAAAAAAATACCAACGGGCGTATCTTGCTGCGTGAGCGTAGGTTTTATCATATGTGAATGTAATATTTAAAGCTCTCCATGGTCATTTCGTCTATTGTGCTCTCAGATTTTACATTTCTAATTGCACCTGGTTTCTTTAATATGACCCCTTAAGTGCGAAATCCGAAGTACGTGAACTTGAAAAATGTCCATTAGTACCCATAGGAATTCGAATAACTTGCCTATAGATAGTATTTTTTTTGTGCGTGCTCCTTAAGATGAAATAAGTTGGAGGTTCCAATTCCTACTTTTAGCTCTCTGTTTTGGGGTAAAAAGTTTGATTTCTGCAAAACTTCACGGACACTTGATAAATGTTTATTTATTGCTGCTTCTCAGTCCCCCCCCCGTTAATGAATTTGAATTTTTCCGATGTTCTACGTAAGATCTCGCTTTTCCCTCAAAAAAATTTCAATGCCCAAGGATGCAAAAGTGGCATTCGGCGGATGATCAAAGTAGTGGTTATTGACAACACTTTCATGGAAAAACATTTTGTGCATAACACATTTTTGGGTTTCATGAATGACAACCAGACTAGTAATGTTACTTTATGATAACAGCGAAGCAAGCCTGTATTTTTTTTTTCTTGTATTTTGCTCTACTGCAATGGTCAAAGACCAGCCGAACTTATGCGATACTGTGTTGTCCGTGATCGCAACTCCGTGATAGAAACCTATGTTGTTTGCATTTAGCTTGATCCATGGTCTAGTTGTGCACCTGATATTTTGTTTGAGCTTCTCGGTCTGATCGTTTCTCCTATATTACCTTATGTAATCTTGTTAATACGTATTCTCAGAAGGTACAATGCAAGGAACTGTAATGAAAACATAAGTTTGGGTCGAAGACAATTTTTGGAATTTTGTAAAGTTATGATTAAAAATACTAGTATATTATTGATTATTGTAAAAACAAAAGTAAAAATAAAAATAATACGATAAAGAATTTAGAATTAGAACTACAGTCAGAAATACATATAAAGAATACATTAACGAGGAGAAAATAGAACAAAGGAGGGGATCTCCAACAACACCAGGTTGTAGCACCATCAGCAAAACCCCAAAACACCCTTATTCATCTGTGTTGCTTGGGCCCCTGCGTTTTGCGGTCTTATTTGTGAGTGGTCATCCGACAGTGAAGAGGTTGTTTTACACCACAATTGTACGCTCTTCGAGACCTCTGAGTAATCGGAAAACTTGGAGGGTTGTGCACACGTAATCCAGGATAACCACACCCTCTGCTATTTCCGTGGCAGATGGCCGTCCTAAGTCGGCACTAGTTGCCCATTGGTCTCGTTATTTTATGTGTAGTCCTTTGTGATTGATGCTTCTGTGTTGTACGTTGACGTTCCTTGTCCCAGGATTTTCGAAAATGGGTGTAGCCATGTTCTAATTGTTATTACCAGTTCTCGAAAAGAGTAATTGATAGAGAGATAATTCATTAGTATCTGAAAGGGAAGAAATATGTTACTCCCTCCAATGCTATTTTTGACATAGATTTTATTTGGATATGCTACTGAATCGACTCTACAGGAATTCTGGAGTCGCGCACTCTCTGTAAAGTAAATGCAGAAATTTGAATTCTAAAATAATGTAAAATGGCGCTAGTGAAATTAATTTGGACTGCTTATGAAAAGGCGCACTTTGGCTGGAAGCATCACTTATGAGAATGTAATATTCGAAACACGTGTCTGGTGCATGAAAATTGGTTTGAAATTTTCTTCAAGAAGGTATAGAGTTGGAACCCTACCGCATTTCTAAAGAAAGGAAATTCAAGTAAAAAAAAATTTTTTTCGATATGATTCGATTCAAATCGTGAATCTTTTTTTATAATGACATATACAGTATATCAGAAAATGACTTGTCAAAAAGTCGGAAAGAGCTTTTAAAGGAATGTCCGAAACATTGATTCATAATTCTGGAAATTGAGAATGAATTCAATATCAATAACCATGCTTACCTTAAATAGACTTGTATTGCAAAAACAATAGCTGATTTTCAAGTAGATTTATTGGGTAGTCTGACACCAGACATCACAAAATGGCGGTAGATAGAAAACCTGGCAACCGTTGAACGTATAACGTCAGCGCGATCAAATATGACGTAATAATAATACGGTCATAAATATTTTCTAAACGACTGAAAAATAAGTCTATACATAAAGATTTTTTACGGTTGCCCTCTCCCCGCCCCTCTAAATCGGCCAATTTATATCACTGCAAAGAACGTAGATTTTGATCATGTTTCGATCCTTTTTTCAACAAACTGAGCGTCGGAGTAAATACTGTCGGAGTAAAAAGTGTCGGAGTAAATACTGTCGGAGTTAAAAGTGTCGGAGTAATTACTGTCGGAGTTAAAAGTGTCAGGGTAAATACTGTCGGAGTAAAAGATGTCTGAGTAACTGGATTCCCCCAGATTTTCACGAGTTTCAAGGCCTGCTGTACCCTTCCATTCCATGACACCTCTCGTTTAATCACCGACCCCCTCTTTACCCCTTCCATCTCATATTTTTCAACAGAATTTCAACATTAAGCTCCATATCAGTATTTTCTACAAATACTGGTACTTAACCTACTTACCTTTGATTGTACATGAATTCAGCTGTAATTAATCCAAATACCTGGAATCGAGTCGAAACCTACACTGTAAGTGTAGGTAACTTGGAGAGGAATTTGAATAAGCTTATACCAGGGATTTTTTTGCCCCTTTTTGGGGCTGTTATTATGCCCCATTCCTAATGAGAAATAGTATCTTTTTTCCCCAGTGTCTAAACTGATAACGACTTGGACCAAGAAAAGATATCGGTATAGACAGGTTATCAGATTACACAGGTTGTACAAAATTGAAGCTTCCTGATAATTTCTTCATGTTGTTTTTATATTCCTATGGAAATATTCCTAACAGTAATACTCTCTTGTTTACAATGAACTGGCCATTTAACTCTTATTTCTCATAAGAAATCCACTCTGTGATAAACTTATGCAAGTTAAACTTGGAAATATATAACTATGAAAAAGATTTTAAGTCAGATGTAATTGGCTATGGAATTTTGATATTCTTTGTACCTGGTGATAAGTTAATTATACTTATTATACAGGGTTTTTTCTAACCCCTTATGTCAGTGGCCTGGGAGATGAAATTGGGAATTTTGTGACATTTCAACCTAGATAGGGAAATAAATTTCAAACAACAAAAAGAGATATTCATGCAAAGTACAAAAAGATTTGATCTGAAAGCTTTCTTCACCTGATTCCGAGCATCTTCTAATATTTTAGAGCGTTAAACGCTCTGCCCCCCCCCCCCCCCCTTCTATTATACACAAACAACATTCTTGATAATCGTCATCTTTTGTTGTTGAAATTACCATTGATGTAAATATCAGACTCAGAACTATGCTCTGATACACAACTATCTTTGGATATTGAAAGGGAATGGGGGGGGGGGGGGGGGGGGGGGAGGCGCTTTTATATTCATTTCAGACATAGGAAGACAGATTTCCTCTGACTTTGATAAATCAGGATGCATTATCAATTAAGATGGTGTTTCAGTTTATAAACCACTGATCTGAAACGTCCTTGTTTTTATTTTGAATCCCTCCTCAGTAGGGCTTTCACGATACGCTAAGCTCACTATATGATACGAAAAAAAAAACCCTGTTATAATACAAACAATTTAGACACTAGTCAAAGCTTGGGCAGGCTACTAATAAGAGAAATGGAGTTCATTCAGCTATAGCTTCAATTGATCAGTTTGGGATGGTAATATAGAAAACATGGGTTGGTCAAGGTAGGTGTTTTTTTCACATAATTATTGATTTATACAGTTTAAGATACATGTATAAAATGTCACTGGGACAAAAAAATTACAACGTTATTCGAAGTAGGCAGTGTTCGGTTTACACTGGTTATTTCATATAGGAAAAGATAGAAATTTCTTTGGGACCAACAAATTATTTCGGAATAAATAGGTTATCCGATTAGACAGGTTATCACATTAGACAGGTATTGGTTTAGACAGGTCTCACTCAGTCACTGTACTTAATTTCCTAAACCTGAACACAGAACTTTTCCAGTAACTCCTTTTTCATGTTTTGCATCACAGTTATTTAATTGTTCTCATAATTTATTGCAGATTGATAAATAAAAACAGAGACAGCAATGTAAGAAAAAGAGAAAGAAAAGGAAACTACATAACCAAACATTTTCACCGCTCTTGCCTGAATCATGACGGCAGTGCCACCTACAGCCTATATATTTCATTCCAACGTAATTATAGACACATTTAGCGGAATCCAGATGGCGCTACCAGAGTTGACCCTCCTCAATATCATAAGTTTGATCTGTCAGGGCGCTATGATCTTTGGGGGCGTGTTCCCCTTCGTGCCTCAGTATATTGACATTAAACGATCAGGGAATGCAGAAGGATTCTCACTCTTTGTATGTCTCAATCTGTTGATAGCTAACATACTTAGGATTTTATTTTGGTAAGTTTAGAGCAGAGTTTTGAAACGTTTGTAACATTTGCTTATCACTCAGCAGCACTTTGTGCAATTTGCATGTTAATGATACAGAAATATTCAAATTCATATGCCTTTTATACATGCAGTATTTTACTATGAATTTCAATATACATGCACCTGGTAAAGTTGGAGTATCTAGGACATCATCAGGAAAAGTACATATGTAACTGAGACAAAATCCTTCAAAATTTTCATTTATCTGTCAACTTCATTTGTTGTAAACATTATTTTAATGCTCATTCATCGATTCACAGAGTAAGTAATGCTATTCATTCAAAAGAGTAGATAAATAAGTAAATTCCAAGACTGACTGACTTTATATGTAGGACAGAGTGTAACTGGTAAGAAAGAACAAAAAAAAAAAAAAAGAAATGAAATAATTTTCATGCATTTGTTATTGTGTTCTGAGATATTTCATTCTATTTTACAGGTTTGGTCGTCATTTTGAGTTACCTCTCTTAGCTCAGAGTATAATCATGGTCTTTACTATGCTTTTACTGGTGCAGCTTTGTGTACGTGTTAAGAGTAAATCAGAAATCCTAGCATCTAAGCCGCACAAGTTCACAGGTAAGGGGCCGTAGTCAAATATTGTCATATTATGTAGACTACAAGTTTGGGAAACCTAATGTATTATAGTTCTTAACATTCTTATGTTCTCCTAATTTCTGTTACAAATTGTAGTGAACTTTGAATGTAACCATCATTTACATTTTACTGATAGATTGCTAGGAATTAGATTGCTACCAAAAGAAAACAATTGATAATAATAAAGGCTTCATGTTTTGGATGTCTTGGTATTATTTTACATGATACCATCATGATTATTATTATATTTGTTGTGTTGGTACCAGGCCTGCCTACTTTTATGATTTTTGAACTTAAAATATGCTCTACGCTTTAGCTGCTCATTTTAAAGCCTAAAACATATTTTCAATTAGTTACCTTTCAAAGTATTAAAACAAACAGATATATAGACTTTACTATATCGAATTTCGCTATTTTCAAAAAGAAGAGTTACTTCCCATTTGAGACGGTATCTGATGTAGACTGATTGTGACGTCATCAAATTCTATGGAAACAGTCATAAAAGTCTGGGAAATGACGGTATAAAATCGACGTTACCATACCGTTTTCATGACGTCACAATGGTTTTACGTCAGATACCGTCTGTAAGGGGAAATAACTCTGTATTCTGCAAAGACTCATTGAATTCATCATAAGTTGAGAGTTTGATATCATATAAGCAATTGTGTAAAATTTTATGATTAAGATTTGTACAAATGTCAAAGTAAGGAAAAGACAATGTTTTTTCTCAGAATTACAATTAAATGTTTATATATTACGCTTAACTTCCCTAAATTACACTTTCTTTAACGACATTTTACACTTTTCGTAAGGAACAGGTAGGCAGGTCTGTGGTACATGCATTCAATTTTAAGGCATGTTTTGACTTTTCCAATTTGAGTTATGAAATTAAATTATGCAGAAAAATATATAAAGAATTAGAAACAAGACATAAATACACTAAACCTAATGGTAGCCCTTTGACTTTAGCAGTGTTCTAATTTAAAGGGAACAGTAGACTTTTTGTAATTCATTTCTTTGAGCTTACACTGATTTCTGTGAAATTTATCTTTGAAAAATGTACCAGATTTTGAAATTTACCTGCTACTTCTCTAAGACTCAACTCATGTTTCAAAAACCAAGTCATCGTTTATTTTGATTCCAATCAAAGTTTTTAAGGGTATTGACTCTTATAAAGTACAATATACGTACAGTTTACATTTATATTTGTCATTGTTAAATAATGATAACATTTGACAGACACACAAAATCATCAGCGAAACGAAGAATCTAATTTTACAACAAAATGTCATGGGTCCAAAACAAAAGAAAATACATTTTTGGGTAAGATTTCCAATTCGCTCCTTAGGAATGCTAACCTTTAAAGCTGTTTGCATTATTCTGTTAGATTAATTTATTTACACCTAAACTTCAGACTCATGCTTCTGCTTTGAATGTAAAAACTTAATTTTTTACCGATACTATATTCAGAGATTTACCATCCTTTTGATGTTGTGACTCTAGCTTGGTTTTTTTTTTGTGTTGCTTTTTGTTTCAACTGAATTTTGCTGTTATGGCAAGTATGTCATCATCTGAATGTAATAATGTTTACACATAAATGTGTCTGCTTAGGGAATAACTAGCTTATAACTTTACGGTATGTATGTGGACGGTAAATGCTGATTTTACAGTGGAAAACTGTTTTTTCTGACAACACGTTTGCAGTATCCATATTTTTTGTGAATATCTTAGGCTAAATGTGACGGCAGCGACGTCAAAGCCTAGTAGTATGATTTAGTTTTACTGCCTTAACTAAGAAGCAACCAACCAATGAAATTTGATGTTACATGTACAATAACATTGCATTAGAATTAAGGTTTCCTTCACTTACATGTAAGATCAAGGTTACAAAAATTCAATGTAAGGTAAATCTGAAGAAATGGGCAATAATTCATAACAAATTATTTATCTGTTCTAAGTCTTGCTGTAAACAGGTTAAGTTAGATGCATTAAAATGAAATTCAAATGATCTCTATAATTTTTTTCATGTCTAGATCTATAAAGGTTGACATTTTGACTTCTAATGATAGGAATTATGATGATTTGGTCTTTTCTAAATACAAAGTTATTTCCCGTTTTGTGCAGGTAGCTGAATTCAAGTAATTTTGACGTCATCAAATTCTATGGAAATAAGCATGAAATTCAGGGAAACAGTGTCACAAATATGACGTTTTCCAAGGAATTTAATCTTGTTAATGTTGTCACATTGCTTTTACATCAGATACAGTGCACAAATTGAACATAGGCCTGTAAAATCTGAAATACAGAATTATAAGTGTATAAGATAGCAATAAAAGTAGTAAATGTATAGGTATTTGTTTTAATTTGTCCTTTTGACCGTTAGAGTGCATTTGTTATTTGTTTGTTCCATTGATACCTTAAATGTACCGGGTAATTAGTAATACATTAATTTTATTTATGCATAATTAATAAAGACAAGTTTGGGTTCTTATTTAATTTGGTTTTGGGAATTCAATTCTGTTGCGATGTTTGTTTCCTTTCTGCTATAGATATGATATTGACATGTGATGCATGCTTTAACTATCTATATCTTATCACATTAGTTTGAGTGTCAAAAGTGAAGGCCATTTCAAGTATGCAGGAATGACTATGTTAATTTGTTTAAAACCTAATTTATTTTTGTATAACGGTAATTTAATGCTCAGTGTCAAGGTCAAAATCATATTTAATCATATAGAACACATTAAGTTTTATTTAGACCTTTAGTTTAAGTGTATATAGATTTTCTGAGGTCAGCATTAAACTTTTGCTATTTGCATGACATGTAGTAGGAAATGATTACTCGACTAACTTTAGAAATGTACAAGAACATACACATGTGGAAGAAAATAAACATATACCAATACATGTATGTAGTCAAAGGATTTGCTTCATATCCCTTTATGTCCGAAATGATTCGGTAAAATGCATATATTTTATTTATTCAGATTACACAATGACTACAATACATGATATGAATATACTACAAATAATTTATTTTAATATATAGTCTATTTCTATTCTCAATCTCATCAGCTGAGAACTGTCACGTGACGAGTCATTGTCACATCATATTGACCTGTGAAGGGCAATTTCATAAAATAACACTACCACGAAAACTCTTGCTTCCGGTTTACCATGAAATATCGAAAACGCGCAAAATATATATCTGTGATGTCATTAATGTCATTTCGTAAACAGCAGCAAGGACACTGAAGCTGAGCTATAAAATCCTTGAATTTTGAACCAATCTATGAATTACGATGGATTTTGACTCTGAAATCATCATGAATGATTATTATATTATGTCTAGTTTTATTCAGCGCAAGAAGTCAGTTTCAGCCATTTTCGAAAACGTTGCATTAAAACAATTATGGACTTAAATTTTACTCGGTGAATTTGGTGTGATATTTTCTTAATTTGAAAATATCACACCATATTCACCATGTAAAAGTCCATAATTGTATAATATTTCATACTCTAGAGTCTAAAATAAAAGACTTTTAAAAGAATAATTGCTTTGAAGATCAAAACCTAAAATTATGCCTTTATGAGCCCTTAAAATATGTGGTTGTCAGTTTTCTAGCCTTTATCTTTTGAAAAGATACAAAGTTATCATTTTATTTGAATGTACATGTATGCAATACAATTTAAGTATGTTAGCAAGAAATAACAGAATAACATGAATAATGCATGCAGCTTTCAATCTACATGTAGATGCAGTTTGTCATATTTGTTTTTTTTTTACAACAATCCTCTCACATTGCATTCCTAAGTATTCCCTCGGCACTAGTATGAACACCAGAAAAAAAATTTAACACTTTTATGTTGAAAAATGAGATTTGCTTATTCTTTGGAAAATTAATCCCCTTTTGGTTGGGGTCTTATTAAGGTATTCAAGTCTCTATCTCTATATTGTACAATTTGATTTTGCTTTTTAATAAATACTAAGTTGCTTTTCAGATAAGGATAAACTGAACAAGTTTTACTTGTATATAAATGTATATATACATGATATATGTATATCATATTTTATTCAAAGTATTTAAAATATTTTTTACAAGGTAACAGCACTTCTGGAAATGTATAGAAATTTCGAATTTTGTCATTTTATTTAATCACTACATTGCACTATTCCCATTTTCAAGATTATAATCAGAATCAATATTCAACCCTCCCCCTTCCCCTTTCAAAGAGAACACATGTTTTAAATTTCTTTAGTCTTGTCTGTCAGTTTGAATGATCCATCTGTCTGTCTTTTAAAAAATCTGACTCAGCAAACTTTTTATGACAAAGTCTTTGGCAAATAAATAGTCCATTTTCAACTTCTCGGAAGCAGTCGTTAAAAAAACCTTGATTGTGCATACCAGACTACGGACATCGAGTACCTTGGCAAACTTTTGAATTGTTATGTCATAATTAATCCAAGGTTTTACGTTATGTTTCCGGTGATTTCTGTGTGACTTCACAATGGAAAACATCGCCAAAGTATGTGATATCCGTAGTCTAGCTCTTAAATGAAACATGGAAATAGTGTATTGGGAGAAAGTATCAATATGTATTGTAAAATGTGAAAATTTCTTCAAATTTAGAAAGAATTTTTGAATTTCAAAGATTGAATAAAGAATACAGATAATATTAGGCAAGTTGCAAAACTTGCACTTACTCTGATATGAATGTGAATTACAATTGTATCGGGTTTTTTTTACCAATATGTCAAAACGTAGTAATGAACCTTTATAAACAGAATGATGTGCCTAAAAAAATTAGTAATGGAATTTTGGGTCAAAAGGTTATTGGGTTGTATTAATTGAAAATGGTTTGATTTGGTGTTTTGTAATTTATGAATAAGGAATACATGTACATACATGTATATTGAAATAAGAGTTTTTGCATTAATTTTGGGCTTTTATTCTCTACTTCTCTTTTGAAGCAAATGCTGATTTTATAAAATATATGAAATTAATATTTTCTCCAAAGAAAACGTGAATATTTATGTTTTCTTTTCTTTTTTTTCAGATTTTGATGTCAATTATTTTTGGAAGTGGTCGGACTTTGCCAGTTATGTACAGTTCCTAGTCGTCTTCACTACAGTCCTCAGCTTTGTAACTTGGCTATTTTTAAACTATTCGTTTTACGTAGAGACAATCGGCTTCTTGGCAGTATTTGCCGAGGCTATGCTTGGAGCACCACAATTTTATAGAAACTTTGTGAACAAATCAACTCAAGGAATGAGGTAAGTGAACATCTGTTTTAAATTTTATTAAATTATTTGAATATTGTAAGTCACTATTGTACATGTACATGTAATTGGTATGACAAGATTGGTGAACATTTTTTGTACATGTAACTTCCAAGACTAGGTAATGTATTGCAATATTTATGAATTTGAAAAGAGTTTTTAATATATGATCATTTTTTCTACCAACCTAGGTTATGCTTTTTTTTTCATTCAAACTTAGATGGTATTGGCATATGTTTGTCATCTCTAATACATGTATAGTAGGTTGGGAAATATTTGTTTTATAAGAGTTATGCATCTTCTTTCAACTTTTGTAGGTTATATGCTGTAAGAATTTTAATGATTTCTTTCATTTGCCTACAAATATGACAATTGCACACTTCGTAAAAAAAAACAAAAAAAAAAAACTCTGGAGAATAAGTAAAAGAATGTTTTAAGAGAACTACAAGAAATATGACATCATTTTGCTGGCAGAGGATAGAATAGATTCTGTTTGTAACACTGTATAATGCTCTGTGGTATAAATACCTCGCCTAAACATGTAAAACACACAATAAGGGATGGAGAGAAAACATGTATATTGAATGTGGCTTTGGCTTACTTCATTCATATTTTAGTCATAGTCTCCTTGACTCTGTAGTTGTACCTGTACTTATTTTAGCGCAGCCAAATTTTAGCGGAAACGGAGCAGAATCTGGTAAATTGACATATCAGCATAATCATGAATTAGAGCTTTGACTTATTTTCCACATTAATCTGTACGAGATTCGTGATTTAGTGTATTCTTAAATTAGCGCAGTCTTAGCAGTGCTAACTCCGCTAAAACATGAATCCCACTAAAATAAGTTCACATACACTGTCAGTATATTTTCAACTTCCATTCAACTATGCCCATCCTTTTTCCTTATTTAAAGAGTATAATTAGATGTTTTATTAAGGTGTAATGTTTATTTTTTTGCAGTTGGAAAATGGTGTGCATGTGGACATGTGGAGATGTGTTCAAGACAGGATACTTCATTCTGAGAGAAGCTCCGGCACAGTTCTGGGTTTGCGGCATGCTGCAAGTATCCATAGACATCCTTATTCTACTACAAGTGTTTATTTATAGATATAAACCGGCAATTAGTTAACGATACAGACAACTTTAGGCGGAACGATTTATTGGAAACTCGTTAGATTAAATGTGATAATCCTTGATAATTAAGAGAATTAATAAATTAATATTAATAAGAGTCCCCTTCGGTGTTGCCGGTAGGGGACTTATTACTGTTGTGTAGGGAGTAAGTTCATTTATAGAAATGGAATAAAAAACCAGACTACAGACAATTAACTGGATAAATTGTTACACAGAATTATTCAATGAAGAAAATTATCAGTGTTTACTGCATTTTGAGCCACTTTGCCTTTAAGATATTGCTTGTTTCATTAGAAATATAACTCCAAATGTCATCAAAATCTGACTGTCTGTCAATCTATCTGTTTTTTCCTTTGTTTCCTAAAATGTTACTATGTTTAATATACCCATTATTGAATACAAATATTTCATGTCAGAATTTTTAATTACATGGTACATGTATTATGTGTTGGGATAATTACTTTAAGGTCAATGTTACATGTTATATGTATATCAGGTATGCATTACAACTCTTTATGGCAACTTAAGGTATTTTAAAAGGGTATAATAACAATATCGTCAAAAAGCTAGAAATGATGAACTTGCATATCTGAAATATTTTTAGACATTTGATATTTTTTAATGTACAAGTATTTCATTCAACTCACCATTAAACTTTATGGTCTCGAACATTGACGAAGTCATTGGTCTTCGGCCAACTTCATGGTATTTAATTTTTCTATTCTAAAAACAACCAGAAGTAGAGTATTATACTCCTAATGCCTTAAGGCTATGTCAATGTGGATCAGATTATGATTTTGTCCATCAAAATAGACACAAAATGTTCACTTAGACTAGAGTCTAGTCACTGAATTTATTTATGTTAAAACTTTTCGTACATTCATGTGTAGTGATGTTATAAAAAGCTGTATATTACATACATTTTAATTGTGAATGCATAATGTTAGAACTGATTTTATTTATTAAAGGTAGAGGACCTGGTTCAGATAATGAATTTAAGGATATTTTTAATTACAAAGAAAAAAAAATGGGAATTTTCCGTAGATTTTGATTTTCTTTTTATTTTATCATGTGAAAAGGTAAATAGATATATGCGTATGGTATTTAATTTTGTATGCTCTTGCTGAGCATTCACCAGTCTGTATCACATGTGAAAGGTTTGAGATTTTGTAGAATATTTACAGCAGTATAAATTGTTCATATCTTTCTTTTTTCATAACTATCTTTCTTTCTCAATGATCTCAAAAATTATACTCCTGCATTTAAAAGTTCACTTCACAGATACATGTTCATTGCTTTCCATTTGAATTTAAAGTTTATTATTTTTGTATGGAAATAATTTTTGAGTTGGCAAAGCCAACTATTCATTGGAATCGAATGCCCCAGTTAGGGCCAGCACGAACCGTGCAACGGTCAAAACTCTGTAGTCTTACTTTAGTAAGAAATAGTACCACTATTATTTGGACAAAAACATTTTAAACGACACGATGAGTGCAAGTTGTAAATGATGATTCCAATGCAATTATTGGAGTGAAAAAATTGTCTATAGAGCTATTTGTAATGAAGATTCGGAGTATAGTTCTCGTATCGCGTAGGAATTCAACTTTTAAGAAGTCCAAAGTAGCACTGCCCTATGCCGGCCATGCGTTTTTTTTTCGGGGGATTTACCAGAGGTTTAGGCATAATGATAGCTATTATAACCGTGTCGATTTATATTTCATTGATGAAAAGATAGATATAAAATAGTCTGTTGATGTCAATATAAATCGCTATGGTTCTTGCGTCTTAAGTTCAGAGGACACTCGGAAGGCCATACGATGAACGGCGAACTGGATCTGTAGTAAGTTCTTGAAAATAACTGATAGAATATTTGAATATTTCCTTATCTGTTGTATAAAGGATTATGAAAAACAACAATTCGAAAGACTAGATCATCTATTTACTGTATGTCGTTATCTGTTTATCGAAGTTCGATTTTTGGGAAGGAGGAGGGGGGGGGGCATGATGTACATTACAGTTCGGGTTATAAGAAGAGCATTGTCCTCGAGGAATATAATTTTTCAAGGCTGAATAAATCTTCACCTAATGACTGCAATAAATGTCCATGTACTACTTGTAGTATTCCAACACACTCACTTCATCACGTGTTATTACCGTGGACTTGGATATTCATGGAAACGCTAGGAAAAAATATTCTCCCTCTTGAGACTGAGAACTCTCAAATTTCCCTGGGGTGAGATAAATCGATCTCACCCTCTGACGTCATCGATCTCACCCTCTGACGTCATCGCTACCAAAGGGACGTTATGGAAGCAAGGCAAACTGGTGATTATAACAGTCACTCTAGATAGTCGATAACGTGGGAGAAAAACAATCAAACACCACCACGAGGGAGGGATGGCTAATTCTCAACCCTCGTGTAAAAATTATGCTTGTAAGGCATAGGAAAAGTACTATTTTTGACGTTTTTGCACATACCAGTAAGGAGAAAAATAATCGACACACTGCGTCGCTTCAACCTTGATCAAAAGATGGCAGAAAAGTAAAGAAAACTTATCGAACGTCAATCACTTGGGTGTGATCATTGATAACGTCACAAGGAAATCATTTAATTTCTATTGTTATTATTAAGAAACGACGATTCCGTTTGGCCGAGAAATTTTGTTGATACCTGTATCAACACAAAACGGAAGTATGTGCTTAGCAACGTCGTTAGCAACACGGTTTCAAAGCCGCAAATAAACGTTGGAAAGCAACAAAATGAAATGATAAGTAATCAATGTAATATGTTTTTGGTTGATCGAGGTATCGACACCAAAAATTGAGGAAAAACTTGTGCACCTTGCGCTATGCGCACAATGCAGTTTTCCCTAAATTTTTGGTGTTGATACCTCGATCAACCAAAAAAATATAAGAATGATTCCTTAAATCTATACCTCTTGTCTGGGATTTGCTTTTGTCCATGACTCGGCAAGTCTTGTCATTGTACAAGCAAATTCTGGACATTCGGAGTGCATTTCCTTGTCGATGCTCACACCTGATGATACATGTAGATTCTATAAGTCTTAACCCTATGGGGTAAGATTTCATTTTCACGTGCCTTTTAACTGTAATTTCAATTCAGACATTTGTGATGTCATTCATGAATGCTGCGTTGGCTGATCAACGTATGAAAATGAATACCGGTACATAAAATTTTATTTTAAACGCTTTTAGACAATGTGAGAAAAATAAGCATGTACTTGTACATGTAAGACACACTTTAAAAGTTATGACTTAGATTTATGCTGGTAGGGGACTAATATCGCTTAGAGATTAAGGAAAAACAAACTTTTTATGCACCCCGGAATCAAAGATTCGGGGATATATAGTTTTTGGCCTGTCCGTCTGTTTGTCCAAAAAACTTTGAATGATAAATTATATGGCTTTTATATTTCACATATGTATTCCTTGTCACACAATTTTTCCATAGATACCAACATTTATATGCCCAGTGACCCTGACCTTGACCTTTCACATACTTAACAGAAAAATGGTGTTTATACTCCACCGGGAGCATTCGTATTTCACAAACAAAGGCTTTATTCAATATTAGACTTTGCCAACTCGCAGGACTTTCAGTCCTTTGATTAATGAGATTAACTTCAGAATGAATTTGAAATATAGTTGATTTAAGATACCCTATAAAGTTTGTTGATGCAATATATCACGCTAAGAACTTGTACATATTGAAAGAGCCCTCAGCTCTCTAATGTTACCTCATTTACTTCTATGTGTGTTTTTATTTCGGACTTGGTGCTGCTCTACCTTTGTCTTTTTATGTCATGTATTTTATATAGTCCCTTCCTGTTCTGTGTGCCTTCCTTTTAGTCCCATTGTTACTTAGATTAATCTTGTTTGATCAGTCTTTTTAGACCTCTGCTATTATTGATCAATCCGTTTTAGATTTTGTTTGAAAAATATTGTTAAAAAGTTTAAACTTTTATTTATTCAATCTGCATTGCTAAAAAAATTTAAGAATAACTGTTACAATTGTTTTTAAAAAATTAGATAACGATTGTTTTAAAAAAATTAAATAACAATTGTTATAAAGAAAAGTTAAATAAAAATTGATAAAAAAAAAAAACAATTGTTTTGTTAAAATTAAATAACAATGGTTTAAAAAATCTGAATAACAATTGTTATTAAGAAAAATTAAATAACAATTTGAGTGTCAAGGTCATATATAAAGCAAGCAACTTACTTGTTCTTTAACAAAAAAGAATTTAAGTATGATTCGATTTATGAATTTTTGAAGGTGAAAACTTTTTAATTATTGTTCATGTTAATTAATCAAACGACAGGATTAAAGATTTTTTTTACTATGCCATTATTATATCTAGTACAAACTTAAGTATAAAGGGAAATAGAAAAACAAGTAAACATTGTATAGAATCTGATATAGAAGAATTTCGATGTTCATTTGTATAAGTATCAATTAGTAGGGTATGGTATGTATTAACTGCTATTTAAGTGATTGTACTGCATATACACAGATGTAAAATGTCAAAATCACAGCATTTTATGTAAATTTTTATTTATATTATGAATTATCATATTGAATTCACTGATGTTTGTACTTGTAATTTCATTCCAAATTGTAAATTATTTAATAATTGATCTTTCAAATAAATAATAAATTGTGAATTGATTTCCAGGATGTAACAATATGCATCTCAAGTGGCGGATCCAGCGCCCCCTTTGCCGGGGGGTCAAGGGGCGAATTTTGCCAATTTTTACTGAAAATGGGCCAAAATATACCTGTTTTTGGGGAAAATTTTTGGTCAGTGCCGGGGGGGGGGCCTCCACACCCTCTGAATCCGCCACTGATCTTTTATCTAACAAAAACTGTAATGAGTCTTGATGAAATATTAAAAAAGGGGGAGGAGATTTACTTGCTGATACAAACAGCTACAAGATCAGTATCTCATTTGAATTCATTAACTGTAGAAGAATTAGTGCGTCGCAAGCAAATGGAGATAAAGGTGGATAAATTATGACTAATTCCAATATGTTCATTTTACTAATTAATATGCATTCCAGTGTTACAGGCAAGAGAAACGTTCTTATCTTTTGTGTATATTTTCTAAGTTGTACAGTAATATATATGTGGAAACAGATGCTTTCACAATGCCAAAGTCAATTGTAATTTATATATTTATCTGTATTCATTGGCTCTTCAGTAAAATCTATGCAAAAAAAATCATTTTACCTGTTCTGTTTCAAAGGATGAAATGCTGATGTTTGATTGAGGATTAAAGGACATATGGAACATTACGACTCATGATGTGTATATGAAAATCATTAGGAATGACAAATATGGATAATGAAACTATCCCAATACACAGTACAAAATCGATAATTCAGAAAATCATGAACCAAAGGCATACAAAATCAGGATAAAACAAGAACCAAAGCAAACAAAGAAAAATCTCAACCACATGAAAAGAAGCGAACTGTAAATATGGGAGTGAGACCAGGTGCCCAGCAAGGGTCAACATCTCCTGCTTGCATGCAACACCCATTGCATTTTAAGGGCACATGTACTGTTGTTAACTTTTGCCCATTTTAAGAGCACATGTAATGTTGTGAACTTTGCCCAATTACCATTTCTGCATTTGAGAAATAAAATGGGTATGTTTAAACTAACCATTTTAAGAAAGACACTATAAATTATGGAGTAAAGGAAGTACTAGTATATAACCCCCCACCCTCCACTAACACCAATATTACTTATAAGATTACTCTTTGCAAAGTGAAGTTGAAATGATACATTTATTTTTCATTTTTTTCCCATTCAAGCATTATCACTTAATAGAAAGTTCAAATTTTACAGTCAAGGAAAAAACTTAATGGATCCAGGCGGATCTATTTTTTTTTTTTATATACACACTTCAAACACTATCCTGTCACCCCATGTCACCAGTACGAGGCCCTTGTAAAAGCATCCTCGTTTTTGTAATGTCACGAGGACACAACAAACCATAGTGCGACTTTGTCAAGTGTTGTCTCACTTTTTTGGTCAAACTTCCTCCTCTGTATGACATTGCACATGTTCGTGTAGTGATCGATTTTTTTTTTAATTTTCAACCCAACATTTAAACCTTTGTTTTGAAAAGAAACTATATTATATTTACTCATAAAGTTCATGGGAAGGCGGAAACCATCGCTGAATCTAAAGCTGAACGATTTTATAGTCTGTTTCAAAATTGATATATGAGGCCTGATTAGGCTTTAATTGCTTACATGATAATCCAGTGCACAAGCCATTTCTCATTTAGGAAGACAAGGCACATATTTGCTTAAGGTATCCGATGTACAATAAGGCATTTTTTCATGCATGGTAAGGTACTATAAACGATCTATTTTCTGAAGAGTAGTAAAGCCCACATCTCAGAAATAATTGTGGGGCCGAAAAGTCAGAGAGGAATAAATCAGTCTGATGAAACAAAACTTATCCATAGTTTTATATATTAAGCCACCGTTCCACTGAAATCCCGCTGTACCTACGACAATTCCCGATCGCAATTTTCACAAGAGCGGGTAAAACTTTCCCGACCTTTTCATTTTTTTCTTGACATCACGCTCTATTGCCGACCGAACTCCGAACAATTTACGACCGATTCACGTTTCAACGCGGACTTACTCACGCTTTACCCGCTCTACTCACGATCATATTGCCGACCAAGCCCCGTTCTATCAGATCAAACTCCGATCTATTCCCGACCTAAACTCCGATCTATTCCCGATGCAATTCCGATCTATTACCGACTGTCCCTGATGCATTCCCGCTCAAAACACAATTTATAACCTAAACTGATCTCATTTTTCATCCAATTATCGTATCGGCCAAAAAGAAGCTTATATTTCTCGTTTGACCTAGCCTTACCCAAAAGTGTCACGATCAAAATTTAAAAAAAAATCCTTACTTAAAAAATATCATTAGATAGCCAAGAATCGTCGCCTCGAAATTTTGATAATAAGTATTTTGATCAGATCAATATCAGCGCGAGAAAATGAATGAATTAAACACAGATCCTATTTGAAGCGTCATTTGGTCGAAACATGGTTTATAAGGCGTGAATAGGTCGCAAGATGATCATGAAAAGGTCTTGGTAAGATCAGCAAACATTGGATCTGTAGTGGATAGATCGTGGTAAGAGCGTATAATAGACGGGTAAAGATCGGGAACAGGGCGTAATTAAAGCGTATCTTATGCGTGAAGAGAGCGAGGTTTATGCCCTGTTTACACGACGGGTTTAATGCGCATTAAATCGAATTTAATGCGCATTAGATTTTAGTTGCGTTCACACGGAGAATCTAATGTGCATTAGTCCAATTCACATTAGATTTAATGCGCATTAGATTTTGCCATGTGAACGCAAAGCGAATCTAATTCGCATTAAATCTGGCGCATACGTATATGATTTACTAGAATTCTAAAGTACATTTGCATCATAACTGGGCACTTTCAATCACCCCTCGACCTTGAAACATAGAATAAGATGTAAAATACTTTATTTCATTCACAATGAACACTCAAAGTACTGCGTCTCTTTACTTACGTAGAGTGACATTATATCGGTCATTTTCAAAAAAAAATTTTATGACCATTGTGAAAAAATGATAAAAATCATTGGAATATATTGTTCTTTCTATCACTTGATATCAATTCATGTCATTCCAGTTTCTTGATACTAAGAATGTCCCTCTTCAACTTGAAAATTTTGAGATATAACACCAGAAATGCACTGAAAATCGCAGTTTTGGCATCATGTCACAAATCAGCACATTGGTATTCAGAACAAAGAAGAGTGGCTAAAATTTGCAAACATTGATAAATCAAATGACTTAATTAGTAAATATGCGAAATAACGACTTTCTGAACTTAAAAAGAACTCATTTTCATGTAACCTTAAGAAAAAATTAAGACTTAAGCATATGTCCAAAATAATTTGTCTGTCCTGTTACCACAAAATATTATGCGGCGTAAGGGTTATCGTTCGTATGTTATAAGATTTATCCTTCGTGTATTCTTATGCGTCATTACCTTCTACATAAAGTTTTTGGTGCGATGTTATTTGAAGAGGAAGGAAAAATCAAAAAAATGTAGAAACTATAGCCCTAGTTGACTGCGTATTTTTATCTCATGTCTTTACTGTTACCTGCTTATAGGACTTCATAAGTATAATCACGCAAAACCTTCATGTGAAAAATGTAAAAAAAAATAGAGCAACAAAGCAATACATTTTGGTTTATCAACCATGTGATCCGCCATTACGTCAGTTGATGCCAATTTAACCGAAATATGTCTTTGCTGTTACTGTATTTCCTGTTACTTTTCAAAAAAGTAACAGGAAAGACTGAAGTCATAACATCATTGACACTTACCTCATATATCTTTGTTTTAGTAAAATAAAGTAATTCTTACTTGAAAGATTATAAATGTATAAAATAATTGGATCGAAATATGAAAAAGACCAAGTGCTTTTCTTCAATCTTGCCCTTTTCTGGCACATTTCTCGGTATCTAATATTGGTTGTAACAGCAAAGACCAGTGTACAGTAACATGACAGACAGTTATACATAAAAACCGTTAACAACTCCAACAGACACCCTTTGAATCAAAGTATTTTCACTGTTCAACAATATTTTGATCACAGTCAAACAAACTTGTTAAAACACATTTTTACAGTTTCTTATATTCCATTGCATACGCATTGTAAATTCCGGTTACAGCATTGACAAAAACTTCATATTGAAGATATTTCATTAAATTGAAATGAACTTAATCACTGGCTTAATTCATAGCTGAGTAAAAATATTAATAAATAGTTCTCACATTGACATATAACATCAACATTTTTTCTTTAAGTTTATACATGTAATAGTGTCTAAAATCTTTAATTATTATTGTACATATGATACATGTAGTAACAGCAAATACTTTAATGACACTCAATGACATTCATCTGTTGGTCTCTTGGAAAATGGATGGGTTCTTTTTGGCGGATTTGTTTTTTATTATGCATTGAAAAGTTTATATAACACCTGTAATTCATTGCTTCAAGTCTGAACGAGTTTTTAACATCTTAGGACTGTCTTTGCTGTTACTCGTGTATTCCCATACACTGAAATACTCTGATATTTTTTGGTAAATGTGTTGTACGTTTCCTTTTTAGCTCACCTGAGCCAAAGGCTCTAGTGAGCTATTGTCATAGCGATCCGTCCGGCGTCCGTCGTCCGTCGTCTGTCGTGTGTCGTCTGTCGTCTGTCGTCTGTCGTCTGTCTGTCGTAAACTTTTCACATTTTCGACTTCTTCTCAAGAATGGCTAAAGGGATTTTGATGAAACTTGGTAGGTATAAAGTACTAATGGTCCCCTACAAGTGTTGTTGTTTTTCGTCCGGATCCCTCAACAGGTGGCGCCACCACAGGCAAAAGTAGGTCACGGGGGGTACCCTCCTTTGACAAACTTCTTCTTCAGAACGGAAGCACGTATCGACAAACCGAAAGCATCAGGATGATCTAGAGAGATGTCTTAAGAAGTGTTGTTATTTTTGGTTCCACTCCGAACTCAAATTTTTGACGCTTTTTTGACGTCTCTTCGGACTTAGTCAGAAATGCTAATTTTTGCACTATTTCTTTAAATAACTCAATAAGTGTATGATTTTACACACTCATTTACTGCATATTTATCATATCTAACTTAATATTTGCTTTGATATGAATTTTATGCATCAGGATGAACTAGAGAGATGTCTTAAGAAGTGTTGTTATTTTTGGTTCCACTCGGAAGTCAAATTTTTGACGTCTTTTCGGACTTCGTCAGAAATGCACATTTTTGCACTATTTCTTGAAATAACTCAATAAGTGTATGATTTTACACATTCATTTACTGCATATTTATCATATTTAAGTTACTAAATGCTTTGATAAGTATTTTATTCTAAAATTTAGATTTTTTGATTTTTTATTAATTTTTTTCTTATGTGAAAAGGAAGGGGGGGGGGGGTGATTTTCATACATATTCAACTTCTTCTCCAGAACCACTGAAAAGATTTTCATGAAACTTGGTAGGAATGAAGTACTCATGGTCCCCTACAAGTGATGTTGTTTTTCGTCCAGATCCATCAACAGGTGGCGCCACCAGAGGCAAAAGTAGGTCACAGGGGGTACCCTCCTTTGACAAACTTCTTCTTCAGAACGAAAGCACGTATCGACAAACTGAAAGCATCAGAATGATCTAGAGAGATGTCTTAAGAAGTGTTGTTGTTTTTGGTTCCACTCGGAAGTCAAATTTTTTACGCGTTTTTGACGTCTTTTCGGACTCTGTCGGAAATGCACATTTTTGCACTATTTCTTTAAATAACTCAATATGTGTATGGTTTTACACATTCATTTACTACAAATTCATCACATTTAAGTTACTTAATGCTTTGATATGTATTTCATACTGAAATTTTAATTTTTTGATTTTTTATGAATTATTTTCTTATGTGAAAAGGAAAGGGGGGGGGGGGGGGTGATTTTCATACATATTCAACTTCTTCTCCAGAACTGCTGAACAGATTTTTATGAGTATTTTTTCAATCATGAATAGATATGTTTACTGTGAACATGGACCCAAGGCTTGTAAGTTCAAGTTCTGGTACCCTGGTAACTTTAGTTTCGTATAAGTTGGTACATGTTCATGTATGCAAGAGTTGTCTTTCTTTAATATAGATTTATGTTTTTGAGGTTTAAATTTTTGGATTATCGATTCATTTGAATGTTATATATTTTGAATTATTAAATAGGTATGGAAAAGGAAACTAAATTATTTTAAAAAGATGAATAAGTATTTTCAAATTTATCTTGTGAAGACTTAGATATACAACTATGAAATTACAATATTGAGAGCAGCTCAAAATATTAATGTAAGAACAGATCAATGTTATCAATAACACAGTGAAGGGATGGGGAGGGGGTCTGTTATTTTGCTTTAGCTTCTGTATAACTATCTCTCTCGGGTTACTTAGATTACTCAAGAAGAAGGAGGGATGATTTTCATACATATTCAACTTCTTCTCCAGAACCACTGAACAGATTTTCGTTAAACTTGGTAGGAAAGAAGAAATCATGGTCCCCTACAAGTATTGATGTTTTTAGCTCACCTGAGCGAAGCTCAAGTGAGCTATTGTCATAGCGCGTCGTCCGTCCATCGTCTGTCCGTCCGACGTAAACTTTTAACATTTTCGATATCTTTTCGGCAACCGCTGCACAGAATTTCACGAAATTTCACAGGAAGCAAGTACTCAATTCCCTCTATCAAATTTTTGTTTTTCAAGCCGATCGGAAATCCAAGATGGCCGCCACAGGCTCTGATTGGCTGACACATTTTTGACTTCTCTTCTGAAACTGCTGCACAGAATTTCATGAAACTTCACAGGAAGCAAGTACTCAATGCCCTCTACCAAGTTTGTGTTTTTTGAGCCGATCGGAAATCCAAGATGGCCGCCACAGGCTCTGATTGGCTGACACATTTTTGACTTCACCTCCGAAACTGCTGCACAGAATTTCATGAAACTTCACAGGAAGCAATACTCAATGCCTTCTACCAAGTTTGTGTTTTTGGAGCTGATTGGAAATCCAAGATGGCCGCCACAGGCTCTAATTGGCTGACACATTCTCGACTTCTCCTCTGAAACCGCTGCACAGAATTTCATGAAACTTCAGGGGAAGCAACTACTCAATGCCCTCTACCAAATTGTGTTTTTCAAGCCAATCGGAAATCCAAGATGGCTGCCACAGGCTCTGATTGGCTGACACATTTTCAACTTCTCTTCTATAACCACTGCACAGAATATCATGCAACTTCACAGGAAGCAAGTACTCAATGCCCTCTACTAAGTTTGTGTTTTTCGAGCCAATCGGAAATCCAAGATGGCTGCCACAGACTCTGATTGACTGACACATTTTCGACTTCTCCTCTCAAACGGCTGCATAGAATTTCACAAACCTTCACAGGAAGCAAGTACTGATTGCTCTCTACCAAGTTTGTGTTTTTCGAGCTGATCAGAAATCCAAGATGGCCGCCGCAGGCTCTGATTGGCTGACAAATTTTCGACTTCTCCTCTGAAACTGCTGCGCAGAATTTCATGAAACTTCACAGGATGCAAGTACTCATACCCTCTATCAAGTTTGCGTTTTTGGAGCCTATCGGAAATTCAAGATGGCCGCCACAGGCTCTGATTGGCTGACACATTTTCAACTTCTCCTCTAAAACTGCTTCACAGAATTTCTTGAAACTTCACAGGACGCAAGTACTAATTGCCCTCTACTTAGTTTGTGTTTTTCGAGCCGATTGGAAATCCAAGATGTCCTCTATAGGCTCTATTTGAATGACACATTTTTGACTTATCCTCTTAAACTACTGCACAGAATGTCACTGAACTTTACAGGAAGTAACTTGTACACCTTGTCCTTCTCAAAGCTTCACTAAAAGCGATTTCCTTCAGGTCTTGACTTTGATTGAAAACATACATACAGTCTCCTCAGGTGAGCGATGTGGCCCCCTTGGGCCTCTTGTTTGTTTTAGAAATAGTGAAATTTATCATTCCAAATGGATATAGACATCATTGTTAACAATGCATTTAAAATGTATCCATCAAAGAAGTATGGCTTCTGCTTTTTATTTGTCTCTCCTGTTACTAAAAGTTGTCTTTACTGTTACTCATATAATCTTGCATACAATTCAATCTGGATTCATCTCTTAGAACAGAACCATCTTATCTTTCAAACATACTTTCATATCGGCATAAAAAAATATTTGCAAGCTTTATTTATCAAATAAATCTTTGACATTTGGATAAAAGTTGTATTTCCCGTTACTAAACTTGTCTTTGATGTTACTATGCTGTTGGTTTGAAAATAACTCATGTTTGAACCATACAATTTAAGACTAAGACTAAGGTATGTTGTATTCATATCTTATGGTTCGAATCAAGTAATCTTTTGTCTTCAATGATTTTAATATTTGCATTTAAATGTACTATTTGTAGAAAAAGTCAGTACTGTTAAGGCTTAGTCTTTGCTGTTGCTTAAAAGTATTTGCTGTTACTTTGTCTGAATCCTTGTTTTAGAATCTTATGATCTAAACAACTGATTAAGATTGGGCAAAATAGAATAGTAAGAACGATGTTTATCAAATTAAAACCACTTAGAATACTTCACCACATATCATTTCTTCATTAATTTATGGTAAACTATTCATTTTTTGAAAATTCGTAGATCTACTCAATGTTACGGTATCATATATAAGATAAAGATACAAAAACTTTCATACTTTTCAATTAAATGCATTATTTTTGAGTGAATTATTCATTTCTTTTTCTGAAAATATGACAAATCTGATTTTATTAATAAAATATACTGTTTGTTCTCAGTAACAGCAAAGACAGCTCTAAACACCTTTACATACTTTGAGGCCAAAAATTTTGCTACTCCCTAATTTCTGTTTTGCATTATGTTTGATTTCAGTATCTCACGACCCCACTTATAGAAAAATACTCAGAAAACATCCTAATACACCTTTTCATTTTCCCGAGAATATGAACTTTTAAATCGCACATTTTTTGAAAATGACCGATATTATGACGTCATTTTATCTCATAATGATGTCATGCAATGCATGCCCAACTTACGAAGAGGTAAATTATTATGAACAAAACAATTTACAGGCATGCATTCGACCCTTTTACTATCTAAAGTATACGGCTCTCAGTGCAAATGTACCAAAATCTAATGCGCATTAGAATGTGTCGTGTGAACGCAATGCGAATCTAATTCGCATTAGAACAAAGCGCATTTAATCTAATGCGAATTAGATTTAATGCGCACTCGTGTGAACAGGGCATTAGTTAAATGAAGATCAGACCACGTACGCTCAAGCCACGCACTTTCCCGACAAGGATACGATTAACCTAGGCTATACCCCCGACTATCCCGACCAAGTGCCGATTATTTCACGACCAACAAGAGAGCGGGGAAGTTTCCCGTATTTTTTCAACCGGTTGAAAGAAGACGGGAAACTTTTCCCGACCTCTAAAGCGTGCCGGCTCTAATACCGATCGATTTTGAACCAACATATGCTGTACCAGACCAAGATACGACTAAGAGCCGTTCTCTCCCGACCTGGCAATTTTCGAGGTCGGGAATGAACGTAGGTACAGCGGGATTGCAGTGGAACGGGGGCTCAACATATATAACATATAGTACTATGGAGATCAGTAAATCGCTTTGTAAAATATGACTGAATTAGAAATCTGACGTCGGCACTTACGTCGATAAAGGAACACGTAGCAGGGATGATTCAAATTTATTTTGGTCTATTAAATATTCAGGGGACGTGGTTGACAAAATAAAATCTAGAAATTTTCAAGCCAATTCAATTTATTCAAACGACTTTTCAAATATGTACACCACGCTTCCTTAGGACAAAATTAATGATAAATTGTCCAAACTCATCAAATGGTGCTTTGATCGAGAGGGGAAAACTTACATTTGTACATCTGAATCAAAGGGTTTCTTTTCCGCTACAGAATACAAATCGTACAAATCATGGACATGTAGTGACCTGTGTATTGTTTTGTCCTTCCTCTTGAACAACACTTATGTAAGATTTGGTGAGAACATGCAGGTTGTAGGGATCCATACGGGTACTAATTGTGCGCCTCTTGTTGCAGATTTATTTTTATACACGTATGAAAGAGAATTTATCCAAAATCTTCAAAAACAAAGAAAACATTATGATGTGAAATGTTTCATTGGTAGTTCTAGGTACCTTGATGATATTCTTACTATCGACAATTCTGTATTTGAAAAGTTTAAAAATGTTATTTATCCACAAGAATCGACTCTAAAAGGCAAACGTTACAAACATAGAAACATCATTTTTGGACCAAAATATCAAAATTGTTAATGGAGAGATTCATAAAGGTGTACATAACAAAAGAGATGATTTTGGATTCAACATAGTAAATTTTCCCTGGCTTGACGGTGATGTTCTTAGATAACCGTCATATGGTATTTACATTTCACAGCTCATCCAGTATGCCAGAGCTTGTTCTGATGGATTTTGATATTAGAAATTTACAAATGACGTAGAAACTTTTAGCTTACACAAACTAGTAAAGACTTTCTGGAAATTTTACAAAAAATATATTTAACTTCTTTTGAAAATCGGACCCATACAAGCAATATTACTTTGGGTATTTCACATCCTGCATTTTATGATGACATAATTAACAAAATAAGAATGATCAAAGGTAGACACTATAACCATCGAAAATGTGTCGGAATCATCAAACGCATTTTATACCGTGGATATGATCCTAATGTCACCAGATGGCCACTAGGCTTGACCAATCTACAGTCTTGTACCAGCGCATTCTTAAGACTTGCACTCTGACTGACTGGGACGACGGGACTCCACGACGGACACGGTCCAAACCTCTTTAGAGAAGACAGGGTCCCGACCACCTGTCATCTCTGAATGTCAATTGGACTCCTCGAGTGGTAATATACATGAGCTCGCTACAGCCAGCAGAGCACGACTGTTTTACGTAGGCCTCTTTTATTCGCATTTACATATTCATCTGTGTTGCTTGGGCCCCTGCGTTTTGCGGACTTGTTCGTGTGTAGTCATCTAACAGTGAGGAGGTTGTTTTAAACCACAATACTTCGTTCTTCGAGACCTCTGGGTATATAATCGGAAAAGTGGGAGGGTTGTGGTTGTGCGCACGTAATCCAGAATAACGACACCGTTTGCTACCTGTTTGGCAGATGGCACCGGTTGCCAATTTGTCTCGTTGGTTTCTGT
Source organism: Pinctada fucata (assembly GCA_028142955.1). Taxonomy (NCBI): domain Eukaryota; kingdom Metazoa; phylum Mollusca; class Bivalvia; order Pterioida; family Pteriidae; genus Pinctada; species Pinctada fucata. The sequence continues at coordinate 19,730,006 of AP027113.1, read as the reverse complement.
GTTGTCTTTTGTGTTTCATGTGTCTATGGTGTGAGTTGGTGTTCCTTGTCCCTTTTGCGTCTCTCTCTGTGGATGTCTGCTCTTTTTTTTTTGCATTTGGTGTTTTGGAGTTTTGCTATGGGTGCTGCAACCGAGTGTTGCTGGAGATCCCGCCGATCCTCCTTCGTCTTTCAGTACATTTTGGAAATAGTAATTTTCTCAATATTTGTATTTTTAGATTGAGGATCTCTGACGAGGGTTAAGTACCCGAAACGTGCATGTCTGGTCCATGCTGCAAATTTTATCTGTTCTTAAATGATGCTTTTGAATTTGAAGACGTTTAACATCCCCTTGTTTCTTTTAATTGTACAACGGATACCTTAAAGCAAGGTTTTTTCAGGTTACATTAAGGTTTGCACAAAAATGGAAACATGTCATCCAACTGATGATAATCCTGGTTGATGGTTTTGTTGGATAATTGGCTTTGTAATCTGAAAGAAATCATTGAATTCCTATGAGAAAATTTCAAATTTATCAAATTCTAAATGAGTTTTTTTTACTGTGTAACCCTACACAAAATTTAGAGCCGCTCATTTTTGGCAAGAGGAAATCAAAAGTCTATATTGTAGATGGCGCCAGGAAAATTCACTTTAGCTTTATATATACTGTTTGACATGAAGTACTACTAACGAGGATTCAATATCCGAAACACGTGTCTGGTACAATAAAATTGGTACTATAGAACATAGATTTCAATATTGACATTTCCATGCAACGTCTTGTCCATAAAAAGTTAAAGCAGTTTGTATCTTGAGAAATACCCTTTATTTTACAACGTTCAAGTTATTGTTTAACTCATAACAATAACTCGGGGATCCTGGTTATTGGGAGCAGGAGACAACGGACGTATCCTAAGAAAAAACTGAGGCCGGTTGGGTGACTACCTTACCCTCCAAAACAAGATTCTACGCCAAAGCGAGGATTCCAATCTTGATTGCAGGATTGAGAAGCGAGTACGCTAGGTACCACTCTGCTAACCCAGCTGTCCGCTCGCGACTCAGTTGAACAGAAGCGCTATCTTTAAAGAAATAGATAGAAATGAGTTAAAGAAGATCCTTACGATAATCTCAACAGCACTCACAATAGAGCGCAAAATTAAACATCGACGGACTCCTAGCAAGCTAGAGGTGGGACCAGGTGCCCGGGAGGAGTAAGCATCCCCTGTTGGCTAGCCGCACCCGCCGTCGATGTTTAGGAAGTATGGAAATGAAAATATAAAAACTTCATGCACTGTCTGACGTTATGTCTATATAGAAAGTGCTATGGCGACAATGTCAGGGAAGTATATTCAAAACACGTACTGTCAAACCCCTCGCGGGGAACTTTTGTACGAGCTCCACACGCGAAGGGCATAAGTGTGACACAAATGAGTTAAAGAAGATCCTGACGATAATCTGAACAGCACTCACAATAGAGCGCAAAATTAAACATCGACGGACCCTAGCAAGCTAGAGGTGGGACCAGGTGTCCGGGAGGAGTAAGCATCCCCTGTTGGCTAGCCGCACCCGCCGTCGATGTTTATGAAGTATGGAAATGAAAATATAAAAAACTTCATGCACTGTCTGACGTTATGTCTATATAGAAAGTGCTATGGCGACAATGTCAGGGAAGTATATTCAAAACACTTACTGTCAAACCCCTCGCGGGGAACTTTTTTACGAGCTCCACACGGCAAAGGGCATAAGTGTGACACAAATCAGTTAAAGAAGATCCTGACGATAATCTCAACAGCACTCATAATAGAGCGCAAAATTAAACATCGACAGACCCCTAGCAAGCTAGAGGTGGGACCAGGTGCCCGGGAGGAGTGAGCATCCCCTGTTGGCTAGCCGCACCCGCCGTCGATGTTTATGAAGTATGGAAATGAAAATATAAAAAACTTCATGCACTGTCTGACGTTATGTCTATATAGAAAGTGCTATGGCGACAATGTCAGGGAAGTATATTCAAAACACTTACTGTCAAACTAGGTACTAGTGTGTCACGCCTTCCAAGCTACGTGACTCCAATTTGCATATTAATGACCGGATGGTTGCCAACGTCGGCCTTTGAGACATGGCTTGGTAACCATATGTAGGCAACAAATTCGACTCAAATGTACATGTAAGCATGGTCGCTTTAAATTGTCCTTTATATGGTATGACCATTCCTCTAGCTGAAAGTGTGCCAGCCAATCAGATCCCTGGTCTACAAATATCCATGACGAAACAACAGACAGGGGAAAAATGCGTCCCTGTATCATCTTCTATAGGCGGAAAATATGGGGACGTATTTGGCCCCTGTGGACGAAACGGGATTTAAAGTTTTCATTTCTAGCAGTGTAAAACACAATGACCTGATACCATTCTGAACACAATCACCAGGCTCATTATTTTCTCTAAATAAACTGTACAGGGACTGCGTTTTGAATCTGAATTTTGATTGAAAGAAAAATTGCTTTGAATAATAATCGTCGAATGGACACTGCACGATATCTTATTTTGAGGAGTTACAAAGAATTACTTAAGTGGAACCTTGATTGGACGACTGACGATTTCCTAGAACTCTTATTTTAATTTTTCAATCCGGACATTCATTCGGAAATGACAATCCAAAGGAAGTTGTTGTTTAAGATCTTAGTTCCTCTGAAGCCCTTATATGTCTTATTTTTTTATTTAGGCTATAAGCATTTGTAATTGAAAGTTCTTAACCTTAGATTTTAACCTACTCCAATAAATGAGCTTTGCCTCTACAAACTTTTGAGGGAAATACATTCATTTTTTTATGACAGTATTTAATACATCCTTACATTTTATAACGAATTATTTATATATGCTATATATATAATTATAATTTTGGAAAAACTACGGTAACCCCGATTCAAATATATCACTTGGAAATTCCTATCACGAAATTAAGAAATTTCTGGCTTTTCTCCCTATATCTCACCTGTCGGCCGGATAAGATATAATCTATGTAATATTCAATATCAATTTCGTGCTCTATTGTTAGTGGTGTTGAGATTATCGTCAGGATCTTCTTTAGCTCATTTGTGTCACACTTATGCATTTGCCGTGTGGAGCTCGTAAAAACCTTGCCCGCGAGGGGTTCGACAGTAAGTGTTTTGAATATATTTCCCTGACATTGTCGCCATAGCACTTTCTATATAGACATAACGTCAGACGGTGAATGAATTTTATATATTGTTTTCATTTTCGTGGTTAAACATCGACGGCGGGTGCAGCTAGCCAACAGGGGATGCTTACCCCTCCCGGGAACCAGGTCCCACCTCTAGCTTGCTAGGGGTCCGTCGATGCTTAATTTGGTGCTCTACTGTGAGTGCTGTTGAAATTTTCGTCAGGATCTTCTTTTACTCATTATAGGAATTCTTAAAGCCCCATGGGGAAATTTTCATACTAAATTCTTAAATATCCTTGTTTTACTATTTAACTACGGCCGACCGGGGAGTGTAAATTCGCGGAATATTATTGCACGATGAACCGGAATGATTTTTTGTTGTTGATAAAGTACATATTAAAGTACATTTCAAAGTTCATATTAAAGAAACATATCAAACATGTATGCAGACATAAAGAACTCTTTCATCGGCCAATTATACGAAGGAATGTTCTCGCATTGCTGAATGATTCAGTGGGTTCAAGAAATAAAATATCCAACTTCACCAACCAGTATAAAACAACCATAATACCTTTAGTATATTGAGTCTTTGCGGAATACAGAGTGTTTTCCCCTTACAGACGAAATCTGACGTAAAATCATTGTGACGTCATGAAAATGGTATGGTAACGTCGATTTTCTACCGTCATTACCCAGACTTTTAGGACTGTATCCATAGAATTTGATGGCGTCATAATCAGTCTACGTCAGATACCGTCTCAAATGGGAAGTAACTCTGGTTTTCGAAAATAGCGAATAGGGCAGTTCTAAAGTCCCATAAATGAATTATCGAAAATGCTGATTTTCCCGATTAATTACTTATTATATATATTATGTAAGGAGCTAGACCAAATGCTGACTAGACTGAAAACCCCTTCCCTATTCCATCCAACTCCAGAAAATTTCATTAAATCATGTACATTCAAACACTACTGAATGGACTAAACAATGTTGAAAATTCCTTCATGTAATTTACTATACAATGATATAAATTTCCGAATATTTCTAAAGCAACGCCCTCCCACTTTGTGCCTTCCTTCATCCAATCGGAGATATCAAAAAGCAAAAATGGTATTCATGGCTTCTTTTGTATGTTGTGGAATCCATGAAAAGATCGTTCATTTTTTTCTGTAGGTTTTGTTAAAAAAAAAATGAAAGAAAAAAAAATGAAAAAAAAAAACATTTGTTTTTCATTCACAGATACAGCCTCTTCACGCCGTCACGACATATTGGAAGATTATTTTTGCAATGTTACAATCGTGGGAAGAGGTATAATCTGAAAGCATTTGTTTGTAAAAATCTGTATGTTTGAACCTTATAAGATATAAACCGGAATATCTTTTCCCCTTATATCTTGTAAGGCATTGTCAAATTCCTTATACAATGTAACCCCAAAGAAGAGTATAGATCAGTGGCAGTCGTAGAATGTCGAACGATTTTGGTCGTAAGTCGCAAGTTTAACTTTTTGTAAAACGCTCGTAAGTCGTAAAATATGACTTACGTCTTACGACCAAAGTTATGGCTTTGTAAAACGGCCGCCTGACCTTGTACTGATCACAGTCACAACGAATTATTGCACAAAATCAATGGATATAAGATGTAGTCCAAAATATGTAAGTCAATATGTTCTACTGATGACAAATGCATTGAGGGACGATCTGTTTTGTATATCGAGAACCAGACTACAAACAAAGTTTTCAATAAAAATTACATCTACGTGTAGTGACCTGATATGGTCCTGTACTCATCTCTAGATGCTATAGAATAATCAATAAACATTATTTACTACTGGATGTCGAGACGTCGGAGGGAGGGCAGCATTTGGTTTTGAAAAGAATTATACGTAAAAAAGAGAACAATTAGCATTTTTGTCGAATCTCAGTGTGTGTGTGTGAGGGAGGGTGAGGGAGGATGAGGGTGTGTGTGTGTGTGTGCAAGGGGAGGGGGAGGGTCTGACCTCTTACTTGATCTGAGCTTCATAAATACTAGGTTTTTTTTCATTTACAATCGAATTGAAACTGCCTGATGTCTTATCCTGTTTTTGAAAAGGTTTCAGGGAATATAAATGTACTTAGGTGGAACCTTGAAAGAACGACTGGAAAATTCCGGGAACTCTTGTTTTATTTTTTCCTTTCAGACACAAATTCCGGAAATGACAATTCCAAAGGAAGTTATTGCTCAAGAACTTAGTTCCTATGAAGTTTATGAATATCTTTATTTGCTTTCTAAGCTAAAAAAAAAACACTTAAAATAGTAAGTAAGTATAACCTCTTCCAATAAATGAGTTTTTCCTGTAAAAGCCTTGGAGGGAAATTTATCAATATTTTTCAAGATGGTATTCATGTATTAATTATTTTGACTAAAACTATCCCATTAAAACGCACAATGTATTCCAAGAAACTTTCGGAATACCCTATAATATATTAATCGGAAAATTCCACGTTTATTTCCTTCATATCGTGCACCTGGCAGGTGAGATGAAATTAATATTCTTAATGGGATTCTTAAAATCTAATGGGAAATCATATTTGATTTTCTTAATTCTCCATGAATTCAGAATTTCATAGTCATCGGCCGTAGTCCTATTTGACAACGGCCGGTGGGAGAATGTAAATTCGTGGAAAATTGTTGCATGGTGAACAGGAAGGATTTATCTTATTTTCCTTGAATGCTACAAATAGTGCATTGATACATTGTGGTCTGAATCATAAATCAAACACATGTACAATGATAAAGAATGAGGGGGGATTGAACTCTGTAGGGGGTTCATCATACTACATTTAAAATCTCTCGTTATTTTAAAAATGCATTTTTTACCAATATAAAGCAGATTCGGGGTGTTAAAATATAATAGCAAAATAAACCAGATTAAAGCTACCGTAACCTGTATGTATAGGACAGATCTGATTAATCTTCCCATTAATCTACCAATATACATACACGTAGGTGGGGTTTATCAAGACACCCTCCCCTAATTTTCCGATTACAAGTAATAAGGTAAAATATTCTTTGAAGCTAGCCCGAAAACCACTTCCCCACACTACTCCACCCTGGAAAAACGTCCATTATAACAATAACATGTTGATCCCACAAGACTAAATACATACATAAATAGATACAAGAATTTTAATACAACATGGAAAATTTCTTCATTCTAGCTACTATGCAGGAATAAAAAAATCCAACTTTCCCACACAACGCTTCCCACACTGCGGCTTACGTGGGAATGGGTTTATCCTCCACCTCGATCCGTCAGGTGAATTACTTTCGAAATCACAATATGAAATGTTATTTCTGGCTTCCATTGTAGGTTTGAACAAGCCATGAAAAATATAATTCATTTTTCTCTGAAATCTAGGTGCACAGAACTTTGTATCTCAAGGAAAGAAAACAGATACAGAAGATGAAATTAAAGGATGTATTGATTTCACTCTCAAGACATGTTTCAATCTTTATTTAGCTCCTATCAAGAGAGGGGTAAATAACACGATAGCATTTGTTTGCTAAATCTGTTAATTTAAATCTAAATTTTAGTTGTTTGTTTCATATTCCATAGACGCAATCTACAATGAATTCCATGTAAGGAAGGTATTTGGTTTCTTCCTTCTTGATTCTAAATTGATTGCCATGGTTATAGATCGTTTATCACTGACGAGGGTTAAGTACCCGAAACGTGCATGTCTGGTCCATGTTGCCAATTTATCTGTTCTTAAATGATGCTATTCAATTTGAAGACGTTTACATTTATACCACTTGGTGAGTGTCACTGCTGGTGGACCAGGAGTCCCCGAGGGCACATGTAGCCAAGTTCGATTAATTTCGGTTGATCATTTCTTCAACGCATTCTAAAATTCCTGTTATCAAAATTTCTTGAAATTTCTAAAACGTGGGTCCTGTAGCATCATATCCCACTCATCCTGCTACGTATTTTGGTACGCTTTTCGACATAGTGACTTTCATACTTTTTTGGCGTATTACATTGTTTAGATTTGAGGATCACTGACGAGGGTAAAGTACCCGAAACATGCATGTCTGGTCCATGTTGCCAATTTATCTGTTCTTAAATGATGCTATTCAATTTGAAGACGTTTACATTTATGTGGAATATTTACTACTATCTCTATAATGTCTGAATGGTTATTTCGTTGCTTAGTTTTATTCTTGTTAATTAATGACAAAACCTACTTTGTTAAAAAAAAACCCTAAGATGTAAAACTTCCTAATTGTACTAATTGTGCGCCTCTTGTTGCAGATTTATTTTATACACGTATGAAAAGGAATTTATCCAAAATCTTCAAAAGCAAAGAAAAAATGATGATATGAAATGTTTTATTGGTACCTCTAGGTACCTGGATGATATTCTTACTATCCACAATCCTGTTTTTGAAAAGTATAAAAATGTTATTTATCCACAAGATTCGATTCTTAACAAGGTAAACGCTACAAACAGAGAAACACCATTAGTGGACCTAAATGTCAAAATTGTTAATGGAGAGATTCATACAAGTGTGTATGACAAAAGAGATCATCTTGGATTCAACAAAGTAAATTTCCCCTGGCTTGACGGTGATGTTCTTAGTTTACCGTCCTATGGTATCTACATTTCACAGCTCATCCGGTATGCTAGAGCATGTTCTGATGTTTTGGATTTTCAATGTAAAAATTTACAAATTACCAAGAACCTTTTAGGACAAGGTTTTCGCTTTCACAAACTAGTAAAGACTTTCTGGAAATTTTACAAAAATTATTGTCAACTTCTTTTGAAATTCGTATCAACAAAGGCAACAGAGTATATTCCTTTGGGTATTTCACAACCTGTATTTTATGGTGACATAATCAACAAGATAAGAAGGATCAAAGATAGACAACATAACTATCGAAAATGAGTCAGAATCATCAAACGTCTTTTATATCGTTGATGTGATCCTAAGGTCACCAGACGGACACTAGACTTGGTACTTGACCAATCTACAGTCATGTACAAGCGCATTCTTAAACTTTGACTGACTGTGACGACGGGACTCCATGACGGGCCTGTCAAAACCTCTTTAGAGAAGACAGGGCCCCGACACTCTTTCCTCTCTGAGTGTCAATCAGACTCCTCGGGTGATAACATACATGAGCTCGCGCCGGCAGAGCACGGATTGTGTTTCGTACGCCCTCTTTTGATATCCACTTACATTTGCATCCGTGTTGCTTGGACCCCTGCGTTTTGCGGTCTGGATTGTGTGTGGTCATCTGACAGTAAGGAGGTTGTTTTACACCACAATTATTCGTTCTTCGAGACCTCTGGGTAATCGGAAAAGTGGGAGTGTCGTGCGCATGTAATCCAGGATAACCACACCTTCTGTTATTTCCGTGACAGTGTTGCCCATTGGTCTCGTTGGTCTATGTGTAGTACTTTGTGTTTGATGTTTCTGTGTTGTGCGTTGACGTTCCTTGTCCCTTTCGCGTCTCTTCCTGTGCTTGTCTGCTCTGTGTTTATGCATTGGTGTTTTGGGGTTTTGCTATGGGTGCTGCAACCTGGTGTTGTTAGAGATCCCCTCCTTTGTTCCTGATCGACAACATTTTTGTGGTGTTTGAAGGAAAGGTCTTCCAGCAAATTGTCGGAATTCCAATGGGAACCAATTGTTCCCCACTCCGTTCCGACAATTTTCTTTACTCGTACGAAGCTGAAATCATTCAATCTTCGGTCTCTGAAGGGAACAGATTCGTAGCCTCTAACTTTAACTTTACTGACAGATGCAAAGACGATGTGCAGTCCGTCAATCATCCAAAATTCGAGGATTACCTCAGCAGAATCTATCATTCGAGGCTTGAAGTCAAAGAAACTACAAAGACAAATAATTCAGAATCCTATTTGGACATAATGGTCACATGAACACCTCACTCTATGACAAACATGACGACTTCAGTTTCAGCATCACAAACTTTCATTTTCTGAGTAGCAGCATCCCTTCATCGCCTGCTTATGGCGTGTTCATATCTCAGTTGAAACGCTATCCCAGAACAAGTACCAAATATACAGATTTTGTTCAGATAAGCATCTCAGTCAGGGATACGTTTGTGACCGACTAACATTGTCACTGAGAAAGTTCTACGGTCGATATGGGGAACTCGTCATACACTATGATGTCCCACTCTGCAGAATGGTGGATGATATTCTGTCATATACCATTTGAACCATCCAAACACAGAATACACAAACTGATATCTTCCGAAATAAGTAACCGGATGTGACAATTCTACTGAATTGAAGCGGCGTCGGGTGTTGCATGCAAGCAGGAGATGCTGGCTCTTCCTGGGCACCTTGTCTCATTCCCATATTGGGAGTTCGCTTCTTTTCATGTGGTGGAGGGTTTTCTTTGTTTGCTTTGGTTCCTGTATTATCCTGATTTTGCATGCCTCTGGTTTATGATTTTCTGAATTATCGATCTGGTACTGTGTATTGATATATTGTCATCCATATTTGTCCCTTCTTAACGTTAATCGATCGCTTGGTTTTCTGTCTCGTGGCGGAATCTACAAAAGACTCCGTTTTGAGTCCGTAAAATGTAGCAATTTCGTCTTATTCGATTTTACAGTCCTTCGTTAGATTTTTGCAGGTACCTGACGTAAAAGCATTGTGACGTCATTAAATTCCTTTGAAAAAGTCATATATGTAACCTTGTAACCTGTTTCCTTGAATTTCATGCTAATTTCCATAGAATTTGATGACGTCACAATGCATTGACGTCAGATACCTGCAAAAATGGGAAGTAACTCTCTATTTCGAAAAGACCGAATTGGTCTTATTCCCTCTGATGTCTTGTTTTTCATGTTCAGCGGTGTTTTGCCTTGTTGTATTGGTCACTCTGACGTGAGTGTTCCCGTTACCTCCGTCTGTTTGTTGACACAATAGTTTTACGAGTTATTCCCTCTTTTCTTATGTGTGTGAGTTCCGCTTTGTTCACTATAACATCATCTTGTTGGGGGTTCTTCTTTTTGTTTTCCAATAAAAGAACGGAGGGGATCTACAACAAAACTCGGCCGCAGCACCCTAAACAAAACACCGAAATCCCCCTAGAGAAAACATACATGTATACACAACAAGAGACGCAACGGGACAAGAAACATCAAATTTGACATCAAAACACCAAACACAAACCAACGATATCAATGGACAATCGGTGCCGACATAAACATACAACCATCTGCCGCGTTAGTAGCAAATAATGTAGTTATCGGGATTATATGCGCATACCCCCCCCCCCCTCTCCCACTTTTCCGGTTACACAAGGGGCTAGAGGAATGCAAAATTATTGCGCAAAATAGCCCCCTTATTGTAAGACGACCACACAAATTGATATAAAAAAGGACACACGAAACACAGTACACGCTAATACAACACGATCAATAATCATCTTTAGATTCGAACCTAAAACCTCAGCCAAGACCATCAGAGTGACACCTTCAGGACTATACTTCTTTACATACACATTTACATATACATCCAGTAAGCTTCATTTGTATATGTAACACCTAGAACAAAGAAAAAAAAAAGCTACATTCCATATCGCTCTGTGCAGAACGAAAAATGATCTTCGGAAATAATTAATGGTAAATTCTACTTTCATATGAGAGTTTTGGACACTTGTAACACATATTTCAAAAGCTAAAACTTCAAAACATATAATCGTTGAAACGAGGAAATAATTAATTGAAGAAATTGAAAACGACGACGAAGCACGCGCGCAACAATCCATCGTGTTCTGTTATTTATAATGCCGAAATGTCAAGATGAGAATATTTTGATTTCGTATTTCCTATTGCAAGTTTCCGTTGAAATATTTCCTCTTTCCGTTATGTATCATATCTAAAGTTATAAAAAGGTTAAAAGATGGAAGGAGAAAACAGCTTTGTGTGTCCTTGTTCATTTAGCTAGGGTGTTATTATTGACAAAGAGATAAAGATATTTGATCATGCCATCTCAAAATCTATCTTCTCTTATTCCAGAAAGTTTTTCATTCTGATAATTGTTATAGACAACAACACCCCACCCCATCTCAATCCTTACTTCAATATTTTGTAAAGAAAAAACTTTAAGATCGGAGGTAAAATCACGATGTTATCCGGTTCCATATATAAACACTATCCGGCTCTTAAGATATATAAGGGTGTATACCAGAATTGTTTCCGTTAAATCGCCCTATTGTGTTTTCGTCTTGTTTTGTTTTCCTAATCTTTTGTTGGTGTACCCATACCAAATAAATACCAGTCATATCCATTTTCGAAGCATAGTATTGTGTTGTTCCAATATATGCATGTTTTTACTATTTGATTTGTACTAACTTTGCAAATTGTTTTATTAGAATAATCTGGACAGTGTCCTAATGCAACAAATGAGATAAAGAAGATCCTGACGACAATCTCAACAGCATTCACAATAGAACACCAAATTGAGCATCGACGGACCCCTAGCAAGCTAGAGGTGGGAGCAGGTGTCAGGGAGGAGTAAGCATCCCATGTTTGTCTAGCCGCACCCGCCGTCGGTGTTCATGCACGAAAATGAAAATAATATCTACAAAACATGCAGTGTCTGAGGTAATGTCTGAGGTAAAACAAAGGAGGGGATCTCCAACAACACCAGGTTGTAGCACCCACAGCAAAACCCCAAAACACCCAATGCAAAAACACAAAGCAGACAAGCACAAAGAGACGCGTAAGAGACAAGGAACGTCAACACACAACACAGAAACATCAAACACAAAGGACTACACATAAACAAACGAGACCAATGGGCAACCGGTGCCGACTTAGGACGGCCATAAGTCATGCCTCCTTTAGAATTAAAATGCGTTGGTGAAAAACAATATCCAAATATGGTGACAAAGTATTTTAAAGCTTCATTGTACAATGTGGTTATTTCCAATGTTCAAGTTCAGAATGTTTGTGATTAAGGATACGGTAAAACCGTTGTACCAAACAGAAAGCCTTGAGACAGGGTATGCTCATGAGAGATACGAAAGCTTCAAAATCATAATCAACATACAATTCAAAATGGAAACATGTAATCCAATGTTGAAATATTGTGTTTCAAGAGTTTAGAGACTTTTTTTCAAAATAGACCAAAGTTCACAAGGAATAGCCATCTAAAATACATGTCTATGAGCAACCATTCTTCACATTGTACATGTACTATTCTTTAAAAATCAAAAGGTTTCAATAAATGATAAAACATTGAGGGCACAGATTATCAAAAATTACCCCTTATCCTTCAAAATTCACAACAAAAGTAATTTGTTTTTGCAGACAAGCAAAATTCCATATATTCGCAATATAATTTGGTAATTACGAAATTATACAAATCCGTCTGATCCAGCATTACATTTTAAACAGTGATATTTAGTTAGTTGAAGAAAGCTTACGTTGATGTATCTACGTTTGTATAACCAAAGTTATACTGTCAGCAACGTCACAAAAAATGGAAAGCAATGATACCAAAGTACGCTAGTTTTTGTGTCATGAGAATTTGTTCATTTATTTATGAGAGAAAGTTAGCATTATGAAAAACATTTTAACCTCTTTTGATTCAGATACAGAACACATCAAAACTAGCATAACTGTGCAAAATGAAGGCAGCACAGAGTCTCTCTTTTGTCTCACATCTTTCACGTCGTTAGTTTTTGGAGTCATTAGGTCATTGGGTCATTAACATGAGTTACCACATACTCCAGTATGACACTCTAAAGTTTCTCAAGTACGAATCTGAAGTGCTTGAAGACTATGCCAAAATCGCTATTGGAGTTAATACTTCAATTTACCAACTTAGGCGCAACACTGAGCTTGCAATTGTATAAAGAAATTATACGTCTACAGGGTTCCCAAATTGAGAGAAACACTAGTTGTCTGTCTCGAAACGTCCCCCACTTGGGCGCCTTAAAGATGTCATGATAGTGTCCCATTACAAGGGGAAGGAGAAAAAATACTTACAATATGGCCTCTTCACAACACTTTATGTTGAAAAATTCTTTAGTTCTCATTTTTCATACTTTCTGTTGACTAAGAACACTTATTTTTCATATCTGCTTTCTTATTTTAGCAGAAAGTTTAGGTCAATTTCAGACTTTTGCTATTCATGATTTTATGTAGATTTCCTCTTTTTTGGCCTCGAGCATCACTGATGAGACATAGCTTGTTGAAATGCACATATTTGTGCATTGCAATTTCATGCTAGAACATATATCTCAATATTGACAATTCTAACAGGTGTACGAATTTATAGGTTTGATTTGCATTTTGCTCTTCTTTTCAAATTCTATGCCTATTTCACATACCAAGTACTGTAATTGCATTACCAACAAAGTTTTGGCAAAACATAAAGGTAGAGCTCGAAATCTCCCACAAGAACTCTTTAACATCTCCCAAATTATAATACAGAACCATTCTTAAACACAAAGTGTTGACACAAAGAGCAAACGAAGTGAGTCCAACTATATGATTTCAGACGGCAGCTTCCTAGACAAAAAAAAAAAAAACAAACAAAAAAACTAAGAGTCCCCTTCGGCGTTGCCGGTAGGGGACTAAAAATCGAAATGTGGTGCACCTGACTTAAAGGTAAAAGTAGGGTTTTTAGTCTCGTTCGCCTGAGCCTCACGTGACTTCTACAATCACCTCCCTGGTGAGACCTGTACAATCCAGTGCATTCTCAACTCCCGTGGGAGTATACAAGCAGAGCTGCCGTTCAGGCGCTACTACTTTTCATTCACATTACAAGCTCGTCTCATGTGCCAGGTACCCGGTTTACTCCTGGGAGAGAGTGCAACGTAGTGTAAAATAACTTGCCTAAGGTTACAATGGTTTTACAATGATCGGCGACGGAGACATTTGACCCCACGACTCATTGGTTCGTGGTCCACTGCGCTTACCACTACATGTAACTACCAGCACTACAGACTTACATGTTTCGGATAGATAACCCTGAACAGTAATACTTGAAGCCCAAATTATCAATATTGAAATATATGTTATATTGTAATATTATATAACTAGGATGTAACGTCGATTCTGATTGGCTGACGCGCGAGTCATTATTTTCCGATAATGACCGCTGACGGAAGATAATGACTCGGTGTGGTATTTGTCCTGATTTCAGTATTTTTGAAAAAAGTTTTTTTTAGTTATTTTGTTAAATATTAAAAGTTAAGATATACTTTTTACAAAAATGTGCAATTAATTGTTGAATTTTTTATGAAAGATTATGTGTATATTTTGTTTTGAATCATTATTTTAATCATATATAGTCTAACTATTCCTTATATAATATAACAAATATGGACTTGGCCTCGGTCATTATGTCATTATAATGACCCGATGATATTTGTAATATCGACCTCGGCCTTCGGCCTCGGTCAATATTACAAATATCATCGGGTCATTATAATGACATAATGACCTCGACCAAGTCCATATTTGTATAATAATTTAGTGGAACATGTTAATTATACTAGCGAATAAGTAATAATCGTATAGTTCAAGAATCAAAGATCCAGGGGAATATATATGGCAAAATTGCAAATTTCCATTACCAAGGCAATCACGAACCCACTAATGGAGGCAGGACCAGGTGCCCTGGAGGAATTAGCTATCTCTAGCTGCATGTAACACCCGCCATGAATGTATAGAAACGTGTCAAATCCGGTGATGTCCAAACAGGTAAAAGATGGTCAACTGGAAAGGTCGTACTCAAGGGTGTCCTTAATCATTCTTGAAAGACAAATGTCGAAATGTACAATAAGTTCTTTGTAGTGATCGTAGAATTTCCTCAGTGGCATCTTAATTAAGTCGTTCCCCTACATAATCTTGAGCTAGCAGCTTACTGGTGAGCCTCGGGTCGAAAAAGAGGAAGTCCAAATAATGAATATATGAAAAGCAAACTTCTAAACATAATCTAAGATTCTTTTTTGCCAGAGAACGAAGACAGAGCTAAGGAGCTATGTATGCATGGAGATACCTTTAAGAATCAGCGTTAATGAAATAATTCAGAGTTGCACCCCCTTGTATGATATCAAACGGAAGTGTTGCAACTCTTTACCTTCTTGAAGAAAATTTCAAACCAACTTTAATGCACCAGACACGTGTTTCGGTTAGTAAATCCTCATCAGTGGTACTTATGAAATGCCGCAGTGATTTCCGACACATCCAAATGTATCATAAGCGCCCTCTGGTTTTCTTTTTTTAATTTGAATTTGTGCATTTACTTTACAGAGAGACTGTGCGGTTCCAAATTTCCTGTAAAATGACCAAAATAGCATTGGATGCATGGTACAAGTACTAAGATGTTATTAATAACCTCCTTTAATTTCGATGAAATTTTTGGATGAAATGGCAAGTTTCCCAAATAGCAAAATAACATCAAATATTACGGCTGAAGGCCAATATGTAATATTTGAATTTATTGTAGCGCAAAAAAAAAAAAAAATAGTGCATGCAACGGTATGCAAATTATTCCCAAGCAAACCGCGTAGAAATACTTGTCCGCATCCGGACACCTTTCCTCTTTCCACGAGGCGGCAGTGTATCAAGACGTAAAATTTTTAGGCTCTATTGCAGAGGAATATCTAACCCAAAACTTTCGTTTTTTCTGTTAGTACTATCGAATTTCTATTCATCCCTAAGCCATTGGACTTCTGTCATACAACCAGTAACCGATCTTTGGAGGAATTTATAAGAAGAAAGCAAGAAGGTACCACCGTCGTTTTTCCTACAATCCAACCTGCGAGAGGCACGTGTGTTCCGTTCTCCTATCCCTCAACATAGTTTGATTTAGTGGCTAGATGAATTTTGAATTTACATCTAACATTTCATTTTCAAATTTTCATAAATTATATATTTGTCATCCACCGCGGCCAAATATTGCCAATAAATGTACAAAACTTAGCAAACAGTATTTTCCTTTAAGTTGTCTTCAAAGAGCACATTACAGAAAGATGAGATCAGTGAAAGATCTGTCTTAGGCATCGTCCGTCGTACGTAAGGTCAAGGTCGAACCCAAAAAGTAGCAAGATCACAAAAGTGCAACGTAAATCATGATGGGTGATTGTCAATTCAACACAAGGTCAAATCTATGAACATGTGAACAAAGGTCATTCAGTCTACAATAATATATATGACGTCAAATAGGGCCAAAACAAAGCTTCTTTCAGTCCAGTTTCAGATAATTACTCGTATCGTGTTTACAGCAAGATCTATTTAGAAACACCACAAAACGTAAAATGTGACCATAAACCATTGGAGGGATAAATCACCTCAAAACTGTAATGCTCACATACTATGCATCAACAAAGACGGATAACAAAAAATAATTGGAAGGAGACCAATGTGCACCCAGTACCGACTTTTGACGTCTTTTGACTTCTTAGCAAATAATGTGGTTATCCGTATCGTGTGCGCATAACCCTCCTGCTTATTTCTATTCTCAGAGGTATGTGAAGATGCACAGTTGCATACCCCTCTCATGTGTAGGTGCCATTACTAACAGGATAGTAAGGCATATAACCCTCGGTTACATAGATACATGTACTCAGAAAATAGGAAGCGAAAGCATGAAGTATATATACGACGAAAGCATTTCGTACTCTAATCGTAAAATGAAGGCAAAGAAATTCAAGATAGCACATGTTCTCTTATGCCTGAGGTGCACAAACAAAAGTGCAGAGAAAGTATTGTTGAATATAAAAAAATTACAAGTTTATATTTTTGAATTTTATTTCAATTTGTTCATATTTTGTGTACTCTTGAGAGTAGCATCCAGTATATCTGATCGGTAGGAAAATGTCAACACTGTATGATGGCAGGTTAGGAGACTATTCGAACAATTTACTGCTGTAAAATAAGTTATCTCTTTTGTCACGTTCCAAGATCTGTCTTATTCTGTCCGTACGTAAGTTTGATGTGCAGGTTCGAGAATTGCGTATTCCAATGATCTGTGTTAGCTTTTCAAAAGAGAGTAAGGGGATCTTCAACGGGACTCGATTGCAGCACTCACAGTAAAACACCCACAGTAAAACACTCACAGTAAAACACCCAGAGTAAAACACTCACAGTAAAACACCCACAGTAAAAAACTCACAGTAAAACACCCACAGTAAAACACAAACAGCAAAACACCCACAGTAAAACACTCACAGTAAAACACTCACAGTAAAACACCCACAGTAAAACACTCACAGTAAAACACTCACAGTAAAACACCCACAGTAAAACACCCACAGTAAAACACTCACAGTAAAACACTCACAGTAAAACACCCACAGTGAAAAACTCACAGTAAAACCCTCACAGTAAAACACCCACAGTAAAACACTCACAGTAAAACACCCACAGTAAAACACCCACAGTAAAACACTCACAGTAAAACACCTACAGTAAAACACCGAAACACTCATACACAGTACAACAAGACACACAAAAGAGAGATGGACTAAATAGACGAGATCAAAACACTAAACACAAGAGACCACACACATAAACCATGCAGACCAATGTGCAACTGATGCCGACTTCTAAAGGGCGGTCATCTGCCACGCCAGTAGCAAATGGTGTGGTAATCCGATCAAATTACGTGTACATAATCCCCTACTTGTCCGGTTACCAATCCATTTCGAAGAACACGCAATTGTTGCGAATAACAGTAACTAAAAGAAGTGTGATTTAGCGACATAAACAAAACGGCTTACATAGGCCCAAGCAACAAACAGATGAATGTGTAAATATGGAAATCAAAAGGGAGTACGTAAATCAGTCCGAGAATTTCCGGATATCTACAAATCCCCATTCGTCTTATGGAAGCCTAGCTATTCGAATATCCCATTGGTCTCTTTCATCTCTGGATACCATTCCTTTTATGTCTTGGTCCGTCGATTGGTCCGTTAATTTTGTGCTCTATTGTGAGTGCTGTTGAGATTATCGTCAGGATCTTCTTTAACTCATTGGTGCTTTTAGTCTTTCACGGTCTTTTGTTCCTCGTTGGAGAACATTCAAAAAGAGGTACTTTAGTACTAGTACTCATCTTTTAGAACAGAAAATCATTACCGCCGATCTTGTACGTTTTGCTAAATTCATGATGCGTCATATGCTGGCAATCATTTTAAGGAGGACATAATCTGCTGGCAACTTTTAACCAATTAAAATGGACAACTTTCATAATTATCAAATACTAAACTTATCAATCACAAATATCTGGTCGTTTTGTCTCCTCACGTGGAGGGATGTCAAATAGTAGGAAATAGACACTCCAAAAGGATCAGAATAAGTGATAGGCCTAAATAATGACCACAACAGTCTAATGACGATTACAGAGTCGGGTTGGTCAATATGCAGAACATTAAGAGAGAGAGAGAGAGAGAGAGAGAGAGAGAGAGAGAGAGAGAGAGAGAGAGAGAGAGAGAGAGAGAGAGAGTATTACTCCGTTGTAATGTCAAAGCACATAAATTAACAGTAGACTTCGTCTGTTTCATTTATCTATTGTGGACTAAATTCATCCAATTAAAGATTGTACTCTATGTCTTCCGAAATGGAAGTAACTGGATGTGACATTTCTACCGAATTGAAGCGGCGGGTGTTGCATGCAAGCAGGAGATGCTCACTCTTCCTGGGCACCTGGTCTCACTCCCATATCGGGAGTTCGCTTCTTTTCATATGATGGAGGTTTTTATTTGTTTGCTTTGGTTCCTGCTTTATCCTGATTTTGTATGCCTTCGGTTTCTGATTTTCTGAATTATCGATTTTGTGCTGTATACAGGGATTTGGTCATTATTCATATTTGTCATTCTCACCGTGTGTTTTGTTTATCAACAGTCATCAAAGTTAAAGAATATTATGAAACATACATGTCTGCCCATGCTGCAAATGTATCTGTACTTAAATGATGCTAATAAATTTGAAGACGTTTAACATTTGTATCACTTGGTGAATGTCACTGCTGGTAGACCATGAGTCCCAGAGGACACATGTAGCCAAGTTCGATCGGTTGATTGTCTCTTCAAAGCATTCGAGTTATCAAAATTTCTTGGAATTTCTAAAAGGTGGGTCCTGTAGCATCATATCCCACCCATCCTGCTAAGGCATTCGGTACAGAACTTTGTGGACATAATAACTTTCACACTCTTTGGCCATATTACATTGGACGAGGGTTAAGTACCTGGAACGTGCATATCTGGTCCATGCTGCAAACTTGCTATTGAATTTGAAGACGTTAAACTTTCAACTCCTCGGAGTCTTTTGTGTTAACTTTCTTCAGAATTGTTGTCAAAGATAATTCTGAAGAGACTCTGAGTTGAAAGTTAAACGTCTTCAAATTCAATAGCATAAGTACCGATAAGTTTGCAGCATGGACCAGACATGCAAGTTGTATGTTTTAAATGAATTTAAGTTGACTGTTTTTCTGGCATGTTCTCTTATCATTATCTTGTTTTGTTTACACTGTGATTGATGTTAGGATTTATGTATTTTAAGTGTATTAATGTTATAGAACGTTTTGTGTGTTCCGTTAAGCAGGTGTTGTTAACAAGCAGGAGATGCTTACTCAACTCGGACACCTCTCCTCTCCTTTTTCGCTTCGTTTTATACAAATGAGTTAAAGAAGATCCTGGCGATAATCTCAACAGCACTCACAATAGAGCACAATATTAAGCATCGATGGACCCCTAGCAAGCGAGAGGTGGGACCAGGTGCCCGGGAGGAGTAAGCATCCCCTGTTGACTAGCCGCACCCGCCGTCGATGTTTAAGCACAAGTCATGATAACCTTGAATTGTTTTCTATTCGTTTGAAATTGTCGTTTTCGTTAGTTAGCAAGTCCTTTCTTGCATTGATTTTCGATTCAATGGTGGACTTATTTTTATCATAACCTTTTATATATTATGAAGCACTTTCCAGCAACTTACTCTTACTGAATCATCCTCGTACAAGTCATTCGTTAACGTTTTCGGGAGTTAGTAAGTTTGTATTTACTTGATGAAATAAGTAATGTTACTGATATTTGACTCTAACTATTTATAATTGTCAGCCTACACGTGTGGTTGATGAAATCGTGACAAGCGCGCACAGATTGTGTATGTATATTTACTATCGTGTGTGACGATGATTGTCCAAGTCACGTGATGAGGCTTCGTCATGATTTGTTGTCCACACGTATCACAATTGCACTTTAAATTAGGCCTATCAATATTGTGAACTTTATTTTTAAATTATTTGGATTCAAGCTCTAGTGTTTTCAGCTGAATGATTAAGGACACTAGAAGGCTTTGATGTATCAAGTGACAACACTCTTCAGGCAGTAATTTGAATGACGTCAATGCATTGTCTGACGAATCACACGGCATTTGCTGCGTTTCGGAGATTTCAACGCATACATGCATGCATGCAGTTTTGGATACAGAAAAGAATTCTTTTTGTAAAGATCAATACAAATGTTAAAGCATAAAGATGTACATATCTAAAAAAAAAAAAAGTGTATCATAAATATGTTTTGTCTGACATTCGCTAATAGGCATATGTACCGAATTGTCAACATTCATATAAAAAGGGATAAAAGTGTCCAAAGAGGGAACATAAATCTTATAGTTAAATTAGATTCTTCGTTCTAATTATGTCTTGCATTTTCATGCCTTTATTAAAAGAAGAAATACTGCGTTTTAGTTCGAGGGTTTATTTTTAAAGAGAGATCGAGAGTTAGAATCATCTAGTGAGACTGCAAGCGTTGAACAAGTATTTTGCAAGAGCTGCATATTTTTGAAGAATGACTCATTATTACAGCCAATTAAGATGGTTTTTTTCTCAAAATATTCATTCACGGTCAATACCTTTTCAACTTGTAAAGAACCCAATTTAGCTATCTTAAACCCCAACATTAAGAAAAGACGAAGCGCCCCAACTCTGTTACCAGAGAGAAGAGGCATCTGGACAAAATGGCTAAATTCAGTGCTGCAGCACCAGACATGCATGTTTCGTAATCCTCATCAGTGGTACTTAAACATCACTAAGTTACCGACCTATCATGTGACAATAGTCGCTCACCATGTACTCAGACAGTCTGCTTGACCAGTACAATACACAATGAGGAAATTCGCGCTATCGTCCTTTGAAAGAAGTGCTTTTAAACAAGATCATAGCACAAGCTCATTACATATTGTAAAACAAAGAGAGGCTTGCTGACTGCGTCAACAATATCAACAAACTCATGTAAGCAAGGCTTCGTTGAAATTATCTAGCGAAATTTCCGGCTTGCCACTCTCAGTTCCGGACTTGTGCATTGTACTGATAAGTACATCGTATCCTCTAAACTCAAGTACTTGAAATTCTCTAATTTTATACATCGCTCAGCCTCAGCTTCGTTTTAGTAGGGCATTGTGGGGCTGTAACTTTTCTAGTGCCTACGTCATGGGAATTAAGGGTCAAAATTCATAAAAGTTTCCTCTTCGCCTCCAAACCGACAAGACGTTTTGCAATGGTAAGTACTTTATTTAATTGCTTTTTAGTTTTGTATTTGTGTATTGTGACTAGGGTTGTAGTTTGAAACTAAACGTCAATTGCAATTTCCCGATTTTCAACGATTTCCCCTTGTTGGGGAAATACGAACGTAAGAGGAAAGAATCTTTAGGAAATTAGAAGTTGAAAATCTCCGACGAGGACGCCGGTGATATAGGATATCCTAACACTGAGATTTATTCCGGTATGCCGAGCAATGTACAAATATGTAATTCAATTAGTACGTGTTTCATTCCACTTCGCCATTTTGTTGTCATCATTAAAGAGGGAAACAAAGATGTCGGGCGTGACTAATTTTTCTCGATTTTTATTTCAATTTGGATGATTAACTTTTTTGTATTTCTGTAGGAACACATTTCGGAGCGACGTCTGCCCCCAAGATCTAAATCAGCGGAGGACAGAGGAGCTGTGTTTTCTGATTTCCAACCCGACCCCGGGAGAGATCACTGTGTTTCCGTGCCCCCGTATTTTTCGGTTCCAGAAAACCATCGGCAGCATTATTCCTCCTCACATTCCATCACATACGAAGAACCAATACCGGAAGTGGATCAATCGTCTGCCACAGACGAACAAAGAGAAATCGATGTACGTACTCCCGTGCAGAATGGTTGTCCGTCTGTCCACTCAAGCATTCATGATGACGCAAGCAACCATGAAACGACGAAAAGTCCGATTTTGGAGGGGGAAAATTTGGGACGAAGTTCTCTCCCTCCGGAAAACGATAACAGTGTAAATGACCAGCAAACTTCGGATCTGAGTGCACAATCTACAGAATGTAGGGGAGTGTTACCCGCTGACAGTCAAGACATCAATCAGATAGAACCTGAGAATGTCAACCCAGAAATAAGTGTTACCTATGGCTCAAACTATCCGACCAGTGCTATAATGGCTCAGAACATTCCAAACGGGAGCTTTGTCGGGGATATGGCTCAAAGAATAATAAAATCAGAACCAATGTCGATTCCGGACGGCTCGTGTGGAATCACGTGGTCGAATCATAATTTCACACCAGTGCTGGACGTCTCAGACCCGAATTCTATGGCTCAATATTACAATTATCAAAGATCGGCTTTCGAGACGATCCCAAATCTGGCACCAAGTATAGACCCGAATAATCCCTACGGCAGCGCGGGGGACCCAATGTTATCGCGAGTGGCCGATGTTGACGAACTGAATCCATTTGATACCTCGTCATATACTCAAATGGCGAAAGCCATGATGCCTTATAACCAATCCCATAAACAACCATTATCACAACCTACCACCGGTTATTATCAATCAGATATAAAACCGGTTCCTGGAAATGTTGACTATAAAAGTTTTGAACCTTTTAATCTGATAAAACCTAAAACTGAACAAGATGTGGATTCTACAAGTGGTGGATGTGCTCCACATAGCAAGAAAGTCATTGTCCCTGCAGGTAGGCTTCTATCTTGTACACACATATAATAAATCATACATAAAATGAAAAAAAAAGTTTGCAGAATAAAATGAAATTATAGCAAGTGGCAACATCAACACCTAAATCCAGCATGACCCGCGTTTTCTTTTTTCTTTTGTTTGTCTGTGTGTTTTTTTTTTTTGGGGGGGGGGGGTATTTGTTTTTGTTTTGTGTTTTGTGTTTTTGTGATTTTGATGCTTTTGAGGTCGTTCATTCCATGAAAACTGGTTCCAGTTTGGGTATAACTGTTTTCTTCTTTTTCCTCCGAACCAATTCAGCGTGTTTAGGGTGTAAATATATCTTTGTTTCTTTGAGTGTCATTGGTGAATTTGTTCGCGTGTTTGCTAAAGGCAATACAACACCACGAAAAAAAAAATGTTTTTAATTAAATATATGAGTGAACAATCAAATACAAAAAAAATCGTTTGTTAGAGTTAAAGAAGTAACAACGGCAAACAAATTGATAAAATCTAAACAGATACTGTATACAATAAAAAATTTCGTCGTCGTTTATTTTCGCCGTTTTCGCTCACTGCCATGAGGGCGAAAATAAGACTGGGCGAATCCAAAGCTGTATCGGTAAGCATGACTGTACCTATAAATATATGAATCAGTAAACTTATAAATATTGTTCAAAAATACATATTTTTATACGAATGATAGGATAAAAAAAAGAGAAAATACATAGACACTGACGCTAATAATATTATTAAAGATTTACTGTATCCAAATTTCAAAAAAAAATAATAAATAAAATTAAATTAATTGATTAATTAAAATAATCAATAGCTTAATTAATTAATTAATTAATTAATTGATAGATGATTCTTGAGGGTCTACAAAAAAAAAAAAAACAATAACATTTTTGCATAGATAAAACAAATTTTGAATACGATTTTTTTCCGCGAAATAATTAACAAATTTTTGTAATTTACATAATATTGTACGATAAAAAGACTCAAAAATTTTCAGCCAAAAATGTTACTTTAATGAATTTTTCCCCCAATTTTTGTAATGTTTCGACCTTTACATGAGTCAGTATGTTTTATAAAAAGAGTACTAGTATTATAAAGGTGGAGCAAACAACGTATACTTTACGTATTCTTTAAACAATTTCAATCGAATATTCAGTTTTTAATGGAACAATACGCTTCGAGCTTTCATATAACCGGTGAAATGGTGATCTTCATGAAAAAATATAAATCAATTTTTATGCAGTGGCATAATTCTGCCTCCTACATGCGAGATAATTTTATTTTTTGTGTCTTTGAATTGAAATTGTGGATCATGGAATGATAATTTGCAATTTGAAGCAATTAGAATCTTCAAATCTATATTCTGGAGGAAAAAATTTCATTTACCTCCTCATTTTCATCAACATTTTCTCTCACTAGATCGAATTATAGATGTGCCCCAGTTTTAATTGACAACAAGGATTTGACATAGCCTTGTGAATTAATTCAAAAACTAGATAAATTATCTAGTAACATACTGAAGTAATAAATGTAAAGGATAATTACTAATTGGGGGGGGGGGTTAGGAATTGAGCGAAAGGAAAAAGAAAGAAAATAGGATACAGAATTTCAATGTCTCTTTCGTCATCTTCTTTAAAAACATTGATTACAATATCACAATACGAGAAAGAATATGCACAAACAATTTTTTTCAAAGTGTCGTCTGTGTGATGTTTTTGTAGTTTTAATTAATTAATTGACTCATTTCTACATTTTAATCTAAGTGCTGAATCTTTATTTCGGTTTTTGATTAAATTTTCTCCCCCCCCCCCTTTTTTTTTGGTTCGTATTTTCCATGTATCATTTGTACACATAATCATTCTCTATTCTGTAAAAATGACATTCAAAATTTTGATTTTCGAATTTGTTTGTATGTTTGGGTTTTTTTAATTATTTGTTTATCTATTTATTCAGTTTTTTTTTTTCATGATTTTTTTTTTTTTTGGCGAATTTATCTTCACTTCCTCGCCACGCTCAAATTAGGCTCGAATTTTATTCATATTGCTTTGGGTTTTTTTCTGATGTCGACGAGGTGTAATATTTATTCATAAGGCCATACCAAACTAATTAAATGTTCTTTGGGTTTTCTTGTGAAAAAATGGGTGCGAGCGAGCGAAAATATAATTATTTTATTTTATTTTATTTTATTTTTTTTGTTTTTGTTTTAAGTGTTGCAGTTTTTGGTGCGAGCGAGTGAAATAATTTTATTTTTGATATAGGATACCCCAGTAATACATTTCTAATGTTTTCCATATTCAAAAAGGAATCCTTATAGAAATCTGGTGACTAGGAAGCCTGGTACATAGCAGTGCGGAAACAATTTTCGAATATTCCCCCCTCCTGGACTTTCAGTGTTATGTATATGGGATAACAGATTTGCTTCCAACAAAAAATTTCAAACACCAGAAGTATCTTTTTCTTCGAAATTTGCCCAATCTGAGACTTCTAGAAGCTGTAAGATTTGCAGAAATCAGAACCGACCTTAAAATATTCTTGAGACAGAAATTTAGTGGTGCGGGCGGGCATTTTATTTTTATAATATTATTTTTTGATTTTCGAAAAATATGGTGCGGGAAATCCAAAGAATATTTCATTAATTTGGCATGGCCTAATTAATATTTTCATTTTTTGAGTTTTCCAGACATCCTTTTATTTATTTATTTTTTTTTTTTTTTGGATATACTATAAACTCAGTTCTGTGATGCAATTCAAATACATTAAAGAATCAGATAATGAAGAAAAAACCCATAAAATAAACCATCAAAACATGAAATATTCACAAATTTCGTTTTGAGTGCCGACAGTCGTAAATTATTTATTTACATATATATATATATATATATATATATGATAATAAAATCCGCT
This sequence comes from Pinctada fucata, assembly GCA_028142955.1. Lineage (NCBI taxonomy): Eukaryota > Metazoa > Mollusca > Bivalvia > Pterioida > Pteriidae > Pinctada > Pinctada fucata. Next base: position 19,703,965 of record AP027113.1, on the reverse strand, counting down.
GAGGCCGCTGAGGAAGGCCGTTGGCCGAAACGTACGGTAAAAGAATTGTGTTTTTATTTATTTATTTATTTATTTATTTATTTATTTATTTATTTTTTTTTTTTAATCTATTTATCTATGTTTTTGTTTATTTACTTATTTTATTCATTTATTTAATATTTGTTTGAAAAGTGCATGTATTTCGCTTTGTTTGTTTTCCTAATTTGTTTATAAAGAATGATGAAAAGCATTCTTTATTGCATGACTGAAAACCTCAATGCAACAATGAAAAAGAGGAATTTTAGTATCATAAGAAAAAGACCAAAAAACAAAAAAACAAAAAACAAAAAAACAAAACAAAAAAACAAAACAAAACAAAAAATCCCATGTATCAAGAGGAATAACCCTTATAATTTTTCCATAAATTTTGAAAAAAGACAAAATGGCAAAACCATGCATTTGTTACTATGGTATTTGATACGTTACACGCAACTTCTTCTTTTGTGTTTTTTTCTCTCTTCCCAGCAAAGTTAAGAGTAAGTTATTCTGTCAAACGCCAAACGAATCCGTCTTCATGATCAGATAGAGTACATGTACCATGATAAAGAAACTTATTTGGTTCAAAACGCAATATCACAAAATGGATTTCAATTCACTTTTTGAACACATCCAATTGTACTTTTTTTTCATTGAAAGTTAGCAGTTTTTTGTTTTTTCTCAATACAATACAAATTTATCAAGTTGCTTCAAATGACGTCATTAAAAAGAAAATCTAATTTTGACAAAACTTTCCAAGACTTCAATAAAAAATTAAATGCAGGCCTGTTAACTTCATAGGTATTTCATTATAATTATTTTATTGATATCTTATTATTATTATTATTATACCCCCCGCAAAATAGTTATGTTGACGTTACGTTAGTTCGCGGCAAATTATTTGACGTAATTTTCATGGACTCTTTTATCTTTGCAGCATTTTCTTAAGATCTTTTCTCCCTCTATTCTCTAATTTAAGCTCGTGCGTTTGTTTAATTTAAAATTTCAGGATATTCCAAAAGCGTTTTCCTTAGCATATCTAGTGCAAAATTCAGGAAAATGCTTGACAGCTTTAAAATTACTACATGTATAAGTCTACATCGATCTCAGGATGTTCCAAAAGTGTTTTCTTCAGAATGTCTTTTAAACGTTCTCGTATTACGACAGATATTGAGCTTTCTCGGAAACTCCCATAGAAATCAAATTTTAAGGTCAAATTTTGTGAAGTAAACAAGGAAGATACCTAGTTATAGGCCTCCCCATTGTATCAGTAGTGTACACGAAATGATGTGCGTCACATCGGGTCTTGTCAAGTGGAGATAAGGCGAGTCAGATCGGAGAGACAGGATGCCAAATTCCGGCTTAGCCCGCGTACTTGGATCTGGGTTAGGCCGAGCAATTTTAATAACTTGTTGTTCGATTAATACAATTTGAACAGGATGTTTGTTTTATTCATCATTTAATAACATAATCCGTGGTGTTAAATTTGAGTGAGAAGACACTAAGAAAAAGATTTTTAAAAGACGAACAATGATGAATTTCAGAGCACATTGGATTAAAAATAAATAAATTGAAAAAAGGATAAATACATATTAAATTTGAGCAAAATTCTGGAAAATAAACCAGCGTGCTTGTAATATTTCTTGAATCACAAAGTATTTCTTACTATTGAAAATAAACTTAACCTCCCCCCCCAAAAAAAACCCCCCACTAAAAACAAAAGAATCTTTTTTTCTGAATACATTAAGGTAGTATGGCTTGTTACGAAAACAGCTATGTAAAGTTAAACATGTAATTTTAAAAAAAAATCATGTTTTCAAGTAAAGTGCGTATTTTTTTTTTCTATTCTACTGGCCTAAAAACACCTATAACTCACTAAAAAATAATAAAGATAAAAAAAAAAAAACAAAAAAAAACAAAAAAAAAAAAAAACACACACACACTGTCAGAATATACTAAAATTTATTCATATACTTTCATCCTATCCAACAACCTTGAAATGTCGATTTTAAGAGGGTTTTGTTGGGGAAGGTATTTAAAAAAATGGAATTGAAAAAAAAATTACAGAAGTATCAAGTATTGATTCATGAATGAATGAAAGAGTTGTTCCTCTTTGGCCGCTAAAATAGGTAAAAAATGGTAATAAACATATTTTTTTGAAAATCAGCATTAATGTACACTTGATCGAACAATTGTACAATTCTGGGATAAGAAAAAAAAAAAAGCTTTAAGCTCATTTAAATTCTTCTCCCATGGGCAGATCTAATGGTGAGAAGTTCACATTTGTAAGCAAAAAGTGGAAAACATTATAAATTTGAACAAAAGCATAACAAAATGAAGTAATTGAAAATATGAAATCAGTAAAAGCAAAGTATAATGAGGCGATTCCTTTCGAATTCTTTTTTTTTTTGGGGGGGGGGGGGGGTTACGATGAATCATTAAACGTAAATAAATAAAGAGAAATCTTATAAAAATTAGAAATGAAAAAAATATATTATAGACCGTTTTAAAGATTTATGTCAAAACAATTTATTAAAAAATAAAATCAATTTGGTTCATGAAATGAGAATCGAGACAAAAAATGAAATTTATATTCGTAAATGAAATAAAATTTTACATGTTGTGTATCATCAAGCAAACATTTCACAATTTTCATCAGAATTTCTTCATATATTTCCGATAAAAATGACACTAATCTGTGAAAATAGACACCTGTATTTACTAACAAGAATGTCCATATGTCAGGTAATTCGAGTACAAAGGAACGAGCTATTGTTGTTCAATTACAGATACTAGGTACAATATCGTTGGTCACACTATGACTGGACAAAGGATAGTCACGTGCCACCCCGTACAAATAGACTGTCACCTCCCGTGCTAGCATAAATGTATGTACGGTAATTGATCTACTTAGGGGAGGGTACTCGTACGGTGTCGTGTGGACATGCTCATTTCAGACATCACCTGCGAGCCAATATCACTGACTCTCAATGAGAGTAGACCACCCTGTTAAAAAAGAAAATTCAAATAGAATTCTGAAAAAAATAAATGAGAAATTCAATAATTATATGTATATTCAATGAATGAATAAATAAATAAATGAATAATTAAATAAATGAATAAATAAATAAAATAAATAAATAAATAAATAAATAAATAAATAAATAAATAAATAAATAAATAAATAAATAAATAAATAAATAATGATTGGACACTTTTACAGAAATGAATGCAGCCACCATTGTCCTTCTCTATTGCATCTTCTCGACTAAAAATCAACAAATCAGAAAAAAAAAAATTAAAGGAAAGTAAGAAAAAATAAGAAAAAAAAATCACGATATCTTGAAATAATTACTGTATAAAATTTTTATATTCAAATAATATGAACATGATGAAAGCATAGAAATAAATGAAGTTATACAATAAAAAAAGCTGTGATAGGAAAAAGAATTAACAATAAAGAAAACAGAAATAAAAAAAACCATACACACACAAACAACAAAGACGACGACAACAACAACAACAACAACAAAAAGAAAAAAAACCAAGAGTGAATCACAAAAACAAAACAAAAACAAAATAAAAAACAAAACAACAAAGAAAGTAAAAGTAGCTGTTCTCTATATTTTTGATGCTATGTTTCAAGTAATAACGCTAGTTTTTTTCCTATTTGTTCGTTTCCTAGGATGAAAGTGTGTTTATGTATTTATTTATTTTTTATTTCATTTTGTTCCAGTCATTTAGTGAGAAGGTCGGATTTGATAGAAAGGTAAATGCAAAAAAAGTTAATAAAATGTTTTGATGTAAATAAAACATTGTCTTCTCTAGATCCACATACATGGAGTTCGACCAACGTACAACAGTGGTTAGAATGGGCGAAGCAAGAATACAACCTGAGGGATCTGGAATCGTCAAGATTCCGACAGATGGACGGAAAGACTTTGTGCGAAATGTCCAAAGAGCATTTCCAGGAATATTGTTCGCCTCACAGCGCTGAGTGCCTATACGCCCACCTCAGCTTTCTTAGAAATGGTATTTTTTTTTGTTTTCTGTTACAAGGGCGGATATAGAGGATGTGTTCCGGGGGGGGGGGGAGAGGGGGGGGGGGGGTAGGATTCCCCAGAATTTCTTTTTAGAATCAAAAGCTGGATCCTCCCCCACACGATGGGTTGGACCCTCCGGAAAAATCCTAGATCCGCACAATAACTTAATGCAAATACTTATAAGTTTTAACATGTCTCCCCACCCCCGCTTTCTTCTATTTTTATGCTATTTTTATCATGACAATGGAATTAAAAATTATGCATGTGTCTACTTTTTCATCTCCATATTTATTTAGATACATGCACATGATAGTAGATAGGAAGGGAATCTTAAAATCTATTAAAATAAATCATACTTAGATCTGACAGGAATAGATACATGTAACTGAATGGTTACTTCCTCAATATACTTTACTGACCTCGAGGATTTCTCAGAAATGTCGTATACTTCCTGTCTCTTTTTTGGAAAAAAAATTATCACGGAGAGAGAGAAAAAGAGCGAGAGAGAGGGGGGACGGGGCACATAAATTTGGAAAAAAAAATGAAAGGATATGTACAACACAAAAGCATAAATAGCCCCCCTCCCCCTCCTCGAACAAAAGGCATAAAAAACATGATTCTGACAGTCAGGGGCATCACTGATTTCAGTAGTCTTTCAGAAATTTTGGATTTTGATTTTGACTTTACTCGCTGCTTTACCTCCAAATGACTGAATTCCATAATTTTTGTGCGCATTCTTATTTCTCGAAATTCATTCCTGCGCATTTTCATTGTATTAGTTCATTGGGTGCAGAATAGAAAGTACTACAATTCCTTGGAATTAGATTTCCCTAAATAGTGTAGTAAAGGCAATTAAATGGACAAACTTTACAATATGACGAGATTCAATCATTTTTATGTGACTGATTTCTATCATTTTGCAAAATGAATATATTTGATCGTGTTTAATTAGAAAGGAAATAGAAAAAAAATTATTAGTATCAGTCATTTCCAAAGAGGACTGAAATCAGTGATGCCCCTGACTGTCTAAGGCACTATATATCTTCCAATTGTCTGCTAATAAAAAGAGACGAGAAATGAAAACCTTTAAATAATAATAATAAGAAAAAAAAGAATAACATGGCTAGGAATGAAAAATGTTCCTATATGATTATCATTTATCATTTTCTGTGTTTCAAACAGGGGCCACTCAGAATGCGACAGCCAATTCATCAGGGTCGACGGTATCGTCATATACACACAATAGCGGAGGGAGCTATGTTACTAAAACTGGTAAGTTTTCTTGTAGATATTATATTTAGAGGGTTATAATCCTCGAAAAAAGAAGAAGAAAGAAATGGTCCAGTTCTACAACTGCGAGATAGCTACCCCCTTTGAATTCAGTCAGTGGCGCCACCTAGTGACCTACGATAAATTATCTAGATGCGCAGGATGTATTTCTTCTTACTACAGTATTTTAGCAGATCTAGAGGAATTACCGAAACATTCCGCAGCATTTCTATTTCAAACAAAATCTAGATATTGTTATACAGAATCTTGTCTCCTCGTTAGGGGGGGGGGGGGGGGGGGGGGTCCTCAATTCTTGTTTTGTATGTTCACGTCCTGAGAGGAAATATGAATTAAAAAAAATCAAAATAATTGTCCTGTAAAGGTATCGTCATTGTTTCTTTCTGCTCCCTCGAATCAGAATTCGGCTCATATCTTAGCCATCATAATGAGATCGGTGAATAAATTTTCCTGAGAGAAAGTTACGTTTATACACCAAGATGAAGTATTTAAACCCTTTGAAGTGTTTAACAGGGGAGTTAATCATACCACAGCCCCCTTCATCTATTTGTTTAGCACCAGTAAAGATGTTTGCTAATCGCACTTGAGCTCGAGAGTAGAGTTTGCTCTTTGTCCTAACCGAAACGTAAATCTGATTAAATAAAGGAAATCTGCAGTTTTTCTTTCACTTCCATTTTGATACATCGGAACTTTTCGCCTCTTTTTGAAGTTGCCGCGGCCTCTCTTTGAAAGCAGTGCATTTCGGTCTTGCGCGAGAAAGTTACATACAATTATACAGGATTTATCGAGAAAATGAAAACTCAGAAAGACAAATAATGAAAACACATATCTTTGCGACGTTTACTCTCTTTATTTACTTTACTTTTCATTGATGTTGCTTGTTATTTGTTGAAACATCAAAACTTGACCTGTCTATAATAGTGTTTATCAAACAATCAGTGAATATTTGTTGGGTAAATAGAGAAGATAAACACGAACAAGTAATGGTCACATTTCATGTTTTCATTGTTCGGAAGGGGAAATTCTCTCATTGCTCCGTATGTTATTTCCGATCAGGAAACAATCCAAGTAAGACCCATTTAACCCGATTTACAATGGTAAAGGACATACAGAAATATCCGCGCCAAAAGGATATTAGCCAAGTTGAATTACTATCATTTTCTCTCTTTGTCTTTTCGCTCTTTGTCATTCACACGCAACGATGATGGAAAACCGTAGAGTGACACTTCCTTGTTTCACTACTCGAATTTCATATTTCTAAGATACGTCGCTGTTCGATATAAACGATGTTTGTTGTCAATCATCATCATCATCATCATCATCATCATCATCATCATCGAAACAATCAAAGTATCCTCGACACTTTCAATCATGGACGGATCTGAATTTTCTTCCAGGGAAAAAGGGGGGGGGGGGGTTACAAGCCCGCGAGAGGGCAGGGGTTGGTACAGTCTTGATAAAAATCTCCCTTAAAACCGAGAAAATCAGGTTTTTGGCAACTTCTTATGGAGGTCCTGGCACCCAAGATTCCCTCTAGGTTTCAATATTTCTTTTTCTCAAAATCTGCAGCAGTGTGCGTTTAAGATATCAATAACTCTAAACTCGATTATTTGGTTTAACTTAAAAAAATATAATGTTTCAAAGTAGTGTATTCTGATTGTGTTGATTTTTCCTTTTCCCCCCTGGGAACCCCCCCCCCCCCCTCTCCCGGAAACAATTCTAGATTCGCTTGTGCACAGCAACGAGTATTTTGCAAGCTCTTAGATGAACCTCACGACCCTCGCCCCCACTCTATGGATAAAATCTTGTTTTCTTGTAGATGCGATGCGTAAAAAAGTATTATCATCATAAAAAAAATATGCATTTCACGGGATAATCAGAAATAATTTTCGATATTATGCAAATCCATAAATTGGCTAATTTACCATCCGCCCAAGCTATTCCTTTATGAAACGGTTATGGCATTACCTGATTTTAATCTCATATTTATTTACGACTTAAAATCTTTCTGTTATTCTATTTGATCGAGAACGGGAAACAAGCGGAGCGTAATTTGACTATTTGATTTACTGAACGTTGGAAGCAGGTGTCCGATTTATTAGTTTTGTCGCGTGTCCAGTCCGCTCTGGCCAGCGGTCCGAGGGAAACTGACCAAGTCAGGACTGATATTTTATCGACGTTCATTACAGGTCGTTTAACAAATATCAAAAACATTATATTCTGTCATTTGCGAGTTTAATATCCAATATTTCATGGGATGCCAAAGTACCGTGTCAAAACAGTTGGAAATGTGTTCCGTTATGCTATCGGCTTTTGATTGGCCTTATAAACATGCAGCTCTCTACCCCATGCCCCGGGAGAATAAGATTTTTTTTTTCACAAAGAAAAATTATAAACCATCTTTTCACTTAGATGTACATAATCAAAAAGATTAGTGCCGAAATCTATAGATAAAAGTAAAATGAAACAAGAGGCGACATCTACATATAACTCTGAATTGTTTAAGGTTATTGGTATCAACGCGGCGACATCTACAATGTACACGAGTTTAAAGGATGAGGGTTAAAACTAAGGACGGGGAGGGGGGGGGGATTGATACATATTTTTAAAAGAATAAAATAATTTGGAGATACCGGTATAAAACCAAGTTGCGACATGCTTACATTTTATTTTAAATGTTTATGGCATAAAACAAAGTGGCGACACCTATATTTAATTCTAAAAAGAAAAAGGTAAAAATAAAAACTAAGTGCAGAAATTTATACCAAGTTAGAATGGCCGGTGTAAAGCAACATTATAAGACTCGTCTTTGGTATTTTGTGCATACAACGTTTCTTCAAAATTATATAACTGAATTGTAAATGCATATGCATGTGTAATGCGCATTGAAATATGCGTGTAAAGAAGATAATTTATTAGTATTACAATTTCTCTTTATTTGTCGATCACAAAAGAAGTCAAAATTCCATTTCAAGGAAAAATAGAGACTATCAAATGCTTTCACTTCGAAGTATTGACTTCTAATTTCATGGAATTTATTCCAGTACCACAATATGCAGTCTTAGATTCATTTTCAGTTTCGTAAGACCTAACAAAGGAGTCAGACAATCACGAATTGATTGATACCCGAAACTATTAGAGTTTGATATAAAATCGAAATGAGAAAATATTTTATTGAAAATATTATTTTTTTTTCTAATGCGCCACGGTGAAACTGAAAAAGGTTGAGTCTCAATAGCGATTCATAGAACGGTATCCTTTTAAAGGGGCACTAGAAATAGATTGTCGAAAACGAGATTTTCAGTAAATAACACTTAAAAGCTAATATCAGGTAGCTATATGAATGATATTGACTTTAAATCAGTGCTTAGAACTGACAATAGGATCACAAATAACTGACACATGGAACACAAAAGCATCGTTTTGATGGTGTTTTTCACCGGCAGACGACACTGGGTTCCTTTCAAAGTTAAGTGAGCGGAAAATGGGTTGATAGCTCATTGATTTTAAATACTCTCTCCTCTTATACCATACCAATAATAATGAAAAGTGTGTGGCAAAATTGTTCAAAGAGAGAGAGAGAGAGAGAGAGAGAGAGAGAGAGAGTTAATTCCGGTCGAGAAAGAGAGAGAGAGAGAGAGTTAATTCCGGTCGAGAGAGAGAGAGAGAGAGTTACATTGTGTAATTCCGGTCATGATATTTTTTTTTTTTCGATCGTGATTTTCCCCTGAACTTCGTTGCAAATTTTAAGAACAATTTAGTGTCAATTATCTTTTTTTTCCATTTTGATAATTTTACATTTCGAGAAAATTCAAATTCAAAGATTGAATTTCGTAAGCCCATTTTTGCTCTGTCAAGACCTTCAATAAAAAGTCTTCCATAATTCATTTCTTTTCTATTTTGAGGTTAATTTTGATCTTCATATCCTTTTTAAAAGCATCAGATATCTTTTACAATTAAGAAATTGTGTTCAGAGGAAGCTATTTTTCGTGCCATCTTCCCACTATGGAGTGAGAACCCTGGCATGGAGTCGATTTCATCACAGAGACCTTAATTATGTTCATCAAACTTTTCCTTGACGGAAACTCTGTATCCGTTTGGAACGGTAGTTCCCATTTAGGGGGAAAAATCCGCGCAACCCAAATAAAAAATGTAAACATCGCTTTCGACGCGGTGCATCCGGAATTATGTTACTCCATTTGGTATTCATCGATCCAAAACGTTAAAGAAGGCAGGAGCTGAGTGGTCGATTGGCACTTCCGCTCGGCCATTTGATTGGCTAACGAGTGTCAATCTCACTTCTTTTCAAGAAAATATAAACTCAACACTTTAAACACTAATAATCGTTAACACTAGCACCTGCCCGCCTCTCCAATTGTACAAAATAATTGTGCTACTTTACATCGAATTATACAATTCGTACAAGTCATGGAATAAAAAAATGTAAATAAGGCTGCAAAGCTAAAGTTTATATGTTCCAAAAGATGGTTAACGCATGTGCATCAATCGCAGACAAAATGGACTGAGAGAGGTCAGTCATTGAGGAATTATTGACTACATTCTTAAGATTATTTTCTGCAAGTATTACCAGAAGCGGATGAAGGTGAACTTTCATATTAGAGGATATTCAAGTTTCCAATGACAAATAAATGTGCTAATTGGAATCGACATTTAGCTAATATGCAAATGCAAGCTCTGACACATGTGGACTATTTTAGGCAATGTTCGTTTGGATACTCAAGCCTAATGTTTCCAGGTAAAAACTATGTCTATCTCCAGATTAAAAAAAAATTCAAATTTAAATTTCACTTGTTAAATCTTTTACTAAAATAAGGATAAAAAAAAAATCGAGAAAAAATGTCTCGTGATCTTTTGGGAAAAATGAAAGAATTATAAAGGGTATTGATATCTTTAAGATTATATTTCGTATAGAAAACTTGAAGTAAAAGAAAAAAATGAATTAAGGATTTTGGACGCATATAAATCTTTTCTGCCAATCGTATGAGAGCAGCTATTCAGATGATGCATCAGAAGGATAAATGCTCTCATTTTTGTAGTTTGACTCAAAAAAAAAAAAAAAATAAATAAATAAATAAATAAATAAAAATAATCTGTGTTGTTTTTAATGTGTCTTTAGAAGTACGTCGTGTACCTTGAAATGTTTAAAAAATCTTTTCGTTTCAAATTTTAATGGAAAGAGCAAGCGTATCTTGATGGTATAACCCCTTATTACAATGCTCCTAACTTTTCATCAAACCACAAGATTAGTTCAAGAGGATAAATAGTCCAGATCTCCTAAATCCGTCAATGGAATCCAAAGTTTGCTGGTATTCTTATAATTCGGTTCGGTATTGTTCCGAGAAACAAAGTTTTCTAACCCGGAAATAAACACGTTAAGTTCTTCAATTCGCTGTAATATCCTTCCGCAAACAAATCGTTTCGTACGACCAGGGTAGATGCTGTAATAGCAAACTTCAAAGTGGTACAAAACCACGGAAACTTGACTAAGGCCAAGAGGCAGAAATTTTGTGAAGAAATTGAGTGTTTCTTGATATTTACTAGTATGTGGAGAATTTCCCTTTATTCAAAAAGAAAGATTCCACATATTCTGTCGATATTTTTGCGGTCTGCTCTTAAGGGAGGTTGTCCATTACATCTAATGCTCCTAGATTTTCGAACAATTTTTAATGGTGGAGCTAGTTGCATTCACTGTAGGTGAGAGCTGTCTTGTAGGTGTCGCCACTAGCTTGTACATGTAGTGCGGTATTATAAAAAGATCATGTGCAACTGATGTGTGGAGTCTTGTTTTTTCCTCTGTTGTTTTAATTATCCTGACAAAGACTCACCCCCTTCCCTTGACTTCAAGTGTCGATCGATACCTCTCTATCACATATTGTATTATTCAACGCATTTGAAAATTTCTGTTACATAATTTCTTGAAATTTCTAAAACGTGGGTCCTGTAGCATCATATCCCACCCATCCTGCAACGTCTTTCGGTATATTTTTGAACTTAATTTTGGCCATACTACATTGTTTAGATTGAGGATCACTGGCGAGGGTTAAGTATCCGAAACGTGTAATGCCTGGTCCATGCTGCAAATCTGTCTGTTCTTAAATGATACGCTTTTCAGTTTGAAGACGTTTAACAATTGAATGCAACCTTCCACAGATTTTGTCGGTATTTTTGCGGTCTTGGCGCACAGGATCGAGCTACTTTTCCCCTGACCTGCTTTTAAGGGAGGTTGTAAATTACATTACCTAATGCTCGAAGATTTTTTATTAATGATGGAGCTACTTGCATCCACTGTAGGTGATAGCTGCATTGTAGGTGTCGCCACTAGCTTGTACATGTTGTGCGGTATTATAAAAAGATCACGTACAATTGATGTGTGGAGTCCTGTTATTTTCCTCTGTTGTTTTAATTATGCTGACAAAGACTAACCCCCCTTCTCTTGACTTCAAGTGTTGATTGATACCTCTCTATCACAAATTGTATTAGCCTACATGAATCAGTGGATGAAAGTAAAAGAGAGAACCCGAATCCAGATTCCAAAAATCATAATCAAAAGGCTTACAAATTCTTTAAAATCATATATCAGAACTAAGTGAAAAAAAAACCCAACAAAATATATATATAAATATCAATGTACTAGTTTGCATACTTTCGACAATTTTATGTCAAGCAATGCTCTTAATATGTTATCTTGAGTACCAAAAATTCAAATCATCGCAGATATTCAATAGCAATCCAAGCATATGTATTTTCAATAAAACATTGTTTTTCCTCGTTTCAGAACCAGGGTTTTCCAAATCTCCGTGGCCCACACAGCCTAGTCCATCTACACAAGGTAAATATAGTGTGTTCTCATGAAACACGTTCAGAATGGAAAATTTCAAAGTAAAAGAAGCATATGATGCTTTATGATTTAACAGTAAGAGTTAAAACATGACTGACGAGTGATGAAAACAGAAAGAAACATTACATATATACTTTTATGAGTTTAAAAGAAATTTATCGCATTTCAAGTAACGAAATATTGAAATATCTTAAAGTGATGTCTAGTCTTTAATTTTCCAAGATGAATTAAATACTAGTATCGTGTTTCGATTTTTACTAAAAGTCTGTGAGTCGTACATTGTGTCTGGAATTAATTTGGAAATTTTCAAAAATGAAACACCGTACACTAATCTTTGAAATTAATATATGTATGTACATGTATGAATTGTATGTATGTACATAGTCTTTTTTGTCATAATACAACATACATTTATGTTTCTCTTAAATTCAGAATCGACCGGAAAATGCTGATATTAAATAAACTACACATTTTAAGCACGAAATGACCTTTTTCCGATGACAAGAAATAAAATGAAGTGTTGCTTTCGTTTGAAACAAAAAAAGCTATTATATATATGACAGTTTCCTAGAAATGCTCAGATCTTTTCCGTGTTTCTATGGATTTTATGATTTTTAATATCGCTAGATTACCATCATATGGAAGTTTTAATTTGACAATATCTCGTCAGGGGAAGCAACCAAGTGTTTCTATCCTTTATTGCAAAGCTGAAGTGTTAATCAAAAGAAACCTGCCAGTTCCCGACGAGGAACGAACGACAAATTATTCGAGTTGTCTTTTGTGAAAGGTTTCCGTTGATTACTTACTTTAATTTTTCCTGTTCTCCTTTAAAGTAGCAAGTTATGAAAATGTCAAGAGCTTCTAGAACAAAAAAATGTTGCCTTTGGAAATTTTGTCCGTATGGGGAGGAAAGAGGAAGTTGAAAACTGTTAAATGTTTGAATGAAAGGAGAAAAAAATGGAAAGAGCAGTAAAAAAAAAAGTCATACACTGCAACCGGGACAGTAAATGTAGCATTTTTATCATCCGTTAGTAAAAAAAAAAAATATATATATATATATATAATTTGATCAAAAGGTTGTAAAGGAGTGAAATATTCCGTTACATAAAAGGACACTGATAGAGAAACATAATTTCCAAAAAAAAAAAATTGCAAATTCTTAAAATTTCGCCTCTCTTGTTTTGTAAAAATCTGTCAGACGTGAATTCGTTTGGTTGACATCCGGTATGACGCAATGTCATATGAAAGGCACTTTCTTACGACCCCCTAAATCTTGTTCCTCTGTCAGTTCGTTAGAAGATTTGGAAATATCGGGTACATTAAACTCCACCATTCACCCGGATATCACTAAAGCTCGTGTCATGTGCCAAAAGAGAGTCGTCTGCTACCGAGAGATTTACTTGCACGAGGTCTAACAGGACGATTAATTTCGGAACATGAAGTGACCAGTGTCCATTTAAGGGTCATTAGAGCTTTCTGTCGCCCCGTCACCCATGTAATGAGGCGTGAATTACCATTGAATCGAAATGTTTTGGGTGTTTGATTCCGATATTGTACGGGATTTAATGGCGATCATTCTAGACTTAATACGCTAGGTGGCGTACGCAGCGTGTCATTTATCTTGGTCCAACGAACGTTTTGAAGGGCCAATCTGGAGGACTCACGCGCTTGAATCCTTGATCACTCACGAGATAGAACGAATTTCAAATTAATGTCTATTTCAAAATGGTTACAACATCAAATTATACAAATGAAAATCTGTATGAATAGATGCTAGTAGATAGAATTAGATATAGTAAATTTTAAAAGAAATAGAATGCGTATGAATGAAATCAATTAAAACATTATATTAGTAAAGTGATAAAGAAATAAAGTTTAGAGGTAAGAAAAAAAAAAAAACACAGAAAACTGATCTCAAGGAAATCTGTTTAAATTTACCTCCGAGTCGGATACCATCATTCACCGTATCAAATGACAAGCGTTATGTTATCTTGACACTAGCAGAGAAATATTGTTTCTATAATCATCATTCACTGAGCTATCGCAAAGATTTCTCTAAACTATTAACAAGAAAATCGTCTTTATAGTTAATCTGATTTACTATAGCCCTGAGACAAAATCTGTCGAATAACCTCCCTTGCGTTCCTATCAAATCCTCTAATTTCATTGGTTGCCAAATCGTCACGCGCCGGAAATTAGCTGTACCCTCCCGGGGAATGTGCTATTTCCCGCCAAATTGAAGACAGTCATCCCGGAATAATCGTTTTCTTACGCTTAGTTTTGTTTTCCTAAAAGTTCCTGATTTGTTGCCAATTTCTTTAACATCCCGTAAGACATTTTAAATAGTATTACGCTTGGTTTCAGTGTGGTAATTGTTTCTTTAACGTAACAATATTGTGTTTTTTCCCTTGCAGATCCATATCAACTGTTCGGTCCTATATCAGGGAGATTATCAAGCTCAGGTAAACAAATCATTCCTATCTGATGAACCATTTGATCAAATTTTAAATGCACTTTTAAAATCAGAATAAATGAACTTGCGGTTTTCCAATTTCAACATCATCAATCGCCAGTTGCGAGAAAAGGTCCAAATGAGTAATATTTAAATATAAGTAGACGGCTTGAACTTATTCTCTCATTTTTAATCACAATTGTATGTATGTATGTAAAATTCAATAGACATATGAGGTCAAAGTTAATGATAAAAGAAACGTTTTTTTTCTTGGAGCTCCCTACCTGAACCACAGTGCTCAGCATTTTAAATTCAAAATTTTATTGTAATTTTGACCTAAATTGTTGCAATTTTAATCATTCACATTCACCAAGTCCAAGATGACCTAGGAAGGAATTTGACAGGATACCATTCTTTTTAAAAAAGAAACACTTTTTTTTCTAAATTTGCACAATGGATCCATTAAAAGGTACATGTATACATGTACATGTATATGCATCAAGGTCTAAAAAAGGGGGGGGGGATTAGCTAATTAACCTAACCATCAAAGGATGGAACCAACCCCCCCCCCCCCCCCCTTTCCTTTGGAAAAAAATCTAGATCTGTCCATGTGCATTGATTTTTTTGTTTTTGTGTACCAGGTAGTGGACAGATTCAGCTGTGGCAGTTCCTACTGGAATTACTCTCAGACAGAAGAAACTGTGGCTGTATCACGTGGGAAGGCAGTAATGGAGAATTTAAACTCGTGGACCCGGATGAAGTTGCTAGGAGATGGGGCGAGCGGAAGTCAAAACCAAACATGAACTATGACAAACTGAGCCGAGCTCTACGATATTACTACGACAAAAACATCATGACCAAAGTGCATGGGAAAAGATATGCTTACAAATTTGACTTTGTGGGTCTCACCCAGGCAATGCAGCCGGCGACACCGGAATCGAGCTCGTACAGGTACCAAGCAGATATGCTTGGAATGCCGGGATACTCGTCACCCAGACTGAATTATCTCTCTGCGCATGCGCCAATCCCAGCAACCACCACGCCCGGTTTATTCAGTCCGCCCAATCCGTACTGGCAGACGACACCGTTTACAAACATTCCAAACCATATGATGACGCCACATCCGGGACATTTACCGTCTCATATGGGCTCGTTTTACTCATAGTGCTAATTTAAACTTTGCTAGATTTTTCTTCGTTCCTTTTCGTTTGGCAGCAAATTCTAAACTTACCTTCGTCATTATATAGTACAATATATCATTCTGATTCAACATTCCAGTATAAAGTTGTAACAATTCTCTCTCTTGAATTATATCACAATATTATGAATGTACAATTGTACATGGAAGCTATTATTATTGGATTTTGCTTTAATGAATATAATTTGATTTGATAGATGTATAATTATGTTTTAAATTGCTGAAAATTAATGTTGAACATATTTTGTAGTAGCAACGTCTTTTGTCGGTGCATTGGTTATTTATTTTTGCTTTTTTAAATTAAATTATATTTTATTTCATTTTTTACTGTCTTTACAAAGACATTCCAGGACATAAGAAATGTTTTATTGTGTGTGAACATGAATACAATTTTTGAAGGGGTGGACAGGGTGATAGGGAGGAGGAAGAAGGGAGTGGGAGGATGGAGAGAGAGAGGAGGAGGGAGGGAGGTAAGGGAGAAAACGGGGAGGAGGGATGTAAGGGAAGGGTGGGAGGGGAGGGATGAGGGGACGGGAGGTGGGGGAGGTAAGGGGATGGGGGGAGAGGTTACCCCCCCCCCCCCTGTCCAACCCCACATTTTATGTTTTTAGATAAAAGAATCGCCGTAATAATTATCATATTTTAGATATACTGATATTGAATGGTGATGAAGAAATTCTCATTTTTCATCGTTTCATCGTTTCATGTTGAATTGACAATACTCTGAATATAAGTTTATGACTTATTTATTTAGGCTATAAGTATTGTTATTTCAGAAATTGTGTTCTCATTTACAAAAGTACATTTCCAAAATATCTACACTTAAAAAAACAACATCTAAATGGATGCAAGATATTTGAAAGACGATTTTGGAACGAGAATTAAATAAATCCGTTCATTTTAGGGAAGGAGAACGGAAATGAATAAATATGTGGAATAAATTTGTCTTTCTAATTTGCTTATAAAAATAGTAATAACAAACTTTATAGCAAAATAAAAAAAAAAAAGGGGGGGGGGGGGGCACTGGAATGCCCAAATGGTATATGAAATAAATGGAAGTTTTGACTCAGATGTTACGAATTTATGAAATGAATTTAAGATTATGATTTAAAACTACATGTGTATTTTTAAAATTAGCGTTTAATCAATATGAAATATAGTTACTGTGAGGTTTTTATTTCCCTTGATTAGATCTCATTTTTTGTTAAGTATTACAAAACTCGTAATACTCATATTTTGTACAAATATAGACAATGCTATTATGTTTCAACCATGATACTCAGTTGAGCTAATTAAAAGAATAGAACTTTGAGTCTTCATGTGATTTAAAACAAGTAGATGAACAATCTTTTCCTATGGAAAATTTCCTGCTAGAGATCGGAATTCCATTCACTGTTATTAAGAATTTAAAATGTAGAGATGACTTCAAGTCTGAAAAAGAGGAAGTTTTTCAAGGAGATATAAAGAGGAAGGGCCAGAGGGAGGCACTACAGTTTTATATATACAAAATTATGTACATGTGTAATACACATTTTGAACAAAGTGTTGAACCAAATTTCTGGTGCCTCTATTAAGAGGAAAGAGAATTACATCACTGCATCCTCATCACTCATTCTCTGTAGTGTCACATAGGCCATGAACTGCATCCACCAGTGCACAGGTGATGCTTTTCCATTATATGGCTTTAATGTTACATGTGGCCTGTGTGGGTGGCAATGTGGTCTTGTGGCACTATTTGTGTTTTGGTCTGCAGGTTGGCTAGGTCTATTGACTGCTTAGAATGAAGTCAAGAGGAAGGGCAATTCTAGTAACCCCAGGAGGAGTGGTGTTTTCTATTTCCCTTTGGTTGTTGCCTATCTTCAGTCACTGCATGGTAACATTTCTGCATAGATTCCTTTATGTTGGTTAACTTTCAGATGAAACTCTGGCTGAAATCCTACATCATGTTTCATAAGAATGTTTCCCCTGTATGAAAAGCCATAATATTGCAAGTCTTGGTCACCTTATTTAAAATTTAATTTAGGCTTCAAATTCAAAAACCAGGAATAAGATAACTAAGATCCACCATTACGATCAATATTAATGTTAAATATAATGTACCTGAAATGCTTGTTACGGGCATGTACCTAAAACCAGTAGAACCTCATAGTCGGCATACACAGCTGTTTGCAAAGAGGGAGAAAAATTGTTAAGTCCTATAGTGTCCGTCGTATTTTTGTGAGGCCAAAAAATCATATTTCCACCGTGAGGATTTTAGAGGACTTTTAATATGTTGTTCCAAGTGTCTCAACGTACAGCGTAACACTAAAAACATTTCTTTTGCAATTAGTTCGATTTCAAATCGTAATATGACTGGACTAAATACAGAAAAGTATGATCTAAGGGAAGTGTAAAGAGTAACTAATGATCGACTGACTGAAGAAATCTCACAATCTGAATTGGTGAGTGGAATTCATTCATAACACCCGTAAATCAGGTTCCAAAAATCATCATCAAAAGGTCCATACATTCTAAAAAAAAATAGAAGTTAAAAAAATCGGACAAGCAGACAGAGACAACAAAATAGCCCCACAGAAAGACGAACTTGACGAAGGACAACCTTATTCAACGAACAATTTCCAGAGTCCAGTGTAAGCACAAAATGTATTGTAGGAGAGAATTTGTATGTGGATATTTTTCATGTTGACGTACTTCGGACTTCGCACACCAGACTTCGCACTTTAGGGGTCTTATAAAAGAAATGAGGTGCGATTAGGAAAGTAAATTCTTAACACACAATAGAAGTAACGACGTTGTAGAGATTAAGATATGTATTTTCACACATGAAAACAAATTAATTCCTCTCAAAAGTATTCTGAGTTCATTGGAATAAAATGAACAATTTTGCTTTTGTGACACAGTCCCTTCGATGTGCGAAGTCCGAAGTGCTAAGTCCGCGGTCATGAAAAATATCTAATAAGTACACGTAGGAAGCAGATGTACACATACATGTATAAGCCATCATTGCGTGCACAATATTTTTGTCAATAGCTGCTTTAAAAGGATATTTCAAAGTCCTGCACAGACAACGAATCAGATTGCCTTATCTTTTTATCAGACTGATTCAAAGCTCACGTTTGAAATTCAATTTCAAAAATCACAGAAATCTCATCTTTCTTTACATCTGAATGCAAATTTATCGCTAAAACAGCAATAGCGTAACTGCGTTCGCTCAGCACTCAGCGCCGATATTACATTCTTAGAAATGCAAACGAATTGATGGATTGCTTTATGATACGTCACGATGTTCATTTCAGTCCTGATTGATGCTTCCTCTGAAACAATAGATATATATTCCTAGCCATGTTGGACTAATGCATGCGATTTCCGTTGACCGGCCGCGCTGTTTTGTCAAATGGTGACGTTCATTAAATACTTGGAAATATTTCATGTTGTTCCAAGTTACTGAACTGAATACATTTCCGTTAATTTGCGAGTGTTCGATATTTCTCGTTTTTTTTTTTCCTTGATGTTTTTGTTGGAAATGGGATTTTATGGTTTCTGAGTAAATAAGCATTTGTCACGATTGGCTGCTTATACACTTGACTTACAGTTTTAATTTTCCTGGTCATTACTAGGACGTGTGATTAAGAATTGATACTGATGAACTACCAGTATCTGATTTTTCGACTTGTCTTGAATTTGTCCGAGTTTTACATAAAGAATTAGTAGAAAAAAAATTGATGAGCTTTCATATTCTTAATAGTAGACCATGGATATTTCTTTTGCCCCTTTAAGTCTTCCAATATTTGACTCCTAAAATCCTTGCAATTTTGACCTCTTTGAAACAATTCTAAATTAGATTGTTTTACATTTACAATAAACACCAGATATCATTAAACGAAGAAACGTTGGAAAAGGTTTTACAACGAAAAGAAATTGTACCATAGTTACAGACAATCCTAAAACTTAAAAAAAGGGCAACAAAATCATACAAAACCATGAGAATCGTAAAGCAAAATCATACAAAACCATGAGAATCGTAAAGCAAAATCATACAAAACCATGGGAATCGTAAAGCAAAATCATACAAAACCATGGGAATCGTAAAGCAAAATCATACAAAACCATGGGAATCGTAAAGCAAAATCATACAAAACCATGAGAATCGTAAAGCAAAATCATACAAAACCATGGGAATCGTAAAGCAAAATCATACAAAACCATGGGAATCGTAAAGCAAAATCATACAAAACCATGAGAATCGTAAAGCAAAATCATACAAAACCATGAGAATCGTAAAGCAAAATCATACAAAACCATGGGAATCGTAAAGCAAAATCATACAAAACCATGGGAATCGTAAAGCAAAATCATACAAAACCATGGGAATCGTAAAGCAAAATCATACAAAACCAGGAGAATCGTAAAGCAAAATCATAAAAAACCATGGGAATCGTAAAGCAAAATCATACAAAACCATGGGAATCGTAAAGCAAAATCATACAAAACCAGTGGAATCGTAAAGCAAAATCATAAAAAACCATGGGAATCGTAAAGCAAAATCATACAAAACCATGGGAATCGTAAAGCAAAATCATACAAAACCAGGAGAATCATGAACAAAAATCATATAAAATCAGGAGAATCATGATCATTAGGCAAACACAACCAGGAGAATCATGAACAAAAATCATACAAAACCAGAAGAATCATAAAACAAAAATCATGCAAAATCAAAAGAATCATAAAATTTTTTTTTTGAAAACCAAGAGAATAATAAACAAAAGAAGAGAAAACCAGGAGAATCATAAACAATAAACATAAAAAATAAGAAGAATCATAAAAAAAATCTCATAAAACCAGAAGAATCATTAAAAAATCGTACAGTATCAGGAGAACCATAAACAAAAAATAATAAAAAACCAGGAGGATCATAAACAAAAGTCATACAAAAGAAGGAGAATCATACACAAAAATCATACAAAACCAGGAGAATCATGAACGAAATCATACAAAACCAGGAGAATCATATACAAAAAGCAAATAAAACCAGGAGAACCATACACAAAAGTCATGCAAAACCAGGAGAATCTTAAATTAAAATCATATAAAACCAGGAGAATCATAAACTAAAATCATACAAAACCAGGAGCATCATCAACAAAAAGGAAACAAAACCAGGAGAATCATACACAAAAATAATAGAAAATCAGGAGAATCATAAACAAAAGGTAAACAAAATCAGGAGAATCATCAACAAAAAGCATACAAATCCAGGAGAATGATCAACGAAAAAAAAACCCCACAAAACTAGGAGAATCATAAACAAAAAGCAAAAGAAACCAGGAGAAGCATGAACACAAATAATAGAAAAACAGCAGAATCACAAAACAGAAAACATACAAGACCAGGAGAATCATAAACAAAACGCACATAAATTCAGGAGAATCATAAACAAAGATCATACAAAACCAGGAGAATCATATTCATAGAGCAAACGAAATCAGGAGAATCATAAACAAAAAGCATAAAAACCAGGAGAATCATAAACAAAAATCATACAAAATCAGGAGAAACATAAACAAAAATAATACAAAACCAGGAGAATCCTTAGCAAAAATCAAACAAAACCAGGAGAATCCTAAGCAAAAATCAAACAAAACCAGGAAAATCATACACAAAAACACACAAAAAAACCCCATGAGAATCATAGACAAAAGTAATACACAACTTTGAGAATCATAAACAAAAAATATACAAGACCAGGAGAATCATAAAGAAAAAGCAAAGAAAACCGGGAGAATCATAAACAATAGTCATGCACAAATTTGAGAATCATAAACAAATATCATACAAAACCAGGAGAATCATAAACAAAAAGCACAGAAAACCGGGAGAATCATAAACAAAAGTCATGCACAAATTTGAGAATCATAAACAAAAATCATACAAAACCAGGAGAATCATAAACAAAAAGCACAGAAAACCGGAAGAATCATGAACAAAAGTCATACAATCATAAACAAAAAGCAAAGGAAACCAGGAGAATCATAAACAAAAATCATACAAAACCAGAAGAATCATAAACAAAAAGAACAAACAAAATCAGAATAATCATTAACAAAAAGTCTACAAAACCATACAAGACCAAGAAAATCATAAACAAAACACATATAAAACCTGTAGAAATATTCTACCACACGTACAGAATGCTTTTATAAAGAGAATGTATTATTCATACATTATATTGACAGATAGGTGTATAATAGTTTGAACGTTTTATTTATTTATTCTTTATTCAGGCAGAGCATTATATATATATACATATATATATAGATCACATAATGAACATAAAATAATAAATAATGGGATCATATTTTGGCACACATTGTCATTGATAAATTAATGCATTTATCAGACACCACACCTGACGTTCATTCCAATAATTTATTATATTCCCGTATGAGCTTCAATCGACCTGTTTTTCCAAGTTTCTTCATTCAAAGTCGTCATAAAGATTGATAAATGAAACAGTTAAACATTAATATTTCGACAGAAAATAAAGCTTATTCAAATGTATGACAACTAGATTTCTATCTTTTTTTTCTGTTATTTTGATCCTTTAAATCAACGCATCACAAATATTTCACTCTTTATTCAATTAATGCGTCGTCGAGTTTTAGTGGTTGTTTTAATGACAAGAAAACCGAGTAGAAAATGTTTTAATTGAAAAGTTACTGCTATTTATGCCTTTACTTTATTAATTTCATCGTGTTAGTCACGTTTGACGTCCATAATTGTGCACAGTGTTAGCATTACATTCAAATCGACTAATTTCAATCCCAGCAATAAAGCGGTTGCTCGCAAATGTACCGGGGCGCTACCGTGATAGCAAGCCTTTGATCAAAGGCGTTTTCATTGCTAATACAACCATTTTAAAGAGTCCTTTTCAGCGACAAATATCCTGAAATTATGAAAGAATCTTCCTTCGACAGGAAGTTGCCTAGAAGCGACTTCCGGTTCGGTAAAAGGTAGTACCGATTTCTACGGAAGTAGATTCAAACAAAACCCGGGTAGACCGGTATGGGGATATTGATTAAAATCTAGAATGACGTCGGTCAACTCCTGAAATCCGTGAGAGAAAATAATATAATTTAAAGTTGGTAATGCCGGGCATACTAAGTAGGAAATTGTGTACCGATTTGGTTTGGTATGTTTAAAGGTGCTCTAATGAAGAATGAAACAAGGTTAAGTGCAAGTAGGTAGAGAGAATGGAGGAGAGAAATTTTGTAAACAAAAAATTAGATGGAAATATTTAACAAAACAAGTATCGTTCATTATAACATTTTTAAAAAATCATTTAAAAGAAATACAAAGCTTTTCATGTACACATGTAAGAATGATTCATCTATTTCTTCTAGCAGTTTCTCTTTTTTTGCAAAAACTATGGTGACCGACCGAGCCTCAAACGCAGTACATGAAAAAAAAAACTACTACTCGATATCCCACCTTAAACAATGAGAAAATCAATCTGAATTTTTTCCCATATCTACCCTGAAAGGGAGGGGGTGAGTCCAGACTAAAAACCGCTGCTTTTACCTTTTTACAGAGTACCGGTAGTTAGTCCGATCCTTCAGTCTACATTACATACCGGCATATGAATTTCAAGATATTTGAGAACGCACTATGATATGTAACAAAAGTGTGATATATGACGAAGGAAAGTTTGATGTATGACAAAGGAAAGAGCGATGTATTATCAACTTGAAGGAAAGTATCATAAATTACCAAGGAAAGTGTGATATATTACCAATTAACCGTGATACATGACCAAGGAAAGTGTGTTGTGTGACCAAGGAAAGTGTGACTCATGTCAAGAAAAACGCGATACATGACCGAGGAAAATGTGTTGTATGTTAACCAAAGAAAGTGTGATGTATGATCAAGGAAAGTGTGATCATACATGAAAAGGGAAAGAATGAACAAGATAAGTGTAACACATGACCGAGCGAAGTGTAATGCATGAACAAGGAAAATGTGATACATGACCAAGGAAATAGTGATATATGACCAATGAAAGTGTGATGCATTACCAAGGAAGTGCGATACATTTCCAAGGAAAGTGTGATAAATTATCAAGGAGAGTGTGATGTATGACCAAGGAAAAGTAATATATATGACCAAGGAATGTGTAATACATGACCAAGGAAAGTTTGATACATTTCCAAGAAAAGATGTGATACATTTCCAAGGAAAATGCTATGTATGACAAAGAAAAGTGTGATACAAGAACAAAGAAAGTGTAATACTATCCAAGATTAGAGCGATGCATGACCAAGGAATGTGTGATACATTTCCAAGGAATGTGTGATACATTTCCAAGGAATGTGTGATACATTTCCAAGGAAAGTGTGATACATGACCAATGTTCAACGTCTTCAAATTCAATAGCATCGTTTAAGAAAAGACATGCACGTTTCGGGTACTTAACCCTTGTCAGTAATTCTCAATCTAAACAATGTAATATGACCGAAGAGTGTGAAATATTATGTCCAAAAATGTTCCTAAAGACGAAGCAGGTTGGGTGGGATGTGCTGCTTCAGGACCAACATTATGAAAATTTCAAGAAATTTGAAAACAGAAATTTTCGAATGCATTGAAGAAATTATCAACCGAAGTTGATCGAACTTGGCTACATGTGCCCTCGGGGATTCCTGGTCCACCAACAGTGACACTCACTACAAATATTAAACATCTTCAAATTCAATATCATCATTTGAGAACAGATAAATTTGCAGTATGTGCCAGACGTGGGTCCTGTAGCATCATATCCCACCCATCCTGCTTCGTCTTTCGGTGATTTTTTGACATCATAACTTTCACATATTTTGGCCATATAACATTGTTTAGATTGAGGATCACTGACGAGGGTTAAGTACCAGAAACGTGCATATCTGGTCCATCTGGTCCATCATGCTGCAAATTTATCTGTTCTGAAATGATGCTATTGAATTTGAAGATGTTTAATATCATAAATGATGAAGGACAGTATGATGTACAGGTATGACCAAGGAAAGTGTGATATATGACCAAGGAAAGTGTGATATATGTCCAAGGAAAGTAAGATGCATGACCAAGGAAAGCATGATATGTGCCTGAGGAAAATGTGTTTCATTATCAATGAAAGAGCGATGCAAGATCAAGGAAAGTGTTATCTATGAACAAGGAAAGTGTGATCTATGACCAAGGAAAATGAGATGCATGACCAAGGAAATTGTGATGTATGACCGAGGAAAATGTGTTTCAATATCAATGAAGAAGTGTGATATTTCCCAAGGGTGGTGAGATGTATATCGAAGGAAAATGTGATACATAAACAAGGAACTTCAAAGTGAACTATGGGACAACAGAAATTATGATGTATCATCAAGGAAGAAGTTAAGCGTGACAAAGGAAATCTTGATGCATGAACAATGAAAGTGTGATGCATGACCAAGAAAAGTGCGATGCATGACTAAGGAAAGTGCAATGTACCACCAAGGCAAGTGTGTTGTATAACCGAGGAAAGTGTAAAGTGTGATGTACGTCCAAGGAAAGTATGGTGTATGACCAAGGAAAGTGTGATGTATGACCAAGCAATGTGTGACACACGGACAAGGAAAGTGTGATGCATGACCAAGGAAAATGTGATAGAGGAAAAAGGAATGTTTGATGTATTTCAAAAGAATATATGATATATTTCCAAGGAAAGTGTGATGCATCACCAAGAAAAGTGTGATGTTTGACCAAGGAATGGTTTATGCATAACCAAGAAAAGTGTTATGCATGACCAAAGAAAATGTCATACAAGACCAATGAAAAATTGATGTACGATCGAGGAAAGCGTGATTTATTATGATGAAAATGTAAAATGTATGACCAAGGAAAATGTTATGTATGGTCAAGGAACAAGTGATACATGATCATGGAAAGTGCAATGTATGACCTAGGTAAGAGTGAAACAATACCAAAGAAAGTGTTACTGTATTTATGACCAAGGAAAGTGTCATGTTTGACCTAGGTTAGTGTAATACAATGCCAAGGAAAGTGTTACTGTATTTATGACCAAGGAAAGTGCCCGGTTTGACCAAGGTACATGTTATACAATGCCAAGGAAAGGGTTATGTATGACCAAGGAATGTGTCATGTTTGACCAAGGAATGGTTTATGCATAACCAAGAAAAGTGTTATGCATGACCAAAGAAAATGTCATACAAGACCAATGAAAAATTGATGTACGATCGAGGAAAGCGTGATTTATTATGATGAAAATGTAAAATGTATGACCAAGGAAAATGTTATATATGGTCAAGGAACAGGTGATACATGATCATGGAAAGTGCCAAGTATGACCTAGGTAAGGGTGAAACAATACCAAGGAAAGTGTTACTGTATTTATGACCAAGGAAAGTGTCATGTTTGACCTAGGTAAGTGTGATACAATACCAAGGAATGTGTTATGTATGACCAAAGAAAGTGTGAAATTTGACCAAAAATGTGACAAATGACCAAGAAAGTGTGACGTATGACCAAGAAAAGTGTTGAATAACCAAGGAAAGTGTTACTGTATTTATGACCAGGGGAAGCGTCATGTTTGACCGAGGTAAGTGTGATACAATACCAAGGAAAGTGTTATGTATGACCAAAGAAAGTGTGAAATTTGACCAAACATGTTACGTATGACCAAGAAATGTGTGACGTATGACCAAGAAAGTGCGACGTATGACCAAGAAAAGTGTTGAATAACCAAGGAACGTGTGATGTATAACCAAGGAAAGTGTGTTGTATAACCAAGGAAAGTGAGATGTTTAGCCAAGGAAAGTGTGATGTATTACTAAGGAAATTGTGGCGTAGAATAAAGGAAAGTGTGATGTACATGTGTGATCAAGGAAAGTGTGACGTAGGATAATTGAAAGCTTGATGTAAATGTATGCCCGAGGAAAGTGTAATGTAGGATAATGGAAAGTGTGATGTACATGTATGACCAAGGAAAGTGTAACGTAGGATTATGGAAAGTGTGATGTACATGTATGACCAAGGAAAGTGTGACGTAGGATAATGGAAAGTGTAATGTACATTGTATGATCAAGGAAATTGTTATGTATAACCAAGGAAATGGTGACGTATGACCGTGGAACGAGTGATACATGTCCGAGGAAAGTGAAATATGCATGACCAAGGAAATGTTACGCATAATCAATTTATGATTCGTAATTCATGTCAAATGTCACAAACATTAATCCTGCTTGAAAACTGAAAAAGTACTAGGTACTCAGTTTAAAGGCCGACGTTGAGAACCACCCGGTCGTTAATAGTTATACCTGGGTGACATAAGCTTGATAGGCGTGGTATACCGTCTTTGAAGACAACGCCGTCTGCGAGCGGCGTGTTACATCAAAGACAAACCGACAGGTAATCCTTCATTATGCTAATGAGATACCCGAGTCTCTTCTGTTTTAAGCTGTCAATCAAAAATTGATAGGGGTAAAAGGATTAAAAGGGAACCAATCAGATACCAATAAGAGATGTTAACCCTAAAGCGGTCAGTGAGGAAATGACAGAAAATTTACCTGTCCCCTTATATAGTCCCCCATCGTCCTTTAAGCACAGAGATGAAAATAATTTTGCTTACTGAGTAGTAAGAAAATTACAATTCAATGTTTGTGTTGCTTCATGCAATGAGTACAAACGCAGAAGACCAGTATTTTTTCATGAAAGGAGGATGGGATGGTGGGTGGTTCAACCTGGTAAAGGCAGGGCATTTCTTAAGGTTGTGAATTTGTAAAATTCGTAAGCAAAAAATCTGAAAAATGAATACCTTTGATGAGGTAATGAATACCATCCCCCCTATTTTAGATACGCTGCCCACTGGTAGTATCATAGGGATGGCATTCTTTTTTAGAAGAGTTTTAAAGTGCTTAGATATATAAAATCTAAATTCCCTATTCCATTGATATGCATTTTTCAGTTGCTTCCCTTTTATCGTTAATTCCAATAATCCCTCAAAACGAGTGCGTCCTTCCGCTTTGTTTAACCAGTTAGAATGCCATTTAAATCGAACTGTTTAATTAGAGATCCTTTTTACATAGTAAAAATCAGCCAATATCAAGAGATGAATGGTTGATTTCAATAAATGAACTGAAAGACCCGTTAGGTATAATTCTGCGAAAAATTGAAAAGACGGCGAAAATGCACGATTAGCGAAGCGAATACATCTAAGTGGGGAGTGATGTAGTGTAATGTAGTGGCCTCGTCGCTATTCTATTTTAATGTATTTCCATTTAACGACTTTTCACATCTGAAGCAAATGGCGTACTTATTCCGTAGCAAATGGAAGGAAAGTAAACGAAATCTCCAATACAGAGAAATTTCTTTCATAATTGTATTTTGGCCCTTTTATTGGAGTTTAAATAACTGCAGTGATGCGTGAAGAAACCAATTGAGCGTTTATGAGCAATTTAGCGGACGTGGAAGGAGACACTGTTAGATCAGTTACATTACTTTCATGTAGAAAGTTTCCTCTGGAAATGGGCCTGGGATGAAGAATGACTTCGTAGAAGTATAATTTCCTTCCAAAGAGGAAAGTCGCGCTGGCGATATCAACAAAACGGAAAGCAAGTTGGAAATGGCAACCGGCGAAACGATGGAGACACGATTGTCTAATAGCCGAATACAACCGGAGAAAGGAAGCCATCATGGGTTTGCAATTAGGAAAATAGAAAAGGAGTCTTTATTTATTATGTCTTTGATCAGAACAAAAGGAGAATTTTTGTCTTTATGTTTTTCCGTTTTCGGGGTGTCTTATTACCCGAAAAACGACGTTCTCATTTCGACGATGAAATAAAAAGGAAATCTACAATTATTATTTACGTTCTTCTACTACTTATTTTAAAATTAAACTTCAAAATTGCTATTTGATAACGTAGAATTATATCAAATAAACGATGTAATTGATATTGAGCAATGCAAAGGGTTTGTGACAAGAAAGCTGAAGTTCTTTGTTCTAAACGTCGTTCAATATCTAAGACTACATTGTATGTACATGTACATACAAAAAGGAGAACAATTTCACAAAAATTCTTACGAAAAAAAAAAAAAAAAGAAAAAAAAAAAAAGAAAAAAAAAAAATCGGACAACATGTTTATCAAAGTATTCGAATTCTACTTTAAGGTTTAAGGTATTAGGGATATAATAACAATGTCTTCCAAAAAGCTAAAGTCATGTACTTCCATATCTTACATATTTTAGATACATGTATTTGATATTTTTTAATCACCATGAAAATGTATGGTCCCGAACATTGCCGAAGTCGTGCGTCTTCGGCAAACTTCGTGGTATTTATTTATTTTTTTTTTTTTTGGTATCAAATCAAAACAACCGGAAGTAGAGTATTATACCCCTAATGCTTTAAAAGGCTAAGTCGAAAGTCGGAATAAGCAATTCGTGGACTTTGCTAATCAAAAGAAAGCAGCGATCAAATATACCGAAAATTCCTTGAATGCTTCATAACAGTATGGCTCCAACTTATACAATCTGTATAAAACTGTACATCTGCATCATGTGGAAGAAGAAGAAGAAGAAGGATGATGATTCATCGTAGATGATGATGATGATGATGATGATGATGATGATGATGATGATGATGATGATGATGAAAACTAAGATCGAAAGAAAAAATTAAAGAAGAAATAAAGAAGTAAAGAAAATGGGTGCAGGGTTTGATTTAATGGCACCAGCACTTAAAACTTTCCATTTTATAATTCGTAATGTCACAAAAATGTAGTATGTCATTACAGCATCTTGTACACATACATGTACATATGATTTTCTTCTTTTATAAAGTAGTACATGTATTTACTTTATAAATAATGAATAGGTAAACTTCTTTGTAAACACAAAGATTCTATATTTAAAAAAAGTTGTGTTTGCTAACGAGATGTACATGAAGTTATTCCCTCTCCTCTCCTACCCTCCCATTTTCTGCACAAATATGGCAGTATCGATCTCTGCAGCAGATTTTCAGCAGATTGTATCTTTTTTAAAGTGTTGTATAACGGATGTCATATTTCATTTTAAAATTACAGGTATAACCATGTTGTTTAATTGATTAAAATTTCTCTTAGTACACAAGCATTCACTGCACAAACAAGAAATTTTTTCCGTGTATTACTAAAATGAAAGACATTGCTTTAAACAGTATTTATTCAGTAAAGCATTCAATTACAAGCAATTTCAATACACAAATGCAGACAGGGATTTTGGAAAAAAAGCAGATCTGCTTATACCAATTCATCTCCCTATTATCATTGCACAAGTGTTTACATGTTTGCAAGACGGTCATAAGTACAATAGAATGTTTTGAAAAGTAGAATATTAGTGAATAAGATAAAAATCAAAGTAATCACTGACAATAGGGATGACAGACTATTTTATAATATAATAGTATCATTTCTAATAGGGTATGAATAAAAACAGAATGCAATGGTATAAACAGTCGCACAATTCGCGCCAATAAGTATACAGTTACAATATGTAGTTAGAATCTGAAATACAAGAAGGAAGATACGAATGTCGCAAAATTTACATTCATTCGTGAAAGAGAAAGAGTTATTTCTCTTTTCATATGACACGTTCAATGTACACACCTGTCTACACCACGCCCCTTCTACGAGAGGGCGTGGTTTAGAAAATAAGGATCGATTTCACGTCAATCCAAAAAGTATTCTTAATATAACCTATTTTTTTTACAAAGCTATTCATTTTGTAAAAGAGTTTATACAACGTGAAGTTTGCATAACATAACTGCATATTCATCGCCATAATTCTTTTTTTTCTTTATTTTGTGAAAATCAGATTTTTGAAAATATCAAAAAATGCATTGCATTTTGCAATTCTATTTTGTTGAAGTACCTAATGATAAAATGATTGGTGTTTGCATGGCTATTTCAGGAAAGTATTTTAAAGGCTTTTTTCCCATTGAAATATAATAATTAATTAATCAATATAATTCACAACTGAAATAATGAAAGCTTCAAATACATAATTGAAGATTACATGAAGTACATGTTTGATAGTAAAAGAAGAGTAGTATGTTATTTGATAAAAAAGACTATACAAAATTTGTGTAAAGTAAGTGTTTTGTGTTTTTACTTGTATCATGCCTTAATACTCTCTGGAGGTGATTCTGTTATTATTTTATGATCCCACAGATTATATGGTATTGCTTTTTACATCCAGATTCCAGAATTTTCAGAAAACAGAACCGTTTAAAAAATATATTTTTATCATAGAGTTCATATCAATTTCCAGTTTTGGATAGATTTCGAACATGTTTTTTTTTCAATTCAACATTATTCACTTTTAATTTTTTTTTTTTTGTATTGCATTGTATTGTTTTTGTTTTGTTGTTTTTTTTTTGGGGGGGGAGGGGGGTTGCGTATCATGTGAAATGAGATCAGTGAATAAGAACAGACGTGACTAGAGTAGAACATAAAACTAGAATGTGAAAATGTATGTACGTGTTTGTCGTGATTTATACAAGGTACATGTAGCATAAAAAAGGAGGGCAAAAGATCGGAAATAAATGGGGTCTAGTAACAAGCATTTCCACTTAACAGGTCGTTCGATTGTCCGACAAAATTTCTTTAAAGGCGAAAATAAAAATAATGTCATGAAATTGACTGGTCCAAAACGCTCGGTTACAATGTATTTACATTATAAATCTCTTTGCTTTGTTACAATCAGAAGAAATTCGGAAGTCTAGGTTTCCATCTCCTGCCGTTTTTGGAGGAAGAGAGGCTTCCGGTAATGCCATGACAAACTTACATGACAAAATAGGAGAACCGGTAAACAAATAACCGTTCAATAGAGAGGTACCACCGAAATGCTTTTAAATAACGACAAATTGAGGAAATTACCTCGAGTCGAACGGAGACGGAGAAATAAGAGATTTTAACAAGCCGGATTCCTTTCATCCCGTCCTCTTCTATTAGGCTTATTTTATGATTTTGTACAAGTTTGATATGACATGCTCTTAGAGGACTTCCGGTTTGAACAGCGTCGCCATGGTTACGGCCATTTAACCACATTTCTACTGAGAGACGCATTTTTGTTTCGCGTCATTTTGAGCGTTTGATTGCTTTGATAATGTAATGCAACTGTTTCATTTCACCTTAGTCATCGTCTGTGCAAGAATCGATGAGAGATTTGTTAGAACTAATACTTAGAATAAACCCAGAGTATGAAAATAAACTTTTATTGATGGAGAACCTTATGTAACTTGATGTTTTGTCGATAAAAGATCACAGGCTGATACTTCAAATACATACATGAATGCAGTTGCAGAATACATCTTCATCAATCAACGATTTATCAAAACGATGTTTACTTTAATTGTAAAAGAAAAAATAAACAAGCCAAACCAAAAAAAAAAAAAAAAAACAAAAAAAAAAAAAACAAAACAAAACAAAACAAAAAAACAAACAAAACAAGACAAGTCAAACCAAGACAAGACAAACCAAAACAAAACAAAATAAATTAAAAAAAAAAAACAAACAAAGATGAAACACCCCCCCCCCCCCCCCATGAAAAGAAAAGAAAAAAAAATCCAAAAAGTACCAAAAAAAAAAAAAAAATAATGTTAATAACTTTAAAATCATATACATGTCATCTACTTCTCTCCAGTGAAAGAGTCTTTGGGAAAACAATCATCTTCTAGAGTAATATTGATGTATTAGATAATCTACATGTATTTATTGTGTAGAATTTTTTATTTAGATTTTTTGTTTAAATCAGTTTAATATCTTATTTTATCTGCATACACGTTATTCACAATTTGTTATTTTGACTTGATATGAAAATAATTCATAATATAGAAAAATAAGAATGAGGAGGTTGGATGTAGAAATTTTCTTCTGTATGACTATGTAAATTGTAAAAATTGGAAAAAAATCGTTTGTTTCGAAGATGATTAAAAATGAACAAAGGAAAAAAAAAACAACAACAACAACAACAAAATAAACAATCAAATGGAAAATAGGTAGAAAATCACTTTTGAATTCGAAATAGGATTTTCTGTAATATTGGATCTTTTCTTCAAGAAGTTTTTTTTTTCAGAACGTTGCACTTGGCGTGGCACATACATACATTTTCTGTCAAGTATTGGATGTCGTGACAAGAAAACATCATCTTAGCAAAACTATTGATGGAGACCAATTGGTTACCGCGGACCTTAAAGGAAATCGTCTGATCGTTTGCTCGACAATTAGGCCACCATCTTGAAAATGTCTAGCAAAATAGCTCGTACATCTTCAGAGCCTTAGCTTGCCAAAGAAACAGTGACAGTAACGGATCAAGGGATTCAAATAGAAGAGGAAAAGAGATCCACTTTTGCTGAAAAAATAAAGTGAAAAGGGAATTAAAAAGATATTTTATTTCAAGATATATACGGTTAATTTTTTTACACACAAAATGAAAAAGGGAAGGGGTTTCAGGGGTCTTAATAAGGAATTTTCTATTTTCTTTTCTATTTTCTTTTAGGGATTGGTGGGATATGGGGAGGTGGGTTTCGATGTCATCATGGTGGTTTATTTTGACCACAAGATGGGGAGGAGTATCGTACTTCAACCTAAGTCGAAAACAATTGCACCCACTCTTTCCCCCGCCCTCCCCTTAATTCGCTCCTGAAAAATACCGACCAATCTTAAAGGAAAAGACTGAAGCTTTCGGCAAAAATTGTCGATTTATTCTCTTTACTATTTAAGGACTAAAGGTCCCTAACATTTAACAGCTCTTGTGATCTTCAACATT
Source organism: Pinctada fucata (assembly GCA_028142955.1). Taxonomy (NCBI): domain Eukaryota; kingdom Metazoa; phylum Mollusca; class Bivalvia; order Pterioida; family Pteriidae; genus Pinctada; species Pinctada fucata. The sequence continues at coordinate 19,670,282 of AP027113.1, read as the reverse complement.
AGTTCGACCGTACACTCTCTTTCATTTTGCTTAGTTCTGAAAAATGAATTTAGACGCTGAATTCGCCGTCTCTCACGCGACGTTACCCTCGCTATTGAGGGCGAATTACACGTAAATTGCTCGGGATTAAAAGCAAGAAGTTGTCAGAAAAAGGGGGTATTGAAGAGTCATTATTACACTGTCCCCATTAGACCTCTACCATCATCATTTTATCAGTCTTTAACAAAATTTGCTTCCAGGCGCTTCAGGAGAGGCAACCTAATGATGGATCACGCAATCCATCACGTAGTGAAAAATATGGGAATCTATGAAACTTAAAATTGCTGCAAATTATAGACTACTAGTGCTAATGAGCTAGTATTATAAAAAGGAAGATAAAATACCGAATGATGACAGAAAGGTTATGTACATGTAATGACCTTCATGTATTCAGAATTTGGCATTTCAAACTTACAAACCAGAGTAATTGTCAATGTAATGTTCAGCCAAAAGATCATGCATTTGTGGTCTTGGATGATAATGAAAATGCATTTCTTACAAGTCCAGGATTGACTTTACATCCCTTCTCCGTATTTATATATGACAGTGACGTCGCTAGAACAAAATTAAGTGGACAGGAAGTATCCTTGTGGAGCGCTTGCGACCAAACCCCCGGAAGATTTGCAAATATTAGTTCAAAAATGTTATGATACCTTTATTAAGAGAAAAGCTGTAAATTTATTGTGCTGATTTAGAATTTTTTTTATGAAAACTTGGATGCTTCAGCAAACAAATATACATGGTAGCTACGCCACTGTGACTGAGGATGGACATGTCACTGCAGATGGCCGTTGTATATTTTCTTTATAACAACCAACATGTAATTGACCCTTCCGAACGCGGGAAAAATTTGAGAAATTCCATGGCGTCACAACAAGCGCGGATCCAGAAGGGGGGGGGGGGGGGTGTCCGGACCCCCTGGAATTTTCGAAGCATAGCGAAAAAATTTTCATTAATATACATATTTCATAAGATAAAGTCCCAATTCCCCTTTTGTTGTGATAATATTTGAAAAATATATATATCATGAATTGTATTTGAAATCTTTCATTTTGATAATATTTTGGTCAGCATTTCAAAAATTTTCTCTGGCTCGCTACCGCTCGCCAAAATTTATTACATACAGTGTACATGTACGTTATTTTCAAATGATGCTGTGCTTTCCTATATACAACACATATACATTACATCTAAGTCAATAAACAAGGGCACAAAGAAAACGAATAGAAACTAAAAGACACTAATAGTGAATTCTATTCCAATTCTGGGAGAAAAAAAAATTCGCTGGCTCGCTATCGCTCGCCATTTGTTGTATTTACATATCAGAACTGACAATCAATCATCAACTACTATGGTATGAAAATCAAAAATTTTAAGCTTTTTCCTCGCCATTGCTCTCCAGTTACCTGTTTTATCAATAATTAGAAACAGAATTGACATAGACTTTATGTTCTTGCGTTTGCTTTTTTTTTTTTTTTGCTCTTCAAAAAATTCGGACTTTAGGAACCCCCCCCCCCCCTTGAAAAAAATTCCTGGATCCGCCCATGCACAATGCAATTTCGATGTTTGACCAAGGTTCGAAGCGTGTTTGTCCGAGGTAAAAGTATTATCATTTAATTTCCATTGTCATTTTCAAGAAACGACGATTCTGATTGGCTGAGATATTTTGTTGATACATCGATCAACACAATTTTTCATGGGTGTTCCCTCAAAGACGAATGAACTCGTTGCTGAAAATACAATTTGTTGATGTTTGCTTCATTTCAAGGGTACCATTTCTTTTCTACTTACTAAAAAAATAACTGTGCATTTAGAATTTGTTCAAACAGGTCATTATTCCAAAAATATAGAGAGACGATCGTTCGCTGTTTAAATAATGGCGGCTGTCATAACTTGTTTTGGCAGACGTATTTCGGCGAAACCTTCCGACTTACGAGATATAGTGCGGTGATTGATTGTTTTTAGATCCAAGAAAACAGTCTGTTTTCCATAAGTAGATGAAAATAAAATGATAAGAAATAAATCTTATATTTTTTCTGTTGATGCAGGTATCACCCGAAAAATTGGACAGAAAACTTTTGCATCAACGCGCTACGCCCATTGGTGCAGTTTTCTGTCCAATTTTTCGGATGATACCTGCATCAACAGAAAAAATATAAGATTACGAAATTTTGCATTTTTTTCCCGCAATCGGAAGGGTCAGTTACCTAATAGACCATTTTTCGATCTTGATCAAAACTCAAAATGTCCGAGGCAACATCTTTTGCCGTTGTTTTTCATTATGACGTCACTGTTAAAAGACGCAATTCTATTCTGACGATTCAATGAAAAAGTGCGCTAAAGTTGCCTGCCTCGGACATTTTTTGTAATTTTTTCAGCCATTATGGATTTTGGCAAGTGGTCTATTGACTAACATGATTCAACGGTCAGTGGGGTACAAAACAGAACAACCAAAAAGATTGTGTGCAATATTCCCACCGTGTCATCAGACTAAAAAAAATATTCTCTCTTAAAATATTACGAACATTGTGCTAGATTTACGCGTCTTGCATCACAACGTCATAGGTTCATACTGTTCTCAATATAACTGTAATGAAGCGCCTAGCGGAATGAGATGCGCCTTGGAGACCAAGATGAGATTTACGTTAAGTAATCCTACAGAAATATATTTGTGCCTTAAATTATAATAATCATAAAGAGAGTACCATGTAACATGTACGAATGTTGAAGAAAGTGAAAGATCTTACTGAGTAATTGTTCTTGTATCTCCCATTTTTCATGAACAAATTAATACAAAAACCTCATAAAATTTGATTTGACAACAAATTTATTAAAATTCCAAGAAAACTGTCAAAGAGAAAAGAGGCCAGAGTAAAAGAAATATGAAATATTTATGGTGGACTTCTCTTCTAGTATGATTTGATTTCCTCTTCTTGATATACAAACTGAATTATTTCAGGTGAAATTTTACCAAACTATTTGGAAGTATGCACTATTTAAGAATAGTTTATGGGCTAATAGAGAAATGCAATAAAATGCAGATGCAGAAAAGAGAAAGAAAGTGGAACCTTAATTATCAGTGTAATCAGCCTTGTTTCGAACAGAGTTAACTGCCAAAGGGTAAGAAAGCTAATAATATGTGAAAGTACTGAGTCACGGGCTCATCGCCCATCTTACCCCAATTACGACAATCAATTGTAATTGAACGACTGCCGCAAACCGACATAGGCGGTAATCTTCCTCGACTGTAACGTCCCGAAGCGTTCCGAAGCGACGGCGGCAAGACAAATAGCGAGACGGAGTCACAAAGAGTCAACAAAAAGGAGAAATCTGATTCCGATATGCCTTTGACATAATGGTGAAATAATTCAAAATAACTAAGAAATCTTGAGTCTTGTCATATTCACGTCACGAATGATCTCATTCACCGTTATAGGTTTGGGATATACTGTTCGCGCTTGTTTTCAAATAGAGCATGCGCCACGTGTTCCGCGCGCGAAATGAAATGGGGACGACGTTCACGTCGGAGTGATTGTAAAATTAGCATGGACTAAGTGTAGAGGAGTGTTATTTGAAGCGAAATAGAGTAAAGGGTAGTTTAACAAGCATATAACAATTGTCTTTTTCTTTAATAAAAAGGGGCGTATGGAACGAAATAAAGGAAGTCGATAAAAAGAAAGACAAAAGACGGTACAGCGGCCATCGCGTGTTATAAGGAAAGAGGCGCGTGGCTAGATGAGTGAAGAAAATGACCTATGATGGGAGACGTTGTAATTAAAGATTGAATTTCTAAAGAAAATGTAGTTTTTTCACACATCTGCAAAAGTTATTTTAAGTATTTGTGTGAGTTTTCCATATTCATAATAAAAATGCAATAAATCAGAGTTAATGGAAACGTCCGGGGTATATCCCCGAAATAGTCGTTACTTTAGAAGTGGTAATTTGCTCGAACTATGATCTCAAGGTATTCATTCAAGCAAGAAAATGTGTATGAAACATGAAAGAAAAACAACGGTAATAATACATGATACCCATGGTTGTGAAAAGTATAATAGCTCAAAAGTGCTAGAAAACAAGCTTGCAATCTTAACCCATTCAGTATTTCAAAAAGCAACTGTAACGAAACTTTAAAAATATTATGCCTAGAAATAAATATTTCGATAGATTTTAAGAAATTTGAAATTGTAATATAGGAAAGTTTAATGAAATAAAAGAACGAAAGAAGCAAAAGTACATGTATCAAAGATATTCCGTGATATAAATGCAGCAACATTAGATATTTCTTATTATTTCGTCTATTTTCATAGTTCTACTGTCTGTTATTCTATTCGAAAATCAGGTCTCATTTTTTTACAATCTACAATTTTAGGAATACAAAGGATCATAGATGTCGCCACCTGCATGATCTTTATATTTCTAAGATTCTAGATGTCGCCACATGATATTTGAAAACGTCTTCGTTTTAGGGGAAATATAGATGTCGCTACCTTGTCTTTGTGTTTCAGATATTTGAATTTCGTTGAATTATAATGATACATATTTCGCACCTTTTTTGGATTTTGGAGATTAAAAAAATTTCTTTGGCCACTTGATCTTCGTTTTTGTTTTTTGTTTTTTTGTCCCCCGCTTTCGCGAAAGCGCGGGAACATTAAAACCGGTTCGTCCGTCTGTCCGTCTGTCCGTCCGTCTGTCCGTCAGTCAAAAAAATTTTAACCTTGTGCATAACTTTTGAATGGTATTAAAGTGATAGGGCTTTGATATTTCACATGTGTATTCCTTGTGACAAGACCTTTCCATGGATACCAAAATTTTTGACCTTGTGACCTTGACCTTGGACTTTGACCTACTTATTAAAAACTTTAACCGTTGACCATAACTTTTGAATGGAAAGTGATAGGGCTTTAATATTTCACATGTGTATTCCTTGTGACAAGACCTTTCCATGGATACCAAAATTTTTGACCTTGTGACCTTGACCTTGGACTTTGACCTACTTATTAAAAACTTTAACCTTGACCATAACTTTTGAATGGAAAGTGATAGGGCTTTGATATTTCACATGTGTATTCCTTGTGACAAGACCTTTGCATGGATACCAAAATTTTTGACCTTGTGACATTGACCTTGGACTTTGACCTACTTATTAAAAACTTTAACCTTGACCATAACTTTTGAATGGAAAGTGATAGGGCTTTGATATTTCACATGTGTATTCCTTGTGACAAGACCTTTCCATGGATACCAAAATTTTTGACCTTGTGACCTTGATCTTTGAGTTCGACCTACTTATTAAAAACTTTAACCTTGACCATAACTTTTGAATGGAAAGTGATAGGGCTTTGATATTTCACATGTGTATTCCTTGTGACAAAACCTTTGAATGGATACCAAAATTTTTTACCTTGACCTTTGAGTTCGACCTACTTTTCAAAAAACTATAACCTTGTTCATAACTTTTTAATGGAAAATGATAGGGCTTTCACATTTCACATGTGTATTCCTTGTGATGAGACCTTTCTGTTGGTAATAACATTCTGACCTTGTGACCTTGTCCATGGAGGTTGACCCACATTTAAAAACTTCAACCTCGACCATAAGTTTTTGATGGTAATTTAAATCATAGGTCTTATATATTTCACATGTGCATACATTTTCATAAGCCCTGTCCCTTGGAAACAAAACACAAGTTTGGACCTTTTGACCTTTTCTTGGAGTTAATCTTTCATATTTAGAATGTTGATAATATATGAGATATATTATTAAAACTTAAGAATGGGGGATGTCTGTAAGCATTTCTTTAAAGACAAACACCCAAAAGCGGGGGACCACAATTCCTTGAATTTGTTTTTTTTTAAGATCTTATAAGTCACCCTTCCACAGAATGTATAATTGTTTTCTAAAATGATATGCAGTCGCCATCAAATCTTTCATATCGGATTTATCAAATATCATGCATGTTTAGGCACTTATTTTGCATACATGGTCGTTGAGGAAGACGGTCCAAGAGATGGTTTCTGTCAGTACCCAAAATCCCGAATGCAAGAACCTATCGATAATGCAGATGATTTGTCATCAGGGAATGACAAAGAAAGTTATCGTTTTATGATCTGTAGCCCTGTGTAGCGAAGGTAAAAAGAAAACAGCATATTTATTTACACAATTCCAGACCATCTGAAGCAGAGTTCTCACGCTAGTCGGCTGTCCATCATCCATTAACGTCTGCTAGATATGGGTCACGTGATGTGGGTACTTCCGGTTCAGTGTATCAAATTTCTGCAATTTTTGTAATGATAGAGTAGTAAATTGCGATTGCTTCGATTATTTTGTCGGATGGAATTAAATATTGTGACACCGAATTAGCTACATGTAAATAACTGCAGTTATTGAACAGTAAAACAAAAGTCAATGAGGGCGAGAAAGGTTTCGTCGATGTCCGGGTTTTCTGACCGTAGTAGAATAAGGGCGGATCAATAAGACAGAAAAGTTTATTTTCAAAGTCCTTTTGGTGATATAAAGAGGAAAGGAAATGGGATCAAGATTGTATTAATTTTCTTTCCTTCATTCGTTATTCTGACTGAAAGACGAGGACGAGTAGGGGTTTGATAAAACAGAGTTTGACCAAATATCATATCTTGCACATGTTTCATAGGGCTGTGTGATCACGATGATGTCCATCTGTCCGTCTTGCTTTCCGATGGTATTTTTCTGTTCTTTTGATATCATATTTTTCTGGAAAGGATATAGGCGAAATCCTTATCTTGAGCCTTAGACGTTCCTTTTCTCCTGGTTCCCTTAGAGGAACTTTTTATTTACATAAATGTAAAACGCTCATAACATAGGAATATTGCTTGGCATGCTTTATAGCATAACTTTTCCCCTTTAATTCATTCCATTTTTAAGCTCATATGAACCATAAGCTCAACATGTTATGATGTATCACACATTATTGTCCGTCTTAAATTTTTCACTTTTCCAGAATATGCATGGAAGGGATTTTTATAAAAGGTGGTAGGAGTGAAGTACTTTGCCTTTGTTGGCACCACAATAAGACTGATTCAAAGTAAAAATGAGACAAATACAACAACAACGCGTTTTTAATCCACTTAGTTTAAACATACTTCATTTCCATTTAATCTATGTTTTAAAACTAAGTGAAGTTCAAAACGCGTTGTTGTTGTCATTATTTATTTGTTTCATTTTTACTTCGAATCAGTTTTATTGTGGTGCCAACAAATGCAAAGTACGTCAAAAAGGGTATCTTCCTTCGAGAAAAAAAAATTAAATAAATAAAACAACAATACATACATGTAGCTTCACATATTATGCTCATTTGGAACCTTTTGACGTCCTTTCGGACGTTGTCAGAAATGCTTATTTTTGTACTATTTATAAGTAAACTCATGAAAATTTGATTTTGTGCCCTCGTTTCCTGTATGTGCCATATTTAAGTTATTCAAAGTTTGATACTGCTTGTTTCTCTAAAGTTTTTTGGTTTTTCAATAGCTATGAAGTTTTTTTTTCTAATGCTTTAAGAAAATCGAAGAATTATTTCAGGAAATATAGACTGAATACCAAAGGGAAGAAAGTAATTTTCCCTTATATTATCTAAACAGTAATTTTCTGGACATAAAAAGAAATCAATGAGCATTTGAATTTTTATTGATAGTATTTATTAGAAATGGCAAACGTCAATGAATTAAAAGTAATCGTAAAGTAATTCTCTGTAACATATAAAGATTTAATGTCCTTTTGATGACACATATTATTTGAAAAAAAAAGATAGATCGTCCGAATCGTTTTACGGGGTGCGACATCCCTCCCCAAACATTGTTGACGCGAGTCAAATTATCTGCACCTTCACTTAATTTTGAATAAGGGTACCCCATTAAATCAATTTCATTTTCCAAGTTTAATTTTTAAATCATACCCTTAGCAATTATGTCGTAATGGGGCGTTGGCCAAAGTCATTATTTTGACACATCTTTTAATATCAGAAATACCTAAGTTAAAATGGTGTCGCTTTTATTAAACACCTTGATCCCGTCACTATTAAAATATACCTTTCCCGGCATGCTGTGCGCAACAATGGCGCGCTTCCCCGCGATCGGTATCGGGTAGATCGTACTCGAGCTCACTGCCTATTACCTGAGGCACCTTAAGTTATGAACAAATGACACGCGCCGGGCATGCGCCGCGCCATAGCACATTGTCATGGCGATTCCGTAAATTTCAATTTTTTATACTCTATATTGTATGTAAAGCGAATATGTACACGCGCGCAGTGCATTTCACTGAGAAATTTTAATTCCCATCGAGTAAGGCGAAATTGACAATTTTTAATTACCTTTCAAATTCATCATTCCTACGATTATTTTGTATGGCGCTATTTGTCACGGTTATGATTATTCGTTTTGTCACTTTAAATCTGCATGATTTGGGCATGCTCCGAATTTTATCTGATTATTCTGCCTTTTAGAGTATAGGGGATATTGCTTTTGGTCAATGAATTGTACGACGGGAGAAAATTTATTGGATTTCAACCGTGACGCGCACTTTTGACCTGGGGGTTTTAGCAAGTGGATCTGAATAATTTTATAAAGAAATTGAGATGCTTATTTTCACCTGTAAGTGACATGGGTAGGTCTATTGGTTACCTGACGGTTCGTCTTCAAAATCCTTTAATCAACGGGTCCGTTCATCTGTCATTTCATACAAAATACCAAACATACTAAACGGATATTTTTTTATCTTCATTTAATATAGTCTCCACTCTCCATTACCGATGTGGCTGAATTTTGATTCTCAATCTATCATGTGTAATATAGAATAGAAAAAAAGCAAAGAAAGTTTTCGACAATAAACATATGTACATTGAATTTCTGATGATTAAATTACGATTAAACGAATTAATGTATTCGATGAAAAATATCAAACATACATCGTAAGAAATGTTAAATACTTTATTATTATACAGAAGTCCGTCATTGCACTTTTGGTGGTTTATAAATTATGACGTCGTAATAGAAATGATCTTTCAAACCATTGTTTGACGGACCATTGATTATGACGTCATAGTGTAAAAGTCTACAAGCAGGTGCGAAATCGGACATTAATTTTGCGATCCCTCGATTCTTTCTTCATTGCTGATTTGATCTTCTTCTCCTTCTAACCTTCTCTGGCCACCTTCAACAAAACTGAGATCTAGAATCTAGGACCGACGTTCATCATCCTTTTTTGTGAGGGTCCATCATGTAGTATCTTCATAGAAGTCAATCAGCATGCGATTCTTTCAGTGGAATTCTGTAAACGTGGTTATTTTCGCTGGGGAGGGGGGGGGTCGCGATTTTAAAAATCTAGACTATTACGCTCTGGGTAAACTTAAGTATATGAAAATCTCTGCCTTTGTAAGAATGCAGCAGTTGTGGAAATTTTCGAGACGCCCGTCGATCAGCAAAATACGCGAAAAATACCCCTACGCGAAAATTTCTACTTTTCTAAGCATCGCAACGTGGCACTATCGTCATTTCATCATTGCTTTTTCATCATCAAACTTCCGCCATCGCCCTGTCGCACTATCGTGAATATTGAAGCCATACATGTATATGGGTATCGCACCTATTTCTTACAGAAGAAAATGGTCGCCAAGAAAATACGTGTACTTTTCCGCGAGTAATTGAAACAAACGGAAAAATTACATGCATGCATACGAATCTACGATATTTTAAAAGTGGGCATATATATAAATTTTATATAAATTTATGCAATTTCGTTTATTTTTGGTGATTTTTATGGTTAATCTGGGAAATAGTATGGAACAAAAATAACTCCGATACCTGTAAAGATATCAAACATGTGTATATACATTGTACATATTGAATTTAGTGAAAGTGAAATTAACTTGAGTGAAAGGTAAACAACACGACATCGCTATCATCCGAATCGACTCTCGTGTCAACTAGCCTATTGTAATGTTGACTCGTGTCAAAACGGAAAAATCGAACCGTTCTTGATCCTTATTTATACATTTGCTTTGTGTCCAACTAGATTCTGTTTCAAAGACTCATATCATCAAAATGTTTTCTCACAATGGGAAGCGCGTAGATGATAGTGACAACCCTCCTTCTAAAGTCCCTATCGCGTGCTGGGCTATTGTATGATGCCCATCAATGTAGTAGAAAAGGTATTTTGTCACTTATGTTGAGCTAATAATTTCACTTCATGCAATCGGTGTTTTATTCATAGTAAAAAATATCAAAGAGGGGGAGGGTCAAGATAACAAAGGGGAAATACTCTGGAAAAGATTTTAAAGGTAATATAGGCGATTGCTCATCGGATTTTGAAAATGTGAATAGAAAGTAAATTTAAATTTCGATCAACCGCCGCTCTCTTAATGTAGTAATATTGATAAATGTTACGGTATCAAAATATGGATGCTATGTGAAGTTTTGATTTAAATTTTATGAATTTGAACAATTCATTTTATTGTTAAGAATGGACTTATGAAAAGAAAATATATAATTTCAAAAATTCTGACACAATTTATTGACTATTAAAATCGCAAAATTTATAAAAGAATACATAATTTGACAAATATGTAAAAGTAGATAAAACTGCAAGACTTAAGAACAGACTTACAGATGATTTTCTGAATTTTTTTTTCCGATGAAATATGCATAATATAATTTATGAAATTTTAAACAGGTATAAAGTTTGGAAAAATTGGCAGAAAAATCGATTGTTCTGATCGTCTTGCATCTACAAAGTAAAAGAAAAACAATGATTTTGTTTCCTTCCTATCAATTTCATGGGGGAAATCCACTTAAAGATTTTATACAATATGCTACATCATTAGGGAGAAAACATTCATTGATCTTAACATAAAGTGAAGAGGATAGAAAAGCCGTATGATGTTTTGACGATAACACTGTCAAGAGTGCCCATTTTAGACAGTGACCATACTTTTCAATTGTCGACAGGTGGCGCTTACACGATTTTGTTGAGTGTCGTACTTGGTGACTTGGCGATCCCGGCATTTGAGAATGGAACTACATGTTGCCGTCTGAGTAGTGGATTGTTTCCCTCTTTCAGTGGCGGATCCAGCGCCCCCTTTGCCGGAGGGTCAAGGGGCGAATTTTGCCAATTTGTACTGAAAATGGGCCAAAATATACCTGTTTTTTGGAAAATTTTGGGTCAGTGCCGTGGGAGGGGGGGAGACGCTCCCTCCGCATCCCCCCCGAATCCACCACTGTCTTTTTTCGATGTAGCTGAATATGAGTACCTGTATCACGCTCATGTATTTTTATTTTTCGCTTGATTATAGGAAGGAGTTCAATGCGTTCATATAAAATCAAATATAGGTGTATGTTCATGAATATATTTAATTTATTTTCAAAATGTAAATGTAAATATATTTGATAGATAGGAGATTATCCCCAACATGACGACATGGTAGTGATCACAGCGGAACACACAAATACGACACGAGATGAGGGAAAATGGAAGTGGGGTTACGTAGTTTTTTTTTTCAATTTACCGAATAGGGTACTAGTACTGTCTTTCTGTATCTGATACCTTGTTTCACTCTGATACTCCATCGATTTAGGAAAGTCGACTCTTTTTCATCCAATGAAAATCGTGATTTCAACCTTACATAATAAGACACTTTGCTTTCTTATTTTGTTATAAATGAACTGAATAAAATTCGTTCACAATATACATACATCTATTTCACCTATTCTGCTTTGTCTGTTTTATTTTCAAAATTTTTTCATCGATATTTGTACATGTTTTTCTCACAGTTTTTGCTATATTTTCCCATACCTTTTATGCACGTGCAGACTTCAGTCTCATAATGCACGTGTTTGGGAGCACTTTCAACTGTTCAACGCGACACGCGATATAGTGTTTAAAGCATCGAAATGCGATCAAAATTTTCTTATGTGAAAGTGAGAAACCTGTTCAACTTCCCACGATTTTTCTTATTTTTTTTTCTTCAATACAACACACATCTGATTGCTAATAGCATATCATATCTATTTTGTTGAGAAAAGAAATATTAAAAGTTCCAAATCAATTATTGGAATACCCGGCACTCGCACTGAGCGGCGCTCGTAGCGAGCATGAATAGGTTTCAAAGGTGATCCCCCCTTTACCGATTTTTACGACACGTTGATTTTCCGATATATATATTGACGAAATTAGTCAAAACCAAATAAGCAGCCTCTGCACCACGTGCTAAACTGGGAAAACATAATTTTCATTTTTACCTGTATTTGACGGAAACAAGAGGGCTGCACTGCATGTGGAGGGGTAGGGAATCGAACCGTGAGTGCGGTACGCGCTTCAAACCGAATCTAATTTCACAAAGACGTGGGAAAACAACATTTCGTTATTTCCCAAGTTTTTTCCTCTTAATTATGAAAATAATTATGCATTCGACTTTTTTTAAATCATTAAACTGAACAACAAATAAAGCAAATGTAAAAAGAAACATAGCAACGATTTTTTCCTAAGAAAGCAGCTAAAGCCAAAAACAAAAACAGAAACAATCACTATATACCCCCACCATTATATGGCGGGGGTATAAAAACAAAAACAAAAACAAAATCAAAAAGAAAACAAAAAGAATAAACAAAACATAAAAATTTGCGAAAAAAAAAAAAAAAAAAAAAAAAACCGCGGAAAAAATAAAGAAATAAAAATGAAATAATAATAAAAAAAAAAAAAAAATGAAACATAGAATACAAAAACAAATACAGGAACAAGACAAAACCAAACAAACAAAATAGTTTATTTATTTATTTATTTATTTATTTATTTATTTATTTATTTATTTATTCATTTATTTATTTATTTATTTATTTATTTATTTATTTATTTATTTATTTATTTATTTATTTATTTATTTATTTATCCGTCTATTCATTGAACATCCCTTTCGAATATGCAACGGAGTATTGAAAAAATCAATAAATTATTCCAGTACCTCGTTATGCCAAAAGTGCTTGAAAAAAAACCATTAAAGAATAGATGAATAGAGAGGAACTTAAAAAAAGATAGATAGATGGATAAATAAATAAATAAGAAGAAAAAATAAATTATGCGACTCATTTAGAATAAAATGAATAATTCTTTTTTTAGTCGAAACAATTTAGTATCAAGACTTTGACCTTACATAACTGATAGAATTTCGTTTCATACACAATTTAGTTAAACATCGCAAGTACCTGAAATCTAAATCAGAGAATATATTGTCTTCACTTCTTTATAGCCTCCTTCCCTTCTTTCTGTGGGCAAAATTAAATTTATGCCGTAAAAAACATATCTTTCTCATAAAATGTAAAAATGTAAAATTAAATAAATTCAACCATAGAATACAAAATCAGAATTGTCTAAAAGTTTCTTAACAACCGTAAATCATACAACGCATCGACGAAGAAATGCACTCTGAAATGTTGATCTCGACTTTTATGTGTTTTCTCAAAAAAGAGATCATTGATATTTTGTGATTTTATGGCATTTATAGGAAATTTTTACCCTAAAATCTCTGTAAAAAAGGCAATTAGCAAGATTATAACGGAATACAGGTGTACGGGTAATGTTGATTTCATCCAGGTGAAATGAACACGGTGTATTGGGATGTAATACACCAAGAATCAAGAAAAACTATAAATACAGACTTAAGGTATTATTTTATAGGAAAATGGAGGAAAGACGAGGAAATTATACATAATTCATTCATTAGAGAGAGTAATTTACATTGATCTCCAAGTAAGGAAATTCCATATTCCTCTATGTTTATCCGGGCTTCCGCTTTATTTAAGGTTTTTATCGAATCTTCGTGGAAACGTATTTTGTTTTGTTTCCGATTTGCGCTAATGCACTTGATTATGAGATTTCAGTATATTAACTTTTATGTGATATTTCGGGCACAGGAGATCATTGTATTTTGTCGTTTGACATTTAGAGCCCGAACAATTACGATTAAAAATAAATAAATGGAAGCTAATGTAATGAAATGTTCGAGGGTTTCAACCCTATAGCTAAGATTGAATTGAGAGAAAGGATTTACAATATGATTTATGATGAAATAAATCAATTTGTGGCACAGAGCGATGTTTACTGAAGTAGAAACTGAGGTCTTTTGAATTGATATAGAATCGTATTGTATCCCAAGTGCTTTGAAACGTGTTTTTGAATTTAAGACTATACATGTATTTGAATTCTAAGATTTTGTAATGCAAGCTTTTGATACAAGCTTCTGATACAATTATCAGATATAACAAAATGAAAATCGATCTATACAATGGAATCAAAGTTGTCAAGGGGCAAAACGAATTGTTTCGTATAAAAGCATGTAAGCTGAAACCAGTGGAAATTGAGAGAGAGAGAGAGAGAGAGAGATTCCCTAAGCCCTAGTATTCAAATTTTATATTATGATACAAATATCCATCAGGATTAGTTCACAATATTTGAAACGATTCTGAAACACAACAAATTCTCAAATGCGGATTCAGAGAAATCGTTTCCAGGGAGTCTAGTCCGGTTAGAGGGCCCAGACTTACCAATAATAAAAGGACCTGTAACGATAAGGCGTAAAATCTGCCCAAAAATAATGAAATTTTAAAGTACTTCATTTCTTTAATCAAGTTAGTGAAATACTTTAAAAGATAAAACCCCTTCAAAATCTGAAGAATTTTTTTCATAAAATTGCTCTAATAGAGAGATATTTGAGTTTAAATGTGCTTATTTTGTATAGAAATCAATGAAAATCGGAAAAGTTTCCATGAAATATCGTTCCCCCCCTTTGGAACACAACACCACTTCTACCCAAGAAGTATTTTCATAATACAAAATTTCTGTAAAAGCAGAGTTGTGTTCCAAAGGGGGGAACAATAGTCAATTTACGAAAATGCGATTGGGCGGGTAGGGGTGAAGGAAAGATTTGAAATTAACAGAGAATTAGTAATTGGCATTTGATTCGATTTCGGCAAATAATTAACTTCTTTATTAATAGTTTCTAATTAATCAATTTTCAACAAAAAATATCCGTTGTTGTTTACTTTTTCATTAACAAACTCCTTTTTTTAAATTTGGGCATTGATAACTCAACAACCCCTCGCAATAAAAGTTAACAATTAGCATTGACGACTGAAGTACCAGTCAGTCTCTGAAAAAATGCTCAAAACTTCTTCGGTAACACTCACAAAGTATTTAGAAAATGTAATTATGGTAAATGTAAAAGAAATATGATTTTTATGGTGAAAAAAAAGTTAATTCAAACTATTTTTATAAGATCGGCATTATTAATTGTACAATATAAGTGAGAGTGAGTGTTCGATTATATACCTCTGGCCACGTGTTTACGGTCTGATAAATCCGGAATACAGTATTTGGAGAAAATCATGTTTTAGCACGATATTTCTTATTGAATCTTCTCATTGTAGATCATTTTGACATTTTGATCAACAAAAGCGACTGATTTTTAGAAAATTTTCGACATTTCACTTGCATCATTTATATCATAAAAAATATCCCCAGCCTCACTTCTACGTAAAAATATAGGTTGTTTCTCGAAATTATGTCAATAAAACTACTATATTTGATTAAAGATACTTGAATAGAAATAATTTCACGTACAGGACACATTTTAAATAATACCGATTGAGCTGGTATCGTTGGTAAAAATTGGGCAGATTACGGCTCTTAACGTTACAGGTCCTTTAATGTACATGTTAGGCAAAATGGAGAAAATAATCCTTTTCCTAAAAATGTAGGAGGACACCTGACCCTACAGACTTATATAAAAAGCCTGAAATGTACATTAACTTTGACCACCTGCCCAAAGAATGTAAATAACACTAATAGAAAAACAGCATCAGTTCGTTTCGAATTCCAGCCTCCCATCTACATCTATGGACGCTTTTAGCCTACCCATTAACAATTATATAATATTCAATTTTTGATGTCCATTTCGCTGAGACTCGTATCGATTTCTTAATGAAGCATTATGTATTCCATTACCTGTATAATGTAATTACAACATTTCCACTATAACAGGTGAAAGGGTGAACACATCTATTATCTATTTTGCACGTAGATGGAAAATATATCGATCTTTTATAATACCATAGGGCGCCTAGGGTGATAATCGACTGATAAATACGGAAAAAGTGTATTTCCTATGTGATTCCGTTTCGGAATCGGTTCTGGAAGCCCTTCATTGCACAGTTCCGTTGATTTCCGTTGATTTTAACACGCTGATTTCCGTGATGTATGTTTTTGTATCTACTTAAAGTGAATTTGATTATTTTGCTTTCATTCATAGAATTGTACAGATTAAGTAATTTGACGAATTAATTAGAAATAACAAAACTTTTTGGAAATAAAGATTAGACTCATTGATCAAAAACTTATTCGTTGAAATTGAAACAAGTGATCTGAAAATAGTAGCATTCAGGCGCGATTCCAGAATCTAAAAGCGAAACATCGTCATTCTAAGACAGAAGAAAAAAAAACCCATTAAGGCAATGATAAACGCAACTTTAAAAAGATACGTAACGCTGACACAAAAACAACCATTCGTAACAGCCTTGGCATTTTCCTTTGAAGTAAAGACTCGGACGTCCATGGCCGCCATTCCTAGATTTTCCCGTTGATCTATTTACGATGAAAGACGAATTAAAACACCATGTGGAACAGAAAAGTCAGTTACTCTCGGAATTTGAAATGTTGAATAAGTACATTGATTTGGTGAATGTCGGCGGCGTCCGAACCGTTTTCCGACGACGTCATTCAAAAACAAGATAGGTCACCCCGAGATGAATACAATGTTACGCCGACACAAAAACAACGTCACTCTGGAGGGAAACAATATAAACACAGATTTCAACAGATTTTTTAAAACACATTTTTAACAGGGGCGAAACAATATAAACACAAGATTAATATAGTTATATTTTTTAATCGAACTTTTCGTATCTTCATCCTATATTTGGGCTCTCAACTACGTACGATTCTTCCATTTCTATTTGCATTTGATAAGATTTTTTTGTTTTAATTTGTAATATCTGTCTACAAAATTCTTCAAACTTTTGCTTTTCTGACAGCATGATGTCATATAAATTCAAAGACATGACGGCGTCTTGAAAGAACATGCTCATGAAAGAAGTGCTTTTAAACACACGCCCCCCCCCCCCAAAAAAAAAGAAAAAAGAAAATTAAAAGGGCTATGAATGGTTGTAAAAAGTTACCATTGATTTATCTTGGACTATGTACATGTATTGATAACATCTTTGATTTATCAACGGAATAAAAACCATTAATATCTAGATAAAAATATGCTGAGAAAGCACAAACGAATAAGTACATCACCCAAATTAGTACGGTGGACCTTAGATAGTCATAGACTATACATACTAGAAAAAAACATATACAAAGCACAATTAAAGACATGAATATAAGAAGGTAAACTATTGGATAAAAATATGCAAATATAGCAACCCCCCCCCCCCAAAAAAAACCCCAAAAAACAAAACAAAACAAAATAAAAACAAAAACAAGAACAAAAAATGACTGACTTAATAATGTTTAATTATATTATCACATTCTACGGGAGAGAAATAGTTTAATCATCTCTCATGAACGTGTTACTGATAGCATTTATTTTATAATCAAAACACAATATTCTAACATCGTATACAGTTTCAATTGGATATCAGTTTACATCATGGGTTACACCGGGTGGTTCGTAAAGTATCCTCTCTACCTTTAATAATGAACCAAGAGGAGTATCGATCGTCTTCTCGGATACCCCGGGATTTAAAAGCCTTCCTCGTATGGGGTACAGGTTCCAATAACGTGTAAATGGAAGTTTTGTACCGGCGCAGGAAGGAATACAAAATCCGGACAGAAGCAATCGAATTTCATTTGATAAAGCTTATTATCCAACAGACCTTATGAAAATCTGATGTGTAAAGAACTCTGTTTACCAACATCAATGAGCATTGGGGATCTGAACAAAAGACTCTAATCTCTTGCGGTAGTTTTGTGTATCTAGATGTTCAAAATTCTCATTTTCAATCAGGCTTTTTATAAACTTTCTTTTCTCCCTTTTCTCCGCGATTCCTCTTTTCATTCGACTATTGAAAAAGCTTATGAACTCGTAGAATTGCTACGTTTTATATTAAGATAGTTTGATTAACAGTTCTGATTGATTTGATGTGTTTATAAAATTCTTTCTATGCCATCAGTGTATTTCTACTTCATTTCAAGGTTGCCTTTTGGTTTCTTTATTTGGGTTTTTTTCGATGATGGCTACCATACTACGACACCATGTGTCTGTTTGCTTATATTTATTTGAACCATTTTGAATTTATGCGACTCCACATTAATTCATTTGAGTGGCACCACCTTATAATACAGTTCGTTTTTACACTGGGACTCCTTGTGCAGATTATTCATATATATAGGGTTATCATTCGTGTTTCAATGGTGTTATGTTATTGTTTTCACCCCTTTTTATTGTCATATGTGTGTGTGTGTGTGTGTGTGTTCCACTGTGATCACTACAACATCGTCATGTTGGGGATCTCCTAATCTTTCTTTTTGTATCGCTTTTTATCCATTCAGTTCATCAATGATGTAAGAGAGTGTATAATCAATTTGCTTGAGACATCAATAAGAAAACTGCTTAGTCACAGGCTTATATTGTGACTGGGTTGAACGTAAACTATGCAATAAGTTTGGAAAAGGCGGGAGGGCGACTATAGAAAAGAACAGGAATAGCAACCCCCCCCCCCGAAAAAAAAAAAACATCCCAAAAAGGAGAACAAAATGTACCGTGCACAACATAGAAATATAAGAGAATAAAATCAAACGCAAAAAAAAAAAAAAAAAAAAAAAATGAAAATTAAAAATTAGGTGAAACAATTTTTCGATTGCAAATGGACCATCGAATCTTGAAGGACCACTGTCTTCAAATACGTAAGTTTAAAATGAATCTATAATATAACCAAGACCAAGAGAGCCATTTATCAAGTGTTTTCCTTATATGTCCTTAACTAGCCTAAGCATGGCCAAACATTTAGGCTTTAGAACCCCACGACTCCGTCCAATAAAAATGATGAATGATCAGCAATAAAGTTGCTAGTAGAGATTCTATCC
This sequence comes from Pinctada fucata, assembly GCA_028142955.1. Taxonomy (NCBI): domain Eukaryota; kingdom Metazoa; phylum Mollusca; class Bivalvia; order Pterioida; family Pteriidae; genus Pinctada; species Pinctada fucata. Next base: position 19,651,079 of record AP027113.1, on the reverse strand, counting down.
TTACAAGCCATTAGAATTCAGTGGGCGAAGAGACTTTGACAACTTGCGATGGATGAAGTCTTTCTAAATTGCTCGATGGAGTGAAAAGATACTTTATTCTCCATTTGATGACAAAGCCCCCTTGTTGCCAATATTTCAGCGATGAAAAGTGTGAATAATGATCTCAGACTATTAATTCAAGCCCTAAGTTGCTTTATTTGCGTTTTGTTACTCTTATGAATTCGTTTTGTTAGATTAGCGGTGATTCTGCAATATCAAATGGCATTAAAACACTATTAGTTTTCGAAATAAACCGTGGAAATGTGCTCATAAATCAACGATCTATGTATTCATTTTGCATATTCATGTAAAGGCATAAGTGCTGTATTCACTTGATTTCTTACTTTACAAAGAAAATGATAGTTAAACGTGAATCATGGAGCTTGCAGGCATTCGTTCCAATTGATAATGTTCTAATGTGTGTGTGTGGTGGTGGTGGTGGTGGGGGGGGGGGGGGGGCAAGCAAAATCTATAAATTATATCCATTGAAAACTTTTAAAATTATTGAGTCAAATTTTGATAAAAAAGATGTTTCAGAAAAGATCAAGAAAATTAAGTGTTTAAAATATAAGATTTTCTAAGATCGGTGACGCACAAAACGTATACTTGTAGTATAATGAATGACTGTGACAATGGGTCTTTATTATGCACATCGTTTGACTAAGCTATGACGGCAATTCAAGTTGCTCATCGATAGAGTGAGATGACGGGACTGCCTGCCACATACCATACGTCATGCAAATATGTATTCTTGTCATTCCTTTTATATGGTTGTCTTTATACTGCACTAAGAAGGAATGACAAGAACGCAAATGTGTATGATGTATTTGACGTATTCAGATCAGTGGTCTGAATGTACAAACTTCCTGCAATGTAAGCCTACGTTCTCATTTCTTTTACGCGTTGTCCTTCGTGTTATTCCTTTTTGTTTGTTGTATTAGAGTTAAAGAAGATCCTGACGATAATCTCAACAGCACTCACAATAGAGCACCAAATTGAGCATCGACGGACCCCTAGCAAGCTAGAGGTGGGACCAGGTGCCCGGGAGATCATGTTCATGGTCTCCGTCTTTTTTATGACACGGCAGTTTTGTGTGTTGTCCCCTTTCCCTTGTCTCATATGTGTTTGTTCCGCTGTGACCACTTCAATGTCGTCTTGTTGGAGATGTTCTCCGATTCCTTCAGATAATACGGGATAGGCTTTGGCAACGAGTCTTCTTATTCTCTATGTCAAGGAAGTTTGAAATTGCACACTGAATGACTGTGATAACGGGACTTCACGTTCACAATTTTATATTCAACCAACGTTTGTTTTCTTGTCATCTTTTCTTGTCATATCTGTAAAAAGATACGTATACAATGATTTCATGTCGAAAAAAGAAAAGAAAAGGGGATATCCGATGCATACATCATTTCCTTACGGCTGAATAGTTTCAAAATCTGAATTTGTATATTTACGCTTCATCTCAGAAAAAAATATTGTAGGGATCAGTGTAATTACACGCAAAATCAAGAACAGTTAATGTTCGACCTTCCCACTATTACTGCAAAATTTCAATTTAGAACCATATTTTCTGCTTCAAATCTTAGTCAATTACCATCCTCGTCGATTTCTTACGGAATAAAAGGCCCAGAGGCCCCCTGCTTTGAAGACGTCAAGTATATTCGTGTTATTTCAAAATTATACCTTTCTTCTTGACAGCAACCGGAAGTCAGCCATGATCACTCTACAACGCCGGAAGTCGGAACAATAGCGTCTCCAAAGACTCAGTAGTTGACAAAGTAATGGGAAATGAAGAAAGATGCATTAAGTAAAGGACTCGATACCGGTTATTAGCGTTTTTGTTCCGATTTGCTATTGATTGTAGTTGCCATGACAGCAAGACTAAAAGCGATGTATATTTCTGATGTCAGAAAAAAATGAGAAGAAGAAGGAGAAGAAGAAAAAAAAAAAAAAGAAAAGAAAAGAAATAGAGAAAAGAAGCTGATCACCATAAAATTGTGTCTTTGCTGGAGCTGGGTCTTGAACGGGCACGATGCTTTACCAAATTGTATCAAGACTTAATCGCTCCGGAAAGGAATTCCGGCTTCCTTCCGTTCCTATCGGTGATTTTTCCTGGTATATTATGTGATTTATTTGACCAGTTTTACATTTATTGAAACGAACGAAATCTACATTCTGAAGAGAATGATAATCTCTTCCCACAGAATACTCTGGATATCCCTGGAATGCGGATGCAATGCAAATTTGCATGGAAATTTCACGAACAATTGCTGCTATTGCAGGCATATTTCTTCCAACTTTAAAAAGTAACATGAGAATTTATCAACCAAAGTGTGTAAATTTGATTAATTCAAATTTAAAACAATATCGTCGCCTCGGCATGTCATTTTGCTTCTATTTGAGTATTTTGAACATCTGATACATGCATTGAACTTATACAAATAGAAATAAAGAATCTTGTTCAAAGCAAGTATTCTTGAATTTTCCCCTTTATTAGAGTTATGTTACGTCGTTAAATTCTCAGCATCACTTAAAATACAGATTTTGCAGCATCTTTTCGGGTTCTTTACCCTCGTCAGTGATCCTGAATCCAAACAATGAAATATGGCAAAAGAGTGTGAGCATTGTCAAAAAATACCGAAAGAATTAGCAGGATAGGTGCTACATGACTTTTTTTTCAGAAATTACGAGATTTTTTTTTTTTTGTAAACAGACAAGTATGTTGACATTGTATCGTATCGTGTGTGCTTTCGATCATAGTTTTCTGTTGGTTTAGTTGTTTTTGCTTATGACGTCGTTGTATACTTTTGGTGAGCGTTGCTGCTTCGTTTCCTGCTTCGATCCAGAGGATTGTGTTTCTTATATATGACTGTATTTTTTTTCCAGTCACGTCTTCAAGGATCTTCTTATCATATGAGAATATTAAATTGAGCTATATCCTTTAGTAATCATAAATTCTCATCAACTTCTATTAAAAAAAATAAATAGAAATAAGAAAAAATATTCAGTTTGCATTGTATCTCTTTTCGCTTCTCATTGTCTAAGTTCCACGGCATTGGCTATGACAGATTGACAATGCAAACGCAGATGTTTTACATGACTGTACATTATTCTGCATTTGGAAAAAACACATCTGAAACGATGTTCAAATTCTAAGATGAGGAAACCGAAAGTTGTAGTAATATAGTTCAGTTTTAAACTTGATCCTTAGTTTATAAAGACTTTCCAACGATGTTCCATTTATGCCTGAAGGACATACCGCATTCTTTAAGAATATCTTTATCAAAATTATAGTCACAGAAAATTAATGCTAGATCTAGTACATATACATATAATTCAAATCAGCGCAGAACCACTAGAAAATTCAAAGGGCGACTCGCATAAGCCATCCTTGTTGACTAGGTGACTTTGGCATCCTAAAGTTACGACTAGGTGACTTTGGCGACTCGCTTAAGCCATCCTTGACGACTAGGTGACTTTGACAAGAGCAAATTATATGTTCTGGACGAAAAAAAAAATTCAGCATTGACCAGCTCAGAGAAAGGAGAAAAAAAAAATATATATATATATATTCAGTTTTCATTGAAAGTCTGAAAATTAAAAAAAAAATCCCAGCAATTTCAAAAATTTGCTTGTAATAATTTTAGTCGAAATCTCAAATCTTTAGAATTTCAAAACATCATGGAAATCCATATTGACAAATATTACGACGAATCGTGTTGTCACGCAAATAAATCCTTGACATTTGAAATGTTTTTGTAATATTGCTTGTACATTGATTCCAAACGAGATTGCTGTTATTTTTAATCTCTCTTTCTTAATGTAGGTGTTTAAGCAAGTCTATTTGTGAAGCAGGTTCCATAATTCCATAATAATCCCTATTACATGTAGTGCATCTTTGAAGAAATACACTATTGCATTGAAAATGATATAATGATAAAAAGGGGAGGATATTTTCAACGAAAACCCCATGCAACCAACACAAGACACATGCAACGCTATTGGTTCAGTTATGACCATCCAAGTTAAAGAAAGGCGATGCGGTACTTAAAATCACATGATCAGAATTCACCCACTTTCTATCGTAGAAAGTCAAGTAATGAGCAAAATATTGGAACATACTCTTCATGGCAGATTGGACGTACGTCGTAATAGAGCGTATACGGGTACTGTAAGCCACAATGAGGATTTACAAAATTATTCATATTAAAGAAACATAATTTATCACATGATACACCCGTTATGCAGTTTGATAAAGCCATTTCATAAATATATGATATGATAACACGTTACATATCGCTCTGCTTGAATGCGATTGGTCAAGTTTGGAACCTAATCACACGAACCTTGACAAATGTGACCTTTCAAATATCGGTCAACTGTTAAATTCAGACCCGGAGTCAATATCAATGATTAAAATTGTTGTTGTTGAATTCATTCTTGCATTAAAATACTATTCAAAATTGAAATACTTTTCTCTTACGCACAGAATATCTATACGATGGGGAAACTACTTCTCATGGCGTAGCAGACGACCTCTAGATCATGGCGTGATTCGCCTCTGTAGTTCTCGGAAACGTTGATTTCACGTTAGAAATACACATTTTTTGGCAATATCATGTGATAAAAAGAATCTCAAATGAATTTTCATTTCATACGATGTATTATGAAACTCGTTGTGCGTTTTATATCCCCTCGCCAAGGCTCGGGGATATAAAACTCACAACTCGTTTCATAATACATCGTATGAAATGAAAATTCATTTGAGATCCTATATTTATTCTCGAACTTCGATTCAGGCCATTTTCTGATAGGAACATGTACATGTATCTATATTTGCCATTTCTTATTTTCTTTTCTTTCCAAGTATCACATCAGAATTAGTGATGAATGGGTATGATTTATGTAACCATTTTTGTTTACATGAAGATCTGACAATACATTATGCCTTGTACAAGAAGCTTTTTTTTTTCTCTCCAACTGAATAAACTCAATTTTTTAAAAAACATTTTTTTTACATAATTTGGAACTGCATACTAGTATGTGGAAATATACAATGTAGAAAAAAATAATCCGTACATGTCCGTTGATGTCACCATGCACTCTTAAAATTTCTACCTGCTGAAAGATTCAATATATGTGCATTGAAAAAAGCTTTGTAACACTGTGATTTGTGATTGTCTGATATGCGTCGTTGTAGGTACTGTAACGAGTCTTGTTGGAGATCACCTTCTTTGTTTCAGGTAGCTTTCCCATCGTAGATTGCGTTAGTTTGTAGGCTGGTGACAGTAATTACAAAAGAGACCTGATATTTCAGCGCATGGTAGGATTGTTTTCATTGAAGTAAGACTCATGAAAAGGATTAGTATATATTTTCTCTGCCAAAACTAGAATTTTTACTTGTACTGTGATCGTAACAAATTGTGAAATTATTTTTATTCTGATATTTAGTCTAATGTAAGTCAATATTCATAAACTAAAGAAAATATATAAATGAAAAGACGTAATATATATTTCAAAGAAAATTAGTATTTAAATTCAAAAGATGATGAAAATAAACATCTCTTCATAAATTTTATTCCATATATAATTATATTTGTTTACTCAGTAAAAAGTATGTTTCGTTTAAAATTATTGAATATCAATTTCAATATACAGACACTTACGGTAAATCAAGTGAAGATTTCATATCGCTATCGCGACAAATTTACCAAAATATTCTAGATCCCTTCAAATTATTTGCAAAAACTGTTGGAATGTTGTAATAGTATTGCAATAATGATAGCTAAAAAAAGTCGGAGAAAGAGAGAAATGGTAAAAAAAAAAAAGGATAAAATACCTATACTTAGGAATACAAAAATGTTTTTAAGATAGCTTCGAATTATTTCAAAAGAAATTTTGAATGTTGCGATAATTTTGCAATGATGATAATGTAGAAAAGGTCGGAGAAAGAGAAGAAGGGTTAAAAAAACCCCACATAAATGTACTTAGAATACAATAACTATTCAAAATCCCTTCAATTTATTTCAAAGGAATTTAGAATGTTGCAATAATCTTGCAATAATAATTATTTAGAAAGGGTCAGAGAAATAGAGAAAGGATAAAAAAGATGAAATACACGATTGTACCTAGAAATGCAAATTTTGGAATCGCTTGTTTTGGAAAATTTATTCTACTCAGTGATACCACACAGAGAAAATGAACAAAATAAATGAAGATCACCATTATCTTTGAATAAATTTTAATTCTTTATTACGCATTTTCATTTAAATAAATATATCATATAGAGATCAGTTAATCAGTCATGATGCAATTCGTGTAGCGCACGTGCTCAGCACGCGCGCTTGTGCACGAGCCCCAGCGCTCGTTTCAAAGCGCTAGAGTGAAATATTTACATTTCTTCCATATTAGCAATTTAGCTAGCACTTCCAATTATAGTTTACTTTGCAGTTCGGATCTGCTTTCCGTCGGTAAATGGAAAAGACCTGCAGGTGACGAAGATTTTTATTATGTGAATCACTACAACGCAAGAGTTGTTCAAGCCATCATCTAATGGTTTTGCGCATCATTGTCTGGCAGAAATTAATATTCATACAAGTTGATTAAGATGTTTATTGAAAGCGATAACAAGACGTTCGAGGAAAAACGGTCCCGGGAGAGCGAACGATATTGGTCTTAATTCGGATTCGCGGTCCTGGATTGACATTATCCCGTTACATTTGTCCGCAATGTTTTGATAAGAGATTCTCTCTTGCATTTAGTCCGGGTCCCATGCATGCCGTCGGCGATATCTACAGCAAAGGCACTTAAATTTCATTAGAAATCACATCAACATACTGACAAGCGCCAATAAGCTTGATAGCAAATACATCTTCCCTCAGACCAGAATCCAATTCTGTAACTGTCAAATTCCTTTCGAGAAAATGGACTAGATCGAGAAGGAAGAAATTACAAACGGATCCGGAATGACCAAGTTTCCTTCCGATATGTCTTGGTATAAACAACGCTGAAAATCACTTCCTTTCACATTTATCTTGAGGGATGTGACTGCTGTAGACATCTTTTGTTCTAGTGTTACTAAAAGATGTGGAATGAAGTCCATCTATCAAGCCTGAACTACTTCGTATCGAAGAAGACGTTGTCTAGAATTTCCGCTTCCTTGGAGCAGATTAAAGTACATAGGACGACTGCCAAAATAAGTGCATTCATTTATTTTCCTGTAGAATGACGTCATTTAATAAATGTATCATTCAGACACATCGATAGAAATATTCTGTCTCATAAAAAAATGTTCGGGACTAGTTAAGATTCAAACATCACAGTCAAAAGGGGTTAAAAACAAAAATGCCTAAAAGTAGGCCCTGTTCATGTATAATAAGAACCCAGATGTGACGTCATATGACCCGGATGTGGGGTCATGTGATGACTTGAAATGTTCGGATACATTGAATGGCTCGTCTGTGACCAATAACTCGAGTGAGTTCCGAATATACCCGTAGAAGGCGGCATGGGTGTGTGAGCATTCATAAAGTTGAATTTAGGATTATGGTGATAGGTAGGCATAAAAAAGTCCTGTTGATATTTATAGGCCGCAGGATCCGTGGTGGACGGCTGCATGGCTTGTGCCAGTCCGGCAAAGTCAAATTTGTAAGCATATCTCTTCCCGTGCACTTTGGTCATTATGTTTTTGTCGTAGTAATATCGTAGAGCTCGACTCAGTTTGTCATAGTTCATGTTTGGTTTTGACTTCCGCTCGCCCCATCTCCTAGCAACTTCATCCGGGTCCACCAGTTTAAATTCCCCGTTGGTGCCCTCCCACGTGATATAATTTGCGTTGCTGCTGTCGGACAACAATTCCAGTAAAAACTGCCAGAGCTGAATCTGACCGCTTCCTGCAACAGAAAATGAAGAAAATAGAATAATACGTTTTATTCACTTCTAACTTTCTTGACAAAAATATCGCTAGTTTCGGATATTTATCCATTCAGTGGCACAAACTAGAATGCATTCCAAGTCGTAATTTAACAAAAAAGTGAGCGTTCCAAATTCTGTGTAGAGTTTTAACAGAAGCGTAACCAGTAGAATGAAATAGATTCTCAGCAATCTTGAGCTTAATAGGGATATGTGAAAAAATAGAAATATTCTGTACAAATTTAATTCATTAATTATATATGTGGAAGTTAATCAATGAATGAATAAATAGACTGAAATATAAAATCTGTATTGCTATTGTCTTTTATACGTTTATGCATTGAATGAATATATGAATATGTGCTTTAAAAATAATGAATAACGAATTTTTTTTTAACTCATTCGAGAAACGAAAATAAGCATTCACAATTCGAAATTGGTCTCACTTTTCTTTGTCGTAGAACATACTTTTGAGATAGTACTGAATTGAGAATAAAGTTTCAATAGCAGAGAGTTCGATTATTTTAATACTTTTTTTTTATATTTCAACAAATTCAGGATTTATCGAAAAATCAGGTTCTTTATGTACGTGTATCTTAACTGCTCTCATGAATACGTTCATTGCACAATTTGGTTTATATGCAAATTTGATCTTAATCCTTAAACAAATATTCATGGCATTTCTGTTGCATTGTTTGTTAAAACAGTTGTGGTTTTCAGCTTCGATGGTCAAATATGGTGGCGTACACGAAAACGCAATTTGACAGAAACATTCAATTTGATAAAATTGCAGCGCAAATCTTGTATGAATAGATTGTTACTACACGACAGCTTTCTTCATTGGCGGATCTAGAAGTTTCAAGGGTGGAGGGTTTCCAAGTCTATGCTTTTGAAAAATTAAATAAATGCGTAAAAACGGGAAAGATATTAAGCTGTTTTTGAAAAATTCCAGAGAGGGGCGTTGGCCCCCCACCCTCCCGCACCCCAGCCTCTCTAGATCCGCGCTTGTTCATTGCAAAGGCGTAAAAGATTTCGCGATATCAGGAATATAGCTTTAGAAAATTCCATCTTTTCTATGAAGGAAAATATTTTTTCGAACTTAAGCGCAGATGGTCGTATAAAGGTTTCAATCCTTTTCAAAATAAGCATTTAGTTTTAGGAATCTGGAAATTGTTTCTGTCGGAGAGATAAGTCTTAGAGTTCGGAATTTCACCGGTAAATTCGATAATACGGCGATAATTTCCATGATAATTTGAGTATAATTTCACTCCGCCAAAAGGAAAAATGTTGGGAAATCGAATCAGGAAATTATTTGCTGATAATGAAAGAAGTATTATGAACATCACGTTTAATATTCGACGGACATGGTCGCATTTCCGTTACCATGACATTTGGGAAATTTACGAAATAATTGTCGGCCATTATATTCGATTCCCGTCTGTTTATTACAATCCGTTATTGACTTTGCCATTAAATGATATATACAAGAAACTGTCGCTTTTCTGTAATTGCTAGAAATTACCACAAAGGTGAATTAGCTTTTATTTCTGCTAGTAATTCCAGTTACTGCTAAGTCGCCTGGCCGACCCGGTTATAAATCAAAGGAAGTGAACGCATCAGACCTAAACGAAACTTCAGGGTGAAATGTTACATTGGAATCAAAAGATTTCTTCAAAGAGAATGCTGAGAGGAGCGGGGATGGGGAAGGGAGGGAGTTCCAGTGTCTAATATGTATACGGAATGAGTTGGTACAAATGAAGATAAGTGTATATGACCCAGGACTTTTCTTTTGTATAGGAAAGAGAAGGACTGAAAGTGGAAGATCGTTTTTCTTTGAAAAAAACTCATATTTGCGTTTTTGTTTATCTATAAGCTAAATAAAAATAAAACAAAAAAATAAATACAAAAAGAAAGGAAAGAAAGAAAGAAAGAAAAAAGAAAATAAAGAGAAAAAGAACCCCCCCCTAAAAAACCCCAAATTTAACACCCCCCCCCCCAAAAAAAAACAATAAAAAACAAAAACAAATAGTAAATGAAAAAAAAAAAAAAAAAAAATGAAAGCAAAACATGCATATATACATTATGGGGATGGAGGGATATGGTGAAGTTCAACCTTGGAGTGCGTGATAAAGAATAGCATATATATGGAGCTTTTGATTTTTTTTTCGACAGGTTCCAGTTGGGTTTTATTTTCGAAATAGGGAAAGTTATGGCACTTTAAAATGAGGAAATAAGTACTTTCAACATTTGTGGGTAGGGGTAGGAGTATCGGATCCGCCCATCTAAAGATTAGAAAAAAAATTTGATCAGATCATAATGTATTATATATACATAGTCTGTCAATAACTATATATAGCTAAGAATATACGGATTCAAAAATGTTCTTGAAAAAAGATGCACTGAAGAAATATTACAATAGACCGGAATTCTGTACCTCTGGTCCAAAGTCGGGGAGAATTATGTATGGATACCCCATATTTATACCTCCGCCATAAAATGGTGGGGGTATATAGTGGTGCACATGTCCGTCCGTACGTCCCACCTGTGGTTTCCGAACATTTAAAGAAAACTGTTACAGATAATCAATTCATTTCTTGCATATAGCTTTTTTTCTTTTTATATTATTGCACATTGGGTAAAGCTAATTAATACAGGTTTCAAATATATGTTTCTACAACATGAACAGTGTAAAGGATGTGAATTTTAGGATTTTTCCATAGAGTGTAAAATTAAACTTGGGGTCGTTCGAATTTGTAGACGATAAAGATATCCCCACAATTTAGAGTCTATTTAAAAAGTTTTTATAATAATTTCAAAGATGATGAACACAAAAATTCCAAAAAAAAGTTATCATAAGGAGATTTTAAGCTCTCATGACCAGAGGTACGAGCTACCTTAAATTTCATAGAACGACGGACTGCTTATACATGACATAAACTACAACTTTGTTACCATTTACATATACAGAAAATATGATACCATAGTGTGAAAAATAATATTCAAACAAAAGAATAAAACTCCCATTCCTACATTCCGGAAAATATGAAAAGTCAAAATCAAGACAAAATATACGTGTGAATTAGAAGTATCAGAGACATTTTTGGTTTCAAACTTCTAAAAAAAACATATTCCTGTCCCTTTTTACGACAATTTCTTATTCAGAAATCAAAATGAAAATCTATAATCCTATGCACTGAAATATATCGGGTTTTCGTTTCTATAATAATTTTCTTGTGGTATTTTTCGTGTTTCAGTTCATTTATCGGATTAAATATTGTATTGTTACACGAAAATGCGCATTTAAAAAAAATTAGTAGTGCTCGTCCTATACTCCGTAATATATGTATTATTATTGTATTTCATTGCAATCATTTTTCCCCAAACATATTTCGATACTTATAAACAGTACAAAAAACAATACAATGCTTCAAGAATTATATAAATATATACAAATGCATACAGAAAATCTGGGATCTTCAATGCATAAAATAAACAATTTGATTAAACGTTCTGCTAAATATTTCAAACATTTAGTGAAACTCTTAAGGCTAAAGAAAGTTTAAAATGCCCCCCCCCCCCCCAAAAAAAAACCCCAAACAAACACGAACTTCATCGATTAAAAGGAAACTTATTGATACTAATTTCATATTCTTTTTTCTTGAAAATATCAAAATCACAAAATCTTCTACTTTGTACTTATTACAAATATTATGATCTTTTCTGAATATAATTTCTTCATGTATATTATACATATCCACCAAAAACGCACTTTCAAATATATTTTATCAACATTCTCTACAAGAGAAAATACCATACACCTTAGAATTTTCCCGTCTCTAAGCTCGCTACTTACACTTTAGTGCAGAAACATATATGATAAACTAACTATTACTACTATATGGAAAAGGAGAAAATTTAGCGAAATGAAATTATATTAATGAATGAAATTGGTTGATGAAAAATAAAAAAGACAAAATTTATTAGCCTACGTCTCTTTCTAAAATAACAAGAAGAAAAAAATTAGAACAAAAATGAAAAAGAAAACTAAGAAGTTGATACAGAAACGAATAATGCACCAAAATCACAAAGTGAAACTAACACCCAAATTTGTGGACATATCACGTGACTTACCCTGAGGCCTCCAGTGGGTGTGAGGTGCTTCAAAAGTTGGTTTGTTGATAGCGGACAAGGCATTGTGATGATGGTGCAGGTACGCTACAAAAATAAAACAAACTATTCGTTATTTTCCAAAAAAAGGCAAAACGGAGCAAAATTTGAAAGAAAGTATCAGAAGATGAAATAAGTTTATGTAATATAAGACAAAAAAAAGTGGGAGAAAAAAAGGTGGGAAAAAGGTGAAATTTGGAAGAAAGTATCAGACGATGAAATAAGTTTATGTTATATGAGTAATAATTAAGTAATATGAAAGAAAAAAGGTGGAGTAGAGACGAACAGATATTGAAGAAAAATATTGAGAAATGAAATTTAGATTTAAAGAATATCATTCATTCATTCATTCATTCATTCATTCATTCATTCATTCATTCATTCATTCATTCATTCATTCATTCATTCATTCATTCATTCATTCATTCATTCATTAAAAGATAACAAATAGTTTAAAGAGAAGGAAAAAGAAAATAAATGAAGTATATACATAGATAAAACATCAAAGATACAGAATCGATATATTCCTTAAATATGGTAAAAATGAAACTTTTTTTGAAAAAAATAATTTTGTTTTAGTTTACCTGAGCTTTGAGGGCTCGCCTGTGGTGACCAATCAGTTTTCCCGTATGTCGGATCTGTAAATAAGTAAAAGAAAGCGGAATTACATATCAAGTCATAAAAAATATATTGAGGTCCATTAAAATTCTTTAAAATATAATTTACTCGTCAAAGCGGATAGAAATAAAATGAGAAAAGAAATCGCCGATTCCATTTTATATTTCGAAAATTATGTAACGGTTCTCGGAAGCAAATACGTAGCGGAACTCCATTTGGGTTCGTAAGGAAATTACGGTTCCTGTCTCCCCGGAGCGGGGATATGTAATTTCCCGAACCAATTCCTTACCGGGAAACATCATTCCCGTCAGCGGAGGGAAGCTACAAGCCCTGTAATATTCCTGTTGTTTAATTCCCTGCATCCGTAGAATTCAGCAAACTGTCTATTAAAAGTCAAAAACTTGTTATAATATCGTATTTAACACAAAATCGGATATGTTGATACGTTGATATCTATCCAATTATCGGAACAGGGGTGCCGTTTCCGACCCAACTTGGAGCAATTTCCCAAACGGAACTGAGCCTAGCCGACTACATGAAGATGTTGTTGAAACTGGGGAAGGAAGCTTTCAAACAGGGATTTTAAATAAGTTCCGAAGCAACTGGAAATAATGTGTACAAAATCTCCATTGATTTCTAAAAGTCGATATTTATACGGAAAGTCATGTTTAATCACAGAAGAATCAGTGCCACCAATCAGAGAAACATTAAGTAGGCGGAGCTAATAAAAGGGGCGGAGCGTCCTGGAAATGGAATTGTTAGCAGAATGCCAATAAAGGTCTGTCGCAGACGGATTGAGCGATGACACGCAAACACGTGCAAGTTTTGTTGATACTTTCACGAAATGCCGATGAAACGATTTTACCGGGAACCTTTTCGCAAACATTAATATGGCCTATGGGAATATTAGTTAGAATTAAATCACTGGAGAGAGTTAATTCCATCAAATAATCGTGTTAAACAGCTAATGTTTGTTCATATTTATTTAACCTCTGTGTTTATTTGCAAAGATTTATTTCCTTGTAACCAGTAATGGGAAACATTTTTGGCATAATGATCTTGGAAAATTGTAATTATTATATATTTTGTTTAGATCTGAAAGGAAGGGAACAGCACAAACTTAGTATCAGAGAGTAAATATTGACCCGAAATAAAAGGGCACAGAATCGGTATGTACAATTTAAAACGGAACTCGGTGATCAAAGTAAGTGGTAGACTGCGAATTTTAGATGCAAATATTTGCTTGAAATATATACATCCAAAAAATGAAATTATTGATGATTATAATGCATTCGACAATTTAATGTAGCTTTTTAATTATTCATTATCGCACGCATCAGACCACCTATCTTACAAGGGGTTGTATCTAACCCTTTTCCAAAATAATGTTGTTTTTGAAATTCGTATATTTTACGTTAATTGTATAAATGGGGAAATTGGTGACTGTGTTTCTTATTTATGAATTTCTAATTAACTTCCTTATATTCCTTTTAATGTTGATAAGGGCAGTATATAGCCCTTAATTCAATTTGCTGTTCGAAAAAAAAAAACCCACCAAAATGAGAATTAAATTAGATTTTTCTAAATTTTTCGCATATATTTTGAACGAGCATGCATTTATATCAAAATTCAAAGGGCAAATTCACGGAAATTTCAATTTAAATGCTAACAATAAGATTTTTTTTTTACCAAAATGCATACTCTAAGATTTTTAAATTCTTTTATTTCAAAATTTGATAAAAGAAATTAAAGTCAAATTCATTGATTCCGACAAAAATCAATATGATTCCGGCACCCGGAAAGTTATAAATGGTTGTATTTATTATTCATTCAATGGCCGCGACATAAGCATTTTCTATACACCTACAAAATATATTTACAGAAATGTTCCTTTCAGTGTTACCAAACTTGTAAGAAACAGATTTATGGTAACTTACTTTATGGATATATATTTTTTTCTTACTTGGTATTTTCCTCTTTGGAAGGGGGGGGGGGGGGGGGGCGTGACATATTTTACAAACTACATGTTTAAATAAAGATTGTATTTCTTATATACGAAGCAATAAAATATCAAATCATTACTCTCGTCAGGGGCGTAGCTAGGGTGTTTTTCGATGTGGACGTCTACAGGAGGGGTGGACCCAAAACCACAACTTCCGAGAGGAGGGGGGGGGGGGTGTCATCGTACAGGATGATTTGCAAAACCCAAGGGCCGGGTGTGGGAGAGTATAGAAGGGTGTTCTCCTTTTTGTTGGTGGGGATACGGGGGCCTCTCCCGAGAAAGTTTTGAAGAAAGTGAAGCAAATTGGTGACCTCTGGATTGCATTTTTTGAACTGGAATTAGAAGTAATCCTTAGAAAATTTTGAAAAATGTATTCAAATCGGTGTTTTCTGGGGTGTCTTAGGGATATTTCTTAGTAGTAGTTTGCTGTAAAAACCAAGCTATAATCGCCAATTTCTTTACGAACTGCCGAGGGAGAAACTTTCTCTGTTATCTTGTATCTTTTTTGCGAAAATGATGTGGACGTTTTTTTGCATACGAACGTACGCCTAGCTACGTCCTTGCTCGTTTTCTTTAATCAAAACAAGAAAAAGACGTTATAATTTCTTACCCAAATTTGTATGTGGCCATGCAAAAAGCAGATTTTGATGGAAACAAGTGAGGGTCATCGAATTTCATATCTAGAAATTCCTATTTTTTTTTTCAGGACATATGTACTGTTCATCTTAACAGCTCCTTCATTTATCTGCCTACATTACTGGGAAATAAAGAACAGAGGACTCAAGAACAAAACTCTTACTTGATCTTAAATATAATATCTCGACCTTATGGGTGACCTTGACCTTGACCTTGCATGGATGCTCACCCTCGTTGTGTTGACGTACTTTTCTTGTTGATATGTGATTAAGACACGGGTAAAACCAAGGTCTTCTAGCCATTCAAGTACATCTAATAGTTTCAAAACAGACAAACGGGCAGACTGATAACCGATAACGAAAGAAGAGGCCCAAGTTGGCATATATCACTCATCATTGTACTTAAAAACCCTCCCATGTTTGACCTACTTTATTGGGGTTGGGTAGGTAGAAGATGCAAACTTGGTAGAGGACATAAAGTGTTTGCATGTTTCCCTTAAAAATTGTGAAATGTTGTACTGCGATTCCGAAAAAAACTCATATTCATTGCAATTTGGCAGTAATCTTGTTTGACGAACAGCAGGAAAAACATAAACTTTGTAGAAATCTTTGAGGATTAGCCCCCTGACAAGTTTCATGAAATTTTGTGAAGCGCTTCTGGAAGGAAATACGCACGTTAGCCACAAAGATAAACTAGGTTTGGAAAAAAAAGTCAAATTCAATACACCCACAGACAGATTTCTTCATTCTTGTAGCCTATGAGGAAACTCGATGTACACTTTGCCTTAACAGTACTTGTATCATATGATATTCACTCTGCCATTTTGTTGTTCTTGATTTAAACTAACCCTTTAACACAAGGCATCTGCACTATCGATTCAACCATTGAGTTTTATTATTTTACATGAACGTACAAAAAATTATATTTAACAAAAACACTGAACATTTTGCAAATAGAAAACAAAACAGATAGACGGAATTCAATGAAATAAAGAAACGGAATTTTATGAAATAAACTTTGATGTATTTTAATTAAAACTCATACCGCTCTAAGCATTTCTTTGAAATGCCCAGAGGGCTTGTGCGGAATCCTCTGAATGATCCTACGGGTTCGCACATGCATGTACATGTACATGAAGAAAAATATGAAAAAAAAAAAGAGAAGCAAAATGGTAATCACTGTGCGGAACTTCTAGAGTTCGCTATGTTCCTCCTTTATTTTGAAATTAATTTTTATACAAGAACAGCCGGTATCCGATTTTGAATCGTGTATTTATACAGAATAAAAACGGATAAAAAGAAACGAACAAATAATACCAAATTATCTTAGTTCAATGATTTATCAAAATTAATTATTTTTCGAATTTTTGAAATCTTCATACACCATTGATTTATTGTTGCAAAGCGGCCGCAGACACCCATTATATATTTTGTGTACTAATAATATCAATAAACACGCACTTTTCGCACATGATGCTCAAATGAATAGACCGAATGTCCTCTGTCATTTAAAGCCATATCGATCATATACTAAATCATCGATTCAACAATGATGTGGCAAGAGTTGAAGCAAGTGTAATTGAATATTTGGTCAATTTTTTAAACAGCGACACGCGTAGCGGACCACATAAATTCTTATTTTTTGCAACAACACGTTTCGCATCGCACGAGCTCCGTAACGCCGTGATCGTAGCTTTACGTGAAACGACAGTTCATATTGTGCAACTATCATCCGTGCGAAACGGCTCCGTCACGGGGGATAACTGTGCTGAACACCGCACGTGCGACATATTTGCTTCCTTTTAAAACACTTATTGGATCTGCACTCAAACCCTGGATGAAATAATTACAAACAAACAAAAATACATCGGGCAGGTAGGTGATGATGCCTGTGACACTTCGTTTAACTATTATAATGCGATCGCTCCGCAAGTCTCTTGTTTGTCCATAAACATCGGAGATATAATGACCAGAATATCAATATTCTAGATTAAGTTGAAATGTGAGAGCTGATGTTGCGGACGAATGGTATCCAGTGACATTCTCTATTTAGAAAATTCGTAGAATATATGTATAGGATGTCATTGTTTATGAAAATGTCATTTTCTAGACACCTCCTCCTCTCCAATTTTTTTCTGACAAAAAAAAAAAAAAAAAAAAAAAAAACACAAAAAAAAAAAGAAAAAAAAAAAAAAAAAAAAAAAAAAAAAACCGATCAGACTTATACACAGTCATGTAAATCGCACTGTAGAGTGGGTTATGAAATAAACATTTTCATAGAATGCATCTTTCATCCTATATCAACTTTATTGATACTGATTCACAGAATGTTTTTGTGTAGACTCTGGACCCTTCTTGAAAATGTCACATAGTTAGAAGAACGATCCCATTCTGATGTTGGAAATACCCAAAGGGTAGAAAGAAAAGAAAAGCAGCTTCACAATAGCAACAGCGGATAGTGGAAAATCTTGATATTCAAAAGTCGTAACTGATGTTGAAATAGTTCTACTATTACTTCTTTCATCAAATGTTTATCATTTCTTGAGACATCCATATCGAAATTTCCAATTACAAAAGAAATTTCGAGCAGTAGTTTTGTCCGCCATATTGGAACAGCCTGGAACGTCGACCTTAAACGTGCCATACGATCCGATCCATTTCCACGGAACCGCAAGGTCCATTTCCAGAAACAGTCTGATCAACCGGATGGATTATACAAATGGAAAGCACCCACGTGATTGCTGATTTATCGCAATACGAATTTCAACTGCGTCTATGGAGACCTCTGTGTATCCAGATAAGTCGGAGAATTGTGTGCACGTAATCCGGATAACTACACCATTTGCTAATGGCAGATGACCGTCAAAAGTCGGCGCCGGGTGCACATTGGTCTCCTTCAAGTGTTGTCATTAATGTTTGATGTTTCTGTACGTCTGTTTCGATTTTCGTTTTGTATGGCGTTCTGATGATTTTGATCGTGTATTTTTGTTGTTAGTAGTTTTTGTCTGATGTCATTAGCGTATCACTTTCTTGTGGGTTTGTTTCGCTGGGTGGGTTCAGGGTGGTCATGCTGGAGATCATCCCCTTTTCTTTAAATTCATAGACCTACCATCGATCCTTCGTCGATACCCCTCTCAAAATAATTCTAAATCGGCGCATGCATTCAGATGTGTTTTAAAGGAAAGGGAATGATCTCCAGCATGACCACCGTGCACTCTCCCAGCGAAATAAACCCCAAGAAAGTGACACAAATATGACATCATACAAACTCCAAATCGCAAAAAGACACAACAATATTCACTAGAACATCATACAAAACAATCGTAACAGACGTACAGAAACATTAAACACTGATGACAACATATAAAAGGAAGGAGACCAATGTGCACCCGGCGCCGACTTTGGACGGCCATCTGCTTTTAGCAAATGGTGTGGTTATCCGGATTACGTGCGCACAACCCTCCCACTTATCCGGATACACAGGGTAGAACAAACGGTAGAACATATCTCAATACCTATCACATGTACGAAATGTATGTACGACCGTGAAAAATTGTTCCGATGAATTTAAAATGCAAAGATAAATCATGAAGTTGAAAAATACTTCATGATAGGTACCGGTATCTATCATGAAGTATTTCTCAGCTTCATGACATACATGTACTTGAAATCCTAGCTGTCTTAAAGTATCAAAATTTTGAATTCGCGAACAATTTTGGTTTAGGAAGGTTGTCTGATGTATACATTTAGTATCTTTCGATCGTCTTAGAATAGAGTTATAATATTGAAATTAATGTGCTTCAAATTATGAATTTTAAAGCCAACAGTAATAATCTCTATTTCAGAAGAAAAAAAAAACAACTCGTAATCGTAAATGATTTCCAATGTTTTTAATCCATAACTTCTGTATATCAAAGTTCGGATGATTTTCTCTAAGTTTCCAAAACTTACACTTGTCGTTATTTCTACTTCATTTGGTTGGGAAATTTACATATAAACATTCTTTTTTCAGGGTAGTACGTTAAATATACATGTACATTTCTACCATTAAGGATTGTCATACATACGCTAGACGGCATTTTAGGCCATTTTGCAATGCCTGGTAAGGTACCATAAACTACATTTTTTGAAAGGTTATAATGCCCACTGCTCAGAAAAAATAATTTTGGGGCCAGAAAAACAAAGGGGAATAACTGGTGAAGCATTTAAATTGTCTATTTACTCTAATACATGTAGTACATGTATATAACATATGCAAAATAACAAAGTTGGACAAGAGTTTTTCCCCTTTAATTTTTAAGACCTGTGAGTCTGGGCATCATCACCTTTCAGAAAATATATCGTTTATATTACCTTACCAGGCAAAAAATGTACCATACTGTACAATGGAGATAATTAAAACGCTATGTAAAATGACTCTTATTGTGATACCTTAAATATTATGCAAGTCAAAAAATGTAACGACGTATCAATTACACTCCTGTTTAGTCCTTTATCGCTCACCTGACATAGGATGTCATTCATATTTCCTACATGATTGTGTTTAACTTATCTTCAAAATAACAAATATTCATGGTCCGTATGCACAGAATGTGGAAATATGCAAAATCGACGTCCCTCCCCTGAGTTGAATACTTCACTTATTTTAATTGTAATAATATTTCTCCGTGTGGGTTATGAAGAAAAGAGATCATTTTAAAAAGATATTACTGTTTAGTACAAAATATCTTGCTTTTTTTACAATTCACATGTATATACAAAACTAAATATAAACTCAGGATAGATACAAGAAATTTCAAATGAAAATGTTACGCTATTTAAGAGAAAAAGATGTATTATTCGAAAGAATATGACATTTTAATTGAAAATGACATATTGATTGATAAAACAATTAAAGATAAATTTAGATATGGCGGTGAAAAAAAAAACCGAATAGAATATGCAATGTACATGTGAATAGAAAAAAATTGCACATTGCAAGTCAGAGGACAGGAGACAACTATTACTTCATTATATAACACCCCCCCCCCCTCTCCCCCGTCAGAATTGACCCTTCCGAACGCGGGAAAAAATTGAGAAATTCCGTGACGTCACAATGCAATTTCGATGTTTGACCAAGGTTCGAAGTTTGTTTGTCCGAGGCAATTTTGCATTTTTCCCGCAATCAGAAGGGTCAATTCCATCAATGTAGTCAATGTAGTAAATGATGGAAAGACAAGATGAAGAACGGAATAGCACGCAAAATATCTGACTAGGTGAGCTTTACAGGGCTACACAGTCTTGTAGATAATTTAAGTCAGCGAAAAACTGTAACGAACTATTAGTTCTGCACCAAAAATTTATATTTAAACCTCGAAAGAAGCTGTGGGCGAAAATTGGAACTACAATGGATTTGTACTTCGGATTTTCCCTCCCGTCCATGATTACGTCTGCGTTGGTGTTGTGTGTTACCGTGCTATGTTTCAAGACGTACCGCAGACGACAAGGTTTGCCTCCCGGGCCCCTCTGTCTGCCGTTTGTTGGTACTCTGCTTTCAGCTGGTCTGTCACAACATCCCACAGACATTGCAAAACTGAGGAAGAAATATGGCGACGTGTACACCCTGATGTTCGGTTCCAAGGTAATTATCATGGTGACTGGATCAGAGGCAATGCGGGAAATCATTATCAAACATGCGGACTCGGTGACGGACCGACCACCCGTGTCACAAATGCTGCAACTCAATAACGGATGTGGTATGTAATGTGTTTGTAAATACACATGTATCTTTGAATGTTTAATCAGAGAGAGAAAATTTCCAACAAGACCTTGTGGAAATACCATCGACAAGACAAGGACAACATTTTGGATATGTGATTACAAACATAGAGAGATTAAAGGTCTGACTTGCAGACTATCTTAAATTCATTTGCACCTACAGAGGTTCTGTTCGTTTCTGTGAGGATCATGAGGGTGCAGTATGTGATTTTGGCTTATTCCGGTCAAGATTATAAATGTTTAATGACAAACATACAGCAAGTCTATTTTTGAACAGGCTACATGTGTTGTTCTCTAACAGAGGTTACATATAATGAAAATTTAATTTCCTTCAGAAAAAGGGTAGTAATACAATGTACTAATACCATGTACTCAAACTGATATGTACATGTATATATGTATTTTTAGCATGTTTTGACTGTATTACTGGTTAACAAACTTGTGATGCAGTATTTGAAGCTATTAACACAAATCTGTCTCACAAAACTGTTAGTTGGTGCTGGCATTGTAAATCGCAGCAATTATGTCTCATTGTCAAGAGTAACACGAAACACTGTTGGAGAGAAATTCAGCATTTCATAAAAGCATAATAGTTGCGCATTTGATACGATTTTAGTTAAGTCATTTTCCCAAAGATCATACATATGTACACTTTAAACATCAAACTAAATTACAAATTCAAACAATTGTACTCGACAAGTTCAAAACATCAGTGAAGTAAAAAAAGAAAGGGAAAAGATCCCCAGGAAAACTACTGACCACTGCGGATCACACTTGCTGAATTTCAACAAGCAATGTAATGAAAAAAAAAACCAACCAACCAAACAAACAAAACATAAAAAGACAAAGAAAGCAAAAAAAAAAAAAAAAAAAAAAAAAAAAACCAAAAAACAAAAAACCAAAAAACAAAAACAAAAAACAAATTAAAAACAAAAAAACAAAACAAAACACCAAAAAAAAAAAAAAAAAACCAAACCAAAACAAAACAAAACAAAAAACAACCCCCCCCCCCAAAAAAAAAACAAACTTCAACAACAAACAACAGGGGACGGCGAGACATCCAAACCCAAGGAACAACAAGCAATACAAACGAAAACGTCATTTCAATATCAGATGCAATCCCCTTCATATAAAATAATATTAAAAAAATATATAATTGAAATTTATATAGAAGCCAGTTTCATGAGGACAAAATATTATGTATCGTATAAGGATCATATACATTAAATCTGTCCTCATGAACTATACAGATCAAGAAAACAACCGAGAGCGACAGATCCGCTTCGTACTTGGATATACTTCTATCTATCGACGCAAACGGTCATTTGAACACCTCACTGTCTGACAAGCGTGATGATTTCAGCTTCCACACAACTAACTTCCCTTTCATGAGTAGCAACATTCCGTCTTCTCCTGCTTATGACGTTTTTGTTTCTCAACTGATACGGTACGCCAGGGTATGTTCCAGATATAAAGATTTCATCGTTAGAGCCAGACGGCTTGCATATAAGCTGCTTGTTCAGGGTTATGTTACACAAGGCTGAAATCATCATTGAGGAACTTCTTTGGTCGCTACGGGGATATAATAAAAGCATATCAGATCCCCCTTTCCAGAATGATCAGTGACATTCTGAATTGCGACTGAATGGCTGTCATCATCACCAAACAAGAAATATTTACCTGATATGTACATCAATATATACATCGAGACATTCACCAAAGGAGCTCGAAAGATGATAAGACTCTTTCATGGTCTTCTATGAAAGATACATCGGTTCCACCCGAGGGGTCTCAAAATCATGTAAAACCCGAGGCTTGCCGAGGGTTTTGCAAAATTTTGAGACCCCGAGGGTGGAAACGATGTATCTTTCATAGAAGAACATGAAAGAGTATTTTTCTCTCATATCTAAGGGTCAAAACAAAACTGAAAGAAAGGTGACGAAATTTGAAAAAATGTCAAGTTGATCTAATCGCAAAAATTTTGCGATATTCGAATTCATCGCCCCCGAAAATGGTTTATTCTATAAGAATAAACTACGAGTATTAGGCTTTTCAAAATAAAACACAAGAGTACATTGAAAAACGATTTTAAAATCGAAGTTTTATGGCGACGTCGCCGCTAGCTTGTTTGTTCTGCGGGCTGAAATCATGACGTCACAATAGCGTAAACAATCGAAACAATAGCGTCACGTGATATGTGATACAGCTGTCACGTGATATATGATACAGAAGTAGCCCACATAGCTGTATTTCATCGGCCCACTCTGTAACACATACGCGGGTATGAGAGAAAAGTATGGAATTCCGCCCAGTTGGGACCGAAAAAAATTTTTTCTCATTAAAAGAAATTAAAACTAAATTAAAGTAATATTTCAAACATGCGACCTATATTTTGTGTATAATTTGGGTTAAAACAGTCGATTTTAACACTAAAGCCTATGGAAACTGGAAAAGTTTTTTGGAGTATTGTTCCCCACCTTGCTACAGGATTTCCTTTTGATAGAAACTTTAGTTTGACAAGATCTACCAGCATGACGAGTAAGATCCTGTAGCAAGGTGGGGAACGATGTAAACCAGGCAATCGAAATATAAAAAAAAGGGGGGGGGGGTGAGAAGGTTCAAAATCTTGAGTAATTATACATAAATCTATCACGTTTTCTTTCGATGGGTTTAGAGTGATGATACTTTGCAATTATATTTAATATGTTAATTAATTAATTAATTATTTTTATGATGTCATTTTACGGTTTGGGTGAATAGTAAACATTTTGCGACTGCATTTTTTTCATTTGAGATATTCATTTAAACACTTCCAACAAAGAATACTGTTCTCGATTATATGTTATTTTCCTATATTTATCAAACACTCTATTATTTGTATTTACGAATAACCAAAAAAAAATCTCTTTTTTCGATAGTTTTTCGCTTATATTATCTTTTCGTAATGTAAACGCACTAAGCGCATTCATCCATTGTGAACTATTGGGAGTATAGTGATGAACCAAAAATATAGTTCTGAATATGGAAAAGAAATACTAGTTTTTGAAGGAGAACAAAAATTCTACCGTTTATTAAATCACTAAATGTATGATAACTTAATAATAAATCAGAGTAAAACGATTATCTCAATTTCATCTCATCTTATTGAATTTTATAACGCAATACCACGGACTCTAAATGGTGGACCCCGCGTTGCTTCGATTTCGAATAAATGCCAAGTAGGTGATGTAAATGTCTAATGATAAACATTTGAGTAAATATAATAGATTATAAGTTTTTCTATCCATAAATATATATATAATACCTTAAAATAGTTTTAGTAACCCTGGAGGAGATTTTATTATCTGGGCGGATTTCCCGTCAAATCGTGCGAGGTCCTTCGTCAAGTTTTCATGATGCTACACATGTTTCGACGGGTGTGGCATACAATCAGAAGACGCTGACTCTCCCCGGGTACGGTACCTGGTCTTACTTCGGTATATTATTCATTCCGAGGTTCTCAACCATTTCAATTGGATTCTAATGGTTTTGTCTTGCTTTCTCGATTTGTGACTGAATTACTGATCATGATACTTCGATGACTATAATATCATATACAATTATGGACTTTAAACTCAGTGTATATGATGTGATATTAAATTACTGTGAAAATATTGACCGAGGCAAAGCCAATTTTATTCAATAATTTCATATTTGATTCACAATAAATAACGTCGCCATTTGCAGAAGTTAGTGGGGTAATCCCGGTCTATTTCTAGACCGTGGTATACGGTGATTTATCCAGGAGCGTCGATGACGTTATCAGCCAATCAGAGCGTCGCTATTTATAGTTTATAGAATAATTGTATTTATTATGTACAATAGTGTAAATACCATCTATATAATACATGTATATCATGCATTTAAAAAATATTTTTTCAGGCATTATTGCGACATCAGGAGAATTATGGAAGCAACAACGCTCATTTGCCTTAAAAACCTTACGCAGCTTCGGCTTCGGAAAAAGATGTCTTGAACATCAAATTCTACAGGAAGTAGAAATCTTCATGGGAGAAATTACAAAAAGAGGTGGGGAGCCATTTTATGCCAAAGAAGTGCTTTCTCCCGCGTTTGCAAATATTATATGTTCAATTGTCTTCGGGAAAAGATTTGAATACAACGACGAAAGATTAAACATCGTTTTAAGAGTAATAAACCTAGATTTCGCAAAAATAAACATAGTTTTACGAATGATTGGTATGACGTTACCTTGGTTACGGCATTTACCAGGAGATATCACGGGATTTAAACAACGTATGCGGTACGAAAATGAAATAAAGTCTTTTATAAACAGTGAGATCCAAAGACATAAAGATTCATTTGACAAGAATGAGATCAGAGATTATATCGATGCCTTCATGTTGGAGCAAATTAGGGAGAAAAATAACGCCAATTCTACATTTTCAGGTCAGAATGATTTATTACTATGTAATAAGGAAAAATATTCATAAAACATAAATGTTTCACTTATCTGCAGTTTATCTACTTACATTAGTGATCTTGACCCTAAAAAGTGAGTAGCCTTCATTGAATGTTGTGTCAAATTCACCATAACAAAATTGCAAAGAAATGAAATGAAGGGCGGCTAGAATTCAAAGCCTGATATACATGTATAATGAAAAAGTTATATATTCCTTCACATTCTTCCCATGAATTGACAGAAATTCAAAAGAATTTCGTCTTAACAAATCGTCTTCATGTACATGTATTTCAGATCAGCAGCTACTGGCATCTGTTCGCGATCTATTTATAGCTGGATCCGAAACTACGGCAACCACAATCTCCTGGGCTTTGTTATATCTAATGGCCAACCCAAGTGTCCAAAATAGAATGAGAAGAGAAATTGATGACGTTATTGGTCAGACAGGGAAACCCTCTTTAGAACATAAATCAAGACTTCCTTACTGTGAGGCGGTTATTACTGAAGTACAGAGACTTGGTAATGTTGCCCCTTTCGCGGTTCCTCATCACGTGAGCGATGACGTAATATGGCGGGATTTCCTGATACCGAAAGGAGCGTCACTGATGCTAAATTTAGATTCAGTATTGATGGATCCAATAACATTTCCAAGTCCAGAAAAGTTTGATCCGCAAAGATTTTTGAACGAAGAGGGAAAGTGCGTTGGACAGAACAGCTTCATTCCTTTTGGACTAGGTAATTGTCTGTATTACTCATTTATGTAAGTATTTGGTAAGGAGCTCCCTCTGTCAATTTATATGTTTCATTTTCAGCACCATTTATAGACATTCTTGAGCTTGAAAATAAATTTCGGTTGGATAAAATCTTTCGAAATCCAAAATAATACCAGCAACAAGTCGACAAATATATAGATAGAATAGGAAAAAAAAAAATCGAACAAAATCAAGTTGAGTGGTTTCAGGTGCCCACAAAGTGTAAGCATTGAATTTCCCTGCTGCTAAGGAACTCCAGTCACTAAATCTTGATGTTTTGATGTTCTCGTATACGAGTAGATTTGCTTTTGTACATCTTAATAAATTCTTCTGAGCGGATAATTTTCTGTTTGTCATAATTGAACGGGTTTTTTTTAATCTAAAATTCTTGTTCGTTAACTTTCATAGTTTTTGTGACAGTATAGTACATTTCAACACGGTAATTTTACATGTAGAAAGACGTACGCTACTGGTATGTTGATATGATTACATAAAAAATTCTGTATGTCGACTTAATCTATGGAAATTCATAATTTATGTAGGTCGCAAAACTTGAAACCTTAGATTGTGGTAGTCTCATGTTCGTAAAAAGGTCAATGTTTTTTTATTTTCTGTCTTTTTTTTCTTTTGAAGGTCGTCGTGTATGCCTTGGCGAATCCCTTGCGAGAATGGAGCTATT
This sequence comes from Pinctada fucata, assembly GCA_028142955.1. Taxonomy (NCBI): domain Eukaryota; kingdom Metazoa; phylum Mollusca; class Bivalvia; order Pterioida; family Pteriidae; genus Pinctada; species Pinctada fucata. Next base: position 19,624,057 of record AP027113.1, on the reverse strand, counting down.
TCTATTCATCATTTCATTGGTGCAAAATTTTGAAATTCTCAAGGAAAATGACCAATCAGAGCTTTCGTTCGAAGAAATTCGTGGAGGTACCAGAAGTCCAGTTCCCTTCAAAGTCCGATTTAAACCTAGGAATTAGCTCATAAATGAATTGCAAAATAAAAAACATACAATGTAAGCATCTAGACTGTTAAAAGAAAATCAACTCAATGGTGTTTTATTATACTAGTTTATCAAGCCTTGTTTTTAAATACTACCGTGAATTTAATTCAATATTTATGTTGCTTGCAGTAGATGTACATCGTAAGCTATAACAATTGTATGAAAGTTTATCTTTAAAAATACATTTATCATGTAAAATGCATTTTTGAAAAAAGTAAACAATGTGCACAATAAATTTACATTTAGCTGTAAAGGATGCCAAATGATACGGTGTTGTCGCCAAGTTATCACCGCACCGGTCTCGGTTCTAATTTTGTAAAAAAAAAAAAAAGAAAAAAAGAATTCGGGATAGCACTCAAAGATAATATGACAAAGCACAATTACCTACACTCTTCCCCATTTTATTTTTAATTGCCTTACTTAGATACATCAACTAAATGTTCGGTTATCTTCAGAATGCGTGTGTTCAGATACTTCAAACGGTAGCTGTAATGGACGTTCTTGATTGCAAAATAGGAACAATAAACGCTGTCTTTGATTAACTCCACTACAAGGTACATTACGCCTTCCATAGAAAGCGATAGAAATGGAGATTCTACATTTTAATGATCTTTTATGATGAAAAGTTTGAATAGTTAATACATTTATCGATCCCGAACTTCTTGTAGCAATGACAACGATTTCCGGTTCCTCGGAATACATCAATATTTTTCAATGCCTTGCACGACAAACAACGGTTGAACCGTCGTATTATGGTTGGTGCCTATTTACATATCGTTCTTGATATGAGAACGCTACTTAATTCTGCTTCGCCTGTTCTAATGATCCTTTGACGTTTTATCTTCTTTATTATCAAATTTTGACTTTTTTTTGTTCAAAATTTAAATTAGTTTAAACTGGTATTTATTTCATTATGCATACATAAGTTATTACAGACAAAATACAATGGATTGGGAAACAAGTAAAAAAATATACTTATATTAATCCCTTTCCTAAAGGTTAAAAATTTAAATTAAGAAATGTCGATTTTATTTTCAGCTATGCAAAATTTAAAGCGTTACGAGGTCAGTACGCAGAGGTAAAAAAAAAATTGCTGTATCATTTAAATGGAAATGTGGTGATAGAAAAATCATTTAATTTACCAAAATAAAGTTAACTTTTGTAATGATATTTATTCTTCATGCCTTAATGATTGATACGAGATGAAAGAATTTATATTATGAAATTCAAAAGTTCTAAAAATCATAATGATTTAAAAAGAATTTTTTTTAATTATTTCTATAAGAAAAAAATTGAAATAATTCAAAGATTGAAATTCCAATTCATTCTGTTATATTCGAAAATAAACTACGACTTTAGTTAATAGAGGGTTTCCTACAATTTGTTTCGGGGTGAATGATTGTACAGTGTATATGAAATTCTCTCTCTTTATTTATTACCTAACATATTTATGTATGCATAGTGTGTTCCCACTTAGCCATATTTTCTCCAAATTTGCTAGAGTTATCTCCCTCCTTGAATTACAACACTCGGACTTTATCTATCTTTGCTTTGTTAGAATTGCTCTACTTCAACAACTTTTCTGAAGTTTTCACATTTTATATATCAATGTCTTGATTATTACAAACAATATTTTAAAGAATAGAATAGTCATTAGGTCAGTTATGAAATCCCTTTTGAAAATTTATTTTTGAATCTTTCAATGTCAACGTTTTGCATGGTATAAATGGATAAAGTCCGAGAGCTGTAATCCAATATGCCGGTTAATTTCAATTTGGAGGTATGATGTCATCATGGGAAGACACTACCGGTATACCGGCTGAGTAAGCCATGAAACCTATTCTGTTATCATAAAAAAAACAACATCGGAATCAGCTTATAGAGCTTTGAGTATTTTGAAGGAGGAATAATTTTTGTCTTCATTTCTTTACTATTTCAATTTGAAATAAATTTGATACATTTTATCGACTCTTTTATGACACCATACACATGCAATTAACCTGTCTTTACGATTTGCAATGGAAATAAATTTGAATACTTCAATACTTTCGACCGAGCGGGGTAGCTTTAGATGTCATTAATTAATCATTAAGCTAATCTTAGAAGTCAAAATAAATGCCGTCAATTTGATATTTCATGTAAATAAAGGGTAACGATAAAAATCCCTTAAAATGAGCACATTAGAAACAGATTAAACGTATCCCCAAATAGATGTAACATTACCGCTAATATATCAATGGAGGCCCAATTTTCCACAAATGACTAAATGTAATGGCGACTGTAAACAGGCCTATTAGCTTTGAGTTCGACACCATGCAGCATTACAAAATGACAGAGACTGATTGTGTAACATCGTGCAGCGGCCATTGATAACTTTTGACACGTGACCTATTGCGTGACCTGCACGTACGGGTGGGAACCCGGGACGGACCTTGTGTGTTCCGCCAAAGTGCTAATGTGTCCGAGCGTTGTCAGAGAACATTATAGGTTGTGGATACTGGGAAAAGGCTACATTTATCATCAGATTGGCTCCACTATGTTATTAGTCAGTTCTTCGTGCAGAAGACAATCATTTTGCGAATTTCCTCTATCACTGCAAAAAACAAATTGTTGGTTACATTTATGGAGTGTGCATAGACCATCTTAATTTCAAATGGTTAACAACAAAATCACAATGTTTGTCTGCCGACGTAAAAAAAATGATTTTTCATTTTAGTTTGCTAGCGACGCATTTCATTTAATGTAGTATTGATGACAATAATTTTATATAAAAATTGCTGAACATTCTCGGTGCTCAATAATACTTCTTTCATGTTTTTATCATCTTTTATAATCGACAATCCATGCTTTATATCACGTTCGTCTTCTTATTTTAGATGATTGAAATTTTGATAATTCAAGGTAATTACATTATTTCATGTAGCGAGACATCGACATTCATGTTCTTTATAAAGTGTCGCAACTCAAAACCAAAAATTTGATAAACTGAATTTTTACAATCATTACAATTTAGGTTTACTTACTACAATGTGATTGAAAGTCGAAGAAACACAAGTATAAAACAATTTTGGGCGACACCCTAAAAAATAAGGAATATCAAGATATTTTAGCAGATGCGAAATAGAGAGTAACATAGTATAAACTACGGATGGACAAACAAACATACAAACGTTTAATTTCTATGGTCGTCTTGAAACTTTATTACATTTTAGGTTGTTATAACTGTCCTTTACTAATTTCCAACATGTTGGAAATTAGTAAAGGACATTACATAAGTTTGGATGATCAACATAAAAATATAACAACCTAAAATGTAGTAAATCCAGTTTATTACATTTTAGGTTGTTGTTACATTCTGAGTTTCGAAAAAGTGTCGAATACGATTCTGATACAAGCTGTCAGAAAGAATAACATAAAAAACGACAATAATGATCATGATTATGAAGCTAAATACCAACAAACAAAAGCAACTGAGAATACCATCTCTGCATTTATTCACTCTTCCATCGTACATAGGTTGTCTTTCATGAATTAAAACCAGGTAGATAGTTAGATTTTATTTTTACGCAATCATTCCCTTAGTTTTGCTATTTTCAAAAATGATATGTAGACAAAAGTTGACCAATATTTTATTACTCGAAAATAACGGCCAAAGCACTTGCTTCTATTTTACAATTGTAACACTAGGCTCGACAAGAGACTGAAAGTAGAGGGAATCATATATATCACCCCAAGATAAACTCAAATTCATCTCACTCCAGACAAAATAGATGGAAATTGACAGTAGGTGTTATGAATTTTTTTCCCTGACATGGTCGCCATAGCACTTTCTATCTAGATATAACATCTGACAGTGCATTTTTTCATGCGCGGATCCAGAGGGGGGGGGGGGGGGGACCGGGGTACGGATAAATAATCATCTTTATCGAATCGAGACAAATTAATATTTCATATCTGACAGTGCATTTTTTCATGCGCGGATCCAGAGGGGGGGGGGGGGGGGACCGGGGTACGGACCCCCCTGAGATTTTCTGAGATGGGGTCCAGCTTCGACCCATTTCCAAATTGAAAGGGGTCTAAAATGCATAAAAAAAAACTTTGAAACCTAAAATTTACTCGCTTCGCTCGCCATTTACAAATACACAATTTTTTTTCTGCAAAATTCCTTAATCACTTTCATTTTTTATACTAAATAGTTTTATATAACTGTCTTGGGTCTCATGAACTCGTATTTTCAACAGTCACTTACTTCATAGGATGTAACCTTCCTAATCTTTTTCAAGGTTTTGTCACTTTAAGATATCAGATTATTTGGGAAAATGACTTATCTATGTATTCTCATGAATATAGACAAAATATGAATCAAAATTTTCGCGGCTCGCTCCGCTCGCCGATATAAGGAATAAAATATTCAATGTTATAAATAATCATCTTTATCGAATCGAGACAAATTAATATTTCATATCTAAATTATTTTCAGGCTCGCTTCGCTCGCCAATTCTTCATAAAAATAAACGTGAAAGGAAAGCTAACAATACCCGCCCTCAAAAAATCATTCCTTCGAGCACACGTTGCCCCCCTCCCCGTGATCCCCGAAGTATACCTACATGATAGGTAGACATCCTACAATTTTGGACCCCCTCTGACCAAAACTGCTGGATCCGCGATTGTTTTTTGGTGAAATTTTCATTTTTTGTGCGTAAACATCGACGGCTGATCCGGCTGGCCAATCAGGGGATGCCTACTCCTCCCGGGCACCTGATCCCACCTCTAGCTTGCTAGGGGTCCGTCCATGCTCAATTTGGTGCTATATTGTGAGTGCTATTGAGATTGTCGTCAGGATACTCTTCATCTCATTTATGGCTGTTCGAAATTAATTTGATTTGGTTTAGACGCAACAGTTTAGACGCATCGGTTTGGCTTGAGGTACCAATACGAGGCATTATGAGGATTCATTAACCGAAACAAGCACGTCTAGTGCACGGTATGTAGGTATCTTTGTGTAGAAATCTAAAAGTACCTATACTCTCTGTTCGTAGATTCTGAATGATTTTGAATTGAATTTATCAATATTGAGATATATGTTCTGTTGTAATTATTGTAGTGTATCATATGCACATTTCAATAAATAATGTATCGTCAGTGATGCTTGAGGCCGAAAGAGAGGGAATCGAAATCTATGAAGAGCGAAATTCTAAACATGGCCTTAATGCTAAACGTCTTCAAATTCACTAGCATCATTTAAGAACAGATACATTTGCAGCATAGACCAGACATGCACGTTTCGGGTATTTAACCCTCATCAGTGATCCTTAAATGATGCCCAAGACCCAGCTAAGGACAGCTAGATCTATGCCTCCAGGTCAATCGTACTAGATACCCCTTACTTCAAGAATAATTTAAGTTTTGTATAAAATTTGGAGTATTGAGATATTATGTTCTATTGCAATAATCTAGTGTACCATATTCACATTTCAACAAATTATGCCTTATCAGTAATGATACTATAAAGAAAGAACCGATGTAGACAAGAATCCGGAGTACAGAGATCCGGTTTTCAAAAAATATATATATACTGTATGTTTTATTATAAATTTTTATTGCACCATATGCGCATTTCATCACATTATGACTCATCAGTGATGCTCGAGGCCGAACTAGTGAAACTAGAAAACATAAACACAAACTAGTGAAACTAGAAAACATAAACACAAAATAGTGAAACTAGAAAACATATACACAAACTAGTGAAAATAGAAAACATAAACACAAACTAGTGAAAATAGAAAATCCAAAATTATAGTGAAAATAGAAAACATAAACACAAACTAGTGAAAATAGAAAATCCACAATTATAGTGAAAATAGAAAACATAAACACAAAATAGTGAAAATAGAAAATCCAAAATTATAGTGAAAATAGAAAACATAAACACAAACTAGTGAAAATAGAAAATCCAAATAGTGAAAATAGAAAACATAAACACAAACTTATGTAAATAGAAAATCCAAAAACATGACATAAACTTTTTGCCATAGAACCAACTAAGGACAGAGCTATGTCTCCAGGTAGATACTACTTAGTTTCAGAATAATATGTTCTAATCTACTGACAGTTAATAATAAATAATAAAGTGAGTACAGAAATACTCTAAAACTAGGCGAAAGATATCCTCGCGGACTAAACAATTCACCAGCAGCAATACCACTAGTTTATTGGTGACCCTGATGTGTTATTTCGTTCGGTTATGTACTTGCTTTGCTAAGCTTTGGTCTCAATCATTTTGCATAATACGCTAGAGCGCCCGCTATGATTGTTAAGTGTTTGAAGAATCGTTGTACTTAATTTTCTTAGTATAGAGCCTCAGAAACCAAGTTATTAGAGCTGTTGCATTTAGTTTACTTTACCACTACTTTTACCTCACCTCTACGCTTCAGTGGTCACTGCGGTTAGGGGTTACATAATCTTGGTCTCGAGTATTGACGACTACAGTTAACTTTTAAAGCTTGACCTACCCTGGCGTTTTGCGGGTGCATTTCATATCTTAGACATAAAACTTACGGGTACATGTATGTAAATTTCCCCTTTTCGGACGAAGAAACATTAAGCATTGTAATTTTTGCTACATAAATAAATGATCTTTCCGTCTGCATGTCCGTCCGTCTGATGATTATACTTTCACATTTAAATGGTAAAAAAGTGACAGGTCAGCTTTAAAAGGTAACTGTAGTTGGATCGCCTCAGGATAGGTGTGTATTGAACAATGTAAAGCCATGGCTGTGAAATATTCTGTTTAACGTGTGCGGACTGGTACCTTTCGAGACAAAATACCAGATAAAAAGCATACACTCACAATTAATTCGAGATTGCCAAAGGTATCCTGTCATACTGAAAAAAAAATCCAATACGGCTTTATTACTCGAAATGAAAAACGGCTCAAATGGATCTATTTAAACCAAGACTTAGCTATAATAGCTCACATTCCCGTCTCCCCTGTGGATATGTGCCTTAAATAAAATTTCAGAATAATACATGTCATTGACAACAATACAAAAATTGTATGTTTGTGTGTTTTCGCCTAACTGGAGGGTGTCTTTTTTTAAAACACCAGGATGGAAAACGAATTTTAAATACCACGGCCTAATCCCTAACCACAGTGACCACTGAAGCGTAGAGGTGAGGTAAAAGTAGAAGTAAAGTAAGAAGTAAAATAAATGCAACTGCTCTACTATTTATCCGAAGAACAAATACTGCTGAATAGTATGTTAAAAACTATAGGTATACACAGCCAATTGTGCCTCACATGAAATTCATATGAAATGAGCATCATGTAAATTTCACATGAAAGTTCATGTAAAATTCATATAAATTTCACATAAGATTTATGTGAAAAATATTTCACATGAATTTCACATAAATTTCCTTCACATGAATTTCACATGAATTTTTCTAAGTGACCTTCTCAGGAAACTGAATTCACATAACATCAATGTAAAAATCTTCACATGAATTTCATGTGAAAAATTTCATGTAAATTTCATGTTCGTGCTCGTTTCACATAAATTTCATGTGAACTTTCATGTAAATTTCACATGAATTTCTTATGGGGCACAATAGGCTGTAATTTTAAGTCCATGATATCACTTCTATGGTGAAAGAAAGGATGGGATCTCCTGCAGGACTCAGCCGCAGCACCCAAAGCAAAAAATAGAAACACGCAACTGGAAAACTCAGAGGGGACAAGCACAACACGAGATACCAAATAGACAAGGAAGAACAAAGACCTGACGAAGATTGGACAGGACCTGTCATGGAGTCCCGTCATCACTACAAGTCAGTGTGCGACTTTTAAGAATGCGCTAGTACAAGGCTATAAATGAGTTAAGTACCATGCAGGATGTCCTTCTGGTGACACCAGGATTATATCCACGATATATAAGGCAATTGATGATAATAAATTAAATGTATTTTCGATGTAAATTCAGTCTACCTATGATCTTCCTTATTTGGTTGATTATGTCACCATAAAAGACAGGTTGTGATGTTCCCAAAGTAAGATACTCTGTCACAGGTATTGATCCGAATTTCAAAGAAGCTGAAAATAATATTTCTGTAACATTTCCAATAAAATCAAATTCAAGGAATTGTGGTCCCCCGCTTTTGGGTGTTTGTCTTTAAAGGAATGCTTACAGACATCCCCCCATTCTTAAGTTTTAATAATATATCTCATATATTATCAACATTCTAAATATGAAAGATTAACTCCAAGAAAAGGTCAAAAGGTCCAAACTTGTGTTTTGTTTCCAAGGGACAGGGCTTATGAAAAGGCATGCACATGTGAAATATTTAAGACCTATGATTTAAATTACCATCAAAAACTTATGGTCGAGGTTGAAGTTTTTAAATGTGGGTCAACCTCCATGGACAAGGTCACAAGGTCAGAATGTTATTACCAACAGAAAGGTCTCATCACAAGGAATACACATGTGAAATGTGAAAGCCCTATCATTTTCCATTAAAAAGTTATGGACAAGGTTATAGTTTTTTGAAAAGTAGGTCGAACTCAAAGGTCAAGGTCAAAAATTTTGGTATCCATGCAAAGGTCTTGTCACAAGGAATACACATGTGAAATATCAAAGCCCTATCACTTTCCATTCAAAAGTTATGGTCAAGGTTAAAGTTTTTAATAAGTAGGTCGAACTCAAAGGTCAAGGTCACAAGGTCAAAAATTTTGGTATCCATGGAAAGGTCTTGTCACAAGGAATACACATATGAAATATCAAAGCCCTATCACTTACCATTCAAAAGTAATGGTCAATGTTAAAGTTTTTAATAAGTAGGTCAAAGTCCAAGGTCAAGGTCACAAGGTCAAAAATTTTGGTATCCATGGAAAGGTCTTGTCACAAGGAATACACATGTGAAAGATCAAAGCCCTATCACTTTCCATTTAAAAGTTATGGTCAAGGTTAAAGTTTTTAATAAGTAGGTCAAAGTCCAAGGTCAAGGTCACAAGGTCAAAAATTTTGGTATCCATGGAAAGGTCTTGTCACAAGAAATACACATGTGAAATATCAAAGCCCTATCACTTTCCATTCAAAAGTTATGGTCAAGGTTAAAGTTTTAAATAAGTAGGTCAAAGTCCAAGGTCAAGGTCACAAGGTCAAAAATTTTGGTATCCATGGAAAGGTCTTGTCACAAGAAATACACATGTGAAATATCAAAGCCCTATCACTCTCCATTCAAAAGTTATGGTCAAGGTTAAAGTTTTAGATTAGTAGGTCAAAGTCCAAGGTCACAAGGTCAAAAATTTTGATATCCATGGAAAGGTCTTGTCACAAGGAATACACATGTGAAATATCAAAGCCCTATCACTTTCCATTCAAAAGTTATGGTCATGGTTAAAGTTTTTAATAAGTAGGTCAAAGTCCAAGGTCAAGGTCACAAGGTCAAAAATTTTGGTATCCATGGAAAGGTCTTGTCACAAGGAATACACATGTGAAATATCAAAGCCCTATCACTTACCATTCAAAAGCTATGCACAAGGTTAAAGTTTTTGTGACTGACGGACAGACGGACGGACAGACGGACAGACGGACGAACCGGTTTTAATGTCCCCGCGCTTTCGCGAAAGCGGGGGACAAAAAGGCTTATCTAGTTTACGAAAGCGGAAACCTTGACCTAAAAGCCTCTTGGTAATTTGTACATTTCTACCGTGAAAGTCAAAAACATTAAGCTAAGATATGTTAATACCGTAATGACGGCAATTTAGGAACATCACCGTCAAGCCGGTGAAAATTCACTTCATAAAAAACCCATCTTTTGTCATACATACTGTAATTTCTCCAATAACAATTTTTAATATCGAGATCCAAAAATGTTCAATGCTTCTGTGATTTTAACGTTGGCTTTGTTCAAAGTCATTTCTTGAGGATAAATTTCATTCTAGTCGGAATATCATTAAGATACATTTTGTACGTAGACGTAATATTAACATAATTTCCTTTGATTTTGAAAAGAAGTAAAGTGCATATCAAACAAACAAAAATCTTACAAATAGGGTCCAACGAAAAGTAGCTAAGTAGCTATCGATCTCCAACAAGACAATGTACATGTAGTAACCACAACAGGATATACACGATTGATTGCAAGATAGAATGGACAAGAGAAAGGAGGGATATCAAAACACCTTCACATTGATCTGAATACTCAGAGGTCCGATAAGGCGCACTGTTAGGTGCCATCACAAACAGAACGATAAGCGGTAAATAGGAAGGTGCACAAAAAGAAGGGGATCTCAGAACACCACAAAACATCTCAACCCCCCCCCCCCCCCCCTCCCCCCCCCCCTCCCCCCCCCCCCCAAAAAAAAAAAAAAAAACTCAAGCAACCCAACAACAAGAACGACATCAACAAAAAAAAAAAAAAGAAAACAAAAAAGAAAAAAAAAAAAAAAAAAAGAAAACAAAAAGAAAGAAAACAAAACAACCCCCCCCCCCCGCCCCCGAATAAAGCCCAACTCCAAATGGATATTCAAAAAAGAAATTTGGACATAAAAGAACGAAAATCTGCCCGTGCTCTGCTAACTTAAACGAGTTTATTATCAATCATCCTAGTAGTCTAACCTACTTTCAGATAGAATATCCTGTGTGCATATTAATAAAATGTGCAGTGAAAAGCTAAAACGCACTGTATTTTGTCATTTAAGTTCAATCTTCGATTCAAAACCACATTATAAACACAGTAATGTACCAGTGTTCGTTTGACATGACCAATACAAAAATCCATCAGAATGGAGGAAAGAATGTAATAAGATCAAGCAAAGGTTATCACTGCTCTTGTAACTAAAGTAACATATAGTGCCGATGTCATTCCTCCTTTATTAAAGGTATCACGATAATGGTGATGATACTGATCTTAATTAACTCTATTTCAGTGAACGTCAATTTTGTTCTTTATTAATAAAAGAACAGTCTAAAAGTCTGTAGAGACTGAGTGGAGTAGTAGATGAGAATTATACCTCGCCGAATCACCTGATATCATTACGCCGAATAAGATCGCGCGACACGTGTCAGAAAATAGTGCGCATGTGCCAATTTGAGACAGCCACGTGTCATGTCCATTCCTTCAATTCAAGTAAGCCTCTAGAACAATTCTATGAAGCCGCGCATTCACTTTGTTCATTGAAGCGTAACTGACATATCCAGCGCTCGGGTTTTGATTAAAACAATTTTGTTATTTTCCAATTAAGTTGTTAGAATTTTAACGATGATCCGAACCAACATACACGGCAGTTAATTATTTCTCAATATCAACTATTTGATGCGATTTTCATGTTTGCCTGTTTTATCCTATCGTCCCCTGCTATATTTCACGTGAGATAATGGAAATAGGACTGCTTACTTTAGGATGACACTAAAAGTAGTTAAACAGGAACAAAAAACGAAATCACATATAATATAAATGGACCTTAAACCACCCGTGCATTAAAGTGGCTCTTACACAAAACCCTATGTTAGACTTTAATCTCAAGATGAATCACTGGGTGCGAACCATTAGACCAAATCAAAGACAAACTGAGAATAATGTCAACGGTAATTCAGTTTCCCATTGTTCTTATCTCGTATTATTCTCCTGTTCCTAAATGACTTTCTTTTAATCAGATTTGATAAAATGCTATTATTGCGATTTCCACAAATCTGCAAATCTAATAACATACAGTTAGAAATGATTTTTTTTAAAGCAGAAGTTGTTTTCAGATGTAGGTTTCAATCACTGGATCGCTTTGAAAGATGCTTCTTGACAATAATTCGATTTTCCATTCTTGGGCAGGTAACATCAAGGTGCTATGAGTCAACACACTAGTAATTATATATACAGGATTTTGATTTCAAGGTTTCAACATGTATGTCTGGTGCATCGAATTTGAAATTTGTATGTCAAAAGATTGAAACACTCTTTTTGTGGTATTTGATTTTTTATAACTAGAAATATCAGTTTTTGTCAGTTGGATGAATAAGACAATTGTAAGATGATCACTACAAAAATGATAAAAGAAAAAAACATAGGTAATCACAGATTACGAAGCTCACCTCGTGGCAGCAAAATTCAATTCAAACATATTTCTTAGTACATGTATATTGGCTTTTAAAGGCAAAATCACTCAAGCAGAAAAAGTAGGTCAAGGTCATTTTATGAAAGTTTGATCAAAGATACATCCAATATGCAAGTTTGGTACATGTATCACTTATACTTTGCTCAATATTGGCTCTTAAAGGCAAAAATCACTCAAGCTGAAAAAGTAGGTCGAAGTCATTTTATGAAAGTTTGATCAAAGATACATCTAATATGCAAGTTTGGAATATCTAGCACTTATACTTTGCTCAATATTGGCTCTTAAAGGCAAAATCACTCAAGCGGAAAAAGTAGGTCAGATGCTGCATCCGATGCATGGGTCCATCTCGGCATCCAAAGATGAATCACTTGTGCAAGTTTGGTTACTGTAGCATTAGTACTTTGTCAGATACTGAGCTACCCCAAACTTCTTATCCAAATCACTCACACGGAAAAAGTAGGTCAGATGCTGCATCCGATGCATGGGTTCACCTCAGCATCCAAAGATGAATCACTTGTGCAAGTTTGGTTACTGTAGCATTAGTACTTTGTCAGATACTGAGCTACCCCAAACTTCTTAACCGGACGCGGACGCGGACACGGACGCGGACGCGTGGGGGTATAGCATAAGCTCACTCAACTTCGTCGAGGTGACCTAAAAAGTCACTATTAAAATACATCTTATCGATATAATTTAGTGCATTCTAATTCTCATCCGCATTCTAATGCACTCTGTTTGCAACGTGCATTTTGATTGGTTGAGCGATGAAAAAACTGCAAGGGGATTCACGTTTCACTGTAGTTTTTGCTATGCCGTCATACGTTCCCATGGCGACGTCATTAAAAGCAGACGTTTTCTAGCGCATTACTGACCAAAGCATTAGAATAGGGTTACCATACTGATATTTTACAAAAACAAACAGGGTATCGGCGAATTCCCTGTCAGAAATATCCGTTTTACCACTCGGCTCACGCCTCGTGGTAAAACTCAATTTCTGACAGGGGATTCGCCGATACCCTGTCAGTTTTTGTAAAACACACGCATGGTAACCCCTAATTACAACAAATAATATATCATCAGTGATGTTTGAGGCCAAAACAGAGACAATCCAAATCGTGAATATATGAACGGCGAAACACTTCTAAATATGGCATAAGTGCATGCAGTAAAGCCAGCTAAGGACAGAACTTTATGCATGGGTTCACCTCAGCATCCAAAGATGAATCACTTGTGCCAGTTTGGTTACTGTGGCATCAGCACTTTGTCAGATACTGAGCTACCCCAAACTTCTTAACCAAGTCACTCAAGCGGAAAATGTAGGTCAGATGCTGCATACGATGCATGGGTTCACCTCAGCATCCAAAGATGAATCACTTGTGCAAGTTTGGTTGCTGTAGCATCAGCACTTTGTCAGATACTGAGCTACCCCAAACTTCTTAACCAAGTCACTCAAGCGGAAAATGTAGGTCAGATGCTGCATCCGATGCATGGGTTCACCTCAGCATCCAAAGATGAATCACTTGTGCAAGTTTGGTTACTGTAGCATTAGTACTTTGTCAGATACTGAGCTACCCCAAACTTCTTAACCGGACACGGACGCGGACGCGTGGGGGTATAGCATAAGCTCACTCAACTTCGTCGAGGTGACCTAAAAAGTCACTATTAAAATACATCTTATCGTTACAATTTAGTGCATTCTAATTCTAATCCGCATTCTAATGCACTCTGTTTGCAACGTGCATTTTGATTGGTTGAGCGATGAAAAAACTGCAAAGGGATTCACGTTTCACTGCAGTTTTTGCTATGCCGTCATACGTTCCCATGGCGACGTCGTTAAAAGCAGACGTTTTCTAGCGCATTACTGACCAAAGCATTAGAATAGGGTTACCATACTCACGCCTCGTGGTAAAACTCAATTTCTGACAGGGGATTCGCCGATACCCTGTCAGTTTTTGTAAAACACACGCATGGTAACCCCTAATTACAACAAATAATATATCATCAGTGATGTTTGAGGCCAAAACAGAGACAATCCAAATCGTGAATATATGAACGGCGAAACACTTCTAAATATGGCATAAGTGCATGCAGTAAAGCCAGCTAAGGACAGAACTTTACCATCAAGGAGGTATTATGTTCCATAATTTAAGAAATAAAGTATCGAATTTCATAGAAAATTTACAAATATATTTCAAGTCAGAGCAAGAGCACAGTGAAACTAGGCGAACGATATCCACGGGGACTAAACATTCCATCGTACACACCGCGTTGGATGTAGTGATTCCATACTGAGGATTGTGATTGTTTTTTTTTTCATCATTTAAGGTTAGGGTTGAGACTACAGGGAGATAACACTATTTTTATATCACATAATATTTGACACCGACATAAACGATACATGGTATAAGCTCAGATTGTTACATTATTTAAAAAAAATTAATACACCTTGAAACTTTCATTGCTAAATGGATATTTTGGGGAAAAATGCATATTTTTCAATGAAAAATCGCCAAAATAGGAAAAATATTGTCATTTTCGCATGAGTTCTGCTACCAAAGATTCATACATCAGAATATTTACTATCCATTATACTCTTTAAAAGTGAGCTAATTAGAAACTCTATGTTTTTGGTATATAAAATTCCACAGGGAATGTAGTTAAAGTTCTGAAAATTTATTGCTCTTTTGTCAACGTTTCGACCGAAGCCTTCATCAGGACGATGAACTACAACTCGACTACATCTTTAAAAATACTGTGCACATAACTGTAATTGTTCAATAAGAGGTCCAACATTGGACTTCTTATTGAACAATTACAGTTATGTGCGTAGCATAAAACTGATTTGACGCTGCAGTAGGACAATGCCTAATAAGCAAGTCCATATCTGAAAAGTCTATATTTTTTGCAAACACTTCAAGAGTTCGTCAAAAGGAATGCTAGGTCAGGAACGTTTAGAACTATCGTCGACAAACTATGTAAGTGTGAACTTTGCATATACCTAGACGATACGGATTGATTTATTAGGCATTGCTCTTCTACAACGGCCCATCAGTTTTGTAAAGTTTAATTTAGGAAATGAAAAAATACCCATAAAAGTCTCTAAGGAATCACAACACCATACGTTTCGATCCCACGCGGTGGTACAGAGACACCAACCTAAATGTTGATGTTATTAATATATAAATGTATGTTCTATCGTAATGATTAAGTGTGTCATTTGCGCATTTCAACAAATTTTATACCATCAGTGATGGTAGAGATCTAAAGCAAGAAAATACAAATAGTAAATATATGACGAGGAGCTAAATTCTTAATATGACCTTCAGTGTATGAAAAAGACCTATCCAAGGACAGAGCTATGTCACCAGGGAGCTACCCATTAGTTTCAGAATATATTGTACAGTAATTTATCGAATAAACTATAAGAAAATGAACAAATATATTTGAAGTCTATGCAATGCGAAATATATTCTCAAGGACTTAACAGTCCACCAGCCGATATATCAGCCTAGTAGTTGAAACAATCAGTGTTGAACAGTTAGAATTTAGTGCACAATATACACATTTCTGCAAATAATGTACGACTAAAGCAATGGAAAAACAATAAGTGCAAAACAAGCAGAATCATAGCAGATGTCGTTACCCACGAAGGACATCCAATACACAGATTGATACTCTCTTAATAATGTAATAAAAGCAAATGAATCTTACCTTTCTATATTTTTAAAGTATAGTATATCTTTCTGTTGGTTGGGCAGGTTTCAAAACGACACAGACTGCTAGGCCGGACGAGGTTTTCGTATGCCTGACATCAGCGAACATTTCATCTTCTGGCTTTATGCTGTTCCCTCCCCTCCTTATCTCGAGAATTTGGTGGACGACTGCTTTAAGCTACTACTGCATTTTGAGCAGATATATTATCGTCAAGGATTGTTCGTGTACCCTATTTTCTCAAACATTTCTTGCGACCATATAATCTGATCATTCAACAAGATTATCGTTTTGTCGAAGGTAAGCCAATCAACTTTGCTACCCATGTTGATATGCAAACAGCTCAATGTAAAGATTTGTCGATATATGAAACATACTATATGAGTACATAATTTCAAGGGAGGGAGAAAGACAAGATGTAGTTACCTTAATTTTTTAAGATAATGGAGAGTCTCACTGTATACTGGGCGATTTCTCCATATTAGTGCCTCGAGAAAGCAAAGTTCGCAAGAATAGGATGAATCTTAAACGTCTTCAAAATGCATAGCATCATTTAAGAACAGATAAATTGGCAACAAGGACCAGACATGCACGTTTCGGGTACTTAAGCCTCGTCAGTGATCCTCAAATATAAACAATGTAATATGTCAAAAAGCGTACCGAAAGACGTAGCAGGATCTTGGTTGAAATGAGTGAATGAAGTCAAAACAATTTAAGCCGAAATCTGATTTAAAAAAAAAAAAGAAAAAAAAAAACCAAATTAAAAAAAAAGCAAGATTTCAAAAGGCTTACAAAGTTTTGATAGAATATGAAATAGATTTTTCTCAAGAGAAAAGAAAATTAAATCGAACAAATGGACAGAGACAATAACATAACTCAATAGAAACAGAAAGAGCAAATTATCTAATGAGCAATCTCCAGAGCGGAATGCACTGTATATATCGTGTATATGTGACGCTGTTAATAATACGGAAGTGTTCCAACTCTATACCTTCTTGAAGAAAATTTCAAAACAATTTTCATGCACCAGAGACGTGTTTCGGATCTTAACTCCTGGAGAGTTTCACTGTATACTGGACATGTCTGGTCAATTTATCTGTTCTTAAATGATGCTATGCAATTTGAAGACGTTTAACATTCAACCTGTTCATGCGAACTTTGCTTTCTTGAGGCATCAGTGATATTTCCAGCCAAAGTGAAGTTCATATGTCGCCTAAATTCATTTCAGTAGCGCCCTCTGGTTTTATTTTTTGAATTTGAATATGTGAATTTTCTTTGCAGAGAGTGCGCGGCTCCAAATTTTTCCCCTTTAAGGTCTATTCAGCAGCATGTCGAAATAAAACCTATGTTCAAAATAACATTAGAGGGATGGTACTAAGATTTTAACCTCCTATAATTTCCATATGTTTGGATGGAATGACAAATTTCCAAATAGCAAATTAATATATACGATGTCAATATAATATAAAGGGTAAAACACGCCGGTACGGTGCTTATTAACAAAGTTTAAACATATTCAAATATCAGATGAATCACGTTACATATCTAATGCAAGTTAAGGCATCTAAGTAAGTAGGACCAAAAATGAACCTTAAAGCTTAATTTAAAGCTTATCTCTCCGTATTATTTCATACATGTGACGCATATCACTAAGTTCTAGCGAGGGTTAATAATATATTGAGCACCGAATTTGAAATTATGTCCAGAAAGTCTTCTGAAAGCAGAGGCAATACATTTTTGGTTCCTATGTCAATCACTCGTATTCTTCCCCGCGACGGAGTGCTTAATAGTAGAGCGACCAATTTAAAAAAAGAAGCTTAGTTTTCGAGTTTAATCAACACACCTAACACAGGCCTGAATTCGGTCTGAACTTTTTGCTGAATACCCCTGCTTTCAAATAGAGCTGTCGTAAAGAATATGCCACGGTCAGATTTTGTTTAAATTGGGCAAAAAGCGATAAAATCGTGAACAATTAAAACGAAATATTTATCGTTTATATCCTCGGTATTCCTATATTTTGTTCTTTTTTGTATAGAAAGTCGTTGCAATCATTGCATTAGATATGTACACATGTTATATAATTGTTTTGGAGGAAGAATATTTTCTCATCTCTCAAAAAATTGCAGTTTTATACAAATTTCTAAGAAATGTGAAGAATCCGTGTTAATATTTTCTCTAAAGCACAGAGACTAAATTTTTGTCTCGATACATATCGACAAATATATGTTTATTATTTCCAATGCCTTTTTATTGATCATTTTTCTAAGGGGCTTTAAATAAATGTAAAAACCTAAAGCGTATATACTTTGGATTAAAGCGGCATTTCACAAATTAGTTTCCGTAGATGAAGATTCGGTCGACCACGTGTTACAGTTTCTATCAAATCGTACCTATCAACCGGTATATATACATATTTTTGATAAAAGTTAAATGCAGAAATGGGAATTACATCATACTGTTTAAAAATTAATGAAAAATACTTCTTTTTGATATGTCGTGGTAAGACCGTGTATGGAAACCCATTCGTGACAAGTTGAAATGAAAATACGTGAATTGAAGAAAAATGCATTAAGTTCATATAAAATTATGAAAAGTATATTTTGACGTTTATTTTAGTACCAAAGAGATGTGAATATACATGTAAAGTACATTGGTCAGAGTTTGGGCTCTTCGTTATCTGTGTTTTAAACAATACGATATGCCTTGGGTAAACGTTGTGTAATTTATCCCTTTTAGCATCCGCACTTACTCTTCGTTCAGATTTGTAACTGTTACAAAATCAAGTGGATGCTTTTCAAGATATACTGAGTCAGAAAACCCCTTTGATTTCTCCGTGAGATCCAATAGAAAGTCCTCAAGGGTCACGGGGGGCCTTTAATTCCTAATGCTGTACATAAGCACAAACATCACATTGTCATATGTAATATTGGTAATCTAATTGGGCAGTTCCTACATACGTCTGCAATACATCAAATAAAAGCCTATATCACGAAGAGGAACCGTCTGTTGATAACGAAAAATTCGCCGCAACAGGAGCCTATGATGTTGGCGCGTCAATGGCCGTATTTACCAAAGAGCTTCGAATAAAGAAATAAAATTGAAAAGGTGTGAAATGTATGACGCAAAGAATAGTCGATGAAATGTGTCCAAGAAGAAACTATTCCAACAGCAAAGCATTGATCTTCAACATTTACATGTATTAAAGAGTCAAAGATGCGATACAACATAGTAAAATCAAACTTTTTAACGACGAGACTGATATGTTGACAGCTCAGCGTGATAACTCAGAGAATAGAGCACCCTTTATTGTGTGGTCATTTCTATTTTAATATTGCTAAAGATTTGCTTCTCGGTTGGTAGTTTTATGTGAGCCTCTTTAATTCTTGTAAATGTGGTTGTTTGATGTTCACTATTTGTTTGTATCTTTTCTGTTTCATTTATATAGAAACAATTGCAGAGAAATTTAAAAAAAACTAATTGTCCATTGTAGACAAGGATTTAGCATGAAAAACAATAAACAGACGGTAAAAAAAAAACAAACTCATCAAAAACATGCAATATTGTTGATATGGCCATCAAGGATCAACCAATCAGAAACTAGAGAACCAAAACTAGAAATCAGAGGCTATCCCCCTTATCATCAATTGTCGTAGCAAACTAACCTGACCGGGCGGAGCTAATTCAATCAAGCAATTGAGATGAATTGATACAATTTTAGGGTAGATAGATTATGAATTGCACATCGTAATTAGAGTAAATACTCATTACCTGTAATTTTATATGGCTTTTATCACCTGGTCAGAAGTAAACTCTTCCGATGACAAGGTGAAAATTAGCTCCGCCCGGTCAGGTCAGTTTGCTACGACAATACCTGTAGAACGATGCCTTTAAGCTACGTTTTAGCAAAAATTGTTGTCACAAGGTCAAACAGAGAAAGAAAATGCCATGATTGCCTGAATGTGATGGGGTCGTATAGGCAGCTACGCTACTTACTTGTGGAACTAAAATGCATTGCATAATTCCATGTTTTGTTGATCATAAAATATTTGTTATACTTAATTATTTCTAATATTCGGCTGACAAAATGTGTCCTTATCACAGTGTTTGAAATTACCAGAACATAGATAGTACATAAAAAAAATTATTTTCAAAATTATTTATGTAAATTTGTCGTCTTCTTTGAAATAAAGCGATACTTTTCATTCATTATGATATGTTAAAACTTAATTTAGCCGTTATTATTTAGTTTTACTCCGTATTATCGAGAAAACATATCCTTGTTTATATTGCAGTGAATCGCTAATAACAAAGTTGGGGTGGGGCACTTTATATGCCTGGTTCTCCTAAGTTTTTCAATCAATCTCTATCAAAATTTCCTAAAAACACATTTACATATCAAAATATCGTTTCTGTATGTTAATTTTTATCTTCGAATTAACATTCTCAATATTGAAGTGAAAGAATTGAAAATTTCAATTTTACCAATTAATCTTAGAATATGTGCTCATTCATCCATGAAGTTGAAATTAGAATATTCAATTTGATCCAAAAATTTTCTTTTGACTTCAATTAGCATATTGACTTTGATTTCGGTCAGTTTGACTTTTCATTTATTAAAGGATGATAATTTTTGTTAGAATATCTATGATTTTGAATTTTACTAATTTTCCGCTTTTATCTGAATTTACAGTAATTCTGACCATACGAATTTTTTACGACAGGTCAAATCTGATGTCCCATGTTATATTCTTTCGTTTAATATAAAAATTAGCCCTGTGTTAGGTGGGTTGATTAAAATTTCAAATTTAGCGACTACTATAATATTTTTTTTTTTTTGAATTAAATACCTTCCAGAATTTTCTTTTACCTAGAAGTAATTTGTAATATCTAAAAGTTTAACTATCATAAAAAACAATGAAAATGGCCCAAACAGTTAAAATACGGCATGTCAAGAACAACACCTGGTGGTGGTAGGCAGCAAAGAGCGTGAAACTCTTGAAATTGTCAATATTGAAATATATGTTCTATTTTAAAACCTAAGTGCACCATATGTGTATTTCAACAAGTTATATCACATCAGTGATGTTCGACGCCGAAAAAGAGGAAATCCAAATTATAATGTTAAGTAGTGAAGAGCAAAATTTGAACTTGGTACTGCTAAGGTTACAGCTCCGCATTCATTGACATGCTCCATAGTTTTAGAAAATTTTCGTTAAATTTTGCGACGGATAATTTAAAATAATATTTAAAGTCTAGTGCGAAATACTGCGAAACTATGCGAACGATATCCTCGGGGACTAAACAATCCATCAATAGAGATACCAACCTAGTCGTTGAAATTTTCAATATTGAAAGCTTAACAATAAGAAAAGAAAAGTCATCTCTTAAGATGACTCCTCTGTGCGTTGCCGCAATATTGATATTGCAACAATGTAGTGTCTTCCAAATGATCACATCATTTATCATATCAGGTCAAATTTACAGAATGGACCAGACATAAACACACATTGATCTTGGGTTTTGGAAACACATTTTCATGGACCGAATTGAACATGTTTAATGCATCGCAATTTGAAATTTATATTGAGAAGTCTGCTTTCTTTCAGCAAAATTTGAGCACTTCATTTTGAAATGCCTTTTATTATTATTCACACTTACTAATAAACATGTATATCCCTGCGACCAGGTGCCCAGGGAGAGTCAGCGTCTCCTGATTGCATGCAACACAACATAGTGGATAACCACCCTTGCAGCATTCCTTCACTGTTAATGGTAATTTTTCATTATTTCTCTTGCTTTCGCTTTCCCAAAGACACATGACAAGACGTTAACTTTAAATTTAGAAATTAAAGGAGTGGACGCCACACTTAACTATGTTGACCTCATTGAATCGGTTTGGCTTGAAGTGAAACTGATGAGGGACCCTTTTCCAAAACGTACATGTCTGTTTTTTTTTCTGGAGTTGGCTCCTTAACAAAAAAAATTCGAGGCACTTCTTTAAATGAGATAAAGAACAGCCCGACGATAATCTCAACAGCACTCGCAATAGAGTGAAAAATGGAGCATAGACGGACCCCTAGCAAGGTAGGGGGTCCAGGTGCCCGGGAGGAGTAAGCATCCCGTGTTTGACTAGCCACATCTGCCGTTGATGTTCAATACAATATATATGACAGTTTTACCGAATTGAAGCGGCGGGTGTTGCATACAAGCTGCAGATGCTTTCTCTTCCTGGGCACCTTGTCTCATCCCATAGCGGCAGTTCGCTTCTTGTTATGGTGGAGGTTTTTGTTTGTTTGCTTTGGATCCTGTTTCATCCTGCCTTCGGTTTCTGATTTTCTGAATTATCGATTGTGTGCTGTATACAGGGATATGGTCAGTATCCATATTTGTCATACATTCACTGTCTGAGGTTATGTCTATAAAGAAAGTGCTATGGCTACAATGTCAGGGAAAATATTCAAAGCACTAACTGTCAAATCCCTCGCGATGCACTTTTTTACGAGCTCCACACGGCAAAGGGCATAAGTGTGACATAAATGAGTTAAAGAAGATCTTGACGATAATCTCAACAGCACTTACAATAGAGTACAAAATTGAGCATCGACGGACCCCTAGCAAGTTAGGGGTGGGACCAGGTGCAAGGGAGGAATAAGAATTCACTGTTGGCTAGCCGCACCCGGCGTCGATGTTCTCGAACGAAAAATGAAACAATATATAAAATACATGCACTGTCTGAGGTCATGTCTATACATAGAAGTGCTATGGCGACAATATCAGGGAAAAATATTCAAAACATTTACTGTCAAACCACTCGCGGGGAACGTTTCTACGAGCTCCACACGGCAGAGGGCATAAGTGTGACACAAATGAGTTAAAGAAGATACTGACGATTATCTCCACACCCCTCACAATAGAGAACAAAATTGAGCATCGACGGACCCCTAGCAAGTTCGGGTTAGGACCAGGTGCCCGGTATGAGTAAGCATCCCCTGTTGGCTAGCCGCACCGGCGTCGGTGTCGCGAACGAAAATGAAACAATATATAAAATACATGCACTGTCAGAGGTCATGTCTATATATAGAAGTGCTATGGCGACAATATCAGGGAAAAATATTCAAAACACTTACTGTCAAACCACTCGCGGGGACCTTTTTTACGAGCTCTACATGGCAGAGGGCATAAGTGTGACACAAATGAGTTAAAGAAGATCCTGATGATAATCTCCACACCCCTCACAATAGAGAACAAAATTGAGCATCGACGGACCCCTAGCAAGTTCGGGTTAGGACCAGGTGCCCGGTATGAGTAAGCATCCCCTGTTGGCTAGCCGCACCGGCGTCGGTGTTCTCGTAGGAAAATGAAACAATATATAAAATACATGTACCGTCTGAGGTTATGTCTTTATTGAAAGTGCTATGGTGACAAGATCAGGGAAAATATTCAAAACCCTTACTGTCAAACCACTCGCGGGGAACGTTTCTACGAGCTCCACACGGCAAAGGACATAAGTGTGACACAAATGAGTTAAAGAAGATCCTGACGATAAGCTTAACATCACTCACAATAGCTATAGAGTACAAAATTGAGCATAGACGGACGCCTAGCAAGCTAGGGGTGGGACCATGTGCCCGGGAGGAGTAAGCATCCCCTGTTGGCTAGCCATACCCGGCGTCGATGTTCTCGAACGAAAATGAAACATTATATAAAATACATGCACTGTCTGAGGTTATGTCTATAAAGAAAGTGCTATGGCTACAATGTCAGGGGAAAATATTCAAAAAAGTTACTGTCAAACCCCTTGCAGGGAATTTTTACGAGCTCCAACGGCAAAGTGCATAAGTGTGACACAAATGAGTTAAAGAAGATCCTGACGATAATCTCAACAGCACAAACAATAGAGTATAAAATTGACCATCGACGGATCCATAGCAAGCTAGGGGTGGGACTAAGTGTCCAGGAGGAGTAAGCATCCCATGTTGGATAGCTGCATCCGGCGTCGATGTATTCGCATGAAAATGAAACAATATATAAAATACATGCACTCTCTGAGGCTATGTCTATATAGAAAGTGCTATGGCGACAATGTCAGGGGAAAATATTCAAAACACTTACTGTCAACCTTTAAGTAAAAATTATCCTCGGAAAAACTCAATCTTCTCCAATACATGTTCTCCTCATCTCCAATTAAGAATTGTATTTTATTTCACAACACGATGAATGATATTCGAGTTTTTAAAAGATTCACCATAGGAACCTAATTAGTTTCAATACACTCGAAGATATGAACATTGGAATTAATTTTTTTTCTCAAACAGCAGTGAGATATAACTGCCCATTTCCTCAATGCAAGCTTGCATCTGCATTCCGTACCAGACTACATCGATAAGAGAGTTATCCTTCTTATACTGTTTCCTACAAATGAAAAGTGAGCTGGACCCAACTGAAGCTACGCATTTACTATAAGAGAAGGGAGGAGATCTCCAACAAGAACCCCGTTGCAGCATCAACAGCAAAACACCAAAAACACCCGATGCAAAAACACAAAAGACGAGTACAGCACGAGACGGAAAAGAGACACACGACATGTAAACATCAGACACAAAAGACTACACATAAGGTTGAAAAAAGAAGAAAAAGATAATACAGCATGACTAAATAAACACTGGAAAGAAGCTAATCATGGCAGACAATTATTCTAGCAAAGAATGTAAAATCAAAAGTTATCTGAAAACAGTGGTCAAAGAGAAGTAACTTAAATAGAATTTTAAAAATCCTTGATGACTAAACACTTGATAAAAACAGTAGCCAAAGAAAAGTAACTCCTCCTTTACATTGACTTAATCTGCCATTTCACCTGCCTTATTGCAGACTGAACGATGCTTCCAGATACGGAATTTTCTGAGATTGTTACTCACGCTCAGACCTAGTCAGTCCAAAAGTTTCAGAATGAATTTCTGGTGCTGTTGTAGTATCACCACATTATAATGTCGCAAAAACTAATATGTATGAATATTTGACGAGAGTGGAGAAAACTCCCTATAGCTAATATCACTTTGATTATATTCGGGGAGCTGCAGCCAAACCAAACGGCATTATTTGAAATTGGAAGTGACATTACTGAATATAAAAATTAATTTCCGCTGAGGTTGAAATATATGCATGTTTGAAATTGAGAGGGAATGCCCAATCTGTAATTCATAGACTTGCTGTAATGGTAGTGTCTAGTGGTAATCGACAACAGCACTAACAATAGAGCACCAAATTGAGCATCGACGGACCCTAGCAAGCTAGAGGTGGGACTAGGTGCCCGGGAGGATTAAAAATCCCCTGTTTGGCTAGCCGCACCATACACACAGAGAAAGGATTGTTTGTGATATATTCCATCGAATCGATGTTAATGCTTGATTCATCTCTAAAAGTGAAGAGTTTAGATCGCGACATAAAACGATCATAGTGTGCGATTTTAAATGCTTAATTTAATTAGAATGATGCTTGGTGAACTGAAATTTAATTAGAATGATGCTTGGTGAACTGACATCGATCAGACTCAGAGAATTATACATTTTGTAAAGTTTAATCGTCTACTCTGTGTTTTGATCACAGGGATTCATCACGCTAATACCGGTTGCTCTATTTACTATATATATGTGTTCACACATAAATAGTAAATAGAGCAACCGGTATTAGCGTGATAAATCCCTGTGGTTTTGATATACATATAGGGATGTTGCGGTGTTTTGCTGTGGGTGCTGCAACCGAATATAATAGGAGATCCTCTCCTTTCCTTTACGTTGACCGAGTTCAGCCTGTAGTTAACGGAAGGTATTTTTCTGTTTGCCATGTTTGCCACTGTGATGCCATATCATTTTCCGATTCTTTTTCAGTAATCTAAACTATAGGACCTCAGAGGAAATATATATATTTCATATAAAAACAAATTAAAAGGAACGAGTACGTCTTTAAAACTTTACATTATCGATCATACGTATGAAACTTTTGAATTAAAGACTTTGATATATTGATTCTTATCATTTCCTGTGCTCTGATTTCGAGCGTATTGAACAAAAACTTAATACTTTTTGTCTAATTTTGTCTAATGGCGATTAAGATACGCTGAGGCTACGGCATGCATTTTCATTCTTTAGTAGATGTACACATTCGACAAACTAAGTCGTCATGATTCATTGTGCATTTTTTTCTTTTCTTCTCATTACAGTCTTATGCATTAAAGAATGTACCATTGTTTCCATCAAGAATTGTATATATCTTATGTCGAGAAAAAGGTAGTTCCATCTCAGCCTATCTAACAAGATTGTTTGTTGAATCTTTTCTTTCAGTTCTACTTTTGAATCAAGTATTTAGATCGCATATATTGAACTATATGTGCCATTGCCATTATTTAGTGCACCATATGCACAATTCAATAAATAATGTATCATCAGTGATGCTCAAGGTCGAAAGATGGGAATCCAAATAGTGAGCGAAATTCTGAACATGACCTAAAATGTATACCAAAGAGCCAGCTAAGGACATACCTATGTCATAAGCTAGATGTTATTTAGTTCCAGAACAATTTATTGAAATAAGTATCAGAAAATTAATAACAATATTTAAAGTCAGTGCGGAATCTTAAGTGATCAACAGTTCACTAGTAGAAATACTGGTCCAACCCAGTTGTTGAAATTTGATACATTCTATGGGAATCATTTCAGCGTATATTTTGTACCATCACAGAACATTTAATCATAGATGCACAAACGCGAAGTAGTGGACATTCATGTGGGGAATACATGAGGAAGAGCAAAAGTACGAATATTACCTCAGATTTGTGCTAAAAAGTCAGCTATGAATAGCATTTTACATGAAGTACTGAAATATCCCTTCCTGCCATGGATTTCCCTTTTTTCGATCTCAAAAGTAAAAGCAATAATGTAATGGTACTTTTATGTATTATCCAACCCTTTTGTATCGAATGTTCCACCTATTATTATAGTTTTTCTGTACTAACATTAAACTGTACTTGAAAATTTGTATTTTTCATGATTATTCTTGAAAAGACAAATAAATGTTATCTTCATCAATCATAGCTCTATCCTTAGATGTTTAGTATACATGTAGATGTACATAAGTATTTCTATAACAATTTAGCTCTTCATGCTTTTATTAATTTACTTTGTTTTCTTTGATTCGCCCTTGAGCATCTGCGAAAGATAGGATTTGTAGAATAAAAGGCATATTGTGCACTTGTTTTAACTGCTCGAAATCATCTCAATGATTCATCATGTGCATGTATAGATTATATCGTTCAATTGCCTCTTGCATAAGAATGTTAAACGTCTTCAAATTCAATAACATCATTCAAGAACAGATAAATTTGCAGCATTTACCAGTCATGCACGTTTCGGGTATTTAACCCTCGTCAGTGATCCTCAATCTAAACAATGTAATGTGGTCAAAAAGTGTGAGAATTATTATGTCCAAAATGTACCGAAAGACGTAGCAGGATGGGTGGGATATGATATTCACATACATGTTTGTAGTTTCTTTGAAATGGAGGTAAATAATCTTACACCCATCTTCAAAATTTGTAACCGCAATCTGCAGACCAAAATAATCTATTATAAATTCAGCATTTTCAGAACACTGAACTATTTCGTCATGATTTGGCTTCAAGAATCACTGATGAGGATTCATTTTCCAAAATATGCATGTCTGGTTCAATAGCTGATTTTCCAATAGATTCATAAGGCGGACAGACACCAGACATCACAAAATTTGGCGATATTTTCATTGTGACGTCAAAATAGAAAGCATGACAACACATCAAGGTGCTTCGAGACAGTGCGATCAGATGTGACGTCACAATTGAAAATTTTGCCAAATGATGTAATTAAGGAGGCTCAATAATCGTTTGACGTCATCATATTCCCGGCGTCAATACTGGTTCGAATAGAACCGAGTGCGGTTTCGGTCTTCAAACTCCTCTAATTCGCTTGTTTCTTGACGGATTTCGACAAGTTTGGTATCGATGGAACCAGAAAATTATCATCTACAATCTGAGTGTAATATATATATAGTCAAATGCATCGTTAAATCTATATTTTAAAAAATATCCCGTAAGTGAGACACCCTTGCTTCTGCCGTAAACGTATTACTTTTATGACGTCATCATCGGAAATTCAACCGTGTGTTGCTTAGCAATAAAATCAAGGAGAAAAACTAAAGTTTAATGATCAAACAGGATATTTCTTTGAGATTTTAGCAATATAATAGATAAAATATTTCAAGTTTGCTATCTCTAATTATCTTAGGTATTACAAATTTTTCTACAATTTTGTGAACTATCGTACTTTGCAGCAAGATGTTATCGAATTAAGTTTCCCTATTTAAGGAGGTATTGAACACTTGGACGCCAAATTCAATTTTTCTCAAAATTTCTGAAATTATATATTTCTTGTCTGTCCTTGACTATACAAACTTACATTTGATTCTATCCACAGGAAAATTTTCTACGAGTCGTTGAAATATGCATAAATCGACGTTTTCGTTATTTTCTTGATGACGTCATAATATTGAAAGTGTCATTCCAGTTCTCATTAAGCTATTGCAAATTAATTTTGATTTAACTTCCAAAATCTTCATAAATGCATTGCACTTACATATGGAAAAGATGAGATTAATTGTGTGTTAAACAAAGGCATGATACTGGAATGAAAGATGACACTGTCGCTCAAAAATTTGCTATTTCGAGCCAGTTGACTGTAGTTGATAGTCAGTAAATAGGAATCGTGTGGATGGATCTTTATCAAAAACTAACAAAACTATCAACAATGTCCAGAGATGATTTCATGATTAAATGAGAAAAATTGAATTATGGATTAAAATATTGCAAAGCTTTATATTATCCAATTTTTCTTTCGAAAATCGTCCATTTTCAATGAAGTGACATCCGCTTTCCTGTGATGGTAATTTGTCAACGAATTCTTTGTAATGAAGATTTAATTTTCTATTTTATACATGCAAAGTTTCAATGCGATACGATTGGTATTGATGTTTTTATTGCATTTTGAATACGAAGGTTTGTGACGCCATTTTCCCTGATAACGTCAAAATGACGTCGTGGTTTGCTCAGGGATAAAACTTCCAAAATCCACAATTTCGAAAATCGTCATAATTTCTTCAAATGACGCCGAAAATTATTCAAACTCCATCGGGATACTCAAATGTGAATATCAATCATCGTATCAAATGTTTTAAGGGAGTTAAGACTGTACTTTTCCTAGGAAGTGAGAAAACAAATAATGCCGCCGCCATCTTGGTGTTCAAACCCTCCTTAAAAACTTTGAGCGAGTGAATTTTAGTTTTAACCCTGCTTTGTTCAAAGATAGATCCATTTTACCAATGAGTGCACGTATTATCGAGAACGAGGGAGGTTAGTGACGTCTACTTATTGACCTTGAACGTCAAAATGTTTAAAAACGCTTCCGTTTACTTTTTCTATTTCTCTTATTCATATTTCCGTATCTCTGACGCCCGGCGATCGTTGTGCTTTGAAAAAAACCCGCTTATTTTACATTGTTAACGCCGTTTAAAATATAACTAAATCTAGAAATTTCATCTTCTGAGTTACTTATTTCAGAATCGCCCCCTTCTTTAAACATTATTGACAACCCTACCCCCACCCCCTTAAAATCGTTACTATGACAACCAAGTATTTTGAATCAGGATGAACGAAAACATGTACTTTTTTATAATTAATTTTCAAGAACAGAGTTTGTCGTTGAGAAATATGTAAAAGAAAATAACTTCTGACAAAGACTTCTTATCACTTTGATGACAAATATGGGTACTGGGTACTTTTTTTTAGATTTTCATTTTGGGTGGGGGGTGCACAAAAATGTACGTTTCGGGAACAGGTTTAGCTATTTTACTCTTTGAAAGCGTTATCTATAAAGAAATAGACATATTTGATTATATCATGGTGAAAATAATCACAAGAATGGATTTCATCTGAAATTTTTATCCCTATATCATGTATTTATCTATCAAAATTCATTGTTTTGCGACAGATCTCGGAATTGGTTTACACATGTATATTCAGAGGACCACTAGTCAATCAAATGAACGATGATATGTAATCTTACTTACAAATATAAATCATCAGACATGTATGTCAAATAAACAGAATAATTTTTTTGACTCTGACAAAGAATTTTTGGATTATTGAGCCACCTTAAGAAATGAATGTTATTCAGATGGTTGTTATGGGTAGGGCGTCATGATAAATTTATCAAAATCCAGATGGTAATATAAATTCCCCATAACAACCATCTGAATAACATTCATTTCTTATATTTACATTCCTCTTCCCCATAACAACCATCTGAATAACATTCATTTCTTATATTTACATTCCTCATTTGTCGTTTTTATCAGTAAAAATATTCCTTTCAAGTTTGAATTTCCCGCTGTCTTTGAGAGCGTTACTAGGAAGGCGTAACTAAGGAAGCGGCTAAATGTGTCAAGAAGTAGTGCCGTTATGCGAGACGTAACTTCACTAATGAGTTTTCAGAAATTTCGCATTATATTTTCAAGAAAATGTTTTCTTAATAAATGAGTCTTACGATGTAAACTATTTCCTCATTCGTCTCCAATCGTCAATTTCTTCGCGCGCATGCATATCGAAGGTGTTATGTGATTCGGTTTCAATAATGGTTCGCCAGGTGATCGTAGTTTACAGGCGCCAGTCTCTCAAAAGTTTAACCTACAAGGTTACATGTATGTAAGAAGATGTAACAAAATTTCTTTGAGCTCCTGTGCACGAGTGCCGCGGATGCATGTGCGTGTGACGAAATCTGGGACAAAATGAAACTGTCGATGTTTACGTCTCTCGTCTCCTTGTATCTTCATTAGAAACCATCGATGAGAATCGGGATGTCATTCATGATTTGAATGCAGTTTTAACTCAAATTGACAATGACAAGATTTTGTCACCACGGAATTCAATCACTACACGTAAGTTAAACGCAGGATTAAATCTACACATTCGAGTACATTGTTACAGGCGTTTACAGTAAGGACATACAGAAATCGAGTTTGTATCTGCACAGCATTGAATCAAACGTGGTTGTTTTGAAATTGAAATCTGTAATGATCCGTTTGATTTGATGTTTAAAGGACTGTTTTGACCTGGCCTGTGCAGTTAAAATATTCAGCGTCTTAGAATAAAACTTCTCTACAGGGCCGGGCTCATGCATAGCTAAAAAGAAATTCGCCGTTCAGGTTTTTCATAACGCGACGAAGAAAAATTATTTTCGATTTATGTTGTATTTCGATTTAGGAACAAAACCAAAATGAATACAGTACTGCACTATGTACATTTTTTGACTACGATTTGGTATTTCTTTGAAAAATCTTTGCATTACACTTTATTTTATCAATCATCAATGATCAGTTCAAAATTTTGATGCCTTAGCAACCGACATGGGGGCTGCCATTTTGTTTATAAATACTACTTTTTGTATTACGACGCAAGCCATTTGATTGGTCCAGCAGATGGTAATATAATTTTGCAGATGGTAATTTATGGGCAAATATCAACCATCTGCTTAACATTGTAGCCTATAGGGAGTAAAATTCAGAATGTAAATATTGTCTGGTGTCTGTACATATAAAATCAAGGTTTAAAACGGTCATATATATTTTCTGGAAAATGGACCATTAAGAAATGACCGTCTTACTTTTGGTGTTCATGGGTGTATAATTCTGGTTGGTCACGTTCACATTCCGTGAATCGCGAAGTCATTACTTATATTTACATTTATTCTAATTATCGGTCATCTTTATTCGCATGCACATCTCACAGTTTGCCTGTAAGAGCGTCAAATGTATTTTAACGTTAGTAAATTCTCGTTACAACATGCAAATCGTAAACGTGACGTCACAATAGCAACCCAAGTTATTGGAATATAATTCTAGTTGCCTAATGGGCGTTCAACACGGGGAATCTACTAGTAATGTAAATATTGAATTTTATGCCTAGTATACTGCTTGTTTGACCTCAGAATTGGAAATATGTTTTCGTCTTCAAATGACAAAAAAGTCTTCTTTCTTCAGTTTAT
This sequence comes from Pinctada fucata, assembly GCA_028142955.1. NCBI lineage: Eukaryota > Metazoa > Mollusca > Bivalvia > Pterioida > Pteriidae > Pinctada > Pinctada fucata. The sequence continues at coordinate 19,591,954 of AP027113.1, read as the reverse complement.
GATGAACTTGTTATTAAACTTATTGTATTGGTATTGTCCTTAAAGAATTTGGCTTCACTACTGAACGTTTGTTTTAACGATTTCTTGTTCTTTAGTTTTGAGTTGATATTCTTTGTTCATGAAAGTCGGATTTGCGATATAATGCAGTGTGAATATGATAATTAATATTTTATAATTTTTAAGAACAATAAAGCAATCGGATGTTGATTGGTCTCCAGAAAAATCATATTTCATAGAGCTTCCTCGCAACATGGAGATCGGGAAAGCTACAGAATTCTACGCAAAGATGTGTTACGTTTTCAAGAGCTCCATAGGAAAACATACAGGTATATACAAAGCTGTCTTTTGCATGTCCTTCAATATCCATTTTTAACACTTCTGTTCGTCGTTTTTCGACGACCATGTTTTTTCGTTATCGTTGACAGTCGTTGAATTTCCCAATTTGTTTTGCCTACCTCACTCCTCTCTATTTGATCATCTATATTCCAGAGACCAAATTCATAGTAGATGAGATTGAAAAAGATACCCTTTGCATTATGATTTTTTCAACAAATGCAAATAATTTATAAACAACACTGAATTATTTATTTCTGCCAGAATTATTTTGGCAAAAACGCGCCCGCCTCAAACGCAATACTTGAACAAACCATATATACCAACTTGTAGCCCATGTTGAACATATCTAAAATCTACCTTTATTTTACCTGTAACTTACCTGACAGGTGAGAAAAACACCTTTAAAAATAAATTTCCCATGGGAGATTTCATATTCCCATGGGAGATTTCAAATTCCCATGGGAGATTTCAAATTCCCATGGGAATTTGATGATTCCCATGGGAATTTTTCAAATTCCTATGGGAATTTTATCCTCCCATGGGATTTTTTTCTCCCATGGGAGAAAAAATCTCCCATAGGAGAAAAAAAATCCCATGGGATATTTGAAAATAGAAAAATAATCCCATGGGAAAATAAATTTCCCATAGGAATTTTATTTTCCCATAGGAAAATTAAATTCCTATAGGAGATTTTAAATTCCCATGGGAGAAATTAAATTCCCGTAGGAATAAAAAATCTCCCATGGGAGAAATTTATCTCCAATCTTAATTGTGTAAAGTTGTATCATTGTATAAGGCTGTTATCATGACGGTATTTTTTATAGTAAGTTTGTACACTATATTATCTGTGTAATAACTCAGAAGCAGCTGTTATTTTGTAATAAGACTGAAAATAGCAAATAAGATTTTACGTTGAGATAAATTTATTGTAATTTGAATACATAAAAAAGTAAATTAGTAATACATACTTTTTATATACAATTGACGTGAAAAATAAAATCATCTTATATTTCCAATAGTCTTTGAATTCAATTTATACACGTCAATGCTTCAAAAGTACAGTCTCTTTAAACTTGTCTTCGTACAGAACTCTTGCTGCTGTCAGGGCAAACGGAAAAGAAAAATTGTTAAATGGTCATTGAATACAAATCGAGGTTTTGAAATAATAAGCATGCTACGTTGTTTCAAATTTTTATAATAAAACTGATCAGACAGACAGATATGCTTCAGAGAAAAGAACCTTTACTTATTGCAAAATTTTTGAAAACATTTGTTCCTATGAAAAATGATTATTTAAAAAATTAAGATAAGCCTGAGTTTAAAAAACTCTAAGATAATTCCTAAAAACCCATAATATATACATGTATAACATTAAATATGTATCACTTGAAATATACAAAATTTGTATACATTTTAGGAAGAAATAGATTTTATGTTAATTTCTTTAGCAGTTTCCTTTGAAAAGTCAAAAAGTAGGTCAAGGGTCAAGGACGAGGTCAAAAGGTGAGAAAATCATTCCAAGGAATGCATGTGTCGCCTGGGAAACATAGCGACACTTAGGAATCACTTTTATATAGGGTGTGACACTCAAAGTGTGACAGACAGACAGATGGATGGACAGATGACGGACAAAGTGATCCCTAAGTGTCGCTATGCTTCACAGGCAACACAAAAATTGCAATCAAAAGATCAACTTGCAACAAGGTTATAGGCGGCACAGGCTTGCAATATATATCAATAATCTTTCCGTCCTCGCTATTTTCCTATGCCATTTCACGCAATAATAAAACCAGAGAGGCATCGGAGGTACGGCAAGTCATCACAGTGACATCATTCGGACTTCTGAAGTAAACAGTGCAAAAGATTCAAAGGCAGAGGCACATATTTGAGTGTATAGGGGTGAGTAAATGGGCAATGAAGGAAACAATTCTTATCTTCATGTAGGAAAATTTACAAGACTTACGTCTAAAGACGGTAGGTTTCGATTTATAGCTAGAATTTGTATTTTTACTGGAGACTTCTTGCTCAGCTGATCGTGTTGGCAACGTTCAAGTGAAGAAAGAATCCCTGATACTGGATCGTATTGCATTGAACAGTCTTCATGAAAACTCACTAGCCCGACTGCCCTGGCTACCAAATATTTCCTCGGGCTACCAAAATTTGATGCTGAACTAGCCCGACTGGCTATTGACTTTTAATAAAATGCAGTGTTCTGATTAAGGGCCGACGGCTGGCGATTTCTCGTCTTATTTTTATACTTGGGGTAAAATCGCCGCCTTCTTTCCATAAAAGTACATGTTGCGTCTCAACTTTTATCGCTGGTTAAGTATGAAATGTTTATGTTATTGAACATGTTTCAAATGAAATATAATAACGTTTTCCTGTAAAATCAGTTTATTAAAATATTGTCCTAAGATACAAGATAAATATTCCCGTAACAACCGTGCATTGTTTTCAGCGCAGCGTGACGGTTTATTTTACGGTACTGATTATAACATGTTCAATTAAATATCTAACAATTTCAAAAATCTCGAATGAACACTGAAATAAAGAAATTCTTACGAAAATTTTATAACTATTGGCCAAGCGCCGCAAGCAACGGCCGGCCTATAAGCGAGTATGATTCAAATAAGTTCTTTTTTTCTCCGTCCATTTTCTGCAGGCAAAAAGCGTATGTGAAATTATATTTATACAAACAGTGGTTTACCTTTGTTCAATTTTTATGTATACTCTATATATGAGACGTAATGACAGACGCACAGACAGATGTAAGAACCATATGCTATACATATGTCCCCTTGATCAAAATACCAGGAGCATAAAAATGCTATAGTCACCTCTTTTTCTGTGTTTGTTTGTCTCTCTTGTACTTTCTGGATTCTCTGCAATGTGAAATAATATGATTTACTTGCTGAAAATCAAGATAACAATCTTCCTTTCATTGTATAAATAATATGAAACATTTCATGTATAGCCCATAGTGATGAAATGAAATGCTTACAGCCCCCCCCCCCCCCCCCACTATCAAGTTTTCATAATATATCTCATGTATTATCAAAATTCTAAATATCAAAAGATTAAACTCCAAGAAAAGGTCCAAACTTTTGTGTTACCGAGGGAAAGGTCTTGTGAAAAGGAATGCACATGTGAAATATGAAAATCATATCATTTATCATCCAAAATAAGGTCAAGGTTAAAGTTTTTAAATGTAGGTCAACCTCCAAGGATGAGATCAGAATGTTGTTACCAACAGAAAGGAATACAATATGAAAACCCTTTCACTAACCATTCAAAAGTTATGGTCATGGTTCAAGTTTTTGAAAAGTAGCTCAAACTCCAGATCAAGGTCACAAGGTCAAAAATTTTGGTATCCATGAAAAAGTCTTGTCACAATGAATACACATGTGAAATATAAAAGCCCTATCACTTACCATTCAAAAGTTATGGTCAAGGTCGAAGTTTTTTAAAAGTAAGTCAAACTCCAAGGTCAAGGTCAAAATTGTTGGTATCCATAGAAAAGTCTTGTCAGACTGAATACACATGAGAACTATGAAAGCCCTATCACTTACCATTCAAAAGTTATGGACGAGGTTAAAGTTTCTGTGACTGACGGACAGAATGATGGACAGATTGAGGAACTAGACAGCGGGTGACAATTAATTGATTCAAGTTTGAAAGATTCATAATATCGGTAAAGTAAGTTTATATAGCCCTGTGAATGAATGTCTTATTATCAGACAGACAGTCAGATGGATGGATAGACAGACACTGACTATACTTAACCCTTAATGTAGTGTTGCAGGTAACATTTAGATTTGTTTGAAAACTCACATCTGTCTCATCCTCAGTCTGAAGTGGCAGTTGAACCATCAACAATCATCAGTGAAGTAAGTGGTATGAATCCTGACAAAGAAATTTGAAATTAACATGAATATAAGTCTGAATGAGGACATGAAATGTACCCGTACATGAAAAAGTCAAGCAAATGAAATACAATACGTTTATGAGTGAATGAGTATTTCTTACTAGTATTATGTTTTATGATATGAATAGCATGATAACTAGAACTGCCCTAAAGTGTCAAATAATACCCCTTGGGAGACATTTCTTTTCTTAACGGGTACATTTATTTCAGGCTGAATTATATTACTGTTTGAGGGAGGATTAAAAACTTTATGAAATATGAAACACCACGAGAATCACGACAGAATTTCTCAGCAAGCTAGTGGCAGTGACACAGACAGACGGACAGGAAGTTTTTTTTATGCCTGACTTATTTCATTGTATTTTACATTAAAAATCCTACTAATTAAGCTTACCTGGCTCTGTGTGAACTAAGGTCATTGTACCTAAAATGTGGCTTTATTTAATATGTATGATTATGAATGTCATGAACATTTTTGCAATTAGCTACAATATGTGTGTCTATACCAATATGATTTATATACACTGTAGAACTTTAACTAGAAGTGCAGGTTACCTTTCATTTTTTTAAGTCCCTGTTCAAATCAATCAAACACAAGAAGAGTTGAGCATGATGGAAGGGTAGACAGGCATATCTGTTCCCCAAATTGCACCTCCTACTAGAATGAAGAAAAAAGTTGTATTAAGTTTTGAAATGTTTTACATTTGTTTTATATAACAAATTTCAATTATTTAGTATCTGAAGGGTGTGAAAATTCATTGAAAAGAGCCCCACTTGACTTTCCATACAGCTCAAAAAATGATTTAAAATTAGTTTGATGAATTAACTCATAACAAGTTTCCCATAATCCCTTTTTCTGTTATCAAAAGAAAGGGCTGACAATGTTAATAACTATGTGCCTATGCCTAAATAATTGTTTCTACTTAAAATAAAAATCAGCTGCTTGATGTTCAATAATGGTGAGCTGAGAGCATTTTTACATCAAATATCTATTATATGAAAAAAACAGAATATCACAATACAGGTAATCAGAACTTAAAGTAAGTATACATACAATAGTCACCAACTAATTACTGGTAGATAATTTTTTGCCTTGTACTAATTTCAGCCAATGAGGTTGCAGTATAACAGTCATGTGGTGTCCTAATTTTATGCCAAAGAAGGTCACTAAATTTTACAAAATGTTCTCGGCATAATTTTGTTATAGGGTTTGTTCCTGTCATACTTCCTATATCAACATGATCAAAGTAGGTGTGTAAATGTGTAAAGAGTTTGGCCTAGATGGCCTCACACCCCACCCCTCAATTTTACACACCTACAGTATGAAAGGAACAAACCCTATCACTAATAAAATCTACCTGTATGCCGAACTCATTTGCATATTGCTTTCGCCAGGTACGAATTCCAAACTTCAAGAACTCCTGCTCACTTACTGAAAAATTATTGGGATGCAGGGAGCGACATCATCTGTTAAAAAGGAGAAATAGATTTAATTGAAACAAAACAAGTTTAAGAAATATGAATAGTCAAAACCCCTTTCAACATCATTTAATTAGTATAAACAATGCCTTTTATTTGAACTTTCATGTATTGATAAAAAAAAATTATTGGTACTAATACATGCAATGGAAAGGACTTGTCATGACAAAAATGTTAACATGTTTCACGGTCGCATATCACATGATACGCAAATAATCTAGGGTACTGGAATCCCCTTTGAATAAACAAGATAAATATTGTCTAAATCTACTTTTTATGTATTCATTTTAGGCCTATCATCATTATCAACTATATGATGGTAATCTTTTCTGATCAAGAATAGATGTATATTCAGATAACACTAAAGCAGAAAAATTTATATTTTTCCATGCATCATATCATAACATGTGAAAAAATGCAAAAATTTTCTCCTTAAGTGTTCTCAGAATACTGTTCTATCCTTGATCAGATGGTCTCATCACAAGGTATCTACTTGTGAAATATGAATTATGAAAGCCCTACCCCTTATGGTTGAAGAGATATATAGCCCAGGTTAAAAATTTTGAAAAGTAGGTCAAAGTCCAAGGTCAAGGTCACTAGGTCAAAGGTCATGGTCTAACATAGGGTAATCAAAGATTACATAGCTCGCCTATACAGGTTTTTGTCAGAAACCAGGTTAAAGTTTTTGAAAAGTAGGTCCAAGGTCATGGTCACTAGGTCAAAGGTCATGGTCTCAAATGAAAGGTCTCGTCACAATGTATCTACATGTGAAATATCAAAGCCCTACCCCTTATAGTTCAAGAGATATAGCCCAAATTAAAGTTTTGTCTACGGACAACTACGACAACAACGCCGAGGGTATGGCACTAGCTCTCTGGACTTTTTCGTCCCGGCGAGCTAAAAATGAAAGGTCTCGTCCCAAGGTATCTACGTGTGAAATATCAAAGCCCTACCCCTTATAGTTCAAGAGATATAGCCAAGGTTAAAGTTTTGTCTACGGATGATGACGACAACGACGCCGAGGGTATGGCATTAGCTCTTCGGACTCCCAGCGAGCTAAAAATGAAATGTCTCATCACAAGGTATCTACAAGTGAAATATGAAAGTCCTATACCCCTTATGATTAAAGAGATATAGCCCAGATTAAAGTTTTTGAAAAGTAGGTCAAAATCCAAGGTCACTAGGTTAAAGGTCATGGTCTCAAATGAAAGGTATCATCACAAGGTATCTACTTGTGAAATATGAAAGTCCTACCCATCATGGTTGAAGAGATATAGCCAAGGTTAAAGTTTTTGAAAAGTAGGTCGAAATCCAAGGTCAAGGTCACTAGGTCAAAGGTCATGGTCTCAAATGAAAGGTCTTGTCACAAAGTATCTACATGTGAAATATGAAAGCTTTACCCTTTATGTTTGAAAAGATATAGCCCAGGTTAAACATGTTAAAGGGCGACAACGATTCCAAGGGTATGACATTAGCTCTTCGGACTTTCGTCCCGGCGAGCTAAAATGTAGGTCAGACTCAAACTTCACATTTTAAAGATATGGCAATGGTGAAAAAAAAAATCCAAAAGTAGGTCAAACTGCAAAGTCAAGGTAATATCAGTTATTAGGTTTGTTACTCGTTGACCGTCAACAGCGATTTGTCGGGTTGATCAAGCCCATAGAAGGCTGCGGATGCGAAGCCGAGCCTAATCTATGAGCTTGATCAACCCAAACCAATCTCTGTGGACGATTGAAAATAATATCAACCACCAATTCGTACAGGGACAGGGAATTCCCACCCGAGTATCAAAGATTTGCAACGTCAACGACGAGGCTAGCAAATCTTTGATACTAGGTGGGATTTCCCTGTCCTTGTGCAAAAGGGTGATAGATTCTATATTCTCACTCACTTATGTCGTGAGACAGAAGAAAAAACGTAAACGAATAGCAGTTTGAGATTGCCTTGTCTCACACTCCACGTGACTGCTAAGTTATTATGACGTCATAGAACACACTACATTTGGACTCAGAGACAGGGGAATCTAATCTTCGTGCAAAATATTTGCTACATCCACAACTCAGCAAGCCTCGTCGTGGATTGAAAATCTTTTACACTCGGATGAGATTCCCCTGTCTCAGTCCCAATGTACATGATGTAGTGATATATAGCTAGATTCTATTAATATAATCTCTTACCGACAAACCAGTCTGATCCGAGAGAAACCAACATAATCATGATAATAATATAATGTGGTTCGAGAGGCGGATTCAGGGGGTTGTGGAGGGGGCCTCTGCCTCCCCCCTACCCCGGCACTGACCAAAAATTTTCCATAATTATGTATATTTTGTCCCATAAATTATTTGCAGAGAAAAATCTGCAAAATTCGCCCCTTGATCCCCCGGCAAAGGAAGCGCAGGACCCGCCACTGAGTGCATCCTCCGTTAAATTGGCGATTTCAAAATGAATATACATGTAACTGAACTTAGTACATAAGAAAACTTTAAAATGAGAGTTGATTACCACATGCATTTGTACCATACCGGAAACTCCAAGTGTCATGGTGCGGGGATGACTATCGGTAGGACGGGTCTCGGCCCACCGGGTATTGATTTTCACCAAACATAGTACAGCAAAACGGCGGATTTAGGGGGGTCTCCCCCCCCCTACATTTTTTTTTGTTGATAAGAACTTTAAAACGAGGCCGGACAGCAACAGATTTCACTAGATTCTCCGTTTTTTGATCAGCTGGTAGATATACATATGCAAGTACACATCGGTTTTTGACTACAAAAGTTACTGAGATCACAAATTAAAAGCCTTCCATGAAAAAGGTGCTGTACTGGAATTCAAGTGAACTCCAATGGCAATAATTTCAAGTTGGGTCCCCCCCCCTAGGCTCCGACTCTGCATCCGCCCCTGCAAAGCATTTAATGAGCTCTCATAAGAGCAATCCATATGGACATAAAAACAGATAAAATTAATATACTATAGTAATTATGAGTTTAATTATTTTTTTATTTTTATTTTTTTTTTGTTTAACATGTTTAATCAAAGGATTTCAGAAAGAGGGTGGGGTGCTAGCCTGCAGCGAATATTTTATTTTAATATCAGTGGATTGATCGTAAAATTTCACACAAGCTTGTATAAAAATGACAACCCCCCCCCGTAAAAAAGAAGAAATTCATGAACCCATGCACACACGAACATTTTATGAAATAATCTCAATGAGAAACAGGGGGGGGGGGGGGGGGCGGATCCAGAAACCCAACTGCCGGGGGGGGGGGGGGGGGGGCACATACAATTTTTGATGGGGAGACAGGGAATTATATAAAAATGTTGATGGGCATTATTTGCGAGGCCCGAAGGGCCGAATGAGAAAGGGTATGGGAGGGGGTTCGGGAGAAAATTTTGAAAGAATGAAGCAATTTGGTGTCATCTGAAGTGTATTTGAACTGAATTTAGAAGGGATTCCGTCAGGGTCAATAACGATAATTAGTATATTTTAAAAGAATGACGACTTAATCTGATGCTATATTGTTTATGCACGGCATTCAAAAGTCAGAATGTTCAGGATTTCTAAGGAAAGGGCGGATCAAGATAAGTTTTAAAAGGGCAGAGAGGTCAGCCCATTGGGGGGAGGGGGGTCCAGTCGTCAATTCAGGCAAAAGCTAGGGAAAATATAAAGCAATTTTTTTGCAAATTCCAGGCGGGATCTAACCCCCTAACCATCACCCTAGATCCACGCTTGTTTGTTTTAAATTTTTGTAAGGCATAGTCCATTTGATATTCAGGGGGTGGGGGGCCTTGGGTTTTTTGTCGGTGCAAGATTATTTTTTTCGCTGCGGACCGGGGCAAAATTATTTTTTTCTGGCAAAGTTGGAGCAAGGAAATTTTTTTAACAAAATGATGCGCATATTAAGAATGTTTGTGTTTTATAAATAGAAATTATTTATATTTTTACTCAAAATTCTAAATATTAATAAATTAGTTTATTTTTATGCAAGTATTCAATTCACTTTTAAACAGAGAGATAAAAGATTTTTACAATACAATTCTCAATATTTTATATAAGGTACATGTATATAACATGTATAAGAGGGTCTGAGGGGAAGGACAAACTTTTAAATGTAGAATTGTATGAATATTGGTGAATAACTGAAGTTGAACTCCTTCCAAGCTTACAAGAACATGACTATATGGGATACATGCAACATGTATTAACAGCAATACATAAATATTGATAATTTGGTAATACATTTAAGCTTTTAAGGAAGCCCTTTTCTCATTCACATACATGTATAACTTTTGATATCTTCAAATATCTAAACTTAAATGCTATTAGTAAATAATGTTTTGATAGAAAACTATGGCGAGTGAAGCGACCCAAAAATTTTTGAAACAATTTGAAAACTGCGGCGAGCGAAGCGAGCCGGAAAATTTTCAAGAATCTTAGCGAAATTTTATGGTAATTCTTCAAATTCAGATTATTTGTAAGAGCAAGATTATTTTTTTCTGTCACACCATAAGCAAATTTATTTTTTTCATCAAAATTGAGAGCAAAATTATTTTTTTCGAAAAAAACCCAAGCCCTCCCCCTTAAAAAAAGCAAAAAAAAAAAAAAAAAAAAAAAAAAAAAAAAAAAAAAAAAAAAAAAGAAAAAAAGAAAGAAAGAAATTTCAATTTTATAGTTTTATAGAAAGTTATATCGAAAATCTAATAAAGTAATTTAAGTGTTTTATGACTTGCAAAGGGCTACTATTCCCGATTCAAACCCTCAGATGAAGAAAGTCCTATATGAACGTGATTCAATGTGGCTTGTTGTTCACGTGCATGTACAGACGATGGACATGGCAGTCTATCCCCGAGACAAGTTTGGAAAATTTATTCAAATCGGTGGTTTCTGGGGGTGTTTTGGGCTATTTCGGACTAATTTCATAGATCTTTGTCAGGAATCAACAGTTTAATGCTTCCAAAGGCATGTCACAAACTTGTGCCCCTTTGTTGGGCACGGAACGTGCCCCCCTCCCCCCCCCCCCCCCCCCCCGGCTGAATCCGCCACTGGGAAATGTCGATTCCTTACAATATGTATACGGTTTTTGTGCATTTGAAGAGAGAGAGAGGGAGAGAGAATTTATTTTCGATGTATGAAAATAAAGATATGTCATTACAATATACATTTATATAATTTAACCATTTCAATAGATACATTTAATAAAGGCCGGACCAGGCCGTTTTTTTAACTGTGAAATGTTTATTTCCGATGTTGGCTTCAGTTATTTGTTGGACACCGCAAATCTTTATAGGAAAATCCAGGGTTTTTGTTTTTTCATAAAGGGGGAGGAAGGGGGTGAGGACTCGATTATTTTTAAAGGAAGGGGAGGGGTTGACTGCATGTACGCAAAATTTTGTAAAATTCTTCTTTACAATTACTTTAGATGTATGGAATTTGGCGAGCGAAGAAATGAGGTATACTCTGTCAAGAGATGCATTCATTCTTATAAAGACCGATGGTTATCAAAAATCGTATCAATTTTAGTTTCATGCATCGGCGAGCGAAGTAAGTCGAAAAAAATACATCGATTTTTGTGTAAATTTGTAGAAGATAATATAAATGGTTAATGAGCAAGAATCCCGTCTTCAAATATTAACTTCCATATTTTTTTTATTATTAAGGATTCCGACTTCCGTCGGAATCCTTTCTGTTATTGTATTGTCTTTTCTTTATTAAGGATTCCGACTTCCGTCGGAATCCTTTCTGTTATTGTATTGTCTTTTCTTTATTCTTATTATTCTTATTATTATTATTATTCTTACCCACAAACCGTTCCGGTCACTTTACAAAAAAGTACAGCATCATATGAAAAAACGGAAAGTACCATGTGAAAGAGCATATGAAGATCTAAATTTAAATTTTTTTTCTTGTCGAAAAATTCACATATGCCCCTGCTACAGGTCATCAAAGGTAAAATCTTTAAAACCTTATAACTCCTAAACTAACCGTGCGATTTTAACGAAATTTGTTTTATATTGTTCTTTGGGAAATTTGCAAACTTTTATACGCTTACATGCTCGATAAAATATTTACGGTTTTCGCGCTATTTTGAGTTGAAAATGGAACTTTAAATTGGCACAGTGCCAATTTCTACAGTTTTTGAGATTTTGAGTTGAAACTTGGATGGTAGGTTACTTATAGGTAGTCATTGAAGATGACCTAGTTTCAAGGTCAAATTATGATTCTCAAGGTCACAACAAACTTTTGCCTATAGATCAAAGACTATTTGACCTTGACAGTTCAAACTTCACAAATTCAATCATTGATCCAACCCCTTTCACCTTGACCTTGACCCAAGGTCAAATTCTCATTCTCAAGGTCACAACAAAGCTTTTTCTATAGAACAAAGACCATTTGACATTGAGAGTTAAAACTTGACGCAAATATTCCTTGCATCAAGTCCTTTCACCTTGACCTTGACCCAAGGTCATTTGTTCGATTTCAAGGTCACAACAGACTTTTGTTGGTAAAATATTGAGCTTTGAATAGATGAAAAGAAATCTTGATGAGAATAAACTAAAATGCTTATCTTTCATCCATGACCTTGATTCAAGGTCAAATAAACTTTTTCAAGGTCATAACAAACATTTACTCTTGTAGGATTGATAGGATTTTGTTCTCAAATATTCATTCTTCACACAAGTAGTACTTCTTATTAGAACTTTACATAGTAAGATAGATAACTCTTTTATTCTTGTTCTCTGTTTCCTTTTTTTCATCTTAGTAGCATAACTTGTCTCTTCTTTCATGCTGTTGTCATTCTCTATTTATAGAAATTTTCTCATTGCTATTTCATTGTGCAATTCTTTTTGGGATAGTAATTTAAAAGGATTCAAAATGGATAGAATAGATCTAGGAGTTTAAAGCCTTCCTTAACTTGAAAGGTATTTATTATCTTTTTCTTCTTTTTTGTCGATAAATAGATAAGAGTCCCAAGTTCAACATAAGCTCTTTTGACTCATTTTCTGAAGTGAATGAGGTACTAAAGCAACTATTCTTTTTTCATCTTCTTTATTCGGATTTGAACACATCAGTTCCGAGGAAGGTCTAATAAAGGAGGAATCCGTCTGTTGCTTGCAACAGTAGCCATCTAGTTCTTATTATTCTTATTATTATTATTATTCTTACCCCCAAGCCAATCCAGAGACTTTACAACAAAGTACCGCATCATATGATAAAATGGAAAGTATCATGTGAAAGAGCAAATAAAGATCTTCATTTAAAATTTTTTTCTTGTCGAAAAATTCACATATGCCCCCGCTAGAGGTCATCAAATGTAAAATCTTTAAAACCTTATAACTCCTAAACTAACCGTGCGATTTGAATGAAATTTGTTTTATATTGTTCTTTGGGAAATTTGCAAACTTTTATACGCTTACATGCTCGATAAAATATTTACGGTTTTCGCGCTATTTTGAGTTGAAAATGGAACTTTAAATTGGCACAGTGCCAATTTCTACAGTTTTTGAGATTTTGAGTTGAAACTTGGATGGTAGGTTACTAATAGGTAATAATTGATGATGACCTAGTTTCAAGGTCAAATTTTGATTCTCAAGGTCACAACAAACTTTTGCCTATAGAACAAAGACTATTTGACCTTGACAGTTCAATCTTCATAAATACAATCATTGATCCAAGCCCTATCACCTTGACCTTGACCCAAGGTCAAATTCTCATTCTCAAGGTCACAACAAAAATTTTCACATAGAACAAAGACCATTTGACCTTGAGAGTTCAAACTTTGCGCAAATGTTCCTTGCATCAAGTCCTTTCACCTTGACATTGACCCAAGGTCATTTGTTCGATTTCAAGGTCACAACAGACTTTTGTTGATAAAATATTGAGCTTTGAATAGATGAAAAGGAATCTTGATGAGAATAAACTAAAATGCTTATCTTTCATCCATGACCTTGGTTCAAGGTCAAATAAAATTTTTCAAGGTCATAAAAAACATTTACTCTTGTAGGATTGAGAGAATTTTGTTCTTAAATATTTATTCTTCACACAAGTAGTACTTCTTATTTGAACTTTACATAGTAAGATAGATAACTCTTTTATTCTTGTTCTATGTTTCCTTTTTTATCTTAGAAGCATTACTTGTCTGTACTTTCATGCTGTTGTCATTCTCTATTTATAGAAATTTTCTCATTGCTAATTCATTGTGCAATTCTTTTTGGGATAGTAATTTCAAAGGAATCAAAATTGATAGAATAGATCTAGGAGTTTAAGCCTTCCTAAACTTGAAAGGTATTTATCATATTTTTCTTCTATTTTGTCGATAAATAAATAAAAGTCCCAAATTAGATATAAGCTCCTTTGCATCATTTGCTGAAGTGAAATAGGTACAAAAGCAACTATTCTTTTTTCCATCTTCTTTATTCGGATTTTAACACTTCAGTTCCGAGGAAGGTCTAATAAAGGAGGAATCCGTCTGTTGCTTGCAACAGTAGCCATCTAGTTATTATTTCTGTTTACTGATTTATTTTATTTATTTATTTTTATTTGTATTCATAATGATAGGAATCTTTTTAGCTTTCTATATGGTAACTTTTCCCCTGTCAACCCCCTCCCCAATTAATTTATTCTTTTCATAACTGACCCGAAAAGGGGGGGGGGGGGTATCCGACTGATCTTCCTATGCAACCTAGTTGATAAAAGCAGGAGTTCTTTATGAATACATGTACATATATATAACAGAAAGTGAATTTCAAGGACATGCACGCTTCTCAGATATTTTGTGTACAAGTTAACTTTTGGAGCCATTTTTCAATTTTGTATCAATTAATGCTAAGAAATTTAGAAAATTTTCAGTAATTATATTGATTTATAATATATACCCTGATAATATTGTATTCAACTCGAATTTGTGTTTAGCTGCGGATCAAAGAGTTTAATGTTGAATTCTAATGCATGGTCAGTGGTCACCCCTTAGAAGGGACCAATTCACACGGTCTATGGTATTACGTAACATGTCAACAACTTGCGCCAATGCCCTGACACTACACTTCCAATAAACAACAAGTCGCCGAATGGTCATCGGATGCGTAGTTTGAAGTACCGCCGGTCATGCACTTACATGTATAAACCGGTGACCATATTTCCTCTAGTAGATTATCAGATTTATTTTATAAAAATTTTCTTGACAAAAACTTTTTTAAAAGATATTACCGAGGTCTGCCTCATTGCCTTACCATTTTTTTTTTTTGTGCGCACGATGGAAAAAGTACAATTTTTGAAATAAAATTCCATAAATTTTACCTAGAACAAAAACATTTTACTTAATTGTTACAATTTCTAAGAAATAGAGGTGTCAAAAGATTTTCTGAGTTGCAGTAATTTGTATTTATTTGGCCTCAAGAAATCGAGATTTTCAACGAAAAGTACATATTATTAATGCTGGAGTCCCACAAGGTTCTATCCTAGGCCCTATACAAGGTTTTATCATAGGACTTTTATTAGTCTTAATATTTATTGATGACAACATTTACGAAATAAACTGTAATTATACCATATTAATTTGGTATATATATTCTTATAGAAATCCAAGCTTAGGTATGCACATACCAAATGAAAATAAAGGATGACTTTGATAACCAGTCAAAATATCAAGACATACTAACACCTATTGTGAATACAAAATGTACAATACGAACGAACATAGAATGTATTATAGAAAAAATGGAAAAACAGATCGACTGATGGAGGGATTGTAAAAGAGATGGAGAGCGGGAAGAACACATCATATAAAAGGGGGGGGGGTTGCTGTCTTGCATAAGAAGTAATGAAAATAATGACTACAGTATAATAAATAAAAGAAGGGGGAAAAAGAGATAAAAGAATCAATATTCATATAAAATGTTTCAAGTTCATGATCATTTTTTGTCACAAAAGGAAACATACCGAAATAGTTTATGCCAATTCAGAAGACTATGTACAGTAACTATATAAATGAGCGGTTGTATTGTTTATTCAAAGATGGGGGTCAACTCGATCTGGAAGTGAGCCTGCATAAGTATGAGAGTAGTTTATACATAATTTTTTTAATCTTTTAAATAATTCAACCCTGGTCCCATTAGAAATTACCTCATAATTAAGGAATGGGTGAAATAATATAAAATTACTAGAACATAAAGATATAAACAACAAAGAAAAAGGTAAATGAAAAAAAATTAAATAAATCAGTAGTTTTTTGTTTTTGTTTTTTTGCTGAAACAACACAAAAATCCACTGTAGGACTGAACATTGACAATAATATTTTATGCCAATTTTAACCAGATCTTGCGTAGAGCCTCTACGCGACATAACAAAACTGGGAGCGTGTACAGATCTGGTTTCAATCTCATCCGTATAATGATGTAATATTATATGATGATAATATGTAATATTATATATATATTATACATTATATTATACTGATTAAATCATATAATGGAAGAAACATACCGATAATTCAAATTCGATTAAGATAGTAAAAAGTTAAAACTTGCAGATTATTGAAATGAATGAATGAATGAAGAATGTTGATAGATTCGTTCAGATTCCCAAATGAATTAAACAAATTTACATTGATGAGTAAATGTAAATATTAAATTTACCTTAAATTCAATCTCTACATGGTTCTTGCGTGATCTTGTCTGCATGATCTGTGCTGTAACTGTAGACGAAAACTTTTGTCTCGCTGATGAAGCGACCAAACATCGCGTGGAGAAAGAGCCATGGTGAACAATTTCAAATTTCACATTGATTTATGCTTGGACTGGATGTAAAAAAAATTTTCAAGGGGGTGGGGCGCTTGTCAAGCCCTCAGTCATAGCGTTTGTACTGCTTATGGATATGAAAAATAAATGTAATACATTATTTTAAAACGGGAAAAGTCGCCGTTTTTGGCAAGTTCGGCGGGGGGGGGGGGGGGGGGGGGGGGGTTCGGCAAATTAAAAAGGCTCTACAAAGAGCCTTTTTTATATATGCCGTATACACACCCATTTCTTTGAAGACTTTGGATGAACCATTTTTTCACATACCCTATTACTAAGCACCCATCCTTGTTGGTACGTTTCCCCTACTGTCTTATAGATAAAAAATATTTGATATATTTGTTATTTTATGCATCTTATGACATATATACGTGTTTAATTGTAATTAATAGGAAAGGGCCGTGTCTAATGTTTATATAACTTATGGTCCAATCCTTTTCAATAATGTAATTATTGAATAAAATATGTTTAAACTAAACCATTTTGGAAATGGGTACATTTTCATATAAAAATTTTTGATCGAGTAACCTTGACCTTTGAACAAAAACTGTAGAATGTGGAATAACTTTTGAATGGTAAGTGACAGGGCTTGGATATTTCACATGATTTTGCAATTGATAACAACATTTTTAACCTTGTGACACTAACCCTGAACTTTCATCTACTTAACAGAAAAAGATGCTTATATTAACAAAGATGCCACCGGGGCATTCGTGTTTCACAAACACATATTTTTTTTTTGGAACGCAAAGTATACGTTGGCTGAATATCGATACTGCATAAAATTTTATCCAGTCTTCAAACCCACCAGTCCGAAAACCTGACATAAACCAAGCCTTTCACGCTTAATTTGACCGTTGGCGTCCAACCTAAAAATAACCCGTCAAAACCTGGGTTCGGGTCAGGTTCTCGGGGAGAGTCCAGTAATTCATTTTTGTCCATTTTCCCATAGGCCGCAATGTTAACGAAATCTTGTCGCATTTCACATATACATTTCCAATGCTTACAATCTATACATGAAATTAACCGTCAATGCCAGCCAGTCAAAAATATGTCAGAATAAAAACTTTTTATCATTAGAATCTGAAGACAGGAAGTGTAGTTCAAGGTCACCCTAAAATCTGCACTAAATGGAGCAGTTATTTTTGCCTCTAAAATAGCATAATTTCTACAGCTTTTAGATATTAATGAATGAGTTTTCAGGAATTATTTCTGTATTAATGTAAAGCAAGAAATGTTTCTATTCTAAAAAGACCAATTTTGTAATTATTGTCCAATCAGAACATCAGAAACATAATTATTTACAGGCTCGCATGTACCTACACAAAATTGAAAAATAGAATTTCCTCTGTTTTACCTGACTCTTCCCTATAGGATATCGTTTTTGGGTGTACAAAATGATTGTAACGCTAGGAATGCCGCTTTTAGTTCTAATATGTTAATATGCGCATTCTGTTCTATATACGACCAGTGTCCTCCAGTTTTTTGCTTTGTTTCGACTACATATGCACCCCAACCTGACAACGAACTGTCGGTTTGAATTGTGAGGTTCACATCTTTTTCGATCAAAAATCCACATGAATCATGAATGTTATTCTTCCACCAAACAAGTTCAGTCACTGATTCTTGAGATAACGTACACTTAGCTTCATAATCCCCTTTTACTAGTTTTAAGTGTTTGTCTTTTTCTATTTCTAGGGATTTATAATGCAGCTGTGCATATTGCACTCCAGGGGTAGCTGCCACAAATTTTCCTATAATTTTTGCTAATTCCCTTAATTTAATTTCCTTTCTACAAATAAGAGAATTGCATAAATCCACAATGTCTTGAGCCTTATCTGGTAACAATCTCACAGTCATGTTCAAAGAATTCAACTTGAATTCTTTGAACATGACTGTGAGATTGTTACCAGATAAGGCTCAAGACATTGTGGATTTACATATCCACATATAAATATATGCACAACCAGATGCAGCTATTGATATACGAACGTGTTTCATTTCTGCACATAATTAAAAGCCACCACGGTTGTTCCAACCTGCAAATTAAATCCGCGGTGACCTGAATATTAACGTCACCTTTTACCTAGAAAAACGTGATTTCAAAACTGTGGCGCATATGTATAGAATCAGTGGCGGATTTAGGGGGATGCGGAGGGGGCATTCGCCCCCCCCCCCCCCGGCACTGACCCAAAAATGTATCAAACAGGTATATTCCTGCTAAAAATCGACAAATTCGCCCCGTGACCCCCGGCAAAGGGGACGCTGGATCCGCCACTGAGAATAAATGTCATAATTTGCGTTTTGTTACGGGTATGCAAAACACAGCAAGCGCATTACATGTACGATAAATCGCACTTGCTGTGTGTTGCATACCAATAACAAAACACAAATTTAAGTTTATTCGTTCTTTTAACGTTTTTTAAATGTCTAGACACCCCTACTTCCAAGCTGTGGATCCAGAGTCTTTTATCGGGGCGGGACTGAGGTAATTGCACGAAGCACCGAGGGGGCAGGTGCGGGTGGAGGTCCGTCATGATAATACATATTCAGCTGCAGATCCAGAGGGTTTATTGTCGGGTCGGGAGAGAACTTCAATGCGCAAAGCGCCGAGGAATAGAACTGTGTGGGAGGGGATCCGGGTGCCTCCCTGGAAAATTTTGCGAAAAATGGATGAAAATGGTGCAATATGGCCGAGTTTGAAGATGATTGTTTGAATTGATAATCAATCTTGAGATAAGAACGATTTTATGGATTTCATAAGAAACTCTGATATGTCAAAACAGATGTCTTTTTTCTAACTTTCATTTCTGAATCATTTAAAGTGAACACATATACTAATAACGATGTCTTTCAGAAATTCATTTTATAATATATCCAAAAACTTATAAACCTGTGTCTGAACCTTTATCTTTTGGAGATACTTTGTATATTAAGTGCATAGAAAATGAAACGACTAACTGCACTTTAGTTTTCCATATGCTTTTGGATTCAGGACTAATATTCTCCTTATTAGTCCCCAACCGGCTCGCCGGAGGGGATTTATAGTTTCCACCCCGTTTGTGTGTCCGTCCGTCCGTCCGTCCGTTTGTCTGTCCGTCACACTTTAGTTTTCCAGACTTTTTTTCGCTGTCGTTGCATATATCGAACTCATTTTTGGCATGTGAATTTATCTCAATGTGATACAGATCAAGTTCGAGTTAGGTTTCGATTCACCTATTTTTACAAAGAGTTATGACCCTTGGACTTAAAAAAAAATCATGAAATTCGTAGTTTTCCGGACTTTTCTTCCAAGGTATTGCAGATATTGAAACAATCTTTTATATGTGAATACATTTAAGTGTTATACAGCTCAAGTTTGAGTTTGGTTCCGATTGACCTATTTTTACAAGAGTTATGGTCCCTGGACTTATCAAATTTTATGAAATTCTCAGTTTTCCGGACTTTTCTCGTTGTAGATATTGAAATAATTTATAAGATTACATCTTAGTGTCATACAGATCAAGTTCGAGTTTGGTTTCGATTGACCTATTTTCACAAGAGTTATGACCCTTGGACTTAGCAAATTTCATGAAATTATCAGTTTTCGGACTTTTCTTCCATGGTATTGCAGATATTGAAATCATTTTTGGTATGTGAATATATCTCAGTGTGATGCAAACCTAGTTCGTGTTTCAATTTGATTGACCCATTTCTACAAGAGTTATGGCCCCTGAACTTAGCAAATTTCATGAACTTCTCAGTATAACCAGTCTTTCATGTTTGTTTGATAAAGAATATATGTTGGAGTTGGGTTTGATTTATTTGTTCTTACAAGTGGCCTCATAGCAAATTTCATTGAATTTTCCTGTTTTCCAGACCTTTTCCTAAGACATTTATTGAACTTATTTTGATGTTGGATTCATCTTTTGGTGTAAGTTAAGGTCTGTCAAGGCAGAGTTGAAGGACATGGATTAATGCCGGTAGGGGACTTATATCGCTTGCGATTCATAAATTTATTACTTTTGACATATTTAAAAAAATATATATTTTGAAAACAGCAGCTGCTGTAGATGATTCAAAGTTAATAAAAGATACCTATATAAATGGGGACTTTTTATAAGGGCGGATCCAGAGACGGAAGTGGGGGATGGGTGAGTGGGTGAGTGGATTGTGTCGGCCCATAGGCCTGGCTGATTCGAGGCTCGAATGAAGGGGTGGACAGGGTGAAAGGGAGGGGGAGGAAGGAGGGAGGGAAAGGGAGAAAAGGGATGGAGGAAATGGGGCGGGTGCAAAGGAGGGGCGGGAGGGGGAGGGGGGTAGGGGGAGAGAGGTACCCCCTGTCCGCCTCCACGAATGGTTGATGCCTGGTTGGGGATGGTCCGGAGGCCCCCATTTGTATTTGTGAGTCTGGTGTCTCACCCTGAAGTTTTGAAGAAAACGTGTTTAATCTTATTTTTCAGATAAATTAGCGTAAAGAAAAAATATGTATACAGTATTACATAAATCAAGAAGTTTAATTAAAATCTTTAAAAGTATACCCATGTGTGGATCCAGAACACGTTATGGGTCCAGACAGGGGAGGGGGATGTTCAAGCCCGTAATTTATGTATTTGAAGAAAAAACACTGATTTGTCGGATCTGATTGAAACGTTCACGGTTCTGCATGTTATCTGGCCTTGGAGATGCTGAGCGTCGCACGTTGCGTTGAGAGACTCGACAATCTACAGAATATCTACATATATATCTGAGTTGATGGGTCATTCAATGTCTATAGCATTCAAATATTGATATTTGGCATATTTTATGCAAGTACAGTACGGATAGAAACACAATATTGTTCGAATTTCCTCTGATGCTCATGAAACATAACCATGCAAGTTGTACTTCAAGCTGTACTGGAGAGAATGGAAAATTTATGCTTCTCTAACTAGATCTTTAACATACTTCAAATTGCATGACTTGGTAGATCATGTTTCTTGTTACTTGCATATAGGCTGTCTATTGTCATAGACTGAATAGTATGTACTGTCCGCGCGGCTCACTTCAGAAACTGAATAATTTTGAATACTTTATGATGCAAAAATTTAAATGAAGTTGATACCACTCAATCAATCTCGCCTAGTCGTAAATTTTGGTATATGTTATATGATGGTGAGTACATCATTTTGGCTTTGCCGTTCCATTCATTTTGAGATTTTCTCCCTGTTTATGCTTTAGAACCAGACAATCTAAAAGTCATCGGACTAACCAGACAAATCAGGTAAAATTTGCTTCGGTCTGGTAAAATATTAAACTTTTTCTTAATAAACATGTTTGAATTTTTATAGAAATTAAAAATGCCTGGTAAGTTGTAAAAACTTTTGCGATATCTGTTTAGAACTCGCCCGTGCTCTGTTCTTCAACATATTCATGGTCAGATAAGTCACGCCTTCTCATGCGCATACTCTCACACTCTCTTTCTGAAAACAACATACACTATTTGTTGTCTGTATTAATCAGAATATATTTGAATAGAAATAACAACTAAAGCTCTCCGTGGCTTATTATCCAGTAATTCCCCTCGTCGCATAAACCAATCAAAGTATCACCTTGTCCTTTCGCGGCTAGGTGATAATATGATTGGTTCATGCAACTCCTGGAATTACTGGACAATAAACCACGGCTAGCTAGTTGTTACTTCTTAATTGTACTGAGTTTATATGAACATGATGGATAATATTATGACATTGTTATGGTAGAAAAATTGGTATTAAATTTGCTCTTTTAAAATTTGATCATTGTTATCAAAAATGCCTAAAATGAATTAAATTGAACATTACTTTTTTCTTTTACAACTTCTAAAGTGAGATTCACAGACAGTAATGATCAAAAGCTTAGAAGAAAGAAAAATAACTTCTGATTTATGTACTTATAAGCTTAATTGTTGTACATTAAGTCTTGCAAGACAGCATGTTTTTTTTTTCTCCCATGGGAGTTTAAATATTCCCATGGGAGTTTTAAATTTCCCATGGGAAGATTTTTTCTCCCATGGGAAATTAAAGTTCCCATAGGAAATTTTTTCTCCCATAGGATTTTTTTTCTCCCATGGGAATATTTTTGAAGTAAGAATATTCCCATGGGAGAAAAAAATTCCTATGGGAATTATTTATTCCCATGGGAGAAAAAAATTCCTATGGGAATTATTTATTCCCATGGGAGAAAAAAATCCCATGGGAGAAAAAAAATCCCATGGGAAAAAGAAAAATTCCCATGGGAATTTTCAATATCCCATGGGAAATTAAGAATTCCCATGGGATCTTGAAATTTCCCATGGGATTTTTTAAATTCCCATGGGAAATTAAACTTTAAAGGTGTTTTACACACCTGTCAGGTATGATACAGGTAATCAAAAGGTAGATTTTGGACATGTTCAATATGGTCTATGCAATGGTATAAGTGGTTTCTTTGTACATCGCGTTTGAGGCGGGCGCGTTTTTGCCAAAATAATTCTGGCAGAAATAAATAATTCAGTGTTTAACGTTCGAGCATTGCCAGTCTTCGAGTTATCGATCGTTTCCTTTAAAAACATCTCGTACAATACATGTATTTTCCTTGTGCTTTACAGTGTCGCAACTCAAAATGTAATAACAACATGAAATGTAATGAAGTGAATTTTAGGCTATTACATTTTTGTTACATATTAGGTTCATATTTCATTTTAGGTTTGGATGGTCCACCTAAACTTTAATAATCTTAATTCTAATAAATTCACTTTATTGCATTTTATGTTGTTATTACATTTTGAGAAATAAATCATTTATGATAGATCAAATGTGTTTATAAAGAATACATTTCTAAATGAAATGAAATTAAATACAGAAAATACACAGAACAATAAACCATACAATGCTATGTTTGAATAACATTAATTTGTTCCCAAAGTAATGGCAAAAATGTCATAGCTTTGTAAACAGGACGTTAGCCTTGTCGCAACCTAAAATGTAATAACAACCTAAAATGTAATAAACTGGATTTATTACATTTTAGGTTCTTACATTTTAGGTTAACCATTCAAACCTAAAATGTAATAACAACCTAAAATGTAATAAATTATTAAGACAACCATAAAGATTAAACGTGAGATCTCAATTAGTTAGTTTGTTTGTTTGTCTATCCATGGGTATAAGGCTATATCACTTTCTGGTTCCTCTTTTTGGATGATGTTTGTTAAAATATCTTACCACTATAAAAAGCCCCCCCCCCCCCTTTTTTTTTTTGATATTCCTTACATTTGACGATGACGCTCATAACTGATTTTAAACTTGTTTTTCTTCGACTTTTAATCATATTTAAATCTTTTAAGATCTTTGTCAGATTAATAAAGTGAAATGTAAATCAAATGAAATGGAAACACACTATGACGTCCCCTTGTCCAGAGTCATAAATGACATAAATGACGTAGATCTTTTATGCCATGACATACAAATTTATACGTTTGTCTTCCTTTGTGGGAGTTACGGATTGTGTCCTTTCTACCGAATTGAAATGGCGAGTGTTGCATGCAAGCAGGAGATGCTCACTCTTTATGGGCACCTGTTCTATCTGTTCATTTGCCTTAGTTCTGGTTTTATCCTGGTTTTGTATGTCCTTGGTTAGATGATTTTCGATTAACGATTGTGTACTTCTTCAGAGGGATATGATTTTTTCTCATATTTGTCACTTAGTCTTCAGAGTTTATTACATTTTAGGTTATTACATTTTAGGTTGACCATCCAAACCTAAAATGTAATAACAACCTAAAATGTAATAAATTTTCAAGACAACCATAGCCATTAAACGTGAGATCTGTTTGTATGTTTGTTTGTTTGTCTATCCGTAAGTTACTGTCTGTGCAGATCAAGCTACATATGCCACTCTCTATTTCTCCTTTTTGGATGATGTTTGAATATATTGATATTCCTTACATTTGACGGTGACGCTCAGAAACGATTTTAAACGTGTATTTCTTCGACTTTCAATCATATTTACACGTTTTAAGGTCTATGTCAGATTAATGAATTAAAACGCAAATCAAAAATTAGTCTTGAGAATCTATTACATTTTATGTTATTACATTTTAGTTTAAATTTAGTTTAAACATAATTTATTTCAATAAAACGAAAAGGGATTGGGCAACAAGTTTTATCAACATTATATAAAGCCCTCTCCCTTTACATTTTAGGTTTGAATAGTCAACCTAAAATGTAATAACCTAAAATGTAATGAATTCTGAAGACTAAGTTTTTTTTTGCAATTTTACTTCATATATCCAACAAAGACCTTAAAAGATGTGAATATGATTTAATGTCGAAGACGTACAAGCTTAAAATCAACCTTAATCGCCTAGGTAAAGTGTACGGACTGTCAAATTATTTCAACTAACATCGCCCAAAAAGGAAGAAATAGAGCGTGACATAGACTTATATGTACACATAGCTACCTACGGATATACAAACAAACAAACAGATCTCACGTTTAATTTCTTTGGTTGTCTTCTAAATTTATTACATTTTGTGTTGTTATTACATTTTAGGTTTGGATGGTCAACCTAAAATGTAATAACCTATAATGTAATAAATTCTAAAGACTAAGTTTTGATTTGAAAATTCACTTCATTAATCTGTCAAAGACTTTTAAAGATGTAACTATGATTCAAAGTAAAAGAAATAAATCCTGAGCCTCACCGTCAAATGTAAGGAATATCAAGATTTGTTCACAAACATAATCCAGAAAGGATATGTACACAGAGTTACCTACGGATAGAAAAATAAACAAACAAACTAATGTTTAATGGCTATGGTTGTCTTAAAACTTATTACATTTTAGGTCGTTATTACATTTTAGGTTTGGATGGTTCAGCCTAAAATGTAATAACCTAAAATGTAATAAATCAAGTTTATTACATTTTAGGTTGTTATTACATTTTAGGTTGCGACATAGCCTTCTTCACAAGGTGACATAAGACATGAAAATTCGAGTTAAAGTTTAAACAGTCAAACAAGAAGACGAACAGGACAAAAGCAATGTGCCATCAACGATGTCGTTAGGATTAATGAATTGATCAGCATATTTTTTTTCAAATTTGATTAGTGTTTGATTTGTCTCAAGCAGAATGAGACGGATGTAAGATTCTTGGATATTTCGTTTCTTTGACGATGAACTTCTGCTGAGCTTGATTTAGAGCTGCTCCATACATCCGGGCATTCGCTGACGTCATCAAAACTGTTCTAACCTTGTAACGCGGCTTTCCATGTTCAGAACCGCCTGAAGGACGAACTGTTAGTTTACTTACATCGATATGTCCTCCTTCATCAAACGACGATTGTTGATTGCTCACGAAGTTTCGTAATTTATCAGACATAAGTAAGCTTGTTAAAACACAAGATGGCGATTCCAGATCACAACAACTCTTGTCGTCTGCCGATGATGAATGTGCTTGTAATGCTTCTTTCTCAAAATAATCCGCCAAAGAGGCAGCTTCATCCCTCGTAAGCGGCTTGCAGACAGTATTCATAGAGGTGATAAAATCATCCTCATCGTCTACTTGTAATTCCGGAAGAGGATCGGATGACACCTGTAAGTAAAGAAAGAAATAATATCCTCATACAAAGGGATTTCAGAATAACTTCTTGAATAAATGTAATCATCATAAACATAGATATCGACAGATAAAAGAGCAGTTCAAGTAATCAAGATTCTATGTATTGTCTATTAAGGCATGTGTGCTTCCACGTCATACATGTATGTATTATTCCAGTTTACAATAAAAAAGGAGATTGAATTGCATCATTAAAATACATGTACATACAGAAAAACCGACCGGTAGATTGAATCATAAAACCATGATAATAATGAGATTTGAAATTTCCTTCAAGAAGGTATAAAGTTGGAACACTTCCGTATTATTGAGAAGAGTATCGGTCTTTTTGTTATGTATCTATTACAGAGTTACTTCGTCCGACATATTGATCGATCATTAACTCGTTTCAGCCTGCGGGGCTCGGACTGTTTTCCGAAAGCCCAATGCTTTTAATATTCATTAACTTAGACATTCACATACTTTTTGTTCTTACCCAGGACTCCTGGGTTTTAACTTACGGTGTAATTTTTTTTGTGGCTATAGAGCAGAATCCTGATAACCATACCATTTATTACCATGTAATCCTGATAAACACACCATTTATTACTATATATATATACTAGTAAATCTACGCCGGGCGCACGTACAATAGCTCTCAATCTATGAAATGTCTTCATATATAATGTTTCGATGAGTTTGCTTTGCTTGTTTGTTGGTCAATTCAATGTATTAGTGTTATTGATTACCTTCTGATGTCTGTTTAAGTTGTTTGTCACAATCCTGTAGGTGTGTTCAAGTTTGGCAGTACAAGAGGGCATAACTACCGAGAGATTTTAGTTAATATCTAATTGTGACGATAACTATTTCTTAGGAAGTCATTGTAAGATTGAGGTAAACTATGTATACCGCTTTAGGAACTTCATAGGATTACATACAATTGAAGGATAGAAAAATATTACCAATGATTCTATAAACTATATAAATAGCGATTCTCTGATTGGATGATAACGTCGCCGGCGCTCCTGGATAAATCACCGTATACCATGGTCTAAAAATAGACCGGGATTACCCCCACTAACTTCTGCGAACGGCGACGTTATTTATTGTGAATCAAATATTAAATTATAGAATGAAATAGTTATGGACTTTCGACTCAGTATTGACTTACTATGAAAATATTAACTTACTATGAAAATATTAACATCGGCTTTGCCTTGGTCAATGATTTTATAGCAAGTCAATATCACATTATATACACTGAGTCAAAAGTCCATATTTGTATAATAATCGATGACTCAAATAGACGTTTATCTCTCTCAAAAAGAGGAGAAAAACATGAAAGGTTCAGATGCAATTATAAAGTTTAAATGATAAATGCCTAATATAACCTTATCTATTTGTGAAAGCTGAGAGGCGCCATTATTACGAAGAAATAATTCCATAAAACTTCCCAAAGAGGATGTTCCATAGAATGAGGTATGAGATTTAGAGGTATACATCTAGCAGACCATCCATACATTCCAATTTCATTTACTAGTATCCATATACAAGATGCTAAGCATATAAAAAATCCAGGAGAAAGGTGCACCGTTATCAAAAGAAGAATCAAGGGAAGATTTGAACTCCAACTATTCCACAATGTATCAACAAAACCAAAGACCTAAACACTAAAAGATAAATGAACACGCTGATTCTTCTAAATTACACATTCTAAAAGAGAAGCGAAGCATTGAGCCGACATAAGAATGTAAACGTCTTCAAAATGAATAGCATCATTTAAGAACAGATAATTAGACAACATGGACCAGACATGCACGTTTCGGGTACTTAACCCGCGTCAGTGATCCTCAAATCTAAACAGTGTAATATGCCAAAAATGTATGAAAGTTACTATGTCGAATAAGCGTACCGAAAGACGTAGCAGGATGAGTCGGATATGATGCTACAGGACCCACGTTTTAGAAATTTCAAGAAATTTTGATAAATAATAGGAATGGTAAATACATGTAGTGTATTAATCTGGATTATTTGTGCAGAACCCTCTAAGACGCGCGTTATAGTTTATTTCTGCAATTGCTAGCAAGTTTCCTTTCTCCGAATGGAATATGGAGAAATGAATAGATAAGTGAAAGTAGAATTCGAAATACTAATTCTATATATGAAGTCAAATGAGTTAAAGAAGATCCTGACGAAAATCTCGATAGCACTCACAATAGAGCACAAAATTAAGCATCGACGGACCCCTAGCAAGCTTGAGGTGGGACCAGGTGCCCGGGAGGAGTAAGCATCCCCTGTTGGCTAGCCGCACCTGCCTTCGATGTTTAAGCACGAAAATGAAAACAATATATGAAACTCGTGCACTGTCTTAAGCTGTCTACATAGAAAGCGCTATGGCGACAATGTCAAGGAAATATATTCAAAACACTTACTGTCAAACCCCTCGCGGGGAACTTTTTTACGAGCTCCACACGGCAAAGGGCATAAGTGTGACACAAATGAGTTAAAGAAGATCCTGACGAAAATCTCGATAGAACTCACAATAGAGCACAAAATTATGCATCGACGGACCCCTAGCAAGCTTGAGGTGGGACCAGGTGCCCGGGAGGAGTAAGCATCCCCTGTTGGCTAGTCGCACCCGCCGTCGATGTTTAAGCACGAAAATGAAAACAATATATGAAACTCGTGCACTGTCTTACGTTGTCTATATAGAAAGCACAATGGCGACAATGTGAGGGAAATATATTCAAAACACTTTCTGTCAAATATCATCAAGATACTTTTAGACGGAAAGCATGTTAATAAGTGAAACAGAGGAAGATGATATTAAAACTCTTTTATGCAACTTACCGTGCTCAATACTTTCGCTGCGGACATGGAATTGACTTCCGGTATATCTTTTAGCAGATCGGGGCATTTTACTTGACCATTCAATTCTGTCTCTGCTTCTTTGATACTTTTCAGAATATCATTATAGCTATCAGATTTTAACGGAGTGCCGGAAACTGCTAGTTTCTTTTCATCTTCAAGATTCTTCAAATCCAAAAGTACTTCCGAAAGTCTATCAGACTGTGCATCTGGAGAAAACGAAACTTTATCACCGTCAATGAGACGCTTGATATTTACGTCAAACGCCTCCTTGATAAGAAGTTTTTGTTTTTCTCTCTTATTTTGGTATAACTCCAATATCATATCCATTTTATTCATAATATTTGAAAACAGAAGTGTCCGGCAAAATTCTTGTGTATCGGTCACAGGATTGTGTCTTTCTTTCCGCTTTTGCCTTTGATTTTTCAAATCGACTCTGAATTCGGACATCAATTTACTGTATTCATCTGTTGACACATCATTTAACATCCGCAGCCATTTTCTCAACTCCTCGTCTTGCTCAACGCCATTCATTGAATTGAATTTCGTCATTGCTTTGGAAACTTTATCATTTGCCTCTTTGCTTAACTTTGAGCCTGAAAAAAAGGAGGAAGTAAGTTTTTTTTTAATGTCCCAGTGAGTAAAGTAAAAGTATATTATGCTTACTCATAAATAACTTTGTTCAGAACTCTATGATTATTGGTTTAAAAAGTCATAAAGCACACACTACCGGTGTCTCAAAAGGCTAATCAACGAATGAAGATTTTTCTTCCAGTGGCAAGGTATTGTACTATGACAAATTTGAAATACTGAATATATTGAATTTTGCTTCATGCAAACTTGAATATTTTCAATATTTCAAATTTTTACAACGTCCATTCTACGAACATTCTCTCATTCTTTTCATTCTCATTGAGATACTTTCACACATTTGTAACAAGAGCCCCAGGGGGAACAACGCTCACCTGATACCCATGCACGCTCTAATTGACATACTGACATTGAAAACTGATAGTGCCAGTACCAGGATTTTAGCCCACAACCTTTCTAAAAAGATTTTTGCCGGATGCAGAGAAGTTTTTTTTCAGACAACCTTTAAAAGTACAAAAAAGAAAAAATAGTCACATTTCAAAACAATATTTTTTTTACTGATTTGAAAAGACGGATAAAGTGGTCCAACGTCATATGCCCAGCTAGTATAGTTCAATAATAAAATCATTTTGTAAAATTCCACATTAATGTGTAGCGTAAAAAGAATAAAACAATGAAATGATTTCATAAATTAAGTTTATTTAAAATTGAACACAAACCTTTCATTATTGATAGCTAGCATGCCAGAAATTATAAAGCCTGTGTTTGTGAAACGAGAATGCCCCCGGCGGCATCTTTGTTAGTATAAAGGCCATTTTCTGTTAAGTATGTGAGAGGTCAGGGTCAGTGTAATATTGGTATCAATGGAAAGTTATTGTCACAAGGAATACACATGTACAATATGAAAGCCCTATCACTATAACCATACAAAAGTTATGCCCAATGTTAAAGTTTTTGAGAAGTACGTGAAAGGTCAAGGTTATGGTCATGAGGTCAAAATTTTTTGTATCAATGGAAAGGTGTTGTCACAAGGAATACACATCTATCACCAGCTTCCATTCAAAAGTTATGTCCAATGTTAAAGTTATTCGGAAAACAGACAAACAGACAGACGGACAGGCCAAAAAATATATGCTCCCGAATCTTTTATTCCAGGGGCATAAAAACAAAGATTTTTCGGTTTTGCCTTTATTCACTGAAATCTATGAATGCTTTTGAATAGTATTGATTTCATCTCAAATACATGAAACGTACAATTAAAATCGTTTTGATCCAATATTTATCAATTCAAGTGAGTTGTGCAGAAATTGGGCCAGTTTGTTTTCCAAAAAAGCAGTGTATGTTGTATCAAACCTCATGACCCAGTGACGCCACTTGAACAAATAATTTTCAGTAAATATGCTGAAATGCGGCGCTTCTTGCCTATGCATATTTCAACAGGCGAGAAGGAGCGTCGCATTTCAGCATACGCTGTTCAACAACTCAAGTGGTTTCTCTATGTTTCGCAGTTTGAAACAAATTAAAAGGCCCATGAAATTGTTAAGCTTGTCCAACTAGCAGACCTACGACATCGTTATTTACTGTTAACTAATTGTTTTACCTCATCATAGGTCTGTTACACAGACAAGTTGTTAGCGGAGAGAGTTCATGAAATGTATCGGTTGCATCGGATTTGCTGACAAAAAGTTATTTGGTCCGATAAAAACTCATCATGTATCTATTATTTGAACAGATAAAAATTCCCAAATGTCTTAACACAGGAACCTGTCGTATTATGAGAGAAAATGTTTTATTATTCACAACCTCAGGCCTCTTGAGTGTGTTCCTCTTAGAAATATTATACATACAAGATGACGAACACAGTGGCTTAAGGTTGTGAATTATAATTTATTTTCACTATGAAAACAACAGCTTTCTGTGGTTCAACATTTCATTGGAAGATTTCAGGAACTCTGAACTGAATTATTTATTTTCAAGAATTTCAGATATTAAATGTCTGATGCATTCTCAAAATCCAGAGGCAGAGATTATTCATTAGACGTCTCTTCAAGAAATCAGTCCGTAAATTACTTCATCTAAGAGAGTCTAAGACAGAGGAAATTCGAGCAAACTTTATACATGATAACAAGTATATGCAAGTGATCCAAGTACATGAATGATAACCATTATGAAAGTGTTCCAAGTATAAAAATCTATTCCGTTTGCACTGTATCTCCTGAAAATTATCGCAGTACTAAAGGCATCACATTACTACATAGGGAATCCCCTTCGGGTACACGGCAAAACATGGCCGCTTTTGAAATCTTGTTCCCGACTTTAAAAATAAAATTCTAAATAAGTATAAAGAATTTAAATAATTGAATCATATCACATAAAAGGTCAATCAATAAGACATTGGAGCATGTGTCACTTGTTGAATTATCAGCTGTAACTATGGATGAGAGAAGTCGATCTAAAAATGATTAATCATACAAAGAAGGTTTTTTTTTCTGTAGCTGCACCTGTCCATTGGGCATGGAAAACATACATTATGCCTATGCACAATCTTAAAAAAATATTCCTTAAAAATCCAAAAGTGGTTATCTTGACAAAATTCTTTCACTTGTAGGGTACCATGCATGAGTACCTCATACCTACAAATTGTCATGACAATCTGAAGAGTGGTTATAGAAAAGAAGCAGAAAATGTATGAAAATCAACCCCCCCTTCCTTTTTACATAAGAAAAAAATTCATAAAAAAATCAAAAAATAAAATTTAAGCATAAAATACATATCAAAGCATTAAGTAAGTTAAATATGATAAATATGTAGTAAATGAGTGTGTAAAATCATACACTTATTGAGTTATTTAAAGAAATAGTGCAAAAATGTGCATTTCTGACTAAGTCCGAAAAGACGTCAAAAACGCGTCAAAAATTTGACTTCGAAGTGGAACCAAAAATAACAACACTTCTTGAGACATCTCTCTAGATCATCCTGATGCGTTCGGTTTGTCGATACATGCTTCGGTTCTGAAGAAGAAGTTTGTCAAAGGAGGGTACCCCCGTGACCTACTTTTGGCTGTGATGGCGCCACCTGTTGACAGATCCGGACGAAAAACAACAACGCTTGTAGGGGACCATGAGTATTTCATACCTACCAAGTTTCATCAAAATCCCTTCAGCCGTTCTTGAGAAGAAGTCGAAAATGTGAAAAGTTTACGACTGACGACGAACGCCGGACGCAACACTATGACAATAGCTCACTTGAGCTTTGCTCAGGTGAGCTAAAAATGAATGTGTACGCCTAGGCGTATTTGGCGTATAGATAACTTGCTGATCAAAGACTTCTTATTTTGGCTCCCGTAAGAGACTCAATAAGGTTGTTGTAGACAAAAATACAGAAAGTGAAGAACAAAGAATGTTGTTGCATTTTGAGACATTCTTTGACTGTAGTCTTATGGTTGACCTATAACTTGACGCACCTTTTGAAAAATAATACCAAAGTTTATTTTGCTGAGGATTTGCAATTGCTTGTCACTTTTCATGCACAAATCCTGCAACAAGTTTAGAGAATTTGCCATACTAATTAGTCAAGCTTGGTGAACGTCTTTGTTCTGACTTCATCAGCTGACATTTTGAAGGTTGCACCTTACTCTAATTTATGACCATTATGGGGGAGTTCCAAATGACTGTATGAATTTGATCTTTCTGTAAAGTTTTCAAATGGAAGAGTATGTTTTCACTGAGGGTGTGAATGGTAGTACGACGTAACTCCATAAAGATTGAATACACATTTCATAGGTTATAGAAGAATAAGACACAAGGATTAAATTGAAGATTGTAAGAATTCTCTCTCTCTCTCTCTCTCTCTCTCTCTAACCTCGTTTTGTTTTTACAGATTCTGAATGCTTGTTTTCATCTGTGGTTGCACTATAAGCCCTTTGGAAATACCGCAGCTTCTCTTTGTCGTCAAGATTTGTCCACGCCTTCCGCATTATCTGATCAATGTCCTCACTTGAACGTCCCGAATGTGAGAGCTGAAAATGGCGCCTCTGTTCACTGAGAATAAAATTAAATCAAATCAAAGTTCTGTAATACCTTTAACAATAAAGCTACGCTCATATTTGGATGATGTGTATGATTCAGAAAACAAAACGAGATATTAAGATTTGTAAGACTTTTTTGTCCAAATTTTCTTTCTAGTATGAAAATTCTGCTTCATATCTTATTTCAAGACTTTTTTTAGTCTTTCGACTGTGAACTTTGGATTCTGATTTCAGAGCTCGTTCGTGAGAACAGAATTTAGAGACACCTCGACGACCATTTCGTTCACGGGACTCAGTTTAGAAATAATGCGGAAATATTTCAACTCTTTACCTTCTTGGGAGTTAGCTGCCCCTTGCTAAGGCGTCGGGTGAAAAACTCTGCGACTGAAAGTTGAGATTTCTCGAAAAATACTGTAATTTTGGTATTGTATGGTATCTGTCTGATTTCTTTATCAGACAAAGAGTGTGTCGAATCTGATTTATTGACAGAGTGTATCAGTTTCGGCTGTTTATCATCAAAATCAATTTCTTTGGTTGTGCAAATCTTCAAAATGGCGGTCAGTACAGGTAGAAGTTATGCTGAAGTAACTACCCCCAGAAATACTGCAAAACCTGTATTCATTAAGGAGTACGACTTCTTTGGTCTAGAGAAGCCATCTAAAGAGCAATATATAACCCATTCAGAATTGTATGGTACAATAGGCTCAATTATTCCACATGAACAGATAGCAGGCCTTCAGCGAGTGCGTGGGCTTTGGCGCATATATGCAGATGACAACGATGCTCGTGAGACTCACTTTGAGAGGTAAAAGTATCCCTCTGTACGGAATGAACCCAGGTAGCCTGCTCCCAGACGACGGAGATTATATCCGAGTTCGTGTAAAAAAACATCCCTGTCGTATTATCTTAACTGTAATTGACTCAGACACTTTATAGCACGCTCCCCTTCCTTAGAAGTTCTAAAGTGATATATACCACATGTTTTGTATAACGGGCTTTCCCATGTTCTTTGTGTACTCGTTTCAATATATCAGTTGCTTATTAGTCTAGCTTAAATAAAGTCATATATTTAGTACTCTCGTATTTTTTATAAAGAACCACGTATAGAGATACCAAAACATAACATGGTGGCAGCGGTGGGATATTAATACAGAGAGATTAACTCGCTGAGAATAATTAGTCAATTCCAGTAGAGAACATTATTACATAATAAAACTGTGTAATCATGGCAACATTTCAAGTGGCAACTCCGGAGAAGTTCGACTTTAGGAAGCCGGAAACATGGCAAAAATGGATAAAAAGATTCGAACGTTTCCGTACAGCATCGGAGTTATCTGAAAAAAGTGAAGAAGCTCAGGTGAACACTCTTTTATATTCTATGGGACCAGAGAGTGACGAAGTACTATCATCGCTTAAATTATCCGCGGACGATCTGAAAAAGTACGACACTGTGAAAGGGAAATTCAATGACTATTTCGTCGTCAGAAGAAACGTCATAATCGAAAGAGCAAAATTCAATCAAAGAATGCAGAATGAGGGTGAGTCAGTTGACAATTTTATTACATCATTGTATACTCTAGCAGAACACTGTGGCTATTATGATCTTCATGATGAAATGATAAGAGATCGTATAGTTGTCGGACTAAGAGACAGAAAGCTATCAGAGAAACTACAAATGGATGAAAAACTGACACTCGATAAAGCAGTCAAATTAGTGCGACAAAGTGCCGCTGTGAAAGAGCAACAAGTAGTCGTACGTCAGGAGTCTAACCAGGCGTCCGGGATAGCCTTAGATGCAGTAAGAGCACCAAGGCGATATCAGAAATTCCAAAGAGGGAACCGTTATGGTAATTTCAAACCACAACAAACACAGCAAGTAAAGCCTAAGTCAAATAATGACATTTGCGAGAGGTGCGGGAATTCTCCACATTCAAGAAACAGATGTCCAGCAGCCGATGCCCAGTGTATGAAATGCGGACGTACGGGCCATTTTGCAAAAATGTGCAGAAATAAAGCTATTAGGGAACTCGAAAGTTCTCCATATCCGGAAGATGCATTTCTAGGAGCGATCGATACGGATACAGAAAATGGGTGGATGGTAGATCTATCCATAAATGGAGTATCAGTGCGGTTTAAAATCGACACAGACTTAATCGTTACAAAAATGATTAAAGTAGCAGTTCAGTACAACGATAAGACATCGGATCAGGAAATCTACGTCGTCAAAAACTTGAAAACTGCGTTACTAGGACGACCAGCGATCGAAGCATTGAATCTACTGATGCGAGTAGAAAATGTAAACACGGGAACGGAAGTAAAGAAGAAACATCCTAAACTCTTCGATGGATTAGGAAAAACTAACTGGGAGTATAAAATTTCACTGAAAGATAACGCAAAACCGTACGCGCTTTCATCGCCGCGAAGAGTTCCACTTCCGCTTATGAATCAAGTCAATGAGGAGCTTGAACGTATGCAATCGCTAGGAGTGATAACAAAAGTCGATCAACCGACCGATTGGTGTGCCGGGATGGTAGTCGCGCAAAAACCGAACGGAAAAGTGCGTATATGCGTCGACTTGACGAAATTAAACGAGTCAGTGCGTCGCGAAAATTACCCGATACCGTCGATCGATCAGGAGCTTGCATCACTTTCAGGAGCGTCAGTTTTTACGAAATTAGACGCTAATTCTGGATTCTGGCAAATACCACTCGCAAAAGAATCGTCGATACTTACTACCTTCATTGCGCCATACGGAAGGTTCCGATTTAATCGCCTACCATTCGGAATTGCTTCCGCTCCGGAATTCTTCCAAAAAAGGATGTCAGAGGAAGTCGCAGGATTACCCGGCGTACTCTGTCATATGGATGATATCCTTATTTCCGGGAAAAATCAGGAGGAACACGATAATAACCTTGAAAGAGTGCTACAGAAAATCGAAGCAGCGGGCCTTACGTTGAACGACAAATGTGTGTTTTCAGCGGAGTCGATCAAATATCTAGGCCATATAATCGACCGAAATGGTATCCGAGCGGATCCAGACAAAGTCCGAGCAATCAACGATATGAAAGCGCCGACAAATGTGTCCGAATTGCGCCGCTTTCTTGGTATGGTAAATCAACTAAGCAAATTCATGCCGAATTTAGCAGAAACGACAAAACCGTTGCGAGATTTGCTAAGGAGAGAAAACCAGTGGTACTGGGATGAGACACAGCAATCATCGTTCGAGAACATAAAGCGAGAACTTTGCTCTACGCCGATATTAGCACATTACGACCCTAGTCGACAGACTATTATATCATCTGATTCGTCGTCGTATGGACTAGGAGCCGTTCTTATTCAGAAGCAAGAGGATGAGAGCTACCGTCCGATTGCATTCGCATCTAGATCGCTAACAAATACAGAACAACGCTATGCGCAAATCGAAAAGGAAGCGTTGGCGTCTACATGGGCCTGTGAGAAATTTAGCGACTTTATCGTCGGCTTATCAGTTAAAATCGAAACCGATCACAAGCCGTTACTTGCACTACTTGGATCGAAACGAATGGATGAACTTCCGGCAAGAATACAAAGATTTCGGATGCGCTTGATGCGATTCGATTATAGTATGACGTATGTTCCGGGAAAACATATGTATACTGCAGACACCTTGTCCAAAAGTCCGGTTGGAGAAATAACGGAATTAGATAAACTTTCCGAAAAAGAAACCGAGGCGTTGGTCGATATGATTGTCGGATCTATTGAAGCTTCAGACAAACGTCTAGAGGAAATCCGGCAAAATTTACCGAAGGATAAAGTTTGCAGCACACTCTTGCGCTACGTCAAGGAAGGTTGGCCCGACAAATTCAAATTACCGGAAGAAATTAAACCGTATTGGACACACCGAGGCGAATTAAATGAACAAAGAGGGCTATTGATGAAAGGAAACCGCCTAGTAATTCCTAAAAGTATGCAGAAGGAAATACTTTCGAGAATTCACACCGGACATCTAGGAATTACGAAATGCCAGCAGAGAGCTAAGGAAACCGTATTTTGGATCGGATTGAGTAAACAAGTTGAGGACTTGGTGAAAAATTGCGACAAATGTCAAATGAATGCAAATGACCGTCCGGAACCATTGACAACGAATTTACCTAGTAGGCCATGGGAGAAGCTAGGTACCGATATGTTCGAGTACAAAGGATCACAATATCTGCTAGTAATCGACAATTATTCAAGATATGTCGAAGTCGCAAAACTGACGAGTACATCTTCAGAAACGATTGTCAACCATCTGAAGTCGATATTCTCGCGCCATGGAATACCGGAAGTACTGCGTAGCGACAACGGACCGCAATATGCGTCAAAATATTTTGCGGATTTTGCGAGTCAGTATGGATTCTCACATGTGACATCAAGTCCCCGATATCCACAAAACAACGGAGAAGCCGAAAGGGCCGTACAAACAGTGAAAAATGTCATCAAAAAGTCAGATGATCCATATTTGGCACTAATGGCGTATAGGGCGACCCCTATACAGAACGGATTCTCGCCGAGCGAACTTTTGATGGGGAGAAAAATAAGAACGACTCTTCCCACAGCGCCAAAATTATTAAAGCCGATAAATATCCCAGTGAACAAAGTAAGAGAAATCGAAGCAAATCAAAAGGCGAAACAAAAAAAGAATTATGACAGAAAACATCGAGTAAAACAAATGTCAAATCTCAATCCAGGAGATAACGTATATATTCGCGATTCACAGTCGTACGGGGTGGTCAAAATGAAATCGAAACATCCACGATCTTACATTATCAAATCTAACGGTAGGGAGTTGAGGAGAAACAGATGGAACCTAATTAAAATACAAAGTGGAATGCAAAACAACGACGAGGAACTGCCGACTCCGATAAGTGATTCATATACATGTACCGATCAACAAACAGGAAACGAGACGATCAGAAGTCTTTATCACACGAGATCAGGGAGAGCAGTGAAACCACCTGACAGATTAATTTGTAAGGCACGGTCCATTTGATATTCTGGGGGGGGGGGGGGGGGGGGGGGCTTGGGTTTTTTGTCAGAGCAAGATTATTTTTTTAGCCTCGGACCGGGGCAAATTATTTTTTTCTTGCAAAGTCGGAGCAAGGAAATTTTTTTGGCAGTGTCAATTGCATATTAAGAATGTTTGTGTTTTATCAATAGGAATTATTTATATTTTTACTCAAAACTCTAAATATTAATATCTTTATAAATATTTTTATGCAAGTATTCAATTCAATTCTAAACAGAGAGATAAAAGATTTTTACAATACAATTCTAAAGAAACAAAATTTATATAAGATACATGAATATAAGAGGGTCTGTTGGGAAGGTCTTCTAGACAAATGTAGAATTGTTAATTGGTGAATACTGTGAGTGAAGTTCTCCTTCCAAGCTTATACAAGAACATAAAATTATGTAAGACTTTTATGGGATACATGTACATGCAACATGTATTAATAAATACATAAATATTGATAACACTTTTGATATCCTCAAATATATGAACTTTGATATTAGTAAATAATATTTGAAAGAAAACTATGGCGAGCGAAGCGAGCCAAAAAAATTTTGACTGATTTAAAACTGAGGCGAGCGAAGCGAGCCGAAAAAATTTCAAGAATTTTAGCAAAATTTTATGGTAATTCTTCAAATTCAGATTATTTTTAAGAGCAAGATTATTTTTTTCTGTCACACTATAAGCAAATTTATTTTTTTCATCAAAATTCAGAGCAAAATTATTTTTTTTGAAAAAAACCCAAGCCCCCCCCAGAATATCAAATGGACCGTGCCTAAATGAATAAAAAGGAAAAAATGTGTAATGCATGCCTCAGCAAATTCTCGAAGTGTTAAAGGTCATAGAATTTCAATTCTTGAGAAAAGGGGATGTCGTATTATCTTAACTGTAATTGACTCAGACACTTTATAGCACGCTCCCCTTCCTTAGAAGTTCTAAAGTGATATATACCACATGTTTTGTATAACGGGCTTTCCCATGTTCTTTGTGTACTCGTTTCAATATATCAGTTGCTTATTAGTCTAGCTTAAATAAAGTCATATATTTAGTACTCTCGTATTTTTAATAAAGAACCACGTATAGAGATACCAAAACATAACAATCCCCCTCTCAGCGGACGACGGACAGATAAAAAGGTCCATTAATCTTCATGGATGTCATGTAGTTAATCTTTATCGAGAGAGGTTGAGGTACCAGGGTCGCCTTACTAACTGTGAGACGGGTGACAGGATTCTGTTTGTATCAGAGCTTGATGGAAATCTATCAAGAACAATGCAGATTGGTAAATACAAAGCTATTGTCATCCATTGGGGGCAACCTGATGATAGAAAAGAATGCACGAAGTGTATGCAGAAGGGCCATAACACCAGAGACTGTACCAATGAGGTGGTCTGTAGATCCTGCCATGCCCCTGGTCACATAAGCTCAGAATGTCCCATACCCCTACATGAGGACCTCTCTGAAGAAGAACCTTCTGATGAGGAACCTGAATATGAAGGTCAAGATGAAGAAAAGGTAGAGGCTACCCATGAACCCTCTGAACCTGTTAACAATGAACAGAGTAAAGATGAAGAACCCTCTTCAACCCCATCCCAACAACAACCAAATGATCAAGTTAATAAAACACCAAAAACCAAATCTTCAAACCTAAAAAAGAATGCCAAATCTACCTTGCACCAATACTTTGCAGATAAAAACACACCACAACGAAAATCAAGCAACATTCCCCCTCATGTCAGAACTCCACCAACACCCACTGAGCAGATTCAGTGTGCATCAGGAAAAAAACCAAAGGAACATAAGTCCAAAACGAAGTAAAATGTATAATATGTGTTCCATGTCATCATCTGGCACTGACTCAGGAAGGTTGTTAAAGGTGTCAGATGGTCACAGGAAAAATAAAAACAAGAACTCTAAATTGATGATATGTATAATTAAAACACATAAATTAATCACAATATAAAATGAAGGTTTTGCACTTACTTACATTAAACACTCAAGGTCTTCGTGATATTAGAAAACAACAAAGATTAGTAACCTATATTAAACAACAAATATCAAACATTATGTTCATTCAAGAAACACATTTGACTACAGATTTTAGTAACAGCTTTAAAGATAATTGGTTAACATTTAACTCCTTTGGAACATCTCAAAGCAGAGGAGTTTCTATACTAATACATAAAGAGTTGAATGCAGAAATAATAAATATCAAAACAGACAGTGAAGGAAGATTTATTTTAGTTAATACAAAAATTAATGACAGAACATATTGTTTGATAAATGTTTATGCACCAAATGAGAAAAAATGCAAGAACAGATTTTTTAAAAAGTTAAAAAAATTCGTAAAAACTAACAGTGAGGGCTTTAATATTTTTGGAGGAGATTGGAATGAAATTCAAAATAAGAAAGATAGAAAATCAAAAAGTTATATAGCAAAACCAGTTAAAAATCTTAAAAAATTAATTACAACACATGCATTAGCTGATCCATGGGAAATTAAAAATTCAAGTAAGTCACAGTTTACATGGAAAAGGAAAAATTCC
Organism: Pinctada fucata; assembly: GCA_028142955.1. Taxonomy (NCBI): domain Eukaryota; kingdom Metazoa; phylum Mollusca; class Bivalvia; order Pterioida; family Pteriidae; genus Pinctada; species Pinctada fucata. The sequence goes on along the minus strand of AP027113.1, from coordinate 19,550,785 downwards.
ACTTGTGAGGCAAGCAGGATAGACTATTTTCTTATTGCAAATGAATTGACACAACATATAGTAAACTCAGATATTAGACCAGCAATAATAAATTACACAGATCATATGGCTGTAAGTTTAAAGTTAAATATCGAACATTCTAATAGAGGTCCAGGCTACTGGAAACTAAACAATCAACTTCTAAGGGATTATACCTAAAAAAAAAATTATAAAGAATTGTCTACAAAAATACAATAAATTACTCAATCAAAAATCTGATAAACAAATAGCTTGGGAGTTATGTAAATTGGAGATCAAAGAGTTAACAATTAAATATGGGATAATGAAAGCGAAAAATAAAACAAACAGAATATATAAACTTGAATCAGACTTAACAAAAGCCAATTTATTAAATGACACAAACACAGTAAAAATGATAGAAAGTGAATTAGAAACTCTATATACAGCAAAAACATTAGGGGCACAAATCAGATCTAGAATACAATGGGCTGAGGAAGGAGAAAAAAGCACAAATTTTTTTCTAAATTTAGAGACAACAAGACAAACAAAAAAGAATATCATAAAGCTGTATGACCAAAATGAACTTCTCCTAACAAATCAAGACAAAATATTAGCAAGAGAAAAAGACTTTTATGAAAATCTATACACAACTAAAAATCCTGATTACAAGAAAATTGACAATTACATAAATGAAATTAAAGTTCCAAAATTAAACCAAGATGAAATACAGAAATGTGAGGGACCAATTACAGAAGATGAATGTAGATATGCTGTCAGCAATATGAAACGAAACAAATCTCCAGGTTGTGATGGATTGTCTGTAGAGTTCTATGAAACATTTTGGGATGAAACAAAAAAAACTTTTGATACACTCTCTGAATAATGCTTTTGAAATAGGGAAATTATCTAATTCACAAAGGAAAAGTATTCTTTCTTTAATGTTTAAAAAAGGAGATCCACTTGATATCAATAATTGGCGTCCAATTTCATTATTAAACGTAGACTATAAAATAGGTGCACGGTGTCTAGCAGAACGTCTGAAATCAATATAACCAAAAATAATCAGCACTGATCAAAATGGGTTTATTAAAGGAAGAAACATAAATTACAGTATCCGTCTTATAAAAGACATAATTGAATATTCAGATAATCGTAATATTGATGGTATGATCCTTTTTCTTGACTTTGCTAAAGCATATGATACGGTTGAATGGAATTATATGTTCTCAACTCTTAGACATTTTGGTTTTGGAAATTCTTTTATAAAATGGGTAAGAACTTTTTACAAAGATACTGAATGTTCAATAATAAACAATGGTTGGATTATATCTCCAATAAAAATTTCAAGGGGCATTAAACAAGGGTGTCCTCTCTCATCCCTCCTGTTTGTTATTGTGGTAGAGACAATGGCTCTTAAATTAAAACAAAATGACACATTAAAAGGAATTAAACTAAATCATGAAAAGGAATTTAAAATCTCTCAATTAGCAGATGACACAACTTTATTTTTAAAATTGCAAGAAGATGTCTCTAAAGCCCTTAACTTTATTGAAATTTTCGGATCACTTTCAGGTCTAATATTGAACAGAGAAAAATCCTATGGTTTGTGTTTAGGGAAAAATAAGCAAATACCTGAAAACTTTGAGGAAATTAACTGGGGATCAACTATCATCAAAACGCTTGGTATTAAATTCAGTAAAAATAAAAAAGACATGCAAACAATAAATTGGAATGAAAGAATAACAAAAATTAAAGGAAAATTAAATGCTTGGTCAGGAAGACAGTTAAGTATAATTGGTAAAGTGCAAATAATAAAATCTTTAATAATACCACAAATAACATACCTTTATTCAGTACTTACAATGCCAAAAGGAATTTTACAGAAAATAAACAAAATAATTTTCAAATTTATATGGAATGGAAAGAGTGAAAAAATTAGAAGAACCATAATGACAAATGATTATATTGATGGTGGACTTAGAATGCCAGACATAAATCTTCATATTAAAACAATTTGTATAAGATGGATTACCAAATTGACAGATAGTACAGATGTACTTTGGAAAGAAATTCCAAAACAATATTATAGTTGCTTTGGTAAAAACTTTTCTGTTTTTAAGATGAATATTGACAGCATAAAAAATCTTAATGGCATTAAAGGAATTCCAGAGTTTTATCAGAATATTCTTAAAGCTTGGGTAGAAATAGGTGGGGGGAAGAAATTGTATCCAGAGAACAATTTAGAAATATTAATGCAGCCTCTTTGGGGCAATCATTTCGTTAAGAAAAATGGTAAAATTATTATTTTAAAGAATTGGATAGAATCAGACATTTTATCAATCAAAGATATCATTGATATGAACTGATCTATATCAGAAAGGAAAATACTTCAAAAATTAAAAAATAAAAGAAATTGGATTGCAGAAATTGCAATGGTGAAACAGGCCATTCCTAAAATATGGTTACAAAAGTTACAACAAAACAATGATTGGAATTATCATGCAATCAATATAAAAAATCATAACTTATCAATAATTCAAAATAAAAAACAAATAGAATTATGCAAATTAGACAACAAACAAATATACAATATTCTAAAAAAAATCTTTCAGATAATACCCCCATTGCATACATATGTCTTTCTGGATATTTTTATTTATTATAAAAATCTGCCATTATGACTATTTATAAATAGTCATAATGGCAGATTTTTATAATAAATAAAAATATCCAGAAAGACACATATATTGGGAAAATATATTTCATCAATGTCATAATGATTTAAAACAAAGATTTAAACAAAGCTTTGATTTTATATTTCATACGCTGCAGTACAATAAACTTAAAGTATTCAGATGGAAATTAGTCCATAAAATTCTTGCAAACACTAGTATCCTACATAAATGGAAAATCACAGGCAGTCCTCTATGTAAAAATTTGTCAAGTCGAAGATGACTATCAACATTTCTTCATTGATTGCACCTTTGTTTCGACATTCCGTTCTGTACTGAATAATATATTACACAAACTAGGGTTCAAAACTTCCATGATAACACTGGAAAACTTAGTCATTGGATATAAAATTTATGATCCGAAATTCAAAGAATTAAATACGATCCTCACACTTATATCCTTTACTATATACAAAGGGTATTACTCCAGCGAATCAAAAGAAAAACACACAAATTTAATGGCTATTTTCCGAACAGAACTTCACGAATGTATCCTTCTCGCAAAACACCTTGACCCATCCAAAGTTACGTTGATGCGAAAAGTTGAAAACTGCATTCACTGAAAAATCAAAAAGAAAACTTAATTCAAATGATAATATTTTTCATATTCTATTCATTTAATTAAGCAAAATAAAAATTTGTGTATGAAATAAAAACGCTCCCCTTACCATAATTTAATCCATAAAGGCGATTAGTCGGCAACCCTGATAAATCGACCTGTGTGACCGTCATGTATCTGTACAAAAAAGTATGATTATTAATGCAACATATCTCATAAAACTTTTAAGTGTATAAACAATATTTATGCAAATCTATATAATGTATATATTACTCTCTCTCTCTCTCTCTCTCTCTCTCTCTCTCTCTCTCACACACAACCTCACCCCCCCCACCCCCCCTCTCTCTCTCTTTCTCTCTCTCTCTCTCTCTCTCTCAAGTTTAGAAATAATCAACTTACGTAGTTTTAGCATGTTCCACACTTCTGAAGTAGCATCCTGTGATGACAGTTGTGTGAAGCATAAATAAACTGCGCTAACATCATTCTTCCTTCTGTTTTATTATGTAAACATTGTCCTATTACAAAGCACGTGTCCTAGTACAAAAATGTACCGCACGCTTATCAGTGACAAATATCCCCGTTATCGTGTTACACTTGACCGGTCACCGCTACGATCAAAAACCACTACAAGGCTATTGATCCCGAAATTAGGTACCGCCCCCGACTCTAACAAATTAACAGACTAATAAACCCTGCACAGCACGAGATGAAATGGCTCGTATCATTGAATATATGTATATTTACAAATATGTATCTTTTACCCAATGTACTCGTTATAAATGTTATTGTACTGTATACCAATAAATAAAAATCAGATGAAGAAAAATTATTAAAAAAAGAAAAAAAAGGAGAAAAAGAAAAGTGCGATGATGAATACATTGGTTATATTTATCAATTAGATATAATAGAACCGATGTTGATGTATGCACAGGACGAAAAAACAGGTTTCCATACCTTGGAAACCTGGTGGAAACCACATGGAAACCCGGGGTTTCCATGTGGTTTCCACCAGGTTTCCATCATGGAAACCAGTGGTTTCCATGTGTTTGGAAAGCGCTAACCGCCCGGTTTCCACGATGGAAACCACTTGGAAACGGGTTGGAAACCTCAAGTTTCCTTTCGGTTTCCATACCTTGTAAACCTGTATAAGAGCTGGTTTCCACGATGGAAACCACTTGGAATCGGGTTGGAAACCTCAAGTTTCCTTTTGGTTTCCACATCTTGTAAGCCTGTATAAGAGCTAGTTTCCATGATGGAAATTAGTTGGAAACTTGATGTTTCCTTCTGGTTTCCATATCTTGTAAACTTGTAAACTGGTTTCCATATACTGTGACTGTATGAAAAAGGAAATAATGTCTCTTTATGTGTTAGTATATACAGTGAATTTGAAAGTTTTGAATCCTGCACTTTTCGTATTCCTTTATATCAGTATCAAGGCTACATGTATATTCTTCTATGTACTTTTTATGTCATAATAAAAAACCCTAAAACATACTTATCATACTGTTTAATATTTATTCAGAATACATGCTTATTCAACATCAGATGTACAAGATTCCATGAAATCATAAATATACTTTTTGTGAGCTTTCAAATTTAAAAATGGCATCTTCCATTCTTCATTGTCCTTGTTTAATATATCATGTTTTTTAAGATGGAAATAAAATTTAGAAATGTAATTGTATTTTTTGAAAAATTTTTAAACAAGTGTGTAGAAATGATAGACAAATTTCATCCTTGCCAAAAACAGACAAAGTCACAAAAAGATCTCTTTCAGATAAAATTTGTTATTCTGCAGAGATTGACACTCGACGGAAATCCCAGTTCATGATGTTTCAGACCATTGTTACAAAACTTTTTCTTCTGTCCTCTACTTTTTCTTCTGTCCTCTGTCTCACCTGGAATGAATGAAAAAAAAAAATGATTTAGTAAGCGGCAACAAAATTACAAACTACAGTTGTAGAGAACTAATATTGCAGGTTGTGATGTTACAAGATGCATATGTCAACAATTTGTGAATTATAAGAAAGTGGAAGTTCCCAAAAGGCACAACTTTATCCCCCATGGAAATAAAATTAAAGAGAGGTTGAGCAAACCCAACTTGTACATGTACAAGAACTTGTACGTGTATTTACACGTTATCTGTTTACACGTTGACGTTATGCGGTTGAGCAGATGTCACAACGCATACTGTTACGTGTAAATCGTATATACGTTTTGTGACATAACTTATATTTTGTTTACAACTGCTTATTCGTCAATAACTTGGCATCTAGATTCTAAAGATAAAGGGGCATTCAGCATTCACTGTGAATTGATTTATCTATTCCAAGTAATCAGATTTATATAACATAAAAATTAAACTTCAAGAGTAAAATTTTTGGTCAACTTTGAAGGTTCTTCTTTAAAATGTGATACATTTTATTTGCAACTCCTTCTAATACTCAGAAAGTACATACGTTCCCAAATAAATTGAATATAGGTTTTCATAGGTTATCTGCATTCAGTTGCTTATAAAATCTACAAGTAATCATAAACGTGTACTTACCGCTTTACACGTTTTACCAAACGTATAACACAGGTGCGTGGAACGCAAAATGTGATGATGTCATAAACAACTTTTTGACGTACGCGTACACGTACAAGTTCGGTTTGCTCAACCTCTCTATTACACCATGGTGATGGTGAAATTTCAACCCGAATGTGCAAAATTCTGCAATTCAAGAACGAGGCTTGCCGAGTCGTGGACAAGCAAAAGTTTGTACATGAGGGTTGAGATTTAGCCATCCCTCCCTCATGGTGTTGTTTGATTGTTTTTTTCCCACAACTTATCTGTCTGTGTCTGTTATAAATAGTTATTTGTTGTTTGACCAAAAATGTGTGACCTTTTCCTTGAAAATGACCCTGATCTGATTTGGGTAAAAATTTAGTTCCATCATGCTTTACCATCCCTGCCAATTTGAAAGATGTATGATGTATATTAAGTAAGTTATAGCCAAAAATGTAAAAGTGTGACTACCAGACAGATGGACAGACGCCTGACAAATGATCCCTTTATGTCGCTCTTATGTTGCAGGTTACATAAATGAGGTGTCTCAACTAAGAAGCTTACATTGACATCATGTGTTTAAGAAGCTTACATTGACATCATTGGATGCAAATTTTTCATGCAGTCCTTCTAGTTCTTCAATGGTAACAGTACAATATTGACCTGAAAGTGAAAATGAAGATTTAATATGTTGAAATTTATCAAATAAGTCTTCAGAGTTTACGAAAAGTGCCGGATTGACGACGATCTCCAGTGGATTTTTCGAATGTCCAACAGTTTCTAGTTTCAAGCCGGACAAAATGTCTGATGATTTTTTGTTCCAAGTCCAAAATAATGACACAATTTACAGGATTTGATTTCAAATAAAGACATTTAAGTATTTAAGATATTTCACAAAACTACAGGACAAATGTCCTGTGGATTTTTGGTCTCATTCATAAACTCTGGTCTTTATACCACTTTGCCCAGAATGTTCTTCAAATCAGTGATTGGGAAGGACATGCGCCATACGTGCATCGGCGATGAAAATGTCCCTTTGTTTTTGTAAACAGTGCGCCTTAAGCTATACAAATGGCGCAACGAAAATTCGTCCGTTGTGTTTACAAACCTTGTGTCAAAATAAAACGAAAGTGAAAATAAAACTCCTCGGATGTCTCTCTATACTTTCGTGGCTATATTAAGTAAAGCGAAGCTACCGAAGAGCTCTGAATGTTTGTAAGGCGCGTAATCATTGGTCAATCGAAACCAATTAAATGCTCTGTTCTACCTTGCTGTTGGGTGATCAATAATATCGATAGCGGGGATGTGTTTGCATGCAGTTTACTTGTTTTGTTAACATCACGCATTAAAGATTTTTTGTTTTGATACATTACGTTGTAAATCTCTGTCTTTTATTAAAATGTCCCATGAAAAAGTTTAAATGCCCCATTACAACAAAAAATGTCCCATTGATATCGAAAACTATGGGGCCATTGGCCCATCAACCCTTTTGTCCTTCCTAATCACTGTCAAATTGAAACGTGAAACAATGTTAACGTGTAAGCTTCATTTCATGATATTTAATTAACAAAATAATCATCTAATCTACCCCTAGTTTTATTGGTACATGTATGTTGTATTTGTAAAGGATACTTACTGACAAAAGACAGCAAATGTGAACATAAGAAGTTGCTGAGGTGATTCTGATGTTGGAGATTTTATTATTTTTTCTACAACAGATAAAAGTTCATGCTTCAGTAAATTTGACATGAAACGCAAGGTTGGGATTAATAAATTTTCATCAAACCTTCTTAATAAATTACACTACAATACCTTCTTATTTAAATGTCTTATAAAGATTACTGCAGATACTACTATCAAAGTTATAACATGAACAATTACTGCAGATACTACCATCAAAGTTATAACATGAACAATTTACCAACAGTCCAAAGGAACTTACGTGTACATGTAGCAAATCAATCAATACAAATAACCATTGCAGACATGCTGTCCTCTGTTAGTAAATCTAAAAAAGAAAATGTATAAAATCAATAGATCTATACATCAAATGAACTTTTTAAGATTCAACAATTTAACCGAGCATGTTGAGTATCATAACTGTTTAATCTATCATAAAGTACATGCAGTAAGCCATAATGCATGTATCAATTTGAGGAACTGCTTATTATCCTTGGCTCTCGATTAGCCTAATTTGGGGCCCATATTCCGCCCCACTCCCAATGTAAAATAGTATCTTTTTTTCCAGTTTGTTGACCATTTTTCCCAATTTGACATCTCATGGAAAATTTAACAAAATAAGTGAAAAATTTTCATTTTCAAGTGAAAAGACATCCAACCTTATATGATATATTTTCCCCATTTCTGAGAAAATGTTGTTATTTTTCCCAATTTCAAAGGCCCCGGGCCCCAGTCCCAAAAAAGGGTGTGAGAATCCTGTAAAATCGAAGCACATGCTGCTGCAGTTCACCTAAATGCAATATTAATCAAAATAGACAAATATAAATGTATATTATTGTTATTGTCATTAACATTTTCCTGTGTCCTTACTACATGTATCATTGAATGTACATGTGATATTGATTTCGTACATGTACGTTTATCAGGAAAAGGGGCCCGCATGTTACTGAAAAAAAATATATATATATATAAAAGAAATGTTGTCTGAAAATAGAGAAAATTGATTCACGTTTGATAGTTCCTATGGCGTTCACATAGATAGCAGGGGGTGCATGTCCCTCCCCCCCCCCCCCCCCTCTGATACACAAGTCTGAACCCCCCCCCCCCCCCATTTCCCCGCTCCAAATTTTCTACAACCTGTCCTTGGATAATCACCATGGTAATCAAAAGAAAGATTCTTTAATTTACGAATTAAATTTGACCAGTACTAGGTAAAGGTACGGTTTGAATACCCGTTATATGTAATGCTTCAGTGGTCACGTGTAATCACCGTGAGGAAAATACTAGCGGTACTTTTTCTATCAATTTATATAGTATAACCAGGTAATTTAAAAGGAATTGTGAGAACTATGTACGTGGGATAAAGGAACTTTTTCGTTTACTTCTTAATGATAATAACAATAATGGATCATTGAGTCAGAAATCATCTTTTATCTGTATTCGACAATTTATTTCAATAATTAATGAGAGCTGCAAGAGCTATTGAACATGTTGAAGGTGCCGGTATATTTTTAAAAAGCCTATGAATAAATTTAAACATAAGGCCATAATTAAAAAATTTTTTGTTTCCCCTCGCCCCGACCAGGTCAGAAAAAATGCCACTGAGTCAGATTTTTTTGTAGCCAAAAAGTCCCATTTTTTTGCAATTATCGAATCACGACCGTGTCCATTTTTGATTTTCATGTTACAATATTCTGTCCAAATAGACTGTAAATCAACTCTATAGCTTTCTTATTCCTACATAAGAAATCTCAATAGTCAATTGTCAGCTGCCGACTCTTAGTATATATCATAACAGATATGCGTGTCTCTTAGCTAGGTGCCCAACAATGTGCAATTATGATTCAAAAATAAGCAAAAAAAAAAAAAAAAAAAACAGTACCTGCCTGCCAGGTCACAGGCAAAAAACAGAACAGGGGGAGGTAAAACAAACATATTAACAATTTTTTTAATTGTGGCCTAATTTAAAATTGAATTCTCTTCTTATAATAATATACTCTACATACATGATGCATGATGATGTATTACAATTGTTAATATAATACATGTTTAACTTTAAGTCATACCAATCCTTGATCCATGTCCATGGCAACTTTTGATTACAATTTACAGTACTCTACATCTTTTGAAAATTTACATCATTCTTTTCCACATTCAGCATCAGATATACAGTTATGATGTCGTAGATGGCCTCTGATAGTGCAGTGTACACATGCTTTGATAAGAAAGTAATGTCAAGGCTACACCAGGTATACTGAAACATTGAAAAGTAAATTAAATCAGCTTAATAAGAGTGTAAAAGTTCAGGTATTAATCTGCCTCTGCGACCTGCGTCCCCGACGCATAAAAATTGCCCAGGACCCATAGATTTCCAATCGCTGGGTCCCTCTGTATGCATTTTCATTTTCTTATATTTACAATCCTAATGCGTTTCCCTTATATGAAGGTACCAAACCAACTGCACTGCATTTTTCGATAAACGCAAGACCCTATCACGTGACATTTGAACATACTCAGATTAATTTCCCATAAAATGCCCATTCTATTTACTGCTTTAACACAGATTCAAAATTCATTTATCAATCGATGCCGTCTATCCTCCAGTGATTACATGTGTAAATATCTAGGTCACCCACATGTACACTTCCAAGACGTGTGACGTCGTAAGTCGATCACGCATCACATGATCACACCAGACGAAGTTCAAGGACGACCTGCACTACGAGAAGATGCCATGTTTGGAGGAGCGAAGATTCAGACATTAGTCGATCAAATATTCAATATTTAGGATGGGGATTTGGCTCCACTTGTGTCATTTATCAACAGTGAATTTATTTTTGCTTCTTATGGAATTATAAACATATAAAGATCAGAAATGTTTCGAGTATCAGCAAATTTTGTGCCATGTTGAGGTAGGTCATGAACATTTCGTGTATTTGTACAGGTATCATTTTGCATGGCTGTACTCGGACTGCATCATTCTCATTACTTCCAGAAGTACCAGGTATCCGGACAACTAAAAGATATATCACGTCTTCATGTGACTGTTTTAAGCCAATCGCTTCCTTCGGAAGACATTTATTTGAGCGAGCGAAGCTCAAAGCCAGCTGTGTACCACAAAATAAAACTCATTGCAACTAGAACTGCCCTAAAGTGGACGAATTATACCCCCCGCAGATGTTTTTTATAAATGGGACCATTTACGGTGCTTTCAAAACTTCTTAACATATAATGTCGTATAGGGTGAAGGTCAAGGTCACAGGGTCAAAAGTCATGGTACCTAAATGTAGAACTTTTAATGGTGAATGTGTGTATGAAATATGAATGTCCTACCATTAATAGTATAAAAAAAATCTGCTTTCAAAACTCCTAAACATAAAATGTTGTATAGCGTGAAGGTGAAGGTCACAGGGTTAAAAGTCATGGTACCAAAATGTAGCACTCTTAATGGTGATTGTTGTATAGGCAGATTGCCGCTGAAGGTCAAGTGTCACAAGGTTACAGGGTCAAAAGTCATGGTACCAAAATCAGGGGTTTTTTTTATTTTGGGGAAGGTGCCTGTGCCTGTCCCATTTGAGAAAATTCTCATCAAAGTATAACCTTAAAGTATCATTTATTAACACTGATTATCCATTGATTTGCTTGAACTGAACATGAGATGAATAAAAAACTTTTAAAAAATGCACTTAGAAATAGGACATTTTGTGCTGACTTCCAGGTTTTGGGTCTTATTTTCTCGGGTGATTTTTTCATAACTCCTCTTTGGGAATTTCAGGGTGATTTTTTGGGAAAAATTGAGGAAATTTGGCATTGGGAAGGGGCCGAAATTCGGCCCAAAAACAAGGAAAAATAAGCTCAAAATGCATCAAAGATGCAAAGTGCCGAGTTGCAAAACTTGAATATAAGTAAAATATACATGATTTGAATATGGTCTCGACAGATGGGAAACATTATTAGCATGTTTCAGGTTGATCCACATTCATATATAATTCAGAAACCATTTTCAATTAACGAGTCCTATGAATTTGACCTTTGATCTCTTGACCCCAAAATTAATAGGAAACATTTCTGGCAAGTTACATGATAATAGGTGCAATACAGGCTCAAATTCAGTCGGGAAACCATTTTTAATCATCTTAGTCTTGTGACCTTGACCTTTGAACCCCAAAATTGATAGTGGTCATCCTTGATCCATGGGAAACATTTCTGGCAAGCTTCATGATTATAATTGCAATACAGGCTGAAATATGGTCCGGAAACCACTTTCAATCATCAGAGTCCTGTGACCTTGACCTTTGACCTTTTGACCCCAAAATCAATAGGGGTCATTCTTGATTCATGGGAATCATTATTGGCAAGTTTCATGACTTTAGGTGCAATACAGGCTAAAATATGGCCAGGAAACCATTTTCAATCATCAGAGTCCTGTGACCTTGACCTTTGACCTTTTGACCCCAAAATCAAAAGTGGTCATTTTCTATTCACAGGAAACATTTCTGGCAAGTTACATGATTATAGGTGCAATACAGGCTGAAATATGGTCCGAAAACCAATTTCAATCAACAGAGTCCTGTGACCTTGACCTTGGACCCCAAAATCAATAGGCCTCATCCTTGATTCAAGGGAAACATTTCTGGCAAGTTTCATGACTTTAGGTGCAATACAGGCTAAAATATGGCCAGGAAACCATTTTCAATCATCAGAGTCCTGTGACCTTGACCTCTGACCTTTTGACCCCAAAATCAAAAGTGGTCATTTTCTATTCACAGGAAACATTTCTGGCAAGTTACATGATTATAGGTGCAATACAGGCTGAAATATGGTCCGAAAACCAATTTCAATCAACAGAGTCCTGTGACCTTGACCTTTGACCTTTTGACCCCAAAATCAATAGGCCTCATCCTTGATTCAAGGGAAACATTTCTGGCAAGTTTCATGATTATAGGTGCAATACAGGCTGAAATATGGTCCGGAAACCATTTTCAATCATCTGAGTCCTGTGACCTTGACCTTTGGACCCCAAAATCAATAGGGCTCATCCTTGACTAATGGTGAGTAAGTGTATGAAGTTTCATTGTTATAGCCTCTTTCGTAGTTGACTTATAGTCCGGAAACCAATTGTTGACGCCCTCCCGCCCGCCCGCCCAACCGCCCGCCCGTCTCACATCAAATTAAGAGCCGAGTTTTGCAACTCGGTTAAAAACCCCTGAAAATGTAGTACTCTTTATGGTGAATGTATGTATAAAATATGAAAGGCCGACCATTTAAAGTATAAAAGAAATCTGCTTTCGAAACTTCTTAACCAGACGGACAGACATACAGACGGACGGACAGGGTGATTCCTGTATACCCCCTAAACTTCGTTTGTGGGGTATGAATAACAGTGTTTTGACTTCGTCCTCATAGATGGTTTTTCCATGAATTCATATTACACATTCAACAGCACTGTAAAACAATGCAATTGACAACAGAATAACTCTGAACATGACTATCAGGAGGGGGGGGGGGGAGGGACAGCTCATCACTGACCATCTGACCATAAATAATGGGATTTGAATTGCCGATTCAAATCAAATTAATTTAGCAGTAACTAAGAAATGTGATTCCTTTTAAGAAAAGGTTAAATAACGGCAACGTTACAGATTTCTGGTTCGAACAGACACTGGACAAAATTCTGAAAACAACGCGTGGGCCGAGCCAGCAATATTGACATACATACATCTGTAAAAAAAGAAGCAAATAGTATATAATACTTAATTTTCACCATTGATTTTCTCATCTTACCTATCCATTGCAATCGAAAGCGTGTTTTCTTTAGTTCATGTGTAGAATTTTGGTGAACAGGCCCTTCCAGCGTTTCCTCTGCTCAAAAATAAATGCTCGCTTCTGATTGGTCAAAATTTATTTTGAAATTCTGAGCCCGCAAAATCATCCTGAACGATAAATTTTTTTCTGTTAATCATCATTTAAGTTCTTGGTAGATTTTAATATCATTATTTTATTTTCACATTTACGAATTCATGTAATTTTCCATAGTCTTATCTCTTTTGACCTTGGAAATATTAAAAAGCACCATCTGGCATCAAGCAGTCTGGGAAGACCGCCTGCCCAGTGTTACGTCGTCGGTCTCTCAGTCTGACGCTCTGATATTTCATTCAAAGAAGTATGGAAACTTTTTATTTGTTTTGTACAAGCGCGGATCCAGAGGGTCGGGGTGTCGGGGGGGGGGGGGGGGGGGGGGTCCGGCCCCCCTGGAATTTTGATAAAGTTCATATATATAAATATTTCAATTTTCATAAGATTAACCCGATTCCCTATTGTTGTCATAATATTTGAAAAATAACATGAATTTGTATTGAAAATCTTTCATTCTAATTAAGTTTTTAACGGTGAGCATTTCAAAATATTCCTGGGCTCACATACGCTTGCCAGATTTTATCAAATACACAATAATTTATTATCAATTTTAAATGATGCCCCTTATAATGCATTACACCTTTGCAAGGACTTATAAACAGAAGGATTGGAATCTCGTCTTTTCCCGTTAACATCTCGCGTGCCCTTTTGATATGCAAATTAGGCAACGAGATGTAAGGGTTGTGATATTCAAAATCATGAATGCCCTAAATATGTTAATTATGACACCATAAAAACGACTTGAATAAGTAGAATAATTTTGGTACTAATATTTTGATTTTACGTCTTGAAATAGTGAAAATGGTAAATTAAATCGGGCCTATTTATATAGGTCACGTCGTACTCGTAGTCGTAATGGCGAGGGCGAACTTGCGTCGAGATCCCTTATATCTGAGGCAGTTATATTTATGGTCAATTATCGACATCTATACATGAAAAATAATTCTATCAGACACAAAAAAGTCCAACTTTATTTTAAAAACAACTTTTCATAGATACTTTATAAATAAAACAGAAAAAATGGTTTTTAGATGGCTTGTTTTTCTTCTTGGATCGTTACAGGCCGTGGTAAACAGGTGATCGTAAACACCCCCATTTTCGAAGTCTTGTATTCTTATTAATATTCGGTATCATGAAATGAAAATGGTATTAATGCACGCATGAGAATTTATTAATTATTTTGATAACAATATTCCTTGTGTTTATCGTGTCTTGTTTGAGAAAACGGGTCAGAGCGTTGACCTGCCTACGTCTTTTGGGAAAATGGCCGCGCGTACCGACGAGTGAAAACGCCCATTTTCGAAGCCCCGTAAAACAATGAAATTGTCGAATTAATTAAATAAAATTGGTCCTAATGCACACTTTAGGTTTTAGTCTTTATTTTGATAACAATATTTCATATGTAAATCTTGTCTAGTTTGAGAAAATGGGTCAGAGCGTATGGCTATCTACCTCTTTCAGAAAACGGCCGCGCGAACCAACGAATGAAATAACACCCATTTTCGAAGCCCCGTAAAACAATAAAATTGTCGAATTAATTAAACAAAAGTGGTCCTAATGCACACTTTAGGTTTTAGTCTTTATTTTGATAACAATATTTCATATGTAAATGTTGTCTAGTTTGAGAAAATGGGTCAGAGCGTTGGGCTGTCTACCTCTTTCAGAAAAAGGCCGCAAGTACCGACGAGTGAAAACAACCATTTTCGAAGCCCCGTAAAACAATAAAATTATCGAATTTATTAAACAAAATTGGTCCTAATGCACACATTAGGTTGTAGTCTTTATTTTGATAACAATATTTCATATGTAAATCTTGTCTAGTTTGAGAAAATGGGTCAGAGCGTTGGGCTGTTTACCTCTTTCAGAAAATGTCCGGGCATACCGAAGGGTGAAAACCTCTATTTTTAAACCTCCGGTATACGATGGAATCGTCGAATAAATTAATCAAAATTGGTTCTAATGCACGCACTAGGTTTTCATTTTCGATTTGCCACCAATATTTTATGTGTAAGTCTAGTAATGACTGAGAAAATGGGACAGAGCATATGCCTATTTAACTCTCTTTGACGATATCTGGGTCATAACGGCGAATGTCAAGGCTCCGCTTTGAAGCTAGATATTATAACAATATAGCAATATATTTTGATAAAATTGGTATTTATTGAAACAGTAAGGTTTCTTCTACATGTACGTATCAATATTTTATATGTTTATTGTGTGATGCTTCAGAAAATCATGTTATTTGATCACCCTTCTCGGATAGGACTGGGCAATGTTTTGATCTCGTTCAGATCTCGTTACACGCGAGTTTTCGTTACTATTCTAAAGGCGGTGTAGAGAGTTGCGAATCCTTCTGTTTATAAGTCCTTGACCTTTGTAAATAAAGAAGGACAATTCACTGAAAAATACAGATATAGAGGATGCGAGAAATCCTGGAAAAAATTCTCGATCCTCCGAAGTCCTGGATCCTCCCATGTTGTACCATGACAAGTAAAGCTGATCAATGTAGATTAATTGATTTAGTTACAATTTTTAAATTGTATTAGGCACGGTCCATTTGATATCCTGGTGGTGGTGGGGGGGGGGGGGGGGGGGGGGGGCTTTTGATTTTTTTTTCGAAAAAAAAATTGTTCTGAATTTTGATGAAAAAAATAATAATTTGCTTGGGTCAGTAAAAAAAAAAAAACTTGTTCTTACAAGAAATCTGAATTTGAAGAATTACTATAAAATTTCGCTTAAAATTCCCCAAAAAGTCCCGGCTCTATCGATAAAACACAAACATTCTAATCTTAATATATTGTATATTGCACACCATATGTCTGAACAAAATTTTCTTGCTCCAACTCTGCGAGAAAAAAACATAATTTTGCTCCGGTCCGAGGCGAAAAAATAATCTTGCTCTGACAAAAACCCCAAGCCCCCCCCCCCCCCTCGAACATCAAATGGATGTGTCTTATTTCTTTCGAAATCGATTTTAAAAAAAGGATTTCATATGTTGTTATAAATCGTTTTATCTTCATTATTGTTAGTTTTTTTTTGTATAGATACTAGTATGCAGATCTAAAAGCGGGTCACAATAGAAAGAACAGACAAACATACTTACATTGATCTTAAATTATGCTCTATTAGTTATATTCAGTTTGAATGAGATACTAGGAACCCATATTTTTAAAATGTTTCCTTTCAGTTTTATTTTCTTGCCCTTTTTTCACTTTATGCATTTTAAGTTCTGCATGATGTACAATGTACATGTTCACTATATATATGAGACATGTATATATATGAGATGGGATTTATTTGGAATATTTCGTTACCTGTCGAGTCATTTACGCTCTGTGTGGCTCTGATTATTAAAAAACTCCGCTCGACCCCTCTGAGTCTCTCTCTCGCTGCTGGCAGTATGAGCTTCAGTCCTCTTAGCAGTGGCAAATTCGGGGGGAGGGGGGAGGGAGGGGGCGGATGGGCGTCCGCCCCCCAACATGCACTGACCAACAATTTTCCAAAATCAGACATTTTCATTAAAAATCGAAAAAAATCGCCTCTTGACCCCCACGGGGGCACTGGATCCACCACTGCCTAGTCTATACCCTTTTCTAGGCTTTAATTACTCATTAAACTACATTACACTATGTTTAAACGTTTATATATATGTACATACGTCATGTACGTTAATAACTTCAGATTTTTTATTAGATGCATGACTGAGTACGTATATTTGTGTATTAAAAAGTACATTCAAGCTGATTTTTCGAATTTTATTAAAATTATAAACATGACGAAAATTTTTTTTTCTTTCTCTCCCTCTCACTATGCAAGATATTTCCTAGCGGCGTTACAAACAAACATGCTGCGTCATGCAGTAACCGTGTACTTGTCACAGTGTCGCACCGCCCCCGACTTTAGAACTAAATTCCAATTGACATGCAATTTGCATGGGGTCAAACGTTAATAACATGCCGCGATTGCATGCATCAACTGTGTACTTGTCACAGCGTCGCACCGCCCCCGACTATGGAATTGAATTCCAATTGACATGTAATTTGCATGGGGTCAAACGTTACATAACCGGCGTCTGTGTATATACTTGAAATTAAACCACAGTATATCACTCCGCTGGCTTTAGAGAATGTATGCTCTATGGAATTTATGAATAAAAACATTTTGCATATTAATTTTATAAAGTTTTTTTTTTCTAGAAATGTATTATTATAAATACTAAAAAAAAAAAAATTAGAACAAACAGTCTTTTCTCATATACGTTATATAGTTGATATATTATGGTTTAGTAGAAACCAAAAAAAAAAAAAATTAAAAATAGAAAAAAGATGCGTAAATAGATAGATAAATAAGTAGATGAATAATAATAAAAAAAGATAAATAAATAAATAAATGAATTAATTAATTAATTGCTTAATTAATCACAATTGTATTTGTATAACAAACGAATGTGTTGTAAATAGATATAAATAAATAAATTTAAAAAAATCCGTTTTGGTATGTATGTAAAGTCGCCGTACGGAGCTAGTGTACCGAATTTGCATAGCACCTGCAGAGATATCGAAGGCCGTCCGCATGTCGATTATGGGCCGGATCCATCAACTTCCCCAAAATCAAAGTAAAAATAAATGAATAATATTGCTTCTTTAATTTTGACTGGTAGTTTACAAAATGGAAACCTAATGGAAACCACTCAACCAAGTTTCCAAAATGGAAACCCGGTGGAAACTACGTGGAAACCTGATCCAGGTTTCCATGCCTTGGAAACCACCGGGAAACTGTCAACCTCAGGTTTCCATGCAGTTTCCACGTGGTTTCCAAAACATGGAAACTCGGCTTTTCATGCTGTGATGCTATTCAAATTTATGCTATTTAAATGATCACCTCTACTAAAATCACTGACAAATTAATATACATTAACGTATAACCGGCACATGCACTAATTTAATTTTAGAAATAAAACAAACTGTAAAAATGTCAAATTATGTAATATGTAAAGTTAACTTCGTAAATATTGATATGAGTCTCTTATTAATGTTTAATGTATGTAATACTTACTGAGCCTTGTCTGAGCACAAAAAAAACCTTCTTGAAAAAAATTTCGAACCAATTTTAATGCATCAGACACGTGTTTCGGTTAGTAAATCTTCATCGGCGGTATTTAATGCCGATGTGATTTTCTTACCGCTAAATTCAAATTTCAGTAGCGCCTTCTGATTTTAATTTTAGAATCTGAATTTGTGCATATACTATGCACAGAGTGAACGTCTCCAAATGTTATGAAGGGTAGATTCAGTAGCCTATTCAAATGAAATTTATGATCAAAGTATCATTGGAGCTAAGATGCTAATTTTTAAAATTTCGATGCAAGTAAGTTAAACGTAGTCTACCCCGGCAGTAGAAAGGAAAACGTCAGCTGCGATCAAACGTGCTCTTAAAGTTGCTTTGTAAGGACCCAAACTTTATTTTTTAAACAAATTGAACAATTATTTCATGATCTCTTTCAATGACAGAAATGTTACAAGTCATTGGGAGGCATAGTTCTTCCAAATTATTACCGACCCTGACCAACTAAACAGCTCTGCAAGCTACGTATGGCATTTAATTCAAATAAGTCAGGTTTTCATTAATGAAATGATGATGTTGCGAGCCATCATGGAGAAATATCCTTTAAAAATAGGTCCAAATTTCCAAATTAAAAAAGAATATCTGTGTCAGCCGTATCATGTATCAATTTTAATTGTCAACTGAAGATCATCTATCAAATTTCATACTAATATTTCTGTCTAAACTTCGTTTTTATTCTAGCAGCACGTCCTCCCCCGCCCTTGTCTATTTCTTTACTCAACTTACACTTTATTACACCACGAATTTCTATCACTCGATATACATTTTTTTCGATTACATAACGATGAATCATAATTCTTATTTTATGACAGACATTACAAAACACATCCGAACGCTGTGGTTGGATAATGCGCTGAATATCTGTTACCAGCTCTCAAAAACCTTCAAGTTGGTAAGGCCTAGAAGTTCATGGATATTGTGTTTCATCTAATATTCATTTTATAACATGATATAAATCGTGAATGAAACAAATAACGTGCAAATTTTAAAATTTCTGTGTTGATTCTCGCGAATTTTGGGCCAACGTCGCGTTTCTACTATTACAACGTATTCAATTTTCTGCATTTTATCCAACAAGTATGATGAGTAATTATGCGTTACTTAAATCATAGCACAAGTGTTATGGAGTTAAAGAAGATCCTAACTATAATCTCAACAGCATTCACAATATAACACAAAAGTGAGCATCGACGGACCCCCAGCAAGATAGAGGTGGGACCAGGTGCCCGGGAGGAGTAAACATCCCATGATGGGATGGAGTCGAATATAAGGAACGTTAGTAAGAAGCGTTAACAGCCACTATGTAAATTAGAAAAAACATTTTTTGTGAAACAAGAATTCCGATGTTTGCATATTTATCAATAATACAACATTAATGTAGGTCATACATCAAGGTCAATGTCAAAAGGTCGATTGATTTGGTTCCAGTTGATAGGTCATACCGCAAGGAATGCACATGTTAAATGTGATAGTCCTATAACTTATCATTCAAAAGTTCATACAATGAGTGGAAGTCAAACAAAGGATGCGAACTCAGAATCCCAATTAAAAGTCTTACAAATTCTTACAAATAATATAAAAAGATTTCCAAAGTTTTTCCAATTTTTAAGGTCACAGGGTCAATTTTGCTATCCATAGAAAGGTCTTGTCATAAGGAATACACGTGTGATATATATAATAGTATTATCACTTCCAATCAAATGTCATGACCAAGGTTAAATTGTTGCAGACAAACAGACAGTCAAACAGAGAAACAGAATAACAAATGGACAGGACAAAACATATACATCTGTATGCGTCCACATCTTCGATTACGCGGACATTAAATGTGTTCAATTCTGCTATCTACGCAAAACAACAAAATCTCAATTTGCAACCGAAAAATTAGACAACCAGACTCTTGTTGTTTCCATTCTAACGTACATGTATTTCGTATCTGTTGAGAAACGTTAATACATGAATCTATAAGATGTAAGAAGCGAGAACTCTTACGGTTTACGTTCTAAACACTTCAAATCCTACGTTTCACTGGAATGAATTTAGGTGGCTCCTGAAAAGCACTTTCGATGGAAGCATGACTGATGAGGATTTAATACCCGAAAAACGTGTCTGGTGCATGAAAAATGGTTTGAAATTTTCTTCAAGATGGTATAGAGTTGGAACACTTCCGAATTATTATCATTGCAGTAGAATGTTCTACCACTATACTTTCAGGTCCACCCAAATATATACACATGTATTTGCGTTGACTGGTGCATGTTACTATGCACTTGAGTGTGTTCGTTCTTCACTACCGTTTATCATAGAGGAAGGGAGGGGATCTCCAACAAGACCCTGTTGCAGCAACAACAGCAAAACATCAAAACACCCGATGCGAAAACACAAAGACAAGCACACGAAGAGACGAAAAAGAGGCACACGACATATAAACATCAAACACAAAAGACCACACATAAACCAACAAAGATGATTCCTATCGTCTTTGCTTACTTACTTTCCTGACAATTTAATAAAAGTCATTTGTTCGATAAGATCGTGTTTATTTCTTTTCGTTGTTATGATGTACATTGATTCATTATTAACTGACAGAAAAAACCTTTTCTCTTCAGTATTTTAAATCACCGCAACCTAAATCAAACTCTTCTTTCGCTGACGTGCTCAAATTATTCGTTGTTTATTTCATCATTTAACGACCAATTAGAGTCAAAAACATAATATTTTCGTCATGTTCTCTCAATTATCATGATAAAAGATTGCACGACAATGTTTCTGCATTATGTCTTATCACTATTAGTTTACGTGTTTCAGCATAATCAAAGAATAAGTGGGAAAAGTTAAGAGTTAGGACCCCCTCCAACCTTTTCTTTCTTGGGGCCGACCACTATGTTATTCTCTTTAACATTTTCTAATGACCACACATCTTCCTAAACCAAGAACCTTTCCAGCACTGAAAAAAACTAAACTTTCATCAATTCATCCATCGATTGATTGTCTGATTGTCTGATTGATTGATTGATTGATTGATTGATTGATCAATTGGTTGATTGATTCAATCAATCATTCATTCAAATGGCTTCGAATTCTTCCCTTCCTTCGACACACCATCTTATGTATGTTTCATGCATGGATCAAGGAATAATCTTGCGAAGTAAAAAGGTGCGATTTGAGGGTTTTTCAAACTTAGATATCAAGGAAAATATACGTAAATTTGGGGGAAATAAGCATGATTTTGTTCTAGAATCCAGGACTAGCCTTGATCCCCCGACCCCCTTATCCATCTCTAGATCCTTGTATGTACTTACCTGGACCATAGAACACATGCATGTTTTGCCAGACGCTGATTCTTTAGAAGATCCATGTCATTGGCTGTAGATCGACGCTTTGATTGTCTCTGCTGTTTGGAATTGGACTGCTTTCTGTGAATTTTTTTTTACAAATATATTATATGACTTGTGCAGACTTTTATTCAAGAGAAAGAGACCCAAACAAGAGCACCAGGAGGGCACAACGCTCACCTGATACCCATGGATGCTCTAATTGACATACTGACATTGAATAAGACGTAAAATTGATAGTGTCAGTATCACGATTTGAGCCTACATTCTTTCTAAAAAGATTTTTGCCGGATGCAGACAAGATTTTTTTTACAGCCTTTAAAAGTACAAACAAGAAGAAATAGTAACATTTCAAAACATTATCTTTTTTACTGATTTGAATAGACGGATAATGTGATCCAAAGTCATATGCCCAGCTAGTGTATAGTTCAATTATTCAACATCAAAAAAATCATTTTGTAAAATTCCACATTAATGTGCAGCAAGTAATGAAGAAACAGACAAAAAGAATAAAACAATGAAATAAACTTAATACTCTGGTGTATGCTGCTTTTAGGGAAACAAATTAATAGGGCCCATGATACTGTAAAGCTTGTCCAACTAGCAGACCTACCACATCGTTATTTACTGTTAACTATGTTTCGCCTCGTGATAGGACTGTTACACGGACAAATTATTAGCTAACAGAGTTCATGAAAGTATCAGCTGCATCGGATTTGCTGATAAAAAATCATTTGGTCCGATAAAAACTCTATCTATTATTTGGACAGATAAAAATTCCCAAATGTCTTATTATTCACGACCTTCAAAAACTCTTGTGTTCATCTTTAGAAATGTTGTATACATACAAGATGTCGAACACAGTGGCTTAAGGTTGTGAATCATAATTTATTTCCTCTCTTAAAACAACAGCTTCCTGTGGTCCAACATTTCATTGAAAGATTTCAAGAACTCTGAACTGAACTATTTGTTTTCAAGAATTTCAGATATATCAAATGTCCTTTACATTCTCAAAATCCTCGGGAAGAAATTAATTACTCATATGTTTTCAAGAATTTCAGATATATCAAATGTCCTATACATTCTCAAAATCCTCGGGAAGGGATTACTCATTAGATGTTTCTTCAAGAAATCAGTCCGTATACAATTCATCTAAGAGAGTCTAAGACAAAGGAAATTCGAGCTAAGTTTATAAATGATGACAAGTATGGAATTGTTCCAAGTACATGAATAATAACAAGCATGAAAGTGTTCCCAGTATATGCACATTAAATAAAATCTATTAAATACCGGCAGTACTATTTTGTTTGCACGATAGATCATCTATTAATCTCCTGAAATGTATCACGTGTACAGTACTAACACGGTGGGTAATCTCGCAACGCAGAACAATTTATTTTTCTATATTTTTGCGCAAAATAGATAATTTATTACAAAAAGGGAAATGTGATGCAGTGTAACAACGTCCTAACTATGAGTTGTATCCAAAATAAGGTGGATATTATAGCTTTTTATATTGCACAAACACGATCGGCGTTCTACTTTCACTTTCATCTACACCAATCATACCGATGGTTTTTGGCTTTATAAAAGGATATTACCTCTCTTACTTTCGATAAAACTAGTATCTAAGGCATCCTTACACTGCATCACATTCCCCTTTTTGTGAAAAATAATTTGTAATACACGAAATTTTAGATAAACCTAGTGTTCTGCGTTGCGAAATTACCCACCGTGACTATTAAATGGGCGTGGAGGAATTAACCAATCAAATCTGTAACACAAGATATATGGCGACTTTGTTTACCATAGATACAAAAATAAAGCGGAGAAAATAATCATTATATAGGGAAATTGTTATATAATATGCATGTATGGAAAAAGTCAACATCTCAAAAATAAATTCAGAGTATATATTTGATTGCATATGTGCCTGAGTTATTTCGACGTACGAAAATAAGTACACAAAGCCAAACTAGCTTGTCTGTTTAAAAAATCATGAAAAATCTAAAAGTTGATATTTTGACAGAATTCTTTCAAACTTTCTGTTCTAACGATAAATATAAAAAAAGGAGAAAAAAAAACCTGCAAAAGTGGGGTCCTGCCAGGGTTTGAACCACTACTCTTGGGTTCATTGGGCATGGAAAACCTACATTGTACCTAAGAATGTTTTTCCGTAAAAATCCAAAAGAGGATATCTTGACAAAATTCTTTCACTTGTAGGGAACCATGAGTACCTCATACCTACCAAGTTTCATGACAATCTAAGAAAAAAAGGAAGCTAGATATGATAAATATGCAGTAAATGAGTGTGTAAAATCATACACTTATTGAGTTATTTAAAGAAATAGTGCAAAAATTTGCATTTCTGACTAAGTCCGAAGAGACGTCAAAAAAGCGTCAAAAATTTGAGTTCGGAGTGGAACCAAAAATAACAACACTTCTAAAGACATCTCTCTAGATCATCCTGATGCTTTCGGTTTGTCGATACGTGCTTCCGTTCTGAAGAAGAAGTTTGTCAAAGGAGGGTACCCCCCGTGACCTACTTTTGCCTGTGGTGGCGCCACCTGTTAAGGGATCCGGACGAAAAACAACAACACTTGTAGGGGGCCATTAGTACTTTATACCTACCAAGTTTCATCAAAATCCCTTTAGCCATTCTTGAGAAGAAGTCGAAAATGTGAAAAGTTTACGACAGACAGACGACACACGACAGACGACAGACGACAGACGACGGACGACGGACGCCGGACGGATCGCTATGACAATAGCTCACTAGAGCCTTTGGCTCAGGTGAGCTAATAAGGGAAGAAAAATTTTTGTTGGGGTCCCGCCGGGGTTTGGAGCCACTCCCCATGGGTCCATTGGGCATGGAAAACATACACTATACCTATGTACAATCTTAAAAAAATATTCCTTAAAAATCCAAAAGTGGATATCTTGACAAAATTCTTTCACTTGAAGGGTACCATGCATGAGTACCTCATATCTACAAAATGTCATGACAATCTGAAGAGTGGTTATAGAAAAGAAGCAGAAAATGTATGAAAATCACCCCCCCCCTTCCTTTTTACATAAGAAAAAAATTCATAAAAAATCAAAAAAATAAAATTTAAGCATAAAATTCATATCAAAGCAATGATTAAGTTAGATATGATAAATATGCAGTAAATGAGTGTGTAAAAACATACACTTATTGAGTTATTTAAAGAAATAGTGCAAAAATTTGCATTTCTGACTAAGTCCGAAGAGACGTCAAAAAAGCGTCAAAAATTTGAGTTCGGAGTGGAACCAAAAATAACAACACTTCTTAAGACATCTCTTTAGATCATCCTGATGCTTTCGGTTTGTCGATACGTGCTTCCGTTCTGAAGAAGAAGTTTGTCAAAGGAGGGTACCCCCCGTGACCTACTTTTGCCTGTGGTGGCGCCACCTGTTGAGGGATCCGGACGAAAAACAACAACACTTGTAGGGGACTATTAGTACTTTATACATACCAAGTTTCATCAAAATCCCTTTAGCCATTCTTGAGAAGAAGTCGAAAATGTGAAAAGTTTACGACAGACAGACGACACACGACAGACGACAGACCACAGACGACGGACGACGGACGCCGGACGGATCGCTATGACAATAGCTCACTAGAGCCTTTGGCTCAGGTGAGCTAATAAGGGAAGAAAAATTTTTGTTGGGGTCCCGCCGGGGTTTGGAGCCACTCCCCATGGGTCCATTGGGCATGGAAAACAAACACTATACCTATGTACAATCTTAAAAAATATTCCTTAAAAATCCAAAAGTGGATATCTTGACAAAATTCTTTCACTTGAAGGGTACCATGCATGAGTACCTCATATCTACAAAATGTCATGACAATCTGAAGAGTGGTTATAGAAAAGAAGCAGAAAATGTATGAAAATCACCCCCCCTTCCTTTTTACATAAGAAAAAATTCATAAAAAATCAAAAAAATAAAATTTAAGCATAAAATTCATATCAAAGCAATGATTAAGTTAGATATGATAAATATGCAGTAAATGAGTGTGTAAAATCATACACTTATTGAGTTATTTAAAGAAATAGTGCAAAAATTTGCATTTCTGACTAAGTCCGAAGAGACGTCAAAAAAGCGTCAAAAATTTGAGTTCGGAGTGGAACCAAAAATAACAACACTTCTTAAGACATCTCTTTAGATCATCCTGATGCTTTCGGTTTGTCGATACGTGCTTCCGTTCTGAAGAAGTTTGTAAAAGGAGGGTACCCCCCGTGACCTACTTTTGCCTGTGGTGGCGCCACCTGTTGAGGGATCCGGACGAAAAACAACAACACTTGTAGGGGACCATTAGTACTTTATACATACCAAGTTTCATCAAAATCCCTTTAGCCATTCTTGAGAAGAAGTCGAAAATGTGAAAAGTTTACGACATACAGACGACACACGACACACGACAGACGACAGACCACAGACCACAGACGACGGACGACGGACGCCGGACGGATCGCTATGACAATAGCTCACTAGAGCCTTTGGCTCAGGTGAGCTAATAAGGGAAGAAAAATTTTTGTTGGGGTCCCGCCGGGGTTTGGAGCCACTCCCCATGGGTCCATTGGGCATGGAAAACATACACTATACCTATGTACAATCTTAAAAATATTCCTTAAAAATCCAAAAGTGGATATCTTGACAAAATTCTTTCACTTGAAGGGTACCATGCATGAGTACCTCATATCTACAAAATGTCCTGACAATCTGAAGAGTGGTTATAGAAAAGAAGCAGAAAATGAATGAAAATCAACCCCCCCTTTCCTTTTTACATAAGAAAAAAATTCATAAAAAAATCAAAAAAATAAAATTTAAGCATAAAATTCATATCAAAGCAATGATTAAGTTAGATATGATAAATATGCAGTAAATGAGTGTGTAAAATCATACACTTATTGAGTTATTTAAAGAAATAGTGCAAAAATTTGCATTTCTGACTAAGTCCGAAGAGACGTCAAAAAAGCGTCAAAAATTTGAGTTCGGAGTGGAACCAAAAATAACAACACTTCTTAAGACATCTCTCTAGATCATCCTGATGCTTTCGGTTTGTCGATACGTGCTTCCGTTCTGAAGAAGAAGTTTGTCAAAGGAGGGTACCCCCCGTTACCTACTTTTGCCTGTGGTGGCGCCACCTGTTGAGGGATCCGGACAAAAAACAACAACACTTGTAGGGGACCATTAGTACTTTATACATACCAAGTTTCATCAAAATCCCTTTAGCCATTCTAGAGAAGAAGTCGAAAATGTGAAAAGTTTACGACAGACAGACAACACACGACAGAAGACAGACGACAGACGACAGACGACGGACGACGGACGCCGGACGGATCGCTATGACAATAGCTCACTAGAGCCTTTGGCTCAGGTGAGCTAATAAGGGAAGAAAAATTTTTGTTGGGGTCCCGCCGGGGTTTGGAGCCACTCCCCATGGGTCCATTGGGCATGGAAAACATACACTATACCTATGTACAAGTTTAAAAAATATTCCTTAAAAATCCAAAAGTGGATATCTTGACAAAATTCTTTCACTTGAAGGGTACCATGCATGAGTACATGTACCTCATATCTACAAAATGTCATGACAATCTGAAGAGTGGTTATAGAAAAGAAGCAGAAAATGTATGAAAAACACCCCCCCCCCCCTTTCCTTTTTACATAAGAAAAAAATTCATAAAAAATCCAAAAAAAAAAAAAAATTAAGCATAAAATTCATATCAAAGCAATGATTAGGTTAGATATGATATAAATATGCAGTAAATGAGTGTGTAAAATCATACACTTATTGAGTTATTTAAAGAAATAGTGCAAAAATTTGCATTTCTGACTAAGTCCGAAGAGACGTCAAAAAAGCGTCAAAAATTTGAGTTCGGAGTGGAACCAAAAATAACAACACTTCTTAAGACATCTCTCTAGATCATCCTGATGCTTTCGGTTTGTCGATACGTGCTTCCGTTCTGAAGAAGAAGTTTGTCAAAGGAGGGTACCCCCCGTGACCTACTTTTGCCTGTGGTGGCGCCACCTGTTGAGGGATCCGGACAAAAAACAACAACACTTGTAGGGGACCATTAGTACTTTATACATACCAAGTTTCATCAAAATCCCTTTAGCCATTCTAGAGAAGAAGTCGAAAATGTGAAAAGTTTACGACAGACAGACAACACACGACAGAAGACAGACGACAGACGACAGACGACGGACGACGGACGCCGGACGGATCGCTATGACAATAGCTCACTAGAGCCTTTGGCTCAGGTGAGCTAATAAGGGAAGAAAAATTTTTGTTGGGGTCCCGCCGGGGTTTGGAGCCACTCCCCATGGGTCCATTGGGCATGGAAAACATACACTATACCTATGTACAAGTTTAAAAAATATTCCTTAAAAATCCAAAAGTGGATATCTTGACAAAATTCTTTCACTTGAAGGGTACCATGCATGAGTACATGTACCTCATATCTACAAAATGTCATGACAATCTGAAGAGTGGTTATAGAAAAGAAGCAGAAAATGTATGAAAAACACCCCCCCCCCCTTTCCTTTTTACATAAGAAAAAAATTCATAAAAAATCCAAAAAAAAAAAAAAATTAAGCATAAAATTCATATCAAAGCAATGATTAGGTTAGATATGATATAAATATGCAGTAAATGAGTGTGTAAAATCATACACTTATTGAGTTATTTAAAGAAATAGTGCAAAAATTTGCATTTCTGACTAAGTCCGAAGAGACGTCAAAAAAGCGTCAAAAATTTGAGTTCGGAGTGGAACCAAAAATAACAACACTTCTTAAGACATCTCTCTAGATCATCCTGATGCTTTCGGTTTGTCGATACATGCTTCCGTTCTGAAGAAGAAGTTTGTCAAAGGAGGGTACCCCCCGTGACCTACTTTTGCCTGTGGTGGCGCCACCTGTTGAGGGATCCGGACGAAAAACAACAACACTTGTAGGGGACCATTAGTACTTTATACCTACCAAGTTTCATCAAAATCCCTTTAGCCATTCTAGAGAAGAAGTCGAAAATGTGAAAAGTTTACGACAGACAGACGACAGACGACAGACGACAGACGAAAGACGACGGACGACGGACGACGGACGCCGGACGGATCGCTATGACAATAGCTCACTAGAGCCTTTGGCTCAGGTGAGCTAATAAGGGAAGAAAAATTTTTGTTGGGGTCCCGCCGGGGTTTGGAGCCACTCCCCATGGGTCCATTGGGCATGGAAAACATACACTATACCTATGTACAATCTTAAAAAATATTCCTTAAAAATCCAAAAGTGGATATCTTGACAAAATTCTTTCACTTGAAGGGTACCATGCATGAGTACCTCATATCTACAAAATGTCATGACAATCTGAAGAGTGGTTATAGAAAAGAAGCAGAAAATGTATGAAAATCACCCCCCCTTCCTTTTTACATAAGAAAAAAATTCATAAAAAATCAAAAAAATAAAATTTAAGCATAAAATTCATATCAAAGCAATGATTAAGTTAGATATGATAAATATGCAGTAAATGAGTGTGTAAAATCATACACTTATTGAGTTATTTAAAGAAATAGTGCAAAAATTTGCATTTCTGACTAAGTCCGAAGAGACGTCAAAAAAGCGTCAAAAATTTGAGTTCGGAGTGGAACCAAAAATAACAACACTTCTTAAGACATCCCTCTAGATCATCCTGATGCTTTCGGTTTGTCGATACGTGCTTCCGTTCTGAAGAAGAAGTTTGTCAAAGGAGGGTACCCCCCGTGACCTACTTTTGCCTGTGGTGGCGCCACCTGTTGAGAGATCCGGACGAAAAACAACAAGACTTGTAGGGGACCATTAGTACTTTATACATACCAAGTTTCATCAAAATCCCTTTAGCCATTCTTGAGAAGAAGTCGAAAATGTGAAAAGTTTACGACATACAGACGACACACGACACACGACAGACGACAGACCACAGACCACAGACGACGGACGACGGACGCCGGACGGATCGCTATGACAATAGCTCACTAGAGCCTTTGGCTCAGGTGAGCTAATAAGGGAAGAAAAATTTTTGTTGGGGTCCCGCCGGGGTTTGGAGCCACTCCCCATGGGTCCATTGGGCATGGAAAACATACACTATACCTATGTACAATCTTAAAAAATATTCCTTAAAAATCCAAAAGTGGATATCTTGACAAAATTCTTTCACTTGAAGGGTACCATGCATGAGTACCTCATATCTACAAAATGTCATGACAATCTGAAGAGTGGTTATAGAAAAGAAGCAGAAAATGTATGAAAATCACCCCCCCCCGTTCCTTTTGACATAAGAAAAAAATTCATAAAAAATTAAAAAAATAAAATTTAAGCATAAAATTCATATCAAAGCAATGATTAAGTTAGATATGATAAATATGCAGTAAATGAGTGTGTAAAAACATACACTTATTGAGTTATTTAAAGAAATAGTGCAAAAATTTGCATTTCTGACTAAGTCCGAAGAGACGTCAAAAAAGCGTCAAAAATTTGAGTTCGGAGTGGAACCAAAAATAACAACACTTCTTGAGACATCTCTTTAGATCATCCTGATGCTTTCGGTTTGTCGATACGTGCTTCCGTTCTGAAGAAGTTTGTCAAAGGAGGGTACCCCCCGTGACCTACTTTTGCCTGTGGTGGCGCCACCTGTTGAGGGATCCGGACGAAAAACAACAAGACTTGTAGGGGACCATTAGTACTTTATACATACCAAGTTTCATCAAAATCCCTTTAGCCATTCTTGAGAAGAAGTCGAAAATGTGAAAAGTTTACGACATACAGACGACACACGACACACGACAGACGACAGACGACAGACCACAGACGACGGACGACGGACGCCGGACGGATCGCTATGACAATAGCTCACTAGAGCCTTTGGCTCAGGTGAGCTAATAAGGGAAGAAAAATTTTTGTTGGGGTCCCGCCGGGGTTTGGAGCCACTCCCCATGGGTCCATTGGGCATGGAAAACATACACTATACCTATGTACAATCTTAAAAATATTCCTTAAAAATCCAAAAGTGGATATCTTGACAAAATTCTTTCACTTGAAGGGTACCATGCATGAGTACCTCATATCTACAAAATGTCCTGACAATCTGAAGAGTGGTTATAGAAAAGAAGCAGAAAATGTATGAAAATCAACCCCCCCTTCCTTTTTACATAAGAAAAAAATTCATAAAAAAATCAAAAAAATAAAATTTAAGCATAAAATTCATATCAAAGCAATGATTAAGTTAGATATGATAAATATGCAGTAAATGAGTGTGTAAAATCATACACTTATTGAGTTATTTAAAGAAATAGTGCAAAAATTTGCATTTCTGACTAAGTCCGAAGAGACGTCAAAAAAGCGTCAAAAATTTGAGTTCGGAGTGGAACCAAAAATAACAACACTTCTTAAGACATCTCTCTAGATCATCCTGATGCTTTCGGTTTGTCGATACGTGCTTCCGTTCTGAAGAAGAAGTTTGTCAAAGGAGGGTACCCCCCGTGACCTACTTTTGCCTGTGGTGGCGCCACCTGTTGAGGGATCCGGACAAAAAACAACAACACTTGTAGGGGACCATTAGTACTTTTTACCTACCAAGTTTCATCAAAATCCCTTTAGCCATTCTAGAGAAGAAGTCGAAAATGTGAAAAGTTTACGACAGACAGACGTCACACGACAGAAGACAGACGACAGACGACAGACCACAGACGACGGACGACGGACGCCGGACGGATCGCTATGACAATAGCTCACTAGAGCCTTTGGCTCAGGTGAGCTAATAAGGGAAGAAAAATTTTTGTTGGGGTCCCGCCGGGGTTTGGAGCCACTCCCCATGGGTCCATTGGGCATGGAAAACAAACACTATACCTATGTACAATCTTAAAAAATATTCCTTAAAAATCCAAAAGTGGATATCTTGACAAAATTCTTTCACTTGAAGGGTACCATGCATGAGTACCTCATATCTACAAAATGTCATGACAATCTGAAGAGTGGTTATAGAAAAGAAGCAGAAAATGTATGAAAATCACCCCCCCCCTTCCTTTTTACATAAGAAAAAAATTCATAAAAAATCAAAAAAATAAAATTTAAGCATAAAATTCATATCAAAGCAATGATTAAGTTAGATATGATAAATATGCAGTAAATGAGTGTGTAAAAACATACACTTATTGAGTTATTTAAAGAAATAGTGCAAAAATTTGCATTTCTGACTAAGTCCGAAGAGACGTCAAAAAAGCGTCAAAAATTTGAGTTCGGAGTGGAACCAAAAATAACAACACTTCTTGAGACATCTCTTTAGATCATCCTGATGCTTTCGGTTTGTCGATACGTGCTTCCGTTCTGAAGAAGAAGTTTGTCAAAGGAGGGTACCCCCCGTGACCTACTTTTGCCTGTGGTGGCGCCACCTGTTGAGGGATCCGGACGAAAAACAACAACACTTGTAGGGGACCATTAGTACTTTATACATACCAAGTTTCATCAAAATCCCTTTAGCCATTCTTGAGAAGAAGTCGAAAATGTGAAAAGTTTACGACATACAGACGACACACGACACACGACAGACGACAGACCACAGACGACGGACGACGGACGCCGGACGGATCGCTATGACAATAGCTCACTAGAGCCTTTGGCTCAGGTGAGCTAATAAGGGAAGAAAAATTTTTGTTGGGGTCCCGCCGGGGTTTGGAGCCACTCCCCATGGGTCCATTGGGCATGGAAAACAAACACTATACCTATGTACAATCTTAAAAAATATTCCTTAAAAATCCAACAGTGGATATCTTGACAAAATTCTTTCACTTGAAGGGTACCATGCATGAGTACCTCATATCTACAAAATGTCATGACAATCTGAAGAGTGGTTATAGAAAAGAAGCAGAAAATGTATGAAAATCACCCCCCCCCCCTTCCTTTTTACATAAGAAAAAATTCATAAAAAATCAAAAAAATAAAATTTAAGCATAAAATTCATATCAAAGCAATGATTAAGTTAGATATGATAAATATGCAGTAAATGAGTGTGTAAAATCATACACTTATTGAGTTATTTAAAGAAATAGTGCAAAAATTTGCATTTCTGACTAAGTCCGAAGAGACGTCAAAAAAGCGTCAAAAATTTGAGTTCGGAGTGGAACCAAAAATAACAACACTTCTTAAGACATCTCTCTAGATCATCCTGATGCTTTCGGTTTGTCGATACGTGCTTCCGTTCTGAAGAAGAAGTTTGTCAAAGGAGGGTACCCCCCGTGACCTACTTTTGCCTGTGGTGGCGCCACCTGTTGAGGGATCCGGACGAAAAACAACAACACTTGTAGGGGACCATTAGTACTTTATACCTACCAAGTTTCATCATAATCCCTTTAGCCATTCTTGAGAAGAAGTCGAAAATGTGAAAAGTTTACGACAGACAGACGACACACGACACACGACAGACGACAGATGACGGACGACGGACGCCGGACGGATCGCTATGACAATAGCTCACTAGAGCCTTTGGCTCAGGTGAGCTAAAAATGATGTATTTAGTTTATTTCATGTTTTCCAATTATTCAGAATATCATAATTTGTACGTTGAAAGGTTGGAGTCAATCGACCGATTATGAATTCTCCATCTCAAATTGATGAGATGATAATTCACAGAAATAAGAAATTATCAGAGAATCTGATAATAATTACAAACAATATCTTGTATATTTTTTTGAAGTTTTACTAAAAAATTGGATGAGAAACTACCTCAGCAAAAGCATAAGAAAAAAGAGTTGCTTTTGGAATAAATGACAAATATGGACAATGACCGTATCCCAATACACAGTACAAAAGCGATAATTCAGGAAATCACAAACCAAAGACATGCGAAATCAGGATAAAACAGGAACCAAAGCAAACAAACAAAAGCCTCCACCACATGAAAAGAAGCGAACTCCGAATATCTTCTACATGGTGCATGGTTGACCTTTTACAAGTTTAGTAACTGAAACAGCGATATACTTACCCTTTAGATGCTGTAGTCTTTTTTTCTGGTGTCAATATCACTTTCCGTTTCTTTGACCTCGACTTCTGCTTTCCTTCACTTTTTTGAACGGAAGACAAATTCTTTCCTTTTACTCTAGGCTGTTTCAGTATATTTTCTGGATCTGTTTGTAAATCCGTTATTTCTCCCTCTCCTGACCGTGTCCGACTCCTTGTTTGCTTGTTTCTTTTCATTTCCTCCTTTGGGGTTCGTATTTCACTCGCTCCATTGTCGCCGTCCTGTGATTTAGGTGAGTTTCTTGCTGAGTTTGCCCTAATTTTTGCGGAGAGTTTCTTCTCATTTGGAGTTGCATGTATACTTTCTCCTTTCTTTTCTGTTGTGTTTTCAGTACAGACCAATGAAGGCGACCCTACAGGAATAATCGTTGTACCATTTTCTGTCTTCTTTACCTTAAACTTAAGAGTAACAAGCTGTTGATTGTTCCTTTCAATATCATTATCATCTTCATCGACATTTGAATATCCATTCTTACTAACCTTTTCGCAAATCTCATCCTTATCGCTAGCCTTTAACGAACTAGTAGATCCATTTTGCATACAATCTTTTTCTGCTTTTTTGGTATCATGACTTTGATATTTACTTTTAGTGGTTATCATGTCTTCGTTTAACAAAGACGATATTATATTGACTCCCTCATTTTCAACGTCAACTTTGGACTCCATTTGCATATTCGTATATTCATGTGACTTTTTCACTCCGGTATACAAGTAAATTGAATTTTGATAAGCAGATGAGCCGTGCTGTTGTTTTTCATGAATTCTTGCACTTCTTTTTGGAGGTGTTGCAACGTCCTGTCCCTTCGAACATTGTGCACGAGGTTTCTCCTTTAATTGACCTCTCGGCATCTCCTTTTCCAGCTGATCTTCCACAGTGCTGACCATTGAAGTCAACAACTCGACAACAACCTTAAACACGCTATAATCAACCTCAAACATATCCCTACAGCACTCACTAGTCCCATCGGTGACATCAGTTATGGTTGATACATCATGGCTCATATTTTCATTGCACATTTCGGAAACAATTTCGGAATCTTCATTCTTGTTTTTGTTTCTGGCTTTTATTTCATCATTGCTTGTTGCAAGCGATTGGTTATCTTCATTTTCACCATGTATTTTAGCATGAAGAAGCTCGTCAAAAAGTTCAGCCAAGCTTCGGGCTTTTCTGCACTCTCTTGAATCCTTTTTTCTATCGTTTGATTCCGATATATCTTTATTATCATCTTTAATACTGTTTATTTTTGATTTATGCTTTCTGCCCAAGTCATCATATTGCCGATCCTTGTTGTAATCAATGTCTTGAAAGTTCAGTTCGGTAACGTTGTTTTCTAATTCGTCTTTGCCTTTGTTCTGAAAAAAAAAGAATGATGATGCTGTAAGGATTTTTCAAAGGCGTATTATGTATCTTTTAAGAGTCCGTCTTTCTATTGAATGATTGTATTACTCAACTATAACGTCAATAGATCAAAATGGGTCGTCAGTCGTTTTGTACAGAAATTAAGCAGCGCATTATTCCGTCGAAAATATACAAAATTATACTTTTTTTAAAGACAAATGGTAAAGGTTAACGTCAGGGTAAGAGTTTAGCAGCACACATGGCGCACGAAAATCTTAGAAAAAATTTACAGCATAAAAAGATTCAATTGTATCAAGAACCAGGTATTCCAATGTTATACGTCTTCAAATTCAATAGCATAACTCAGAACAGATAGATTTGCAGCATGGACCAGGACAATGAATAAGACAACAAATCTGATATTGAATGAGAAAACTAATTTTACATCAAAACTTAGACAACGGATCAGACAATAAATCTGGAATTGACTACCACGCATTGCATGTACGATAAATACACTTGCTGTGTGTTGCATATCCGTAATAAAACACGAATTTAGATACTTATTCTCTATGAACATGTATATTAAGATATCTCGCTGAATACCTTTGGTATAGCAAAAAAAACTTTCAACTTTCTGGTCTTCGACCTAATCGATCATTTATTTTAATT
Source organism: Pinctada fucata (assembly GCA_028142955.1). NCBI lineage: Eukaryota > Metazoa > Mollusca > Bivalvia > Pterioida > Pteriidae > Pinctada > Pinctada fucata. The sequence goes on along the minus strand of AP027113.1, from coordinate 19,514,808 downwards.
GGAATTTTTATTCAGTTACGTGCATGAGGAAAAACACCGTTCCTGTTAAGTGATGGAAAAATGTGGAGGCGACACGTCTGACGTATTTATTAAAGCGCGTGTTTAAATGAAAATATCTATATACATATATACATTAATTAGTGCACATGTACTATTTATATGTCATAACCAATGGTCAAATTATATCTTTATACTTATATTCTACGCAAATATTATGCAACAGTAGATGGTAAATGGACGTTTTAGTAGAGCAGTTGCATTTATTTTACTTCTTACTTTACTTCTACTTTTACCTCACCTCTACGCTTCAGTGGTCACTGTGGTTAGGGATTAGGCCGTGGTATTTAAAATTCGTTTTCCATCCTGGTGTTTAAAAAAAAAAGACACCCTCCAGATAGGCGAAAACACACAAACATACAATTTTTGTATTGTTGTTAATGACATGTATTATTCTGAAATTTTATTTAAGGCACATATCCACCGCACAAGTCAGGGGAGACGGGAATGTGAGCTATTATAGCTAAGTCTTGGTTTAAATAGATCCATTTCAGCCGTTTTTCAGTTCGAGTAATAAAACCGTAGTGGAACTTTTTTTCAGTATGACAGGATACCTTTGGCAATCTCGAATTAATTGTGAGTGTATGCTTTTTATCTGGTATTTTGTCTCGAAAGGTACCAGTCCGCACACGTTAAACAGAATATTTCACAGCCTTGGCTTTACATTGTTCAATACACACCTGTCCTGAGGCGATCCAACTACAGTTACCTTTTAAAGCTGACCTGTCACTTTTTTTACCATTTAAATGTGAAAGTATAATCATCAGACGGACGGACATGCTGACGGAAAGATAATTTATTAATGTAGCAAAAATTACAATGCTTAATGTTTCTTCGTCCGAAAAGGGGAAATTTACATAAAATGTACCCGTAAGTTTTATGGCTAAGATATGAAATGTACCCGCAAAACGTCAGGGTAGGTCAGCTTTAAAAGTTAACTGTAGTCGTCAATACTCGAGACCAATAATTATGTAACCCCTAACCGCAGTGACCACTGAAGCGTAGAGGTGAGGTAAAAGTAGTGGTAAAGTAAACTAAATGCAACTGCTCTAATAGTTTTACATACTAGGAATATTCTCCAACCTGATGTTCAATGTAGACATATATCTTAAATGTTTCATCTATCGCCATTACAGCACTGCTATCGCAAGACACATTTCAAGATTGTGCATTTCAAGATATTTTGTATGTTTTAAAAATCATGTCTACAGTAAATAAAATCTGTGTTTGTGAAGCACGAATGCCCTCGTTGGCATCTTTGACAGTAAAACAGCTGAAAATTAGTTTCACATTGTGAGGTCAAGGTTAAATTTGGTATCCATGGAAAAAACTTGCCACATGGAATTCATACGAGAAATATGAAAGCCCTTTCACTTAACATTAAAAAGTTATGGCCAAGAGTAGGCTAAAAACAAGAGTTCTCCGTCAGAATTTAACATGGCACCACCCCATAGCACCACATAAACCATGTGGTGCAGTGTCGTCATAGAAGTCAGTCCATATCTGACCCTATACACTGTCCGGAAATGACCTTTAAGTAAACATTGATGACCCCTACATCAACTCCGAACACCCCCCCCCCCCCGAGGGGCTCCACCAGATGCATCCTACATTGCAGCCCGGGGGTAGTTCGGGTCATTGGGTGCAAAAATAACAGAGAGGAAGACGTGGTAGTGTGGTGGTGGTGGTGGTGGATACACTTCAGTGACCCCGAACCTTTCCGGAATGCATTCTACTCGTCGAGACATTTCATTTGATATGTCACACGGTATACTCTTGGTACCTTTGTTCTTTTGCACCTAATGACCTTGAACTACCCCCGGGCTGTATTCTACTCGTCGAGACCAAACACAAATTAAGATACTTATTCTCTATGAACATGTATATTAAGATATCTCACTGAATACCTTTACTTTTTATAATAAAAACTTTCAACTTCCTGGTCTTCTACCTAATCGATAATTTACATAAATTGGAATTTTTATTCAGTTACGTGCATAAGGAAAATCACCGTTCCTGTAAAATGATGAAAAGATACGAAGGCGATCGCGACATGTCTGACGTATTCCTTAAAGCACGCGTTTAAATGAAAATAACTTCATATATACATTAATTAGTGCACATGTACTATTTACATGTCATTACCAATGGTCAAATTTTATCTTAATATCTATATTCTGCGCAAATGTTATACAACAGTAGATGGTTAATAGACGTTTTAGTAGTTTTTCATAATATTTCCAACCAAATGCTCATTGTAAACATACATCTTTTAAAAATGCTTCATCTACTTATAACTATCGCCATTACAGCATTGCTATCGTAGACACATTTCAAGATTGCGCATTTCAAGATATTTCGTCTGTTTTAAAAATCTTGTCTATGGTAAAAAGTACAAGAGGAAGAGGCTGAACGTACGTAGAAAATGTCATGTCTGACATGCAGGTTTGCATGGTTCCGTTATTGGAAATTTCGTTCGCACAGTTTGTAATAAATGCAATCTTTAAAGTATGCGAGAACAGGACTAGATCATCTACGGTTCAGATACCATATTCAGTTTCTTTTGATTACTATTGGGGCATAACAATAACATACACTACGATGTTTATTTCATTTCCTGGACTCGCGTCTATGGGTTTATAAATGCCGATGGTAAAGATAACGATACATCACCGGAATTAAAAAAAAATAAATTAAAAACTTATTTTCTTGAAAACTTCATTCTATGTTTATACATGCATTCGTGTACCGCTGTAATATACGAGAACAATTCGGAATGAGCTTGCTAAATTTCCTTCAAATATATTTAAAAGAATCCAAAAGAAAGGAGGGGGATCCAACAGAATTTACCTAAATGCGAAAAAAAAAAAAACCCACAAAAAAAAAAACAAAAAAAAAAAACAAAAAAACAAAACAAAACAAAAAAAAAAAAAAAAACAAAACAAAACAAAACAAAACAAAACAAAAAACAGAGGGACAAGCACAGCCATTCTCTACCCAAGGTTTCGTAACATAAAGAATCTTCAAAAATGATAACGAGTAAGAACAGGTAAGACATTATATGAATGGTTTAAGGCTCATCATATAAGCATCATTATCATTTACCGGTATATGTTGGTAATATATTCTAGTCAAGGAAAACATCAACTCGCATAGGGATAAACAACAAATTTGACCAAATACCAGACAATCCGATAATGAATTATGCAAGAAATCAAACATTAAACAAGACCACAAATACTACAATAAACCAGACAACAACTAAAACGACAAATTAGACAATTAATCAGACAACAATTCAGACAACAAATAAAACGATACAGTGGACGACAAATCAGATAACCAATCAGGCAACAAAGTAGGTAAAAATTCAGACAACTAATCTTACAATGTACTCAAACAACAAATAGGACAAGACATACGACAATTTCTTAAACAACAACCCAGACAAAAAAAAATTAAATAAAAAAAAAAAAAAAAAAAAAAAGACAACACTTTTGGCAAGAAATCATAGAACGAATCAGACAACATATCATAAACGACAGTCTACACGCTAATTAAAACCAAGAGACAAATGGGAAGCTGATATCATTGCATTGGTTGATTATTGTACATGTTATACGTACATTAGCGTAAGTTGAATAGTTTCATTATTAGAACTTATCAATGATTTCATGGCTTCATGATTTCAAATAATTTTTACCCTATATCAAACCAAGAGAAATACGAATAGGTACATTTCTTATACATATAGATAGAATATGTCGAAAACGATACGTGACCGGCCTAGAGATTACAGTATTGTACTAAAAATCGTTAAAATCGTTCCCCGTGGCCTGATGTTTTTCAAGTGCATTAATTACTTCTTTCCAGCTCTGTCACCTGAAAGAAGCATTGTTTTGGCCTTTTATCAATGTGACATCATATATGTTTTTTTTTTTTGCTATTTCGGAAACTAGCCATTTCACCGATAAATATCATCGGAATTAAAGGAGTTTAACATCTTAGCACCATCCCTCCAATGCTATTTTGAACATGGATTTTATTTGGATATGCTACTGGATCGACCCTGCAGGAAATTTGGAGCCGCGCACTCTCTGTAATGCAAATGTAAAAATCTAACTTCAAAAAATCAAAGAGGGCGCTACTGAAATTATTTTTAGTGGCTCCGCTGAAAGCATCACTAGTGAGAATTTTTAAAATATTCGAAACACGTTTCTGGTGCATGGAAATTCGTTTGGAATTTTCTTCAAGAAGGTATAGAGTTGGAACCCTTCGACATTATCAAGAAGTGACATAATGTACTCTCCAAATGTTTTCCATATTGTACTGACGGTTAAAGTCAGAAATGTCACTGCGTTATTCAAGCGGCAGTCGAAAGATGCTGCAAGGCACCTCATGCAGACAATATAAAGAGAGAAACAAATGCTCTTTAAAAGAACTGTTAAGATTGATGTTCAACAACATAATAGTATTATCATTTTGACATTTAATGCGGTATATCGGCTTACCAGCCATCTATATCTGTTTTCATAATTTACAAATGTCATATTGCAGTACATGTATACTAATATCACGATATCTCGCTGAATACCTTTGGTTTTTATAATAAACTTCCTGGTCTTTTACCTAATCGAGCATTAACATTGATGAGAATTTTTATTCAGTCACGTGCATGAGGAAAAAGAACACCTTTCCTGTTTAAAAGTGGTTGAGAACTGCAGAGGCGACATGTCTGGCGTATTTATTAAAGAACGTTTTGAAGTGAAAATAACTGCATATATAAATTTCTGAAATATTATGTCCATTGAAGATAAAGAAGATCCTGACGACAATCTCAACATCGCTAAAAATAGAGCACCAAATTGAGCACCGACGGACCCCTAGCAAGCTAGAGGTGGGACTAGGTGCCCGGGAGGAGTAAGCATCCCATGTTTGGCTTGTCTGTTAAAGTTCAGGTCATTAGGCCGCAAGAGAGGGATAGCAAATGAGGCACAGTACTTTTTAAGACTGTACGTCCATTGAAAATGTAATGTCTGATTGTCAAGTTTAGAAGGGATTACGTATGCCTCCACAATTTACAGTGATAAATGTCATCTTCAAAATTATGCCAGTGTGAGACTCCATATGGATCTGCAGCCTGTTTCACAAAAATACTTACGAAAAATTTTAGGAATTTTCGTAACTTTCATCATCAAGTAAAAGCTTAAAATGTCTTTTTTAATTTTGATTTTATAATGCTTTCTAATATCATTTCTACATACTAAATATAAATTCAGAAACTAAATATTGCGAAGTTTTGTTTATAAGAAGTACAAAGCGATCACACTTGACGAAAATTTCTAAAGTTTTGTGAAACAGGCTGTTGATACCATAAACAGTGTTTTTTCATAATTTTAGGGTCAAAACATTGTCTTACACCACATTGTTCCATAACATGACTGGCGACGATGTGGTCATACCGATGGTAAAGAAAATGGTACTTTACCGGTATTAAAATGACATTTTAAAACAATATTTACAGACTTATTCTGTTCACCTTTTAGTCTTGAATACTATAACCATTATACATTTGCACATACATGTCACAGCTACATGTTCAATGCACGAGGACCATTTGGAGCGAGATTGCTAAGATTTATGCAAATATAAATATTAATTATTATCACTCAACTCAACTCAACTCAGATTTATTGGCATCAAATAAACATGTTCATAGCCTAATACATATAAAAAGACAAATGCATATACATTATCACAGAAGAAAAGAGATTGTATTCAACAGATTTCGATTACAGCACTCACAGCAAAACACTGAAACAGCAAAATGCAAAAACACAAAATGGATAGAAACAGCCATTCTCTACCCAAGAAAGGAGGGGCTCTCCATCATCACTCTGTTGAAGCACCCACAGCAAAACCCCAAAACACACAATGCCAAACACAGAGCAGACACGCACATAAAGAGACGCAAAAAGGACAAGGACACATCAGCTCACAGCATAATAATATGAAACACGAAAGAACACACATAAACCAAGGAGACCAATGGGCAAAAGATGCCGACTTAGGACTGCCATCTGCCACTCAAGTAGCAGACTCTGTGGTTATCCGGATAAGGTGCGCATAACCCTTCCATTTTTCCTATTACCCAGAGGTCTCGAAGAACGCACAATTGTTGTGTTAAATAACCTTCTCACTGTAAGGTCCCGTGACATAAAAAGATTTTAAATAAGACAAAGACGAATTAGGCATAAAACAGGTACATTTTTGTAAGACAACAAATAAGACATTGAATAAGACAGCAAATCGGACGAAAATAAATCAGTAAACAAAAAGAGAATAAATATGAAAAAAAAACCCAAATTAAGTAAAAAAATGTTATGATCGCTGAGCGATATAGTCCCCTACCGGCGGCATATATTTATATCCTGCAACTCTGCCTATGAATTACTCCTCAATTAAGCATACAGTGTATATGAGTTTAAATTAAACTTACTGTCTGTGCAGCTCAGTTCTGAGGTTTTATCTGCTTAATCGATTCGAAAAAGAGGTCAAGCGTGAAAAAAGTTGAACTTGCTCTGTAACTATCCAAGACTAAGCTGAGTATCAAATTTCACCTGAATATCTCTATTTGTTGCAGAAAAAAAGTCTGGAAAACTGACAAAAACTGAATTTTCCAAGTCATAAAGGGGCATAACTCCTCGAAAAATAGGTCAAGCGTGACATAAGTTGACCTTGCTCTGTAACTATCCAAGACTAAGCTGTGTATGAAATTTCATCTGAATATCTCCATCCGTTGCAGAAAAAAAGTCCTAAAAACTGACAAAAACTGAATTTTCCAAGTCATCAAGGGGCATAACTCCTTGAAAAATGGGTCAAGCGTGACGAAAGTCAAACTTGCTCTGTAACTATCCAAGACCAAACTGTGTATCAAATTTCATCTGAATATCTCCATCCGTTGCAGTAAAAAGTCCGGAAAACTGACAAAAACTGAATTTTCCAAGTCACCAAGGGGCATAACTCCTGGTAAAATGGGTCAAGCGTGATGAAAGTCAAACTTGCTCTGTAACTATCCAAGACCAAGCTGTGTATCAAATTTCATCTGAATATCTCCATCCGTTGCAGAAAAAAGTCCGGAAAACTGACATAAACTGAATTTTCCAAGTCATCAAGGGGCATAACTCCTCGAAAAATGGGTCAAGCGTGACGAAAGTCAAACTTGCTCTGTAACATTCCAAGACCAAGCTGTGTATCAAATTTCATCTGAATATCTCCATCCGTTGCAGAAAAAAGTCCGGAAAACTGACAAAAACTGGATTTTCCAAGTCATCAAGGGGCATAACTCCTCGAAAAATGGGTCAAGCGTGATGAAAGTCGAACTTGCTCTTAAACTATCCAAGACCAAGCTGTGTATCAAATTTCATCTGATTATCTCTATCCGTTGCAGAAAAAAGTCCGGAAAACTGATATTCGGACAGACGGACAGACGGAGGGACAGACGGACAGACAGACCGAGAGGAAACTAAGAGTCCCCTTCGGCGTTGCCGGTAGGGGACTAAAAAAAAAAAGACAAAAAATCAGGTACAAACAAGGCAAGAAATCAGACAGGAAAAAATCAGACATCAAGTAAGACAACAAATCTAATATTGAACGAAATAACAAAATAGTAAATCAAAGACGAATCTGACAATAAAAGGAACAATTGATATTTGACCAGAAATCCTGCGACGAATAAGCCACTAATCTGATATTAAAAAGACAAAAACCAGCGAGACAACAAGTAGCTTTTAATCGCTTAGTTCTTCTTATTAGCTTAAATTCAAGATGTTTTCTTTCTTAATATATTTTTTAAAAGTATGTAGAAATGATAATAGTAGATAATACATTTGTTTTATGACGAAGGTTACGAACACTCCTGAAAATTTTCGTAAATATTTTTGTTAATCTTTAAACATACTGCAGAAAACGAATAAACATTAGATACCAACGGAAAAAATAACTAATTCTACAATTAAAATCAGACAAACCATAGACAATAAATCATTTATAATAAAGAAAACAAATGAAACAACGAATTGTGCAAGAAATGACGCATCATTGAGGGGATGCACAGGGTGAAAGGGAGGGGGAAAGAGGGGGTGGGAGGAGGAAGGGGTCGGAGGAGGGAGAGAGTGGGAGGAAGGGAAGGGGGAGAAATGGGAGGGAGGAGGGAGAAAGGGCGCGGTAGGGGAGTAAAGGGTGAAAGAGAGGGGATGAATGAGAGAGGAAGGAAAGAATGAATGGAGGAGGTAAAGGGGCGGGGGGGAGGGGAGGTACCCCCTGTCCACCCCCCATCATTCAAGAAACAAATACGATAATGATTCAGACAACAAATATGAAAATAAAATAGATAGTTTAAAGGACTAATCAAACAGCCGTGGACAGCAAATCGGACGTAAAATTGGACAACTATTCAGATAACCAATCAGAAAAAAAGATCATACAACAAATGAAACAAGTCAGTGGACAACAGATCGGACAATACATCAGGCAAGAAAACGATTAGGGCAACAAATACGGAAATAACCGAGAAAGCGAATAAGACAATAAATCAGACCATATATAAAAGGATGCAGTAGACGAAAAATCAGACAACAGATCAGACAATGCACCCGGAATGAAATCAAACAACGAACTGGACAAGACATAAGACATTTACATACACAACAAACAAGACAAAAATTAAGTCAAATAAGACAACAAATAAGACAACAAATAACACAACATATAACACAACATATAACACAACATATAACACAACAAATAACACAACATATAACACAACAAATAACACAACATATAACACAACAAATAACACAACATATAAGACAACATATAACACAACAAATAACACAACATATAACACAACAAATAACACAACATATAACACAACAAATAACACAACATATAACACAACAAATAACACAACACATAACACAACAAATAAAACAACATATAAGACAACAAATAAGACAACAAATAAGACAACGTAAAAGAAAATATATAAGACAACAAATAACACAACATGTAAGACAACAAATGAAACAACAAATAAGACAACGTAAAAGTTAACATATAAGACAACAAATAAGACACCGTAAAAGACAAGAAATGAGACAAAAAATATGACAACAAATAAGACAACATATAAGACAACATATAAGACAAAATGTAAGACAACATATAACACAACATATAAGACAAGATATAAGGCAAAAAAAAAAGACATCAGATAAGACAACATATAAAACAACAAATAAGACAAAATTTAAGACAACAAATAAGACAACATATAAGACAAAATGTAAGACAACAAATAAGACAACATATAAAACATCAAATAAGACAACAAATTATACAACATATAAAACAACAAATAAGACAATATATAAGACAACAAATAAGACAACAAGTAATACAACAAATTAGACAACATATAAGACAACAAATGAAAGAAAAATAAGATAATCCATTTGACAAGAAATGAAACATCGTACATGTCAACAGATACGACAATGAATCTGACCAAGAATGAGACAACAAATTAAACAACAAAGTTAACAATGCTGTGGACGACCAATCAGACAACAAATCGTAGATGTACAACAGTTAAGACAAGAAGTCAAACAACGAAGAAGGTAATAAATATAACATTGACTCAGATATTATAATGATTAACTTGAAGACATTAGACAAGATCAGGCAACAAATTAGACAACAAATAAGACAATAAATCTAACAACAGTTTAGACGATCTGACAATAAATCTGACAATAGATCTGATAACTGTTCCGACAATCTGACAATAAATCTGACAATAGTTCAGACAATCTGACATTATATCTGGCAACAGTTCAGACAATCTGACAATAAATCTAACAACAGTTCAGACGATCTGACAATAAATCTAATAACTGTTCCGACAATCTGACAATAAATCTGACAATAGTTGATACAATCTGACATTATATCTGGCAACAGTTCAGAAAATCTGACAATGAATCTAACAACAGTTGATACAATCTGACATTATATGTGGCAACAGTTCAGACAATCTGACAATGAATCTGACAACAGTTGATACAATCAGACAATAAATCTAACAACAATTCAGACGATCTGACAATAAATCTAACAATAATTCAGACGATCTGACAATAAATCTAACAACAATTCAGACAACAAACTGAACAACAAATCATACAGCAAATAGGGCAACAAAGCAGCAAATGCGCTAAGCAAAGCAAAGAGACAAATGGGAATCCTAGTTTATCATTTTCACGGTTAATATTTTATAAATATGATATTCACTGTAGCATGTCACGTGATGTGAAAATAATCTCTAGCCTGGGAATTCCCCTCGATTAAACAAGGTAAATACTGTCTGAACCTACCTTGTATGAAACTATTTCAGGTCTATCATATGAGCATCAATATCATTTATACGATGGAAATCTTTTCTGGTCAAGAATAGAAGTGTATTCAGAGAACACTTCAACAATTTTTTTTTTAAATTTTTTTACATGTTATGATATGGCGCACGTAAGTAAACAACATTTTCTGTTGAGGTGTTCTCTGAATGTAACTCTATACTTGACCAGAATAGATTACCATCATATAAATGATAATGATACTCGTATGATAGGCCTGAAATAAATTCTTACAAAGTAGATTTAGACAGTGTTTACCTTGTTTAATCGAAGAGGATTCCCAGGCTAGAGATTATTTGTCTGTCACGTGATACGCTATTGTGTATTAGTAAATCGGTTCCAAAATGATGACATGGTGAATGGAGTGTAAGCCACTTCAATGTATTAGAAAATTTAGATACAGGCCGGGCTTGACTTATTTGGGGATTTCAGTGTCTCATGATTTCAAAAGCATTTTCCTATATCAAATTAAGAATCATTAAATGTTCTGAAATACCTGCAAACTACGTCCATTTTCATTGTACATATGTTTTGTATGCCTGTACATTAAGAGATTTTGTTTAAAAATATCATTGGTTTCAAATGAAGAAAAACTTTCAATATCCTGACCTTTACTCGATCATTTACATTTATTAAAATTTTTATTTATTTACGTGCATGAGAAAATGAACACCTTTTCTGTAGAGACGTGAAAGGTTGCGGAGGCGACGTGTCTGGTGTATTAATTAAAGAGTGCTTAAAATGAGGATAACTCTAAATATAGTTCTAAGTATACATGTACTATGAAATTGTCATTTCCTAGGGTCACTTGTTTTTCTTGGCAAATGAACTCTTAGAGCAGTTCGTCTGGTCTGTATAGTCTATTATGTTCAAGCGCGGATATAGAGTGAATGGGAGTTGGAGTATGGGTGGGACGAGTTAGAAGCCCTCTTGAATTTGCAAAAAAAAAAAACAACTTATTTGTCCGTTTTGTATAATGCTGCACGTTGAACTTAACAATGCCCCAACCACGCAAAAAAGCCCAAAGAGGCAGAAGTGGGCCACATCGCTCACCTGAGTTGCGGACGAAGGGATGAAAGTTGTCTATTTGGTAGGGAGCCTTGAGTTCTTACTTCCTGTAAGGCTTCTAGAAATTCTTCGAAGCAGTTATGGAGAAGTATAAAATACTTCAGCCAATCAGAGCCCTTTGTGGTCATGTTGGTCAGTCCATTTGAATGCACAACTTGGTAAGGACCTTGGGTACTTGCTTCCTGTAAGGTTTCCGAAAATATTATGCAGAGGTTGCAGAGGAAATGTCGAAAATGTGTCAGCTAATCAGAGCCCTTGACGGGCATATTTGTTGACCGATTGGCTGGAAATTCCAAGGAACTTGCTTCCTGTAAGGTTTCCTAAAATTCTACGCAGTGGTTGCAGGGGAGATGTTGAAAATTTGTTACTAGCTAATCAGTGTCCTCGTTGGTCATATTTGTTGAACAATATTTAATTTGCAGGAAATCACCAACTTGGTAGAGGACCTTGAGTACTTGTTTTCTGTAAAGTTTGTCAAAAGTGGCCATATTTGTTTACTTATCGGCAGAAATAAAACCCTAAGTACTTGCTCTCTGTAAATTTTCTTTAAATTCTGTGAATAAATTGCAAAGGAAATTTGAAATCGCGTAAGCAAATCAGAGCCCCTGGTTGGCAATTTTTGTTTACCGATCGGCACAAAAACACGAACTTGGAAGATGACCTTGAGTACTTGCTTCCTGTAAAGTTTCGTGAAATGCTGACAGGTAGTGCTGTGGAAAATGAGTCAGCCAATCAGAGTCCTTGATGACCGATCGGCACACAAAACATAAAATTGACCCTTCCGAACGCGGGAAAAATTTGAGAAATTCCATGATGTCACACTGCAATTTCGATGTTTGACCGATCGAGGTTCGAAGCTTATTTGTCCGAGGTAAAAGCATTGTGACGAAAAATTGCATTTTTTTCCCGCAATCGGAAGGGTTAATTGGTAGGAGACATTGAGTACTTGCTTTCATGAAATTCTGTGCAGCGGTTGCAGAGGAGATCTCGTAAATGTGTCAGTCAATCAGAGAGCTTGGCGGCCATATTTGATTACCAATCGGTACGAAAAGCACAAACTTGGTAGAGGATCGTGAGTACTTGCTTCCTGAAAAGTTTCGTTAAATTATGTGCAGCGGTTGCAGCAGATGTAAAAAAAAAATGCAGATGCAGGAGATGTAAAAAACGGACGGACGAAGGACGGAGCGCTATGATGAGCTTCTCTCAGGTGAGCTAAAAATCAAGAAGATTCTAGGTCAGCCCATGGTGCTTATTCTCTACGTTATTATGATATCCGAATTTCGTGGTTATCTTCTTTGAAACCCTTCTTTGAAAAAATGCCATACAAAAATGTCATTCTTCAATCGTAAATGGGGAAATTGCATTTATTTTTCAATATTACTTTTATGATTCTTTCGAGACAACACACACCATTCGATAAATATCTACAAGTAGTTTTCTGTTTTGAAACATCTGATATAAATTTAATAAATGAATACATTCATTATATAGCCAGAGAATCAGTTAGACTAGACGTTTGCTTTTTAAATTTTGCCGTGAAGATTGCATCGCCTACGTCGAGAAAAACGTTCTATCGAAATTGATTTCTACAGTAGTTCTGGTAAATATAGTATAAATTTTAAACGTCATCAAATTCAATGGCATTATCTAAGAAGAGATAAATTTGCATCATTTAAAAAGAAATAAATGTCATTTATTTTCGTCACGAGAATATACATATATATCATTATTTTCAAAAATTGTAGGAAAAAGAAAGAAGAATCGTGCAATTTTCCAATTTCTGAAGTAAGTTGCGCGAACAGTAAATGATGCCACCTCACCATTAATTTTACATTCCAGAAATTCACTTGAAATTTTGACATTATACAGTATTCTTAGAGGATCTAAATGATTTAATTTCATACAATATTTATGAAACGAGTTGAATTACATTACATCCAATGCCTTGGCGAGAGTTTTAAAATATTCACAAATACCGTTACGGTATGAAATGGAGGATCGTGTGAGATTATTTTCATCACATGGAAAACACTGTTATTGATCAGAATGGTGTCATATCAAATTGATATATAATGATTTCAACTCATTCTTTGCTGTTTCTTTTGCGTCATAAATGACCTACTAGATCTAGTAGCTTGAGCTTTCAATGCATCCAAATGTTGCAACATGTCATTACACAAAGATTATGAAAAGGCTTTACATGTATGTAATCGAATATAGGAGGTATCAAGTGATCAGTGCAAATCATATATATGGAGAGAATTTGAGCATGATGTTAAACTTTTAAATTTTTTGCTCTTTTTTATTTTTGTATCTGAACAAAAGGCACCATCACCCGCAATACTGAAGTTATTTCTTTAATTTCAAGAAAAAAACTGATGATTAGACCAAACTTTCTTGCGGCAGACGAGAATTCCTGAAGCTGCAAACATCGTACGGCCCGTACGACAGTCACACGACATTCGCACGGCTGCCCTACATGTACGACCACTTACAATTGCAAAACTACCTGCGATCTGTCTGCGACAGCCAAACTCTCAAAAACCGTACGACAAGAATTCGTACGGCTGATGTGAAACAGGAATAAGTACATATACCCATCGCTTATAGTTTCCTACAATAATATAAAAATTTTCGTACCTCTTCCATTTTTGTTTGCATTGCTTCCTTTCTGGCTTTTATTGGGGTCAGTCTTTTAAACCGTATATCAAGAATTCCTTCCCATAACTCGTCTTGTGAAACTTCACTTCGCAACTTCTTTCTTCTGATGAATATCTCTTCTCCCATTTCTCCATCATCGGATTTGTCTGATTTCTCACTTGATTTTCGTCTTTTCACGTTTTGTTTTGTTTCTTCTTCGACGCAATCTTCAGTCGATGACTCCTGTTTCTTGTTGTTCTTTTCAATTTCAATGTCTTTCTCAGAACTTAAACACAATCCACTTCTTAAATGTCTTTTATCGGGATCTTTCTTAGGACTGTCCAAATTCCAACAATCCTCAAGTTTCTTCATCTCCCTGTCAAGTGAAGTTGAATAACTTTCTTTTTGTCGCGACTTCTCATGGTCATCAGCTAGATTTTGGTCTTTTGATGTAGCGCTTTCCCTTCGTTTACGATTGGATCTCGGACTTGGTGAATGGTCCATCATGCTTTATTTTGACGTAGAATTTATTTACCAGCGCTTTCCACATTAATTTCTAGACCATTCGAGCTACTTTTAACGACTAATTGTGACGGTTTACGTCACAGATTCGAATGTGCTCTGTGACGTCATAGGAGTGAAAGGCAGGTACTTTGCATGAATTATCGAGCGTAAATCCTTAAACTAATAAAAGGGCATTATATGTTTGTTTTGTACATGTAATTATGTTTACTGATACATTTGAATAGATATTTTAAAAATGTAATTGTATGTGTCGTTAATGTAACAGGCGCGTAGCGAAAGTACTTTTTCAAGTGGAAGCACTTTTCAGGCAGGGCGTTAAAGGCCGCTTTTAGGCTCCCTATGGGTACAAGTTGAAGACTTGAAAGGGGGGGGGGGTTCGCCCTGAATCTAATGAGTTTTACACATATACAGGGAAGTTTTCTATGTTAGAAATTACACTTTTTCAATAATTTTAACTCCATAAGTATTTTCAATTGAAAAAGATGAGTGTTATCCAGACTAAAAAAGAATTCTCGAAATATTTATTTATTCATTTTATTTTTTGTTTGAGAGAGAGGATGCTACATGAATTTCCATGGCTACATGTAGGTACATATATGGCATGTACAAAACATGCAAAAACTTGATTTTTTTTTTGTGTCATGAAATTTTCGCACTTGGATCCACATAGTACAAATGTATAATATACCTACTACATGTACCTAGTCTTTGCATAATAATTTCCAAGCCTTCCGTTTCTACAACGATTTGTAATCTATTAGCGTTCCTTTTTCCCACACGACCGCGCCTTGTCAATCGGCTAAAGATAATTTCTACTTACCAAAGCCTATCTTTGCCATCGATCACTTCTGGAGCTTCGCAGGTAGGCTTGCATCTTCAATATACAGGAATGGTATATATCTTTTCCTTTTGTAAAGCGGTAAATGCAATCGCAGTATCCCCTATTGGTGTTGGGCGTGACGCACGAACGGTGTACATGTACGACGTGTAATTTCGGCAAAGACGAACGTACGACGTTCTGAGGGTCGAAGTTTCGGACGAGCAGGCAAAGGTAAGTGAGTATTTTTTTTTTTTTTTGTTATTACAAAAATGAAGTATTGAAATTTGACCTTTCAACATATTAAGTTTTACACTGCAACTGCGTTTATGTAACGAAAAAAGAATCGACTATAACGGACTTTTTTTATAGGAAAATGTAATACTTTATTTGATATTAAAAAGAATATATCAAGCTATCAATACAGCGTAATAAGACTAAATATATGTAAATATATAATTTACCTATATCTAATACATTCGTTTTTAAGTAATTCAATACATCCTCCTTCCTTTTTTCTTTTGAATTCTTCGTAATTTATTTCACCATCGTATGATAATATTTATCATACATACAGTTAATATTTTTTTTTTTTTGCATTTCGATTAAAAAAGAGGAGATTTTTAATGAACAAATAAATAGATATTGTCAGTTAGATGTGCAGCACTGCTGAGTGTAGGAAAAAATACCAACATAATGTTTGTTATGCTTAGTTATAAAAGAAGGGACACAATCATGGCAATATTTTCATTCTTGCCAACCGAGACCAGTTAAGCTCGATTTCATGTGTTATCGTCTGCTCTCGGTCTACATTCTTGCGTATGAAAAAAATTGAAGAAACAGTTATAAAACAGAAACAAAGGTAAAAAAAAAAAACAACAACCCATAGCCAGACCGAAAAAAAAAAAAAACCCGTAAGAAAAACAAAAAACCAAAAATAAATCAACAAACAAACAATAAATTAATGAATATATAAATATATTATAAATAAACAAACAAATAAATAAATAAAAAATAAATAAAATAAAATAAATAAATAAATACAACAAAAATTAAGAAAACAAAAAACCATAGCATTGACATGTAAACAAGGTTAAAATCTATGTCTTGACCTGGCCATGCACAAAATTGGTTTTGCCCGTACTTTTATGAATGATTAATAAAAAAGCAGATGATGTTACGGATGTTACACATAAATTGATTAATAGAAATGCAGATGATATTACACATTGATTGATTAATAAAATTACAGATAATGTTACACATGGTACCCCATACACTTTTACATGTAATAAGGCTAGAGTAATTTAATATTTTGTTTTACGTCCCGAACTTTTTTTTTCTGAAAAGTACCCTCCCGCCAGGCATGAAAACACACAAACACAAGACCATTATGAAGGAATTTTGAAGGGAAGACTGAAAACATAAAAGAAAAGTATCTCAAGTGAATTGGATAATTCTGACTTTATTTTTTGAAAAAAAAACCCCACTATTATTTCCTGATATTAATGATGGTATAGGCATTTTATTGTATTCAAGATCATTTACTGATATTTTAAATGTATGTTTGTGTGTGTGTGTGTATTATTTTCCCCTAATGAATCTCTTAAAAGGTACCCGACCTTGGATATAAAACAAAATATTTAATTACTATGGCCTAAGGAAGTTCTGAATTCTGACGTCATATAAATTTTATTTGGTATAACAAGGTTTCCTTCTTTTTTACTGTTGTACATCATGAGTAGATCTAGAATATTTTTCGGGGATGGGGTTCCGTTTTGGTCGGATAGGTGGGCAGGCGTCCAAGACCTCCAAGGGTATTGAAAAAAGTATATGTGAACGGATAAAATCGGCATTTTTGACATATTGTCAACTTAAAATATTGTGAATTGTAAATCAAAAATATTTGTTTTGACCATTTTATGCTGACAATATTCTAAGGGAAGGAGGCGCGGACGGGTGGGGGGGGGGGGGGTTTGGTTCGAGTCCTTTAGACCTCTCTAGATCCGCGCTTGCACGTGTATCCCGATCAAGGACAAAGTAAGACAAACGTGGGGACATCGTTTGCGTCAGTAAAATGTACTTTATCTACCTTAATCTAGAATCTATCAAGACTCCCAACTAAAGTTACTTATTTAATAAATAAATGTATTGTTCTTGAAAGAGGAAGTTTTGGAATACAAATTACGAGTATTAGTGATTTTGTCTCGGTCGTGAAAAAATTGATATAAAGATATATGATATCAATTGTTGCGTTATTTTAACGGAAGAATATATTGATTGTACTGTGTTAATACGTATTGCAAAATTACAAATGTAATTTTTTACGCCAAGTTTTGATACCAGGATTGTCCTCAAAATGGTCTTCGTCAAATTTAACGAACGGACGCTAAATTTCCCTATATAAATGTACCGTATTTTGAGGACAAACATTGTAACTTTTAGCATGTATAGGGTTTGAAAAAGCAGTGTGTCGGGGAGGGGGGGGGGGGGCATTGGTGGATTTAGAGGGGTCGTTGGGGCGCAACACCCTCCCCCGAAAACCTTAAAAGTAAGGCACTTTTCAATACTCAACAGTCTATTTGTAGATCAAATTTCTGGCACTTTTGAGTCGAATTTCAGAACATTTTCAGTAGCCACCCATCTATATACAGAGTAGTTTACATATCATTTTTTTTCAAAAGCTAGGATGTGCGAATAGCTAGTATTTTTTAAAAAGCATTATAACCCATTCGACACATTAACTTGACTTAACTGAGATACTCAACATAAGGATGTGATAGTGTGGTATGTAGCCCCCCCCCCCCCCCCCCCCCCCCCTTTTATAGAAAATATTACTGACTCGCTTCGCTCACCAGATACATTATCTTTCATGTTGCTTACACAACGATTTTCTGCTGGGGAAGGAGGGGTGCAACAGGAATTTGTCCTGGACCCACTGGAAAAAAAAGGGGGGGGGGGGGGGGGGGGGGGGGGCTAGGCAGCCCTTCAAAAATTTCGACATTTCATTACGCTCCCTTAACTCAAATCCTGTGTCCGCCCCTGGGGAGGAAGGGGATGCTAGTGATGGGTTTCGGCGGGGCTGATGGGGAAATTATAAACTTTGATCAAGGATCCTTAATTTACGACGGTTCCAAAGTGACGTCATTGAATGAGCTCGTTGAGTAGAATTGCTTTTTAATGATTTCCCAAGGAAATACACCAATGGACTGCTTTTACTTTCATTAGATATCAATACTACAATCTGAGAAATTCTTAGACTTCAACTTAATTAGCTTTTTTTATCGCTCATGTTTCAACAAGCGAGACATACATACAAAAATATTCCACGGCGATGCAGGTCATTTTACCTTGATATCAATTTCAAGAATCGAAGAAAATGATTGGAGTTGCAAGTGTATGAAATCGATATGACCTCTCTATTTTTGTATAGTAATGAATTTCATGTACGATTCTTGAAAGAAAAATAAAGGGAAAGGCGGGTCATGTCTTGCCAAAAAGTGGAAAGGGTGCGGGCTGAATATCGTTTTAGATTTTCGATCTTAAGAAAAATTATAAAAATCGAAAAACCTTTAGCTAAAACGAAATATTTATGATTTTTGTTATTTTGAATTTGAGATCTTAAGTGAAAAATCATAAGTTTTAAAAAATCTAAACGTTTTGTATTTCTGATATTTTCCTTAAACATCTAGACTTCTAAAACTTTGATACTTAGGATTTTTGATGAAAATGTCAAATATTTAAAATTAAAAAATTCTAAATCGTTAAGAGTAAAACAGACGGCTTTAGAATTTTAAACTGTGTACAAAACTGAAATATCTGAAACCTGTTTTGAATATTTGATCTGAAACCTGTTTTGAATATTTGAAACTTTAGATTTTTACTGAAAAATCTAAAATTCCAAAGAAATTTTCGTCAAAAACCTAAACTTCCAAAAATTAAAAAGTTTGATATTTTACCTTTTTGGTTAAAAGATCCAAAGTCGAAAATTCAAAAACGTTTTGGAATTTTGAATTGTTAAAAGGGTTACACGGACCGTAGAACATTATCTGTAGCGAAATGGTGATATATCCTATTCGAATTCAGTGGCGGATCCAGCTTTTGCGTTAGAGGGGGCGTAAAAATGGGGAAGGGGGTCTGGGGACCGCCTAGGTCCCCAGCGGGTCCAGGGTGGAGACCTGGCAGGGGGACCAGGGGCGAATTCTCCCGGAAGCTAACGAATTTCAGCCTTTTCGGACCCATTTTCATGACTGAAATTGATTAATTAATTGAAACTGATGCATTTGACAATTATATTAACTAACAGGTAGTTAATATTTACTCTTTTTTATATGGAAAATGATCATTTTATCTATGATCTGCAAGTTTTAGGGTGGACGTACGCCCCCTATGCCCCCCCCCCCCCCCCCCTTGAATCCGCCACTGGAATTGGTGATATCTCCAATTCGAATGGGAGATATCTTCTATTCAAACTCATATCACCTATTGAATAGGAGATATCACCCATTGAAAATATGATATCTTAAATACGAGTAGGTGATATCTCCTATTCGAATTGAAGATATCTCTTATTCGAATTGAAGATGTCTCTTTCTTGAATAAAACGCAAAACAGCGCCTTATAGTAGTGTTCATTAGTTCTAGCATTAAACAAAGGTTAGTTCGCCTAGGTTAATTGACAGTTTATTTCGTACAGAAATAAACTGTTTCATACGACCAGGAAGCTATTGTTAAATCAAGATTCTCTGACAATATCGGTTAATCTGTAGATATACCAAATAAGGGATCTGTTCAATCAGTATTCAATGTTTATACGTACAATCATGTACTTTATTCCCTGGTCAAAATGGATAAATTGTACAACAAGTTTCATACAGGATCAGTTAAATGAAACTCTGTCATAATCACGATACTGACACAGTATTAAAATGGTCATTAGGCAAATTATGTCCCCCCAACGGGGAGGAGACATATTGGTTTTGCCTTCGTCGTCCGTCTGTCAGTCTGTCTGTCTGTCCGTCTGTCCGTCTGTCAAACATCGTGTCCGGGCTATATCTCCTGAACCATTTGCCCGATCACTTTCATATTTTAGTATGTTGTTGCTTATGACCCGAAGGTTCCACATCACTTTGACCCAAGGTCATGTGACCAAGATCAAGGTCACTTAGTGCATTTTTAATGAAATTATGCATACATTCCTGTCCGGGCTATATCTCTTGAGCCGTTTGCCGGATCAATTTCATATTTTAGTATGTTGTTGCTTATGACTCGAAGGTTTCACATCACCTTGGCCCAAAGTCATGTGACCAAGGTCAAGGTCACTTAATGCATTTTCAATGAAATTATGCATACATTCCTATCCGGGCTATATCTCCTGAACCGTTTGCCGGATCACTTTCATATTTTAGTATCTTGTTGCTTATGACCCGACGGTTTCACATCACCTTGACCCAAGGTCAAGGTCACTTAGTGCATTTTAATGAAATTATTTAATTCATTCCTGTCCGGGCTATATCTCTTGAACCGTTTGCCGGATCACTTTCATATTTTAGTATGTTGTTGCTTATGACCCGAATGTTTCAAATCACCTTGACCCAAAGTCATGTGACCAAGGTCAAGATCTTTTAGTGCATTTCAAATGAAATTATGTATACATTCCTGTACGGGCTATATCTCTTGAACCGTTTACCCGATCACTTTCTTAATTTAGTACGTTGTTCCTTATGACCCAAAGGTTTCACATCATCTTAACCCAAGGTCATGTGACAAAGGCCAAAGTCACTTACTACATTTTTAATGAAATTGTACATACATTCCTATGTATGCTTTATCCCTTGGACCGCTTACTGGATTGCTTTCACGTTTTAGTATGTATCTGCTCATTACCAAAAGGTTTCACCTTGACCCATGGTCATGTGATCAAGGTCAAAGTTACTATTGTAAGTACATTTTAATGAAATTGTACATGCTATCCCGTTGGGGCTGTATCTCTTTTAACTATTTATCAGATCACTGTCATATTTTGTTGTTGCTTATCACCTAAAAGTTTCACATTACATTGACTCAAGGTCATGTGACCGAGGTCAAGGTCAATTAGTATATTTTAAATGAAATTGTATTTGTTACGTGTTGTCTGAAGACCCAAAGGTTTCACACCATCTTGATCCAAGGTCACATGACTAAGGTCAAGGTCAAGTATTACATGTTTTAATGAAATTGTAAATGCTATTGAGTCTGGGCTATATCTGTGGAATCATATACTGGATCACTCTAATGTGTAAGTATGCTGCTGCTCAGGATTGGAGGGTTTCTCATCATCTTGACTCAAGGTCATGTGCCCAAGGTGAAGATCATTTAGTTTTTGTACGTACTTATCTTGTCCTGGCTATATCTCCTGAACCCTTCCTGAAATTGTTTTCATATTTTAGTATGTTGTTTCTCAGGATTAAATGTTTCTTATCACATTGTCCCAAGGTCACATGATTAAGGTCACTTCCTACTTTGGTAATGAAATTGTATAATTTATGCTAATCATGTCCAGGCTGAAATTGTCTTTGCTTATCATGTTTAGGCTTTATATTTTGAACCGTGTATCCAATCACTAGTTCGGTTTTTTGTTGCTCATGATCCATACAATGTAGGTTTCAGATCACCTATATCCAACGTTATGTGACCAAAGTCAATTTCACTAAATAAATTCAAATTCAAATTCATTTATTGCATTAACTCACTATAAAGTCATCATGCATATAAAAGTAACAACAAATTTATATACCCATACTCACATCGTGATCTATATGTGCATTTGAACCTCCTGGGGAGCTTCTTGAATTTAGTTTAATATATCGTGTACAAAATGACCCAAACTATTTATCAAATTCATGTCACCATTATTGAAAATAAAACTCATTTTACTTTCTTCGTCCAGATAAATAAGATTTGGACATTTTTCAAAAAGTATATCAAAGAATTTCTTTCTTTGTTGTTTATACGCAGAACAACGTAAAATTACATGTTTTTCGTCTTCAATCTCTCCAGTATTACACTTGTCACATAACCTGTCATTTAATGGAGTAACCGGCCTTGTATGTCTTCCGGTTTCAACTTTGAGCTTATGGGCACTTATACGGAACCGTGCAAGGTCACGCCGTACTTTAAATGACATATTTGAATCCAAATACTCCTCAAGCTCGAAACGTGTTTTAAAGTTACAGTAGTTTCTTAGTTTACCATTTCTATTTTCACAGAGTTTTTCTTCCCAGATTTCTCGATAATTAGCTCTTAATTCTTTACGTAATTTCTTAGTATCATAAGACTCTAAGTTATATTTCAGTAAATTATCAATTGTTTTAATCCATGTTATCCATGATCGTCCGCCTTTGTTATCAATATATTCAGCTTCTAGCAAACAATTTTCCAGTAATGGTCTATTTTTGCATCTTACTTTCACACGTTTCCAGTAATTAAAGGACTTTATTACAGCGTCAATGGCCATGGGATACTGAGCTAACTCCCCCATTACAGCTACATTTGATGCATACTTATGAACATAAAAATATGCTTATAATGAAATTGTATATGCTAATTATGTTTGGGCTTGACCTCAAGCAAAATAATGAATCACTTTTATGTTCTAGTATGATGTTGCCCATGACTCAAAGGTTTCACATCATCTTGGCCTAAGGTCAAAGTAACTTAGAGGGAGGGGGAGACATCTGTTTTTTTTTCCTGAAAACATTTTTTTTAATTTGAAATATTTTCAATATTCCGAATTTGCCGTAGGAAAATACTCACGCGAATAAATGAACAAAATACCTGCATGGAACTATATCTGAGTTAATGCCATAGTAATCTAATATTTTGTTTTACGTCACCAACTTTTTCTGAAAGGTACCCTCCCCCCAGGCATCAAAACACAAAAACACAAGGTCACTATGAAGGAATTTTGAAAGGAAGACTGAAAATATAACAGAAAAATATCACAACTAAAGTGGACTTTTCTGATTTTATTTTTAGAAAAACTACTATAATCTCCTGATATAATTGATGGCATAGGCATTTTATGGTATTCAAGATTTGTTGCTAATAGTTTTTTTTACCTGAACTTGATGTTTGTGTGTGTTTTTCCATAAATGGTTCCCGCCCGCGGACTTAAAACAAAATATTAAATTACTCTGTCCTAATCGTTCTATTAGAATCCTCTTACAGAATCAGAAAATGTAGTTTATAACACGAAATCGAATATCTCTTTCCAAGAATAATGATTTTAATTTTGCTGACACTGTCAAAAATAAAGCTACATTTTATACGGTTTATAATAAGAATTTTAGTATTTGAAAAAAAAAAAAAAAAAAAAAAATCAAAAACAAAAAACAAATACACCACTTCCGGTATGTGTTTTTACGACACTGGTTGATTACGTCACATTGTTGCCTTGCGCGGTAAATAAGAAGTCTACCGGTGAATCGAGGAAGTTAATCAAGGAAAGCACGGAAAATGAAGCGTCATCAACATCAGCCAATGCTTTATTTTGAAAGCAATATAGACTACTTCATCTATAACCCACAGCCCCAAGGATAAGCTTCCAGTCGCCGGGAGTTGTATTGTCATAAACGACGGCCTATTCACTGATATTTGCACTTTGAACACTTCCAATAATAAACCATCATGGAAATTTCCCGTTTCAGTTTGTAGATTTCGACTTTGCGAAGAAGTTTTCTGACAATGCTACAATTACATGTACTTTGTGTAGCACTGATAGAAATGTTAGAATCTCATGTTAGTTAAGAGCGTGCTGTAGTCAACATTTCATGCAGCCAAATAATCTGTTTGCACGAATTTCTAGACGTTAATTTACAAGCAAACGACAAAAATGATCTGCATTTTGACATATAATTTTTCGCAAGATACTATAATTTTCGCTATATTTGCGAGTGATTTGGAATCGCGAAAAATTATTCTCACAAAAAATACTGTTTGATAATTTATGTTATAAATTGATATATCCGTTACATTTGTTCATACTGTACACGTGTCCTTGTTCATTTCTCCTAATCAGAAGTAAAGAAGAGTGAATTTAGCGTGTTCTCATGATAGAACTAGTTAAAACTTCAATAATGAAAGATATAAAACAGTTACATCATATGTACGTATTTGTTTGTAATTCAAGAATCGCGAAAAATTGTACTCGCGAAAATAAAAACATTTTACCATAAAATCGCGAAATTTGATACTCGCGAAATTTTCTGGTCATACGGCATCTTGCATCTTCGCAAAAATATCAACCATGTAACAGGCAGGCATGATGAATACTGTTACACCTACTTTCCATTTTTCAATTTATTAGTTAATTCGACATTAAATATGTCTTTGTGTCAATTCTTTCGACTTAATCCAATCAATGTCTAGTAACTCTAAATGTTAACAGATGACGTCAGCACTGATATCACAAATCGTTTCATAAATATTGCATAAGACCATACAAAATTAATTAAATGTTCTTGGATTTCCCGCACCATATTTTCAAAATTAAAAAAAAAAAAATATTACAAAATAATTTTTTTAGGGTTGGTTCTGATTACTGCAAATCTTAAAGCTTCTAGAAGTCTCAGGTTGTGCAAATTTTGAAGAAAATGATACTTCTTGTGTTTGAAAAAATTTGTTGGAAGCAAATTTTGTTGTCCCATATATATGGTGCTGAAAATCAAGGAGGGGGGAATGTTCGAAAATCTTTCCCGTACTCCTATATGCCAGGCTTCCTAATCACCAGATTCCTATGGGGATTCCATCTTGTGTATATCATGTATCTGAAATGGAACAATGAAAGGACATGGATGAGAAAAAAAAAATCCAGTTGAAACAAACGAGGCCTGCAAAATCGTAGAAACAGTACATATAGATTTATACATATTGGGATAATTATTAGGTTGTTTAAAAAAAAAGCCACGACACCAAAAATACTACATATATACTTGAATGTAGAATTTTGAAATCTTAAGAGATCAAAAGAATACATTCGGTTTTCACGAAGATCCTTCGAACGATTTGGACTCTCCGCTCAAGATATGTTTTCTTTTTCTAATGAATTTGCATATAGATTATATGAAAACGACTTGAAGTATTGAAAGTTCGTTTTCCTCATTGAAAATATTTTCAATGATTTCGCGGAATAGTGATAAGAACATTGTTTCAGACTTCCATCTTTTTATGAGATTATGGATAAAAATGTCTCAGATTCAATCAGAAGCTTCTGGTTTTGATTTGAATTTACATAGGTATTGTTCAAATCAATACTACAAAAGATGCTGTAAATCACGATTCATCAAAGCGTCTTAGACCTACATCCTTTTATTACAATTGCCTTTCCGTCATGTATAAGAATTAACCATGTTATGTATGTAAATTAAAGTCATTGCACTGAAACATGTTTTGCTTACATTTGTTTGTATTTTGTATTCTTGATGCATGATAAAGTAATCTCTCAGTTACTGATGTTGACTCTAAAAATAGTTTAAATGTTAAGCGTCTTCAAATTTAATAGCATCATTTAAGAACAGATAAATTTGCAGCATGGACAAGACATGCACGATCCTCAATCTAAAAAATGTAATTTGGCCAAATATGTGAAAGTTATTTTATCCAAATATGTACGTACCGAAAGACGTAGCAGGAAGGGTGGGATATGATGCTACAAGGCCCACGTTTTAGAAATTTCAAGAAATTTTGATAACAGACATTTTCGAATGCGTTGAAGAAACGATCTTCCAAATGAGTTAAAGAAGATCCTGATGATAATCTCAACTGCACTCACAATAGAACACCAAATTGACCATCGACGGACCCCTAGCAAGCTAGAGGTGGGACCAGGTGCCAGGGAATAGTAAGCATCCCCTGTTGGTTAGCCGCACCCGCCGTCGATGTTCATCTAAAGTTTATCAGACTTGGCTACATGTGCCCTCGGGGACTCCTGGTCCACCAGCAGTGACATTCAATAAGTGGTACAAATGTTAAACGTCTTCAAAATCAATAGTTATTAATGTCATTCAATATTTTCAGGAATGTTTGTAACATTCGGTTTTAGACTTGAAATATATTTGAAAATCTACGTATTAAAATCAAGCGAACTTTTTCTAAAATTAAGGGAATTTCCCTGATGGTATAAATCTGTCTTTAACTGGTTCTTTGCCAGAAAATGAAGGTCAGGTATTACACGTCTTCAAATTCATAGCATCATTTTAAATCAGATAAATTTGCAGCATGGGCCAGACATGTTCTTGGCCCTCATCAGTGATCCTCAATCCAAACAATATGATATGGTCAAAAACAAAAAAGTTATGTAAAAAAAAAGCAAACTGAAAGACGTAACAGGGTGAAATATGGTGCAACAGGAGAAGTTCAACGCATTTGAAATTTTCTGTAACCAAATTTCTTGAAATTTCTAAAACGTGGGTCCTGTAGCATCATATCCCAACCATTCTGCTACGTCTTTTGGTACATTTTTGGACATAATAATTTTCATACCTTTTGGCCATATTACATTGTTTAGACTGAGGATCACTGACGAGGGTTTAGTACCCGAAACGTGCATGTCTGGTCCATGCTGTAAATTTATCAGGTTTTAAATGATGCTATTGAATTAAAAGACATTTAACAAATCAGACTCATGATCTTCATTATCTCACATCATTAGGATTTCCCTTTTTCGGCCTAGAGGATCATAATGGTGCACTAAAATTTCAAAATAGAACTTTATATTTTATTTTTATATTTCAATATTGACAATTTCAACCATAAGGTTGGTATCTTTGCCAGTGGATTGTTTAGTCCCAAAGGAGAGGATATCGATCGCCTAGTTGCATAGTGTTTCGGTACTAGACTTGAAATATATTTGTAGATTCTCCGCCTCAAAATTTAACAAACAATTGTTGTCTCCGGATGGCATAGCTCTGGCCTATGTTTCTTTTGCAGAAATTTGAGGTTTAGAGTTTTGCCCTGAATAGATTCACATTATTTGGAGTTCCTCTTTTTCGAGCGTCACTGATGAGACATAACTTCTTGAAATACACATTATGTTGCCCTAAAATTTTATACTAGAGCATATATTTCAATGATGACTTTTTCGATCTCGATGTTTTTTGTTTGGTCTGAATTTATACTAAGTATATAGAAATTGTATTAGAAACCATAATACACCCATAATCGAAAAATAAAAAATCAACCCCCCCCCCCCAAAAAAAACCCCCAAACAAACAAACAAACAAAAAACACTGAGCCTGTTATATATATGTATATTATTATTATATATGTACTTTCTGCGCGGCTCACTTCGGAAACTGGATGGACGCGATTTTGACTAGCTATTTTTATAATTTCATATCTTCAGAACTTTCCTTCTTCTCATCGTATCTTTGCTTCTTCGTATTTTTCTTCTTTGCATCGTAACGACGCTTCTTCGCAACTTCACTATTTCGTAGACTCGCTTCGTAACTTTGCCTCGTGCAAACTTTTGGCAATCCTTATGGTCAAATGTTAAACGTCTTCAAATTCAATAGCATCATTTAAGATCAGATAATTTTGCAGCATGGACCAGACATGCACGTTTTGGGTACTTAACCCTCGTCAGTGACCCTCAATCTAAACAACGTAATATTGCGAAAGAGTGTGAAAAAAATTATGATCAAAAATGTACGAAAAGACGTAGCAGGATTGGTGGGATATGATGCTACAAGACCCACGTTTTAGAAATTTCAAGAAATTTGGTAACAGAAATTTTCGAATGCATTAAAGAGACATACGATCAACCGAAGTTGACCGAACTTGGCTTCATGTGCCCTCGGGAACTCCTGGTCCACCAGCAGTGACACTCACCAAGTAGCACAAATGTCAAACGTCTTCATATTCAATAGCATTATTTTAAATCAGATAAATTTGCAGCATGGACCAGACATGCACGTTTCGGGTACTTAATCCTCGTCAGTGATCCTCTATCTAAACACTGTTATATTGCCAATGAGTGTGAAAATCATTATGTTCAAAAATGTACCGAAAACGTAGCAGGATGGATGAGATATGCTTCAGGACCGACGTTTTAGATATATCAAGAAATTTGGTAAAAGAAATTTTCGAACGTTCATTGTCCTGTGGGTTTGTTTAATATGGCGTTTTCTTATGTTCAATGTTCTGTGGGTTTGTTCAATATGGGGTTTACTTGTGTTCATTGTCCTGTGGATTTGTTCAATATAGGGTTTTCTTGTGTTCATAGTCCTGTGGGTTTGTTCAAAATGGGGTTTTCTTGTGTTCATTGTCCTGTGGGTTTGTTCAATATAGGGTTTTCTTGTGTTCATTGTCCTGTGGGTTTGTTCAATATGGGGTTTTCTTATGTTCAATGTTCTGTGGATTTGTTCAATATGGGGTTTTCTTGTGTTCATTGTCCTGTGGGTTTGTTCAATATGGGGTTTTCTTGTGTTCATTGACCTGTGGGTTTGTTCAATATGGGGTTTTCTTGTGTTCGTTGTCCTGTGGGTTTGTTCAATATGGGGTTTTCTTGTGTTCGTTGTCCTGTGGGTTTGTTCAATATGGGGTTTTCTTGTGTTCATTGTTCTGTGGGTTTGTTCAATATGGGGTTTTCTTGTGTTCATTGACCAGTGGGTTTGTTCAATATGGGGTTTTCTTGTGTTCGTTGTCCTGTGGGTTTGTTCAATACGGGGTTTTCTTGTGTTCATTGTTCTGTGGGTTTGTTTGATACGGGGTTTTCTTGTGTTCATTGACCTGTGGGTTTGTTCAATATGGGGTTTTCTTGTGTTCGTTGTCCTGTGGGTTTGTTCAATATGGGGTTTTCTTGTGTTCATTGTTCTGTGGGTTTGTTTAATACGGGGTTTTCTTGTGTTCATTGTCCTGTGGGTTTGTTCAATACGGGGTTCTCTTGTGTTCATTGACCTGTGGGTTTGTTTAATATGGGGTTTTCTTGTGTTCATTGTCCTGTGGGTTTGTTCAATATGGGGTTTTCTTGTGTTCATTGTCCTGTGGGTTTGTTCAATATGGGGTTTTCTTGTGTTCATTGTCCTGTGGGTTTATTCAATATGGGGTTGTGTTGCTTATTGTTATGTGTAATCATTTAAGAACGGATAAATTTGCAGCATGGTTTAGAAATGCATGTTACAAGTACTTAATCCTCTGTGTAACTCGTGCACATCATTTTTTTGGCGGTATGATGGTTCATATGATTTTTTAATTATGGTATCATGGAGGATTTCTAGCGAGATACTGCTTCGAATCATATTGTGATGTATTCTGCGTACTTGAATGTAGACAATATTTTCTTTGACCGGTATGCTTATGACTACATGTATATGATAGTTAATAAAGATAAGGTTAATGATACCTTGATAATGAGATTGATAATTGCAATCAATAATGTACTCTGCCTTCTTTATACTTCATTTAGCATTCAAATCAGAATGTCTGGATCAAAATATCTAACTTGATTAAGGTCAGCAAAAAAGAACTATCTGAGAGCAGACAAAAAGAACTCAGATTTAAGATAGTCGACCTATAACTGAAGAATGGATAGTACATAAGCACTCATTCCATCACATTACAATTTGCTACATCGATGTAACAAAGAAGGGAGGGGATCTCCAACAAGACCCTGTTGCAGCACCAACAGCAAACACGAAAATACCCGATGCGAAAACACTAAAGACGAGCATACAAAGAGACTGAAAAGAGACACACGACATATAAACATGAAACACAAAAGACTACACATAAACCAACGAGACCAATGGGTAACCGGTGTCGACTGTGGACGGCCATTTGCCACACAAGTAGCAAATGGTGTGATTATCCTGGATTACATGCGCACAACCCTCTCACTTCTCCAATTACCCAGATGTCTCGAAGAACGTACAATTGTGGTGTACAATAACCTCCTCACTGTTAGATGACCACCCACAAACAAGACCGCAAAACGCAGGGGCCCAACAACACAGCTGAATATGTAAATGGATATAAAAAGAGGGCATTGGTAATACAGTCCGTGCTCTGCCGGCTGTAGTGAGCTCATGTATATAATCACCCGACTGACATTCAGAGAGGACGGGTGGTCTGGCCCTGTCTTCTCTAAAGAGGTTTGTACAGGGCCCGTCATGAAGTCCCGTCGTCACAGTCAGTCAGAGTGCAAGTCTCAAGAATGCGCTGGTACAGGACTGTAGATGGGACAGTACCAAGCCTATAGTGTCCGTCTGGTGATATTCGGATCAAATCCACGGTATAAAAGGCATTTGATGATTCTGACGCATTTTCGATGGTAATGCTGTCTAACTTTGATCCTTCTAATTTTGTTTATCATATCACCATAAAAGACAGGTTGTGTAATACCCAAAGTAATGTACTCTGTTGCGTGTATAGATCCGAATTTAAAAAGAAGTTGACTGTAATTTTCGTAAAATTTTAAACTAGTAAAACTTATGCCTCGTTCAAACGGTTGCGCAATAAACTCTCCGTGTGAGCGAGGCATTGATTCGAGGTATACCAGGATAAGAATATGAAAGGGAGGATACCCAACATGACGACATTGCAGCTATAAAAAAGAGAAACACACGTATGAGTCAAAAAAGGGAGACAACGAGAACAAAGTCCATCATATAATTGAAACATGATGCACAACACCAAACTCCAGGCAGCTCAAGTTTACGTTCCGTTACCCTACTCTTCAACATCACTGCCACAGACTTGCCGCCATAAAGCATATCTTAACGTAACGCTGCTATGACGTCAAAGTTACTTTATGCCAGGATTCTTGACATTTCTTGAAGTCTTTGGCAGAGATTGTTTGACTGTAAGGAGGAGACAACTCTGTTCGGAGAATGGCACAATACTAGTACTTTACATGTAAAATCTTCCCATAGGTCCGTTGTGAATTCATACGAAATTCATTATATGTGGCACCACTTAAATGAATTAATTTACAGGAAAATGTCAATGGAAAATTGACAAACTTGCGAATTTTAGACTTTCAAGGCAACCTACACATAAAGTGAGTGCGTATTTGTATCTAAAACTCCAAATGATAGCGATGTAAAGGCGACTGACTATGGTCTTGAGAAATATGGACACTTACAGTTCCCCGTCCTAGATATTTGTTTAAATGTAATGAGAATAACAACATTTGTGTGATAAATATAGCTCGAAATTGATTATAATTTGTGTAGTTCTGATATTGGATAGCCTTATTATAAATTGTAAACCGAAGCTTTCTTTTGATATTTGGAAAACGAAGATTATAGTGATCATATTACATAGAAATATCATACTTTGATATCAATATATATTTGGTGCATATAAATGATAGAGGGATTTAAGCGTCACAATAAGCACAAATAAAAAAAATCATATACGTACGTAGATTTTGTAAGAAGAAACATTGCATATATCACCATTGTAATATATTAATTTCATGAAAAGGTAATATCATGAAAGTTACATATATATGGATAAAAAGAGATAACAAAAACCCTGCCTACTTAAATGTCACGCGTTCAGCTCGTATATAAGTATACCCTTCTGTATTTAAATCAAATAATTTGCAAGACTTATAACTACATTGTCTCATGGATTTAGAACATGTTTTCAATAACAAGAAGTTAACCCACAAGATGGAGGCGCGTAGCCTTTGAAATAAGAAAATCTAGTGTTCAAATTAGAATCTTATGTTCTTTGACAATTCCAGAATGGATTCCAAATTGCAGAAAATAGCGAAAAAATCGCGCAAGTTCTGCTATCAATGATTCAAACATCAGATTACATACTATTAATTATACTCTTTTTTATGAAAAAAAAAAAACCCAAGAAAATTCGAAATTCGAATTTCGAGTTAAACTCTGTGTTTTTGGTCAAAGTATTAGTTTTTTGCATAAATCATTGTGCTATTTAGAGAAACAATCAACTTGCTCAAAAACTGATTTTGGTAGAAATTGGTTTGACTGCTTTAGGATAAAGAAATACTAAAGCTATGTTCGTAGAAGAAAATTATTCAACTGCAGATCTTATGGCTATTAATAAAAAGAATATGAATAGATGTCATGACAACGACGAAAATCATATTTATAAGAAAACACTGACTTGGAACTCTTTATTTTCTCAGAATTTCTCGAACAACCTTTAATTCATACATAAGATATAAGAATCCCGATGAAAAAAAATATATCAGAATTCTTGATATTTCAAGCATTGCAGAGCTATGTAAAGCTATGATGTGGAATTCGAAACGACAGAAATGTTAAAGTAGGCCAAAAATGGATGTTTGGAGCCAAAATGTGGGGCGGGCAAAGTTTAGGTTTTGGTCCGAATAGTTCGAGATATTCCTCTATATGTCGACATATCCATCTTTCTTCTACCTCATTTCGCAACCCACTTGTTGCACGGCAGTTGTTAAACCATCAAACAATTATCACCAATGATCGAATAATTCTTCAAAGCTACTCACGGTAGTCATTCAATGATGTTAATATAAAATGTTCTGTATGATGTTTCCGAAAATCCCGATGTTGATGAAGTATGTATTTGTAAGCATTCTGGTTGAATTACAAAGACAAAATGCTTTTCCCCTTACCATAGTTAGGAATATATGGCTGACGTCACCACACCTTGATCACTACTTTAATTCTGTGCTTTTTAAACAATACCATCTCATCAGTGGTACTCTAGCCGAAAAAGAGGGAATCGAGATAGCAAAAAGCTCAGTTCATGAATCTTATGTTCAAATTAGAATCTTATGTACTTTTGACAATTCCAGAGTGAATTCCATACAGATCGAGCATAATTTGAACACGTACTTATCATTAGGTAAAACACTTTGAAGGAATGGAGATACATTTTTGTACCCCGAATCTCAGTGACAATGTCAGGATTTTCTTTTATCTCAAAATTAGACATTTCTTCATAATATGTTTTCATAGAAGTATGTGAATTTGTCTTGTTGGTCGTTTTCATGTATATCTGAGGTCAACTAAGTGATGCAAACTGAATATTTTCGTATTGTAATGTACCACTGGTGCAATAGAAATGGCTTATGACCCTTGGCTTCATTGTTGGACCATTTTGGATCTGTTAATCAAATTTTGTTTGTACTGATTATATAAGTAAGAATGTTTGGTATATATAGACATAACCTCATGTAGTGCATGTTTTGTAGATATTGTAATCATTTTCGAGCATTCAACATCGACGGCGGGTGCGGCTATCCAAACAGGGAATGCTTACCCCTCCCAGGCACCTGGTCCCAACTCTGGCTCGCTAGGGGGTCCGTCGATACTTAATGTGGTGCTCTGTTGTGAGTGTTGTCAGGATATTCTTTATCTCATTGGTCTTAACGTTTGAAAAGAACTTTTCACGAAAGAAAATTTTCACGAAAGGAAATTTTCACGGATATACGTGAAAATTACTCCCACGCAAAAATTCCACGTTTACTGTAAATGATGCATGTTAACATAAATGTTCTGTAGGCTTTTTACAAAAATCCCGATTTTGATTAAATATGTAGTGGTAAACATTCTGGTTGAATTGTGAAGATAAATGCCCCTTTAAGAATCCTGAGTGAAGAATAAGATTATATGGCTGACGTCACTACACCTTGACTATTACTATAATTCTGTGCATTTCATAAAATACCATCTCATCAGTTATACTTTAGCGAAAGAACAGAAAAGAAATGAGATTAGGTATTATTCTTTGTCGATAAATTGTATCATCATCGAGGAGGCGGACTGGATGCGTATCGGAAAATTCTTTGATCCATATCGTCATTACTATGGCACGCCAAAGTCACATAAAATTCGTTTAACCAGGTTTCACAGCTGTAAACCCTAGTTTACGCTTGGAAAACCTAGTTTTTCGAGTGTAAACTAGGGTTTACAATCCCTAAACTTAGTTTTTCCATTGTAAAACCTATTTTTTACGAGCGTAAACCTACCTTTACACACCTAAAACGTAATTTTCCACATTTTATCACTTTGGCACGAGAGTCATTATTATTGACCATTAGCCCCTGTAAACTATAGTTTACGCGCCGAAAACCTATTCTATAGCAGGAAACTATAATTAGCAAATGTGAAACTATGTTTCTCCAAATAAATTCTTGTTAACACTGATTGCATTTAAGTAAATGTGAATTTAGATTTTGTCCAATCAAATGGGGGCTTACTCGAGGTAATGGATGTTCTGTTCTGTTTGATAATGATAATTTTGACCAATGAGGATAGTTTTTACTCGTGATAATGGAAATGTAATTTAATGTATTAAGTACTGTACGGTGCCGGAAATAGGAAATTTCCATTATAGACTGTATCAAGCAATCTGATTGGGTAAAAGTACCATTCGCAGGATTAAACGCGTTATATGATTGGCTGAAACTTTTGTTAACAGAAATTAGAAATTATCATTGGCTAAATTATCTAAATTTTCTTTAACATCAACTTTAATTATCATTATCAGAATTAATTTATGTTAACAATAGTTTTAACCTCTCTGAATAATGATATGAAAACATACATTTCCACGCGTGAAACCTAGTTTTACGTATGTAAATATAGGTTTACGTTTGTAAATGCAAATTTTATCATTTTTGTGACACTTAGAACTAATTATCATTATCACCCGTAAACCCTAGTTGACACTCGAAAAACTTGGTTTTGCAAATGTAAACTAGGGTTTTCAGCCATGAAACCTAGTTTTTCGATTTTCTGTTACTTTGACGTGCCATACATTACTATGTTTTTTTGAAAATAGTCCAATTCTCTGGAGAAGTATGGATACTTATGGTTCACCGTCCTAGAAATTTGTTTAAACATAAAGAGAAAATCCGCATTTGTGTCACAAAAATTGAAAACATTAAGAATCTGTGTAGTTTGGATATTTGAGAGTCTATTGATAAAATGTTAACCGAAGCTTGCTTTTGATCTTTTGAAAATGATTATTATTGAAATAATGTTACATAAATGGAATAAATGTCAAACCTTGATATTAAGATACATTTGGTGCATATATGAAACGTAATTACTATGTAATGTAGAGTAATCCTTTACTTACATCAGTTCTTCATGATAGACATCGTATACATTATCAGATTGTAATATATCGATTTCATGAGAAAGGTAATATGAAAATTACATATATATGGGTAAAAAGAGATAACAAAAACCTTGCCTACTTAAATATCACGCGTTCAGCTCTTATACAAGGATACCTTTCTGTATTAAATCATATAATTTATAAGATTTCTACATTTTTTTGTACCTAATATCTCGTTTTACATCTCATTTGATATTCTAGGAAATGTTTCCATGGGGTTATCTCGAGGGGTTGTGGCGCTTTGCATTTTTAAAGTTCAGAAAAATTGACATTCAAATTAATCAGAATTTAAAATTGTTTGTTTCAGGGCAGTGCAGATGCACATTTAAATTGGCCAATAAATTGACCTTCTTCACTTTACCGGTAGATTTGCATTTTAGACACCCCGGGACCCGACATCACTACTTTTGACGTTGTTTCTAATTGTGACGTCATAGATAAGATACGACGTCAAAGTTAAAAGTAACGTCAAACCTTGTGATGTCGGCTCTTAGAATGTGTAAAATACAAGTCAACTGCAGTAATGTGAAAATCGTCTATTCCTCGGGGGCTACCTGTCCAAAATCAGAGATAACAAACTATTAAAGATTTGAATATAATTCAGTTCACAATATGCACATTTCAGTAAATAACATAAATTATCACAAGTGATAATCGAGGCCTAAAGAGGTGAAATCCAAATAATATTCATTGTAGGTATACCTGTGAAGTAATTTGCTTCAAACTTGTTTGGTCGAGGAGTTTGGCCACTATAAGCCCCTGAATCGGCCTGAGAAATACTAGATCTATCGCATAAACATTAATCATATGAATATTTCTCGCTGATAATGAAAGAAAAAAATCACCAAATGAAGCACCGTAGAAAGTCCCATGACGTCGTCGAGTGTCGCCATTTTGGCTTTATTGACAAAACATGGAAAACAATGTTAGAAAATTTGTCTTTAGTAGAATTAATAGAATTTCGATGTTGCCACTTGTGTCGGGAAAACTTTTATGTGACTAAAGGGAAGATATATGGATTATCTTAAATTTATAATTCTTCATGATCATGTTTTAATTATCGATGCATGTTACCAAATCGAATGCTAATTTTAATTAAACATTTATGTTTTGCAGCAATTTCACAGAAGGCTTAGAGGGGTTTTTTATTGGGGGGGGGGGGGATTAAAGCTACTGATAAATGCATAGCTTACATAATCTCCACTCATAATTTCGTGAAGAATTTAAAAAAAAAGTGATCCCTAAGTGTCGGTATGCTTCGCAGGCAACACAAAAATATCAAATCATAAAAAGATATTCAACGACTTCCAGCGTTAAAGTATACGTTCGATTTAGGGGTTTTGTGGCCCTACCCCTTTTCAAATAATACTGATTATTTCTATTAGTCTATATTTTGTCATCATCGTAACAAGAAAAGCTGCAAGCTGAAACGTTACCTTTTCTAGAACCTTGTTTTGTACAGTAATACTTTGACACCAAGTGCCTGTCGACGTGATAATTGTAGTGATTTGAGAGCATTTATGTTTTTGTTGCTTATTTTGAAAGAAATATAAATTCGAGGTTTCAAAAATTAGTGCTTATACGTAGCAATAAAACAGATGTAGAAAGAATAAAAGATTCTTTGAATAAGTCAATAATAGGTTACATAAATTATCACAAATGAAGTAATCACTAAATCATAAAAGCAAACTTTATTTGATACGGTCATTTTTTATTTTCGACATCTATGTCTCATGTCAATATGAAACACCCGAAATCAGAATCAAAACCTCACGGTCAAAAGGCTTGAAGAATCAGAACTTTCTCATGAGAAAAGAAAAAATCAGACAAAAAGACAGAGATAACTGCATGTAGGTTATCTAAAATGGAAGTGACTTGTTATTTTGCTTTGAGAGATGACTTATTGACCTATTTGAGAGATGTCCTTTTTTACTTGTTTGAGAGATTACCTATTTGATCTTTTTGAGGAATGACCTATTTTACCTTTTTGAGAGATGACCTATTTGGGAGATGACCTATTTGGGAGATGACCTTTTTGAGAGATAACCTATTTAACATATCTTTGTGTCGTGTGTTTTGTTAATTTTAGTATCAGAGTTATGTCGTTGAGATGTGAGCGCATTTTATAATATCATTTTATGTTAGGGTTGCTACTTAAGGGAGGTAACTCAATTTTCATATCACGAAATATTTGCAGTCAACATAAATGATACATGGCATTACCTAAGTTTGTTACATTATTTCAGAAGAGAATATTACTCCTTGAAATTTGGCATTGCTGAATGGGTTTTGTGGGGGAAAATACATATCGTTTAATGAAAAATCGCAGAAAATAGGAAAAAAATAATTATCGCACATGTTCTGTTATCAAAGATTCAAACACCAGGTTATATACTATTCATTATACTCTTCTTATAAAAAAAACCCCAGATAGTTCTAAATTCGAACTGTGAGTTAAACTCTGTGTTTTTGGTCAAAATATTGATATTTTTTTTTCGCAAATTATGCTATTTAGAGAAACAATCTTTTTTCTCAAAACCTGATTCGGGTAGAAAATGGTTTAACTGCTTCAAGACAGAGCAATACCATAGCTATTTACGTTGAAGAAAATTATTTAACTGCAGATCTTCTGACTATTCATAAATAGAATATGAGTTGATGCCGTGGCAACCATTGAAATCATATTTATGAGAAAATAGTGACTTAGAACTCTTTATTTTCTCAGAATTTCTCAAATAGCCTTTTAATTCATACACAAGATATAGCAACACCGAAGAATAAAAATATATAAGAATTCTTGAAATTTCAAGTATTGCAGAGGTATGTAAAGCTTTGATGTGGAATTCTCCAAAAAGACAAAAATGTTAAAATAGGCTAAAAATGGATGTTTGGAGCCAAAATTTAGGGCGAGCAAAGTTTATTTTTTGGTCCGAATAGTTGGAGATATTCCTCTACATGTCGACATATCAATCATTCTTCTACCTTATTTCGCAACCCTGACCTTAAAACTTCAACGAAAGGTGTATAGAATGAACCTTTCTGATATATGTGAAATTCGCGAAAATTACTCCTATGCGAGGATTTCATCGTCTACTGTAATGAGTAAAAAGAAGATCCTGACGATAATCTCAACACTCACAATAGAGCACCACACTGAGCATCGACGGACCCCTAGCAAGCTAGAAGTGGGACAAGGTGCCCGGGAGGAGTAAGCATCCCTTGTTGGCTAACCGCACCCGCCATCGACGTTCATGCACGAAAATGAAAACAATACATAAAATACATGCACTGCCCGAGGTTAAATGTCTATATAGAAAGTGCTATGGCGACCATGTCAGGGAAAAATGATGTATGTTAATATAAATGTTCTGCATGATGTTCCAAAAATCCCGATGTTGATGAAGAATGTATGGGTAAGAATTGTGGTTGAATTACAAAGACAAATGCCTTTCCCCTTAACATGCTTAAGAATATATGGCTGACGTAACCACACCTTGATCATTACTATAATTCTGCGCATGTCAAGTAATACTTTCACATCAGTGATGCTGTAGTCGAAAAAGAGGGAATCGAGATAGTGAAAAGATCAGTTCAAAAAGAACAATTCGATATTATAAATTGTATCATCACCGAGGAGGCGTATTGGAGGCTTATCGGAAAATTCTTTGATTCGATTCGTCATCACTATGTATTTTGGAAATAGCCCAATTCTCTAGAGAAGTATGGATACTTATGGTTCACCATGCTAGATATTTGTTTTAATATAAACAGAAAATCCACAGTTGCGTCATAAAAATTGAAAACATTAAGAATCTGCTTAGTTCTGATATTTGAGAGTCTATTGATAAAACGTTATCGAAGCTTACTATTGATGTTTGGAAACTGCTTATTATTGTAATAAACATATGAATAAATTGTTATTATTAGTGTGTGGTCATCTTACAGAGAGCAGATTGTTTTACACCATATTTGAACGTTCTTCAAAAGCTCTGGGTAATCGGAAAAGTGGGAGGGCTGTGCGCACGTAATCCAGGATAACCATACCGTCTGCAACCTGCATGGCAGATGGCCGACCTAAGTCGGCACCAGTTGCCCATTGGTCTCGTTGGCTTATGTGTGGTCTTTTATGTTTCATGTTCCTATATTAGGAGTTGGTTTTCCTTATCCCTTTTGTGTCTCTTTCTGTGGATGTCTGCTCTGTGTTTTATTTTTTGCATTGGATGTTCTGAAGTTTTGCTGTGGGTACTGCAACCGAGTGCTGTTGGAGATCACCTCCTTTCATATTTATATATATTTGGTGCATATATATGATAAAGGGATTCAATCGTCACAATAAGCACAAATAAAACCTGAATACTTCAAAATGTAGAGTTATCATTCAATTACGTAGATTCAGTACGACAAACATTGTATATATCATTAATATATCAGAAAAGCCTTGCCTTCTTAAATGTCACGCGTTCAGCTCGTATAAAGGGATGATATCTGTATCAAATCAAATAATTTGCGCTACTTAAATACATTGTCTCATGGATCTAGTGACAAATATGAATAATGACGATATCCCTGTATACAGCACAAAATCGACAATTCAGAAAAACACCGAAACCGAAGGCACACAAAATCAGGATAAAACAGGAACCAAAGCAAACAAAAAACAAACAAAAACCTCCACCACATGAAAAGAAGCGAACTCCCGATATGGAAGCGAACTCCCGATATGGAAGCGAACTCCCGATATAGAACATGTTTTCAAGAACAAGGGGTTAACCCACTATATGGAGGCGATTTGCCTTTGAAGTTGGAAAATCTAATGTTCAAATTAGAATTTTAGGTACTTCTGACGATTCAAGAATTGATTCCATACAGATGGAGAATAAATTGAACACGTACTTATCATTAGGTGAAACACATTGGAGGAATGGAGATACTTTTTTGTACCCCGAATCTCAGTGACAATATCATGATTTTCTTTTATCTCAAAATTAGACATTTCTTCATAATATGTTTTCATAGAAGTATGTGAATTTGTCTTGTTGGTCGTTTTCATGTATATCTGAGGTCAACTAAGTGATTCAAACTGAATCCTTTCGTATTATAATGTACCACTGGTGCAATAGAAATGACTTATGGCCCTTGGCTTCATTCTTGGATCATTTTGGATCTGTTAATCAAAATCTGGTTTGTACTGATTATATTAGTAAGAGTGTTTGTTATATATAGACATAACCTCATGTAGTGCATGTTTTGTAGATATTGTAATCATTTTCGAGCATGAACAATGACGGCGGGTGCGGCTATCCAAACAGGGAATGCTTACCCCTCCCAGGCACCTGGTCCCAACTCTAGCTCGCTAGGGGGTCCGTCGATACTCAATGTGGTGCTCTGTTGTGAGTGTTGTCAGGATATTCTTTATCTCATTGGTCTTAACGTTTGAACTTTTCACGAAAGAACATTTTCACGAAAGGAAATTTTCACGGATATACGTGAAAATTACTCCTACGCAAAATTTCCACGTTTACTGTAAATGATGCATGTTAACATAAATGTTCTGTAGGCCTTTTACAAAAATCCCGATTTTGATTAAATATGTAGTGGTAAACATTCTGGTTGAATTGTGAAGATAAATGCCCCTAAGGCTTTAAGAATCCTTAGTGAAGAAGATAATATGGCTGACGTCACTACACCTTGACTATTACTATAATTCTGTGCATTTCATAAAATACCATCTCATCAGTTATGCTTTAGCGAAAGAACAGAAAAAAAATGAGATTAGGTATTATTCTTTGTCGATAAATTGTATCATCATCGAGGAGGCGGACTGGAAGCGTATCGGAAAATTCTTTGATCCATATCGTCATTACTATGGCACGCCAGAGTCACATAAAATTCGTTAAACCAGGTTTCACAGCTGTAAACCCTTGTTTACGCTTGGAAAACCTAGTTTTTCGAGTGTAAACTAGGATTTACAATCCCTAAACTTAGTTTTTTATATTGTAAATCCTATTTTTTACGAGCGTAAACCTACCTTTACACCCCTAAGACATAATTTTCCACGTTTTATCACTTTGGCACGAGAGCCATAATTATTGACCATTAGCCCCTGTAAACTATAGTTTACGCGCCGAAAACCTATTTTATAGCAGGAAACTATAATTAGCAAATGTGAAACTATGTTTCTCCAAATAAATTCTTTTTAACACTGATTGCATTTAAGTTAATGTGAATTTAGATTTTGTCCAATCAAATGGGGGCTTACTCGAGGTAATGGATGTTTCTGTTCTGTTTGATAATGACCAATGAGGATAGTTTTTACTCATGATAATGGAAATGTAATTTAATGTATTAAATACTTTACGGTGCCGGAAATAGGAAATTTCCATTATCAGACTGTATCAAGCAATCTGATTGGATAAAAGTACCATTCGCAGGATTAAACGCGTTATATGATTGGCTGAAACTTTTGTTAACAGAAATTAGAAATTATCATTGGCTAACTTATCCAAATTTTCTTTAACATCAACTTTAATTATCATTATCAGAATTAATTTATGTTAACAGTAGTTTTAACCTCTCTGAATAATGATATGAAAACAT
This sequence comes from Pinctada fucata, assembly GCA_028142955.1. Lineage (NCBI taxonomy): Eukaryota > Metazoa > Mollusca > Bivalvia > Pterioida > Pteriidae > Pinctada > Pinctada fucata. The sequence goes on along the minus strand of AP027113.1, from coordinate 19,472,506 downwards.
ACATTTCCACGCGTGAAACCTAGTTTTACGTATGTATATATAGGTTTACGTTTGCAAATGCAAATTTTATCATTTTTGTGACACTAAGAATTAATTATCATTATTACCCGTAAACCCTAGTTTACACTCGAAAAACTTGGTTTTGCAAATGTAAACTAGGGTTTTCAGCCGTGAAACCTAGTTTTTCGAATTTTTGTTACTTTGACGTGCCATACATTAATATGTTTTTTTGGAAATAGCTCAATTCTCTGGAGAACTATGGATACTTATGGTTCACCGTCCTAGAAATTTGTTTGAACATAAATAGAAAATCCGCATTTGTGTCATAAAATTGAAAACATTAAGAATCTGTGTAGTTTTGATATTTGAGAGTCTATTGATAAAATGTTAACCGAAGCTTGCTTTTGATCTTTTGAAAATGATTATTATTGAAATAATGTTACATAGGAATAAATGTCAAACCTTGATATTAAGATACATTTGGTGCATATATGAAACGTAATTACTATGTAATGTAGAGTAATCCTTTACTTACATCAGTTCTTCATGATAGACATCGTATACATTATCAGATTGTAATATATCGATTTCATGAGAAAGTTAATATGAAAATTACATATATATGGGTAAAAAGAGATAACAAAAACCTTGCCTACTTAAATATCACGCGTTCAGCTCTTATACAAGGATACCTTTCTGTATTAAATCATATAATTTATAAGATTTCTACAATTTTTTTGTACCTAATATCTCTTTTTACATCTCATTTGATATTTTAGGATATGTTTCCATGGGGTTATCTCGAGGGGTTGTGGCGCTTTGCATTTTTAAAGTTCAGAAAAATTGACATTCAAATTAATCAGAATTTAAAATTATTTATTTCAGGGCAGTGCAGACGCACATTTAAATTGGCCAATAAATAGACCTTCTTCACTTTACCGGTAGATTTGCATTTTAGACACCCCAGGACCCGACATCACTACTTTTGATGTTGTTTCTAATTGTGACGTCATAGATAAGATACGACGACAAAGTTAAAAGTTACGTCAAACCTTGTGACGTCGGCTCTTAGAATGTGTAAAATACAAGTCAACTGCAGTAATGTGAAAATCGTCTATTCCTCGGGGGCTAGCTGTCCAAAATCAGAGATAACAAACTATTATAAGATTTGAATATAATTCAGTGCACAATATGCGCATTTCAGTAAATAACATGAATTATCACAAGTGATCATCGAGGCCTAAAGAGGTGAAATCCAAATAATATTCATTGTAGGTATACATGTGAAGTAATTTGCTTCAAACTTGATTGGTCGAGGAGTTTGGCCACTATAAGCCCCTAAATCGGCCTGAGAAATACTACATCTATCGCATAAACATTAATCATATGAATATTTCTCGCTGTTAATGAAAGAAAAAATCATGATCATGTTTTAAATATCGATGCATGTTACCAAATCGAATGCTAAATTGAATTAAACATTTATGTTTTGCAGCAATTTCACAGAAGGTTTAGAGGGTTTTCGGGGGGATTAAAGCTACTGATAAATGCATTGCTTACATAATCTCCACTCATAGTTTCGTGAAGAATTTTAAAAAAAGTGATCCCTAAGTGTCGGTATGCTTTGCAACACAAAAAGTATCAAATGAAAAATAAATATTCATCGACTTCAAATGTTAAAAATATTGTCGATTTAGGGATTTTGTGGCCCTACCCCTTCTCAAATAATATATTTATATCTATATTTTGGTCATCATTGTAACAAGAAAAGCTGCAAGCTGAAACGTTAATTTTTCTAGAACCTTGTTTTGTATAGTAATACTTTGACGCCAAGTGCCTGTCGACGAGATGAAGGGTTCTCCTCTTTCAGCTTCAACAATTGTAGTGATTCGAGAGCATTTATGTTTTGTTGTTTATTTTGAAAGGAATATAAATCCGAGGTTTCAAAAGTTAGTGCTTATACGTAGCAATAAAACAGATGTAGAAAGAATAAAAGATTCTTTGAATAAGTCATTATCAGGTTACTTTCAGCGAAAAACACAAATGAAAGATAATAACTAAATCATAAAAGAAAAAATATTTGATACGGTCATATTCTATTTTCGACATCCATGTCTCATTTTAATTGGCTTTTATGAAAAGGCTATCTTTAGAATTTCAGGTAAAATGAGAAAACTTCAGTCACTTGGCAATTGTAACTATACCCGCGGACGACTTCTGATATAAAAAACTCATTATGTCTTCTTATTGTCTCCGTTGAAATAAGATAGCTGGCGGCAACCTATAGAAAACAAAAGTTTGGCTCTTGAATAATGTTTGATGTATTTCGCCTCAAGGTAAGGTTCTGCATTTATATAATACATAGAAAAAGACTTATATGTATTTGTAATTCTTTTTATTTTGATTTCAAATTACAGAGTTCAAGACAAAAAAACCCCAAACAAACAATCGTTGATGTAGGAGGAAGCCGTGATAAAGTTGAATGCTCTTGTACAACGATGTTATGCATTACCGTATTGATGATACTAGTGTTGACAAACGACTCTGTTGATGGATTTCAGAAAAATTTAATCCAGGACCAACTACAAATTCTTGAAAATAATACTGAAACAATTGTACAAAACGGAAAGAGACTGGTGTCTGTAAGTTGTGGAAATAAAACAGACACATTATTGGCATTTCATCCGAATTCGCGTGGAATAACTATAGACATAATTGATTCATGGTTCAGGGAGATTGACGACATCATTCCTGGTTTCAATTTTACAGGTATGTTCAGTGTAGTTTACTTTTAAGAAATCTGAAATTTTCAAGAAATGCGAAAATTCTCCATTGAAAAATGGCATTATCTTAACTTTTTATAAAGGTTGCCGGTACCTTCCCTCAACATTTTAAGTAAAAGATGCAAGATGATTTGACTATTATTAATTCAGAGATTCATTTGATGACTCTTGTATATTGCAAATGATTATCTTTGAAACATACAAATGAGTTAAAGAAGATCCTGACGATCATCTCAACAGCACTCACAATAGAGCACCGTATTGAGCATCGACGGACCTCTAGAAAGCTAGAGGTGGGATCAGGTGCCCGGGAGGAGTAAGCATCCCTGTCGGCTAGCCGCACCCGCCGTCGATGTGAACGCATGAAAATAAAAACAATATATAAAAAACATGCACTGTCTGAGGTTGCGTCTAGGTAGAAAGTGCTATGGCGACAATGTCAGGGAAATATACAAAACATACAGAACAAGAAATTGTTGTATTTTCTTTAAATCAAAATTCATAGCACACATCTATTTATGATTTCATTCCTTTGTTGTCAATGACCTGATCATATGAATCAAAAGCATATTTTCCATTCACAGTTACCGTGTCTCTGTCTCCTCATGAGGAATCATTTATCTGGTATGAGCTGACGTCCAGTCTTGACGACTTAAGCTCTCACGATGAACATGTCCAGTATTTGTCAGCGTCTTGTGATACCATGATATCACCCATAGTCTTTCAATACAGAATTACTCACCCTCTAATGACCTGTGTTTCTTTCAGGTACGTACAAGTTTTTAAGGTTCACATTTTAAAAATCATCAAACTATGTTGAATAATAAATTGTGTTAAATTGTCATCAAATTGCGTTGAATGATCATCAAATTGCGTTGAATTCTCATCAATTTGCGTTGAATGATCATCAAATTGCGTTGAATGATCATCAAATTGCGTTGAATGATCATCAAATTGCGTTGAATGATCATCAAATTGCGTAAAATTGTTTACAACTTCAAGATTAATGTTGTTATAATTATGCTTTGAAAACAAAATGTTCGATCCGTAACACAAAAAGCTACGTCCCTTCCTCGATACTGAAATGAGATAAAGAACATTTGTAATGAAGATAATCAGATATATTCTACCTGTTCACTCTTATTGCTTCATCATTTCCAAACTTATTGTCTGCAAATTAATTCTGGTTTGATGTAGTTATATCATTATCATTCTTTTTTTTTGCTAATTCGTGTTCAGGTATTAGGCAATGACTTTGCAAATACGGGGAAAACTGAATATCTATTAAAGACAATTTTTATTCAATTTCAGACTGCAATTCATTACATCAGATAAGGAAGATCAGCTTTGCGAAACGACGAAGACTATTTGTAGACCTAAAGGTAATCTGAAATAAAGACCATGGTATACTTTCATTATCATACCAATCAAATACATAACCAAGTCATCAAATCCGTAACCATAGAATCAAATGCGTTACCATAGAATCAAATGCGTTACCACAGCATCAAATGCGTTACCACAGCATCAAATGCGTTATCACAGCATCAAATGCGTTTCTACAGCATCGAATATGTTACCACAGCGGAACACACACAGAAAATTAAAACAAAAAACTTCAACAATCTAAAGAAGATAGATATTCTCTATGTCGGCGTGATGTCACTTGAAAGGTTCTGTTAGAGATAAGTACCGAGAAGTTCCGAAATTAGTTGGGGATACACTCGGGATTTATCATAGATCATATGATCATAGATCATAATGTATGAAAATTGTTATAAATCAACAATTTGACATCTATAACAAGAACGAAACTACTAGAAGTCATTAAAAGAAATATTTATGAATGAGTTCTTACCTCCTTAAAACTTAATATAATAGCAGATATGAAGTAGGAGCTAACAAAATCAGTTTTTGTTTATGAGCAAAGGGAATTTACTTTATGAAGGTTTAGAGTCGGAACACTTCCGTATTATTAATCCCAATGTGAAAGATATGCAATTCATGACGAAGACTGCCGAGTCGTGGTAGTAGCAAATCTTTAACGTTCCCATTTGAGAAATTTTTTGACGTAGACTATTTTGTGATGTCATCAAATTATATGGAAACAGTCCCTTAACTCTTGGAAACGATGGTAAACATTGTCGTTATGATACAGTTTTAATGACGTCATAATGGTTTTACGTCAGATACCGTCTCAAATGGAAAATGACTTTGTATTCCGCAAAGACCCAATAACATGTTTGTCGAATGCAATATATTTAGTATTTTATACACGGCGAACAGAGTTGGAACTCTTCGTTGTAATATACGTAATAAAAATCATGATTAAAACAGTACCTATCAGTTATTCTGTCTCAAAGTCGAGAAGACAAGGCAAACTCATTAGAATTTCTATTGAAACGGTTGCGAACCTCGAAATGACCAACACTTTGAAGTGAGACCAGGTGGCCGGGAGTGCCCGGTATGAATAACATTCCGAAGTGAGACCAGGTGGCCGGGAGTGCCCGGTATGAATAACATTCCGAAGTGAGACCAGGTGATCCGCAGTGTGAAGCAGTAAATGCAGAAGTGGTTAGAACATTACCAATTATACATAACTATGTTAAACGTCTTTAAATTCAATAGCATCATTTAAAACCTGATACAATGTAAATATACAGCATGGACCAGACATGCACGTTTCGGGTACTAAACCCTCGTCAGTGATCCTCAGTCTAAATAATAAAATATGGCCAAAAAGTATGAAAATTATTATGACCAAAGGACGAAGCAGAATGGGTGGGATATGATGCTACAGGACCCACGTTTTCGAAATTTCAAGACATTTTGTAACAGAAAAATTCGAATGCGTTGAAGAGACAGACGATCAACCAAAGTTGATCGAACTTGGCTACATGTGCCCTCTGGGACTCTTGGTCCACCAGCAGTGACACTCACCAAGTAGTTCAAATGTTAAACGTCTTTAAATTCAATAGCATCATTTAAAACCTGATAAAGTTACAGCATGGACCAGACATGCACGTTTCGGGTACTAAAGCCTCGTCAGTAATCCTCAGTCTAAATAATGTAATATGTATACTATTTGTTCCCGTTGATGAATTGTTAGAGACATGTGAAAGAGTTGTGGTGACTTTGAGATTACTCTACTAATAATAATCACAATGTCTGTAATTGATACTTTCTATGGTTTCTTTTGCTATATGACTCTGATGATTGTATTTCTAATGTTTAGACTATTATGGAAGATATTCTAGGCATAATAAGTACTGCTAAATTGACAGGTTATCTCAATGGATAGTAATTTATGGGATAAAGAGAGTCTGATGTCCTTTGATATCAAATATGGATTATGACTTTGATAAAAGATAACCCCAGATTCATCCGGTAATGAATGATATTAATACCTACCGTGTTCAGATAGTTGTAAAGATAATCAAAGATCTTTTCATAAAAGTGTGTAAGATGACAAATATGGATAATGACCATATCCCTGTATACAGCACAAAATCGATAATTCAGAAAATCAGAAACCCAAGACATACGAAATCAGGATAAAACGGAAACCAAAGCAAACAAACAAAAACCTCCATCACATGAAAAGAAGCGAACTCCCGATATGGGAGTGAGACCAGGTGCCCAGGAAGAGTAAGCCTCTCCTGCTTGCATGCAACACCCGCCGCTTTAATTCGGTAGAACTGTCACATTCGGTTACTTCCATTTCGGAAGACATAGAGTACAATCTTTGATTGGATGGTTCAAATGGTCTATGACAGAATATCATCCACCATTTTTGAGAGTGGGACATCATTGTGTATGACGAGTTCCCCATATCGACCGTAGAACTTCCTCAGTGACGATGTTAGTCGGTTACAAACATATCCCTGACTGAGAAGCTTAGCTGAAAGACGCCTAGCTCTCAGAACAAAATCCGTATATTGGTACTTGCTCTGGCATAGCGTATCAACTGAGATATGAACACGCCATAAGATAATACAGAACCAAAATGACAATGCAAAAGTAATATTCATTGGACATACGAATCAAGCAAAAATCTCGAACCAGACAAAGCAACCAAAACGGTATGAAAAAAGAAAATTAATGAAATATTTCCAAAGCAAGTTCTTTGATTAGAGTTACGCCTGCAAAATGACTTCTTTCAAGCTCTGTTGCCTGAAAGAAGCTTTCTTTTGACCCTTTATCGATTTGACATCACAGATATTATTTTGCTATTTCGAAAACTTGTCATTCCTTTCAAAAATATCACCAAAATTAAAGGAGGTTAACATCTTAGCAACATCCCTCTTATGCTATTTTGAACATAGAGTTTATTTGGATATGCTACTAAATCGATCCTACAGGAAATTTGAAGCCGCGCACTCTCTGTAAAGTAAATGTACAAATCTAAATTCAAAACATTAAAGAGGGCGTTACTGAAATGAATTTTGGTGGCTCCGCTGGAAGCATCACTGGTGAGAATTTAATATTCGAAACACGTGTCTGGTGCAGAAAAAAATGGTTTGGAATTTTTTTCATGAAAGTATAGAGTTCGAAAACTTCCGTATTATTACGCTTTGTGTACAAAAAACTTTGCAGCACCCACAACATTACTAGCTTGCAGCACCCACAGCATTGCTAGGTTGCAGCACCCACAACATTACTAGCTTGCAGCACCCATAGCATTACTAGGTAGCAACACCCACAGCAAAACTCTTAAACACCAAATGCAAAACATAGAGCAGAAAAGCACAGAAAAAGACAAAATAGGGACAAGGAACACCAACTCACACCATAGAAACATTAAACATATTAAATAACGAGACACATTGGGCGTCCAAACATTGATACCTTGATACCGCACTAATAGATATATCTATTCGTAACAAAGAAGAATATTGCACTACATGCACGGATGAATGCATATACAATAAACATTAAGATGCTCATTTAGATATGAAAACGCCAGATTGATCAGAACTGTAAAAGAAATGTTTTAAATCCTTTCGAATATTTCATCAGAGCTAGATGCAGCATAACTTTTTTCCCCGTGACGAACTTCTTATTCGAACTTCGTACTTTGCAATTCGAACATTGAAGAAGCAGTTGCGTAGCTGCCGTTCACGTATCTACTCAAAAGCGAATTCATCTACATTTTGATTAGTATACTCAATAGAATTTATTAATTGCACTTCCTGTACTACTGGCAACCCACTTATAAAACTTTCTATCATAATTAAAGTGCGAAGTTTGACGTACGACGAGCGAAGTTCGTCACGGTGAAAAATGTCTAGAACTAGCATGATATTAAACAAATACCACTTCTTTTAGCACATGAGCATCATTCTAACATGATACCTCATGTTTTCCTTGACCTCAAATTCATTGTTAACCATAAACAATGTACATATATATATATATTGGTTTTTCGCTCATCCCCCACTGTATAGGCTGATAATGGGTGAAAAGACATGTGATACACTATAACAATACTTATCAACACTTGTCCTGACGGAGACGCCTGATAGTACAAGACCTTCATTTCTGGTAATTTGTGAACATTGTATATGTATATCAATGCATATTAATTGTAATTACTTGGCACTTTGGCTGGAAGCATCACTGATGAGGATTTAATATCCGAAACAAGTGTCTGGTGCATAATAAATTGGTTTAAATTTTCTTCAAGATGGTAAAGAGATGGAACCCTTCCGCATTGTTACAGTGTTGTGAAAATCTTAATTTTCCTTTGCATATTATTGGTTTATTCGCTAGGGAGCTATTAATAGATACCACAGATAGTCAGGTCCTAGAAACATTTTATTCAGCTAATCAAAACGCAGATGTTCAAATGAACAATGCATTTTACGGTTGATCTTGTGATGAAACTAGTGCAGTTGACAAAACTCACAATAGATGTGTGGTATAAACAAAATAATAAAGATTACTTATATGTTTTGTTTGTATATCTATCTTAATCCAGTACATTAATGTATTTCATTTATTTTTATCGGACAGAGTTGGAGTTCAAAGTTTGTCGTAGAAACACCTAATGAAGGTTCTCTCTGAAATAAAAAAAAAACATTTGAATTTTCGAGATTTGACTCGTATAATATGTGACATGGTGTTATAATTGACAAGGAAATCAACCCGAGTGTCGGGAATTTCCTTGTCTCATGTCGAGGCTTGCCTTGTCAAGGACAAAAGCAAATCGCAGACACAATGGTTGGATTTCTTTGTAAATCATATCACCTGATTATTTATCATTTTTCTCCGTATGTCTGAAAAATGTTTAAAATAGTATTATCATAAAACTGATTTGACCAAACTAGTAGCTAATCATTCACCCCCTGTGAATGATTGAGTTTGTATGAGGATAACTCTGTGAATATGGGAGAAGAATAGAATCTATCACCGGGTGTGATAATTGACAAGGTGCACAGGATTCAAATATACCATGATGAGGCTTACCGGGGTGGTTTCCCTTCTCTGAAAACGACCAAATCTATAATTATTTCATGCATTTCTGCCCAGGTTCGATAGTTCATATATTTGCTTCATGAATTGTTTTCATTTCCTTTCAATTAGGATGCAGGAAGTACATGGAAGTTTTAACATCTATAAAACTCAAAAGTCCCAATTATCCGGAGAACTACCCTGATGATTTCGATTGCACCTATGTACTATATACAACCAGCGATTTGCCTATTCATCTGCAGGTAATTGTGTTATGAAATTGAGATAATGTTCCAAAACGCATGAAGCATATTTTTGCATTGAAACAGTGAAAGACAAACACAAGACCGAAATTCAGAATCATAAAATATAACTGAATCAGCATACAAAACCTTGCAAAATGCAAAACAATCAAAAAGTAAGCATCCAAGTCGAGAATAAAATCAGGACAAACGGACATTCCCATCAGTGTAAACAGGGTAACATACTCTCACGGGAAAAAGTGGACAAACAGACAGAGGCAACAAGTTCACACGATAGCACATCTTCCTAAATCGCGGTGATCGATTCGCTTCTCTACTCTTCTCACCTTGACCTACTACTTTTGAAATTCGCGGGTCCGCATTGCCACCTAGCGGAAGATCGATAACTCTCAGCTTGAACGATTGACCAATGAGATAAGTCTAACTTAACCTGTTCAGTTTTAAAGTAAACAATACGGCGAAAACATATATTAAGCTTGCTATGGCTTAGTCAATGATATATGACCGCTGATTGGTACATAAGGAGCCAATCACGACTAAGACTACGAAATGTAAAAGTAGTAGGTCAAGGTAGTAAGTGTAGAGAAGCGAAACTATCACCGTGACTCGTGAAGATGACGATTGCAATACGAAGAACAACATTTTGATGAGAACAACTTTAACAGAGGCCAATGTAGCTTGTAGAAGCGAAATTATAATAGATGGCAACACCAAAAATGAGTTAAATGAGTTAAAGAGTTAAAAAGAGTTAAAAAGAGTTAAAAAGTTAAAGAGTTAAAGAGTTAAAGATGAGTCTGTCTGTATAACTGTCCGTCTGATACAGATCTAATTTCATGTTTTATTAGTTTCAGCACTTTTCTTTGGAGAATGCTTATGATGAAATATGCTACGATTCCATCACCATAACAACGGATAACAGTGACTCTTTACGACTCTGCGGACATAAAAATGAACTAGAGTTAAAAACTCTGAATTTTATTTCCAAGTCTGGAGTAATAATGGTCGAGTTCAATACAGATTCCAAAATAGTTCATTCAGGTTTTGAAGCTATAGTTTACATTATTCGAAAGGAAGGTAAGAAAGTGTTTCAATATCAGCTGGATTTAAAAGTAAGATACGTCACTGTGAATAAAATTCGTTAAACAAAGAAATAATGTTTCATCTGTTAAGATATTGCTGCCAATATTGGTAATCAAAGACCTCGATGTGAACAATTTGTTCTTGACTCCTTGGCTAAGTATTTATCGAGGTATTCTATATTTTACATCCATGCATTGTCTGGTAAGCGATATTTTATGTTCATACATTTTAGTCATTATATACAATGTAATTGAAAAATAAGTATACATGGTACGAGTAATTAGACTATAGACAAAATGGCTTATGAATAACAACTTTCTTGTCAGTTACTTGCATGATTTTATCCCCCCCTTTTTTTATTTCAGATTGCAATAACACACTGGACACCCTTAATGGTACAGTCACAAGTCCATTTTATCCCAATGCGTACCCGCCTCTTCTGAAATGTATGAATCGAATAGTGTTGCCTGATAATTATCGCATAGTCATGGACATTAAGTACTTAAATTTTGAACTTGGTGATCAAAGTTGCCAAAAGGACTTCGTACAAATTGAGTCTGTAATGGATGACGGAACGGATGTCGACCATGGAAGATTCTGCGAAAAAGAATATGAAAATGTTTCCATATCCTCTAGTTCCTCGGAGCTTTTATTACAATTTTCTTCAGATTATTTTTTGGAAGGCAAAGGATTTTACGTAGAGTATCAGGGGATGGAAGTGTGCGAGAATATAACCAATAATTCAAGTAGTGGCGTATTCATGAGTGTTAATTTTCCAGGAAATTATCTGAATAACATTGTATGTATGTATTCATTCGGTTTCAAAAATGAACAATATGTCATAGAACTTGAATTTGATGTAATAGATTTAGAAGCGGATGCCGAAACCTTTAAAAGAGGATCGTCGTGCACAAAAGATTATATCGAAATAACAACGAGTGAGCACGTTGAAAGGATATGTGGTCGGAGGAAGCAAGCTCACTCAAAACTGTTCTTCTACTCCGAAACTGGTTTTATTGAAATGTCCTTCCGATCTGATCTCATTGGTACCAGGCAGGGATTCAGTGGCAGGTGGAGAATGGTTCTGAAAGAGTTTTACAGCGCCACATGCAGGGATATAATTTTCGAATTACCAGAATACAGAATGGAGTATGTTAAAGATGCACAAAACTGGAGAGATGCACGGGAGAGTTGTTTGGAGAAAGGAGGTGACTTGGTAAAGGTGCTCAGATCGAGGGATGATGCATTCCTTCAAGAGTTTCTTTATAACATGTAAGGATTTACAAAATACAAATGTCTTAAGATGAGATATATTTCAAGTGATCATTTCTGTATCGAAAAGCAAAGGAAATATACGAGAAAGCTTTATTTGTAAAAATATTTTATTTGACTTATACTTTAGCAGACTTCGTCACAGTTGGAATAGCAGACTTCGTACCCGGTGGAATTCAAGATATGTGATTGTAATTCAAGATGTATAAGATATTTTCCCCAACGAAATACTCAAATTCAGCGTGAAAGGAAACCGAAAAAAATTATACATATAATAACACGTCTTTGGTGTTTAAAATAAATAAATAATTGAATTGCTTTTAATTACAGGTTGTATACTGAGCATTGTTCTTCATGCTTCAATGATACTAGTATGTAATTTGTTATCATTGTGTGTGTCTGTTTGTTCCCCTTCTCGCGGTCCATGTTTGTTCTCCATTTTGGTAAGGATTGAGATCACCTCCTTGTATCTTGATTTGTTTTTTTTCAGCAGCCTCAGTGGAAACTGCTCTTTGGACCACAAATCAATATGGATCGGAGGCAATGATTTAGACTACGAGGGTGGCTTTCAATGGGCGAACGGGGAATTATTTCAATACAAAAGTATATATCATAGTTTGGATACAGTACCTAGTGATAAGATATATTCTCTTGTAAGATATAAATGATTTAAGAAACTCCTTTAGAAGCCGTGTTATCTTATGTAGGGAAATGCACAAACACAAGCGTACACAAATGTTTGCCCAGTTGCCAAAATCTAATATGAATATAAATATCGAAGAAGTACCAAATAGTTATTCAGTCTCAAAAGGCGAAATCATTACAATTTCAATTAAAGTTGTTGTGAAACTCGGAATAAACAGTATTGCGACGTGAGACCAGGTGCCCGGGGACAGTCAACGTCTCCTGTTTGCATGCAACACCCGTCGTAACAGTTCCATGATAACTTGTCAAAATCGAAAGCAACGTGTTCCATTTAATGCAATAAAAGCTAACAATCATCTTTGATACGTGCACACAAAACGTAGGTGATTTTGCCCGCGTCATAACCTACTTTCTTAAATGCAGTTACAAATTTATTTTGTTCATGGTGCTTTTTCATTTTGTTTTTAATGAGATTATATTTATTTATGAAATATTAATGATAATGTGTACAGTGATACTCTATTTAAGATTGGTTTCTGGGATGGCCAGAGTATGAATACAGAAATCGACAACCCAGTGACGACGGTCTTTCTAATGAGGACTGTGTGGAGATGCGAAAAACATTTCATGTCCCGTCCAAAGGGAACAAAGACACTGATAGATACTACTGGAACGATAGAAACTGTGATACGAAAAATCCCTTCATTTGTCAATATATGAAGGAAGGTAAAGTAAGGGGAGAGCCATGGGTTTATTATCATCATACTATATGTGAGACATGGAATGATATATGAATTATCGATACTGTAAATGTGGTTATTTTCGCTTGGGGAAAATTTCGCGATTCTAACATCATGACGTTACGCATGGGGGAAATGTTAGCGATAAAGATGTCTTTACCATTGTAGGAATGCAGCGGGAATATTTTTGCGTGGGGTAAATTTTCGCGAATACTCACAATTCGCGGAAAACGCGAAAATTATCCCAACGCGAAAATTTCCAGGTTAACAGTATTCAAAATGTATCAAACGTGTAGATGTTCATACAACATTGATGTTCCTTTTTTTGTTAGGTTTGTAGATTTGACGTTCATTCTCGTGGAAAATATTGATTCAGGAACATCTAAAAACAATTTACGAGAACCATTTTTACACGATCGTGATCAGTACATCAGAAATACTTGATAAAAACGTTTATAAATATTGTCCAAACAGAAATTTCTTTTTCTATGATTATGTAAAATAGCTTGAACAAACATTGCACCAAGACAGAACTGCATCTTTTGGAATAATTATACTGTAATGTTAATTCTTTAAAAAATACCAGCTTTTTCTCGAAGTTATACATCAATATCCGTTGTGGAAAAAGACTGCACTCCTGGGATACCAAGATTAGTAATGAATATTTAATTATTTAATGCTAGTTAAAAGAGCACCTAGACAGAACTCTCTCTTTTTTGAATTTGTAATATCTCCTTCAGTAGGGATAATTAGCTTTTCTAATCAACTTGACATTATTACGGAGGATTTTTCTCGTCAAACATCACCTCTGATGAAGACACATTTCGCCCTCGCAGTTGGTTACACACAATTAGGAAATAATACATTACCTAATTCATTATAACATGTACAAAAGTCTTATCGTTTTTCACTAGCAGAATCAATATGGCCAGATCAGCTCTTTTTAACCCAATTAAATACCTATCTTTGTAGTCGATCCGACTCAATGAGGAAAATGATGCTAATTGGTGATCCTTACTTGATTGATACCGTATAACCAGAAAACTTCGCGAGTATCAAATTTCGCGATGTAATGGTAAAATATGGTGTCTTTATTTTCGCGAGTACAATTGTTTGCGATTCCTAAGAAACAAAACAATATGAAGACATGATGTTACTGTTTTGTACCTTTCATTATTGAAGTTATAGCTATTGGACGATTTTCATGCTCGCGGACTTCGGGTTTCGGACATCGCATTTCGAAAGGAATTTGTCACAAACGCAAAAAATAAATTCAATTCTAATGAACTTAAAGTACTCTGCGTGAAGAAAATTATTTGTTTTCATTTGTACAAATACATATAAAAAGTTGTGCATTGTCATTTCGTCCATGTGTGTTCAGATTTAACGTTTCTAATAGCGCCTGATTTCTATTATATTACCCCTAAAGTGCAAAGTGCGGAGTGCGAAGTCCGAAGTACATTAACTTGAAAAATGTCCAGTTCTAGCATTAGAATACACTCATCTAACTTCTATTAACGTTAAAAATGTTTAATCAGAAAGAAAGTGAAGAATAACGCAAGTGGAATAAGAGGAAAAAATATAACTGATATACAAATTTATGATATACCTTATCAAACACAATTTTTCGCGGGAATATATTTTCGCGATTCCTTATCACTCGCGAATATAGCGAAAATTAGTACCTTGCGAAAGTTTCTGGTTTTACGGTATGAAGCGCTCTACTTACAATTCTGAAATAGGCATCAAGGTATAGGAGAAAATTGGAACTTTCTTCAGAAGCTCATTCTTCATAAGATACTAAAAAAAGCCTAGTACGCTAACACAGCAAAATACGCCCGTCGAGATTAATAAGTCATTATTTAGTTCATTTGAAAAAAAGTTCCATAACTCTGTAGTGACAAATAGGCTATCTTGAAATTTGATAATTAGAGTCCCCCAATATTCTTATCATGAATAACAAATATGAAAAGCTCCAAAATGACCTTGAGTCCTACAAAATCGATAGGGATCGTGATTTTTCCCTATTTTGATATCCACACGGTAAATTTGAAGTTCCCAGCTTAAATGGTTTAGGCCCTATTTTGAACAAGTACAAGGTCAAGAATGGATATATTGAACCTCCCCTTCCCCTCATGCATAATTTCCCAAATTTTATACAAAAGATAATTTTATGAAAACCCGTTACATATTTGACAGAATATACTTTCTCATTAAAGCTTATGAAATTTCAAAACATTTTGACCAAAAACAGATTTTTAAACAGATGTTTAATGAATTTGTTAAATATTTAAAAAAAATTGTTTTGACCTATACCATACCATGAAACGTGCATGTCTGGTCCATGCCGCAAACTTATCTCTTCTTTAATGATGCTATTGAAATTGAAGACGTTTAACGGTCTTCCAGCAAATTGTCGGAATTCCAATGGGGACCAATTGTGCCCCGCTCCTTGCCGACATTTTCCTTTCCTTTACGAAGCTGAATTCATTCAATCTTTGGTCTCTGGGGGGAAGGGATGCTTGGCTTCTGACTTCAGCTTCACTTGCGGATACATGGACGATGTGTTGTCCATCGGTAATCCAAAATTCGCGGATTGCCTGAGCGGTGTCTATCCTTCGGGGCTTGAGGTCAGGGAAACTACGGAGACAAATGGTTCAGCATCCTGTTTGGGAATGGTGTTGTCCTGCGGCGCTGGTGGTCGCATGGGCACCTCGCTCTGTGGCAGGCGTGACGACTTCAATTTCGGCGTTGCGGGCTTTCCTTTTCTGGGTGGCGGCATCCCTTCGTCGCCTGCTTGTGGCGTGTTCGTGTCTCGGTTGATGCGCTGTGCCGGAGCGGGTGCCAAATATACGGAT
Organism: Pinctada fucata; assembly: GCA_028142955.1. NCBI lineage: Eukaryota > Metazoa > Mollusca > Bivalvia > Pterioida > Pteriidae > Pinctada > Pinctada fucata. The sequence goes on along the minus strand of AP027113.1, from coordinate 19,456,412 downwards.
TTTGTTCTGAGAGCTAGGCGTCTTTCAGATAAGCTTCTCAGTCAGGGATATGTTTGTGACCGACTAACATCGTCACTGAGGAAGTCCTACGGTCGATATGGGGAACTCGTCATACACTATGATGTCCCACTATCCAGAATGGTGGATGATATTCTGTCATAGACCATTTGAACCATCCAACCAAAGATTGTACTCTATATCTTCCAAAATGGAAGTAACCGGATGTGACAGTTCTACCGAATTGAAGCGACGGGTGTTGCATGCAAGCAGGAGATGCTTACTCTTCCTGGGCACCTGGTCTCACTCTCATATCGGGAGTTCGCTTCTTTTCATATGGTGGAGGTTTTTGTTTTTGTTTGCTTTGGTTCCTGTTTTATCCTGATTTTGTATGCCTTCGGTTTCTGATTTTCTGAATTATCGATTTTGTACTGTAGACAGGGATATGGTCATTATCCATATTTGTCATTGAAAATCAATATGATTGTTTGTTTTATTACACTCAATCTACATGGTAAATTTGAAGTTTTTAGATCAACTGGTTTTGAACCCATCCCCTTTCCTTTCCCCATTACACATAATTTCTCAATTTTCCGACTGAAGAAATAAAACCCGTTGCATATATGAAAGAATATGCTTTCGTCTGAAAGCATATGGCATTTTTAAACGGACAGACATCGCTGTACCATAATACGTGACAGTCCCGTCTTTCCTGTCTAAAGACGGGCGTATAATAATGTATAATGACATTGTCTACATATTGTCTGCATTGATTTTTTCTTTATTAATTTTCATACAATTTGGATAAAATCAAGATATTTTGCGTATTTTATTTTAAATAGTCATACTATGTAAGAAAAGAAGAAAAAATGTATGTTATGGAAATTTCTATTGGTGAAAATATTTGCGACAAGGTTTATGACGACAAATATCGAAAATGATCATATCCCTATGTAAAGCAAAAAATCGACAATTCAGTCAATCATAAACCGAAGGCATACAAAATCAGGACAAAACAGGAACCAAAGCAAACAAACAAAAGCCTCTACCACATGAAAAGAAGCGAACTCTCGACTTGGTAGAATTTCCAAAGCAATAAGATAAAGAAATATTTAATTTTCTTGAAACAATTGGAAAGTATTAGGTGGGTACAATGAAACTATTAATTATGGGAAGTGTACTAATATAGCTTATACGCCATCAGTCTTGTGATAGTAGAAATACTAGAACGTTAGAATATTGGACGTACATAACAATTGTTTAACGTCTTTAAATTCAATAGCATCATTTAAAACCTGATAAATTTACAGCATGGACCAGACATGCACGTTTCGGGAACTAAACCCTCGTCAGTGATCTTAACAGCAATTCTCTGTAAGAACCAAAGAATTTCAAGACATGTTGGCACGGCATGTCATGGATTTTTGAGATTTTTGGTATGGAAGTTCAATATGAAGCACTAGTATGTAAATCAACCCCAGTTTTTTCAAAAAGGTTGTCGTTGCCATGGTAACCGTGTCTGAAGTTTCAAAAATCGTAAAAATCTATAGGACCAGGCATATTTGTTGGCTTCGTTACCATGGAAACAGGTACTTTTTTAATCTGAAATTGCTTTGATTATTTTCTTTTAATCCTTATTATTATGCATATTTGTAAAGTTTTTTACATTCATCTCGGATGCTTTGTGTATACAAGATGAAAAATTGGGCCAAAACAGGGTATCAAATGGCTCTGTTTTGGGCACTTAAAGGCCCTTTTTTGCATGTTTTTACTGTTTTGCAAGGTTGAAAATTTCATATTAGCACCAATTTTTGAAGTCCAAATTCTAGTTATCCAATTAGTATCATCTTTGAACTGTACATGAATACAAAAAATTAGTTGGGCTAATTTGACCTTTTATTGCAAAGCAGCATCAAATTTAGTTGCTATGGCAACAATCGGCTGAAAGGTTTTCATACGATGAATTTAAACACAACCCCTATCAAACAATCTACGCATGATATTGGAACAGAAGTTCATGTTTACATCTATCAGAGGCGATTTGATATAAAAATGACCTTGAAAATATTTCAAGGTCACCCACTGAATTTTCAAGTTCATTAAACTTTAAGTGACCAGATTAGACGAAAAATCCTGATTTTTCATAAAATGTAGGTGTCAATATTTTAGAAACCTTGAAATATTGAACTTAACAGTTATTTGCCATAAAATGATAAATGCATCACTTATTTCTTAGAACCATTGATTACGTTTCTTCACAACATCGAATATCTAAATTCTTGGTGAATATTTTGATAAAAAAGGGACGAAATCTGTATTTTTCTTGTTTTTTGACGGAAAAATATTTTCCTATTGAATTGCTACAATTCAATAAATTCTAAAATTTGTCTTTCTTATATTCATGTGCTTTCATAATATATATAACCTATGAAAATATTTAAATAAAAAAATCAGTAAAATCTGTAACAAAAAAATTAAAAAATCAATATTTTATGCAAAATTTGAGTCTCAAAGTATAAATGACCTTGAACATCAAGCCAATGACCTTGAACATTTTAATTGTTCTAATGTAAAAGATATAAGTCATATCTATACATGCATACATTTTGACAATCTTATGTAACTCTAAAGAGGAATAAAATCAATTTCAAAGATAGTATGAAATAAGCAAAAAGGTCTAATGTTGCCATGGCAACGGTCTTTGACGACAGAATTTAGGTAAAACTCTAAAATACCCACTCCAATTTTTCGTTCATTTTATTTGTCAATAAACATACATTTCCATTGATGAAAATCACTAGTCTCCTATTGGTGCCTTTTGTGATATTTAAGATTGAAAATGGTCAAAAACACACTAAATTGGCCCTTATATTCACCTCTATTTTTTGCTTCATTTTGACTTATTTTGGCTTAATACAATAAGCTTCCTGTAATTAATATCACATATCTAAGTGTACTAAGTAAAAATGGAAGTAAGGAAGAATAGATTATATAAAGATGAACAAGCTGTTACAGTGGTATCCATGGCAACGAAGTCTCCGGAGCTGGCTTATTTCATGGTCCCAAAAGTGCTATAAATAGAATGACCTCGTTACCATGGCAACCAGAAGTCACATTGGCCGAAAAGTGTTATTTTCATGGTCAGTACTTAATATATACCCATTATACCGAAAATCATCAAAATCCATGACATGCCGTGCCGAACGATTTTGGTCCTTACAGAGAATGGCTATTAAGTCTTAACAATGTAATACGGCCAAAAAGTATGGAAATTGTTATGTCCAAAAATGTACCAAAAGACGTAGCAGAATGTGTGGGATATGATGCTACAGGACCCACGTTTTAGAAATTTCAAGAAATTTTGTAACAGAAAATTTCAAATGAAGACATCAATCGAGAAGATCATTGTACTATCGAAGGCACAATTAGACCTCATCAAAATTTAATAATTGTATGACGTCAATCTACTAAAAAGACAATTTATGAATTAAATCAACTATCATTAGGGGAAAATGTTTTTTATCTAAAGCATGATGAGAAAACATAAGACTGGGTTTTTTAACGGATGACGTAAATTATCATCTAAATTATGTAATACCAGCTGCAGTTTCAATAAGATGAGAGTGTTTCTACACTTTGCTTTCATGAAGGAAAAATTCAAAACAATTTCAATGGTTGGTAAATCTTCATCACTGGTACTAATGATACATATGGATAAAAACCATATCCCTTTTTATCACATGATACACCCGTTATGCAGTTTCATAAAGCCATTTCATAAATATATGATATGATAACACGTTACATATCGGTTTGCTTGAATGCGGTTGGTCAAGTTTGGAACCTCATCACATAAACCTTGACAAATGTGACCTTTCAAATATCGGTCAACTGTTAAATTCAGACCCGGAGTCAATATCAATGATTAAAATTGTTGTTGTTGAATTAATTCTTGTATTAAAATATTAAAAAAAATTGAAATACTTTTCTCTTACGCACAGAATATCTATACGATTGGGACACTACTTCTCATGGCGTAGCAGACGACTTCTATATCACGGCGTGATTCGCCTCTATAGTTCTCGGAAACGTTGATTTCACGTTAGAAATACACATTTTTAGGCAATATCATGTGATAAAAAGAATCTCAAATGAATTTTCATTTCATACGATGTATTATGAAACTCGTTGTGCGTTTTATATCCCCTCGCCAAGGCTCGGGGATATAAAACCCACAACTCGTTTCATAATGCATCGTATGAAATGAAAATTCATTTGAGATCCTATATATACAGCACAAAATCGATAATTCAGAAAATCACAAACCGAAGGCATACAAAATCAGGATAAAACAGGAACCAAAGCAAACAAACCAAAACCTCCACCACATAAAAAGAAGCGAACTCCCGAAATTGGAGTGAGACCATTGGCCCAGGAAGAGCCAGCATCTCCTGCTTGCATGTAACACCCGTCGCTTCAATTCGGTAGAGAAATGATAAATGCCGATATGAATATCAGACACAAATGTATTTAAGTAGCGTCCTCTAGTATTATTATTTGTGCATTTACTTTACAAAGAGTGCGTGACTCCAAATCTCCTATAGGGTCGATTCAGTAGCATATCTAAATAAAACAGACGACCAAAATAGCAATGGAGGGATGGTGCTGGGGTGTTCACCTCCTTTGATTTTGAATGAAGAGTCAGATGACAGAGCTGGAAAGAAACCTTTTAGCAAGGTCACGTGTTCAGGGGCATGTCTTCTCTGACGATGTTATGACAGTAGCTTTTTGAAGTACTTTCCTTTAGCAAAATGTAACTTCCCTGAAATCGTCTGTACACGAAAATTGAAGTCTTCTAAATCGTTATTTTCTTGAATAGAATTTCAAAGCAATTCTAATGTTTCACATGTTTCGGACAGAAAATTCCTATCAGTAATATTTCTTGCCAAAGTGACTTTCAGACACAACCAAATGTCTTTCAGAAGCAGTCTCGTTTATTCCTAAATCGGAAACACTGTACTTTAATTTTTTAGCGTTATCAAAACATACACGTGGCAGACAAAAGCGAAATTCGGGCAAATCACAATAAGTAATCATAAATGATAATAAAAAAAGGAATAGTAATCCATCTTTTGAAATGCAAAAAGAATTCTTGAAAAAGCATAGTATTGCTAAGATATAGATCCGACTAAAATTAAGTTAAGTAGAGATGTTTAGTACAAATATCACTAGACGTACTGGAAACAGTCATATATTAAAAAAACTGTATCTAAAAGTATTTGGTTGCTAAATATAAGTATAAGGCAAAACATCTACGTCGATTGAAGGGAATTTTTTTCAATTATTGCGGTTTTCACTTTTAAATGAAGATTGATGCATGTGAAATAACTTGAATCTAATTCTTTCTTTTTCAGTCAACAGGACCAAAACGAAAATAGCAAGGAACTGCAGTTTTGTTTTCACTTTAAATGACTCACATCCGTTTACAATTGTTACAAGTCCTAATTTTCCTGAAAACTACTCAAACTTTGACGAATGTGATATGAAGATCTACTCACCTGTATCCACAAACATTGCTGTTGACTTCATTGCCTTCGACATAGAATTTGAAGAAAAGTAAGTACATGGAGAAAAATTGTTTAAAGGATTGAACAGACTCTTTCTTCATTAGAAAATATACAGAAAGACATGAAAAGGAGGAAAAGATATTCAAAATTAGGCTTGTTTATATACTTAGTATTAGAATGATTTTAATTAGAATTACATACTCTTTAATATTTCTGAATGCAAACATTTCTATTTTTGAGAAATGTGAAGAAAGCATATTGAGAAACATTTGAAGATTGAAGGAAGTTGCTTCGTACTAAGCTCTGTATTGATCTATATAGAATAGACTTCTCTTGATTACATTACCTGAACTTTGCAGGCTTTCTCTGAAGGAACTTGTACCTTTTAAATTGATAAGATTTTAATTTTACAGTAAAGAAAGGAAATAACTCTGACAAGATTTGAATTTGCTTCTGTTAGAGAGGCTCACCAGAAAGATTACAATGCACAGGTGACAGCGAAACAAACAATGAACGTCAAACAAAACAACTGCAAAGAAATAATAATTGATATTTCTGCATGTCTTATACTTCATATAGAGGCAGAGGGAGGAATAATGATCCGTGAAAAAATGTTTTAAAAAGGGGAATTATTGGAATCTTTTTATTTTGATTTTCTTTCTAATTCATTTCACAGAAACATACTTTAGCATTGCGTAGTTAGAATGGGTATGAAAAGAGATTTTTTTAAATTAAAGCAAAATTTGGCATTTCAAATTTACTGGATTGAAAAATGATTTCATTTCTGAACAGATCTGTATGCCAACACTGTTTCATAGTAGACACATTCTATACTTTGCACATGCTAAACAATGTATTTACGTTTAACTTATAAGTTTTTTTAATCGTCACTAACTTTAACAACGGTTGAACCTACCCTCTGATAAACCGCGGCTTCCACTGACATGAATGCAGAGCAGATTGAGTGAGGAATAGGAGAAAAAATATTAATGAGGCATCCCTCTCGCATTCATGCACATTCTTGTCAAATTCTTGTCACGTTTGTGTTGCATTTTTTCTCAATTCTCCTCTGCTTGTGAAACACACGCTAATGTTTTGAATTATTTGAATTACTTTGTCGCTGATTTAAGAAGATTTTTAGGGTTCTGCTGATACACAGACTTTATTCTGACTGATCAAGGACATCACGGTATTCAGACTTATTCCGAATATGGACTTTGCTTCCCGTTAGTCTCCCTTAAATGAACTTTACGTTGAAAATTTAATGTCATGCAATTTCAAGACATTTAAAGAGAAACACAGTTACATAATGGACGGAATGAGATAAAGAAGATCCTGACAACAATTCAAACAGCACTCACAACACAACAATTCAAACAGCCGTCCTAAGTCGGCACCGGTTGCCCATTGGCCTCGTTGGTTTATGTGTAGTCCTTTGTGTTTGATGTTTCTGTGTTGTGCGTTGACGTTACTTGTCCCTCATGCGTCTCTTTCCGTGCTTGTCTGCTTTGTGTTTTTACATTGGGTGTTTTGGGTTTTTGCATGGGTGCTACTTTGTTTCTTTGTTTCACAACAGAGCACCAAATTGAGCATAGACGGACCCCCAGCAAGCCAGAGGTTGTACCAGGTGCCCGGGAGGCGTAAGCATCCCCTGTTTCGTTAGCTGCATCCGCCGTCAATGTTCATGCACGAAAATGAATACAATGTCTACAGAACATGCACTGTCCGAAGTCATATCTTTACAGAATGTGCTATGGCGACCATGTCAGGGGAAAAATCCATAACACTAACTGTCAAGTCATTTAACATTTAATGAACTATTTTAAACGTACAGTTAATAGAGAAGCAACGGTCAATTGAGTTCAATTAAGAAATGACCTCATTCGTCTTCTATTAACCTAGTTATTACCTTGAATGTCTGACTATTTCTGTAAAGTTTATTTTTAAAAGTTGAACAAAGTGTAACTGATAAATAATTTTTCATCATTTCTTCTCACCCTTTTAATTTGTTATCATATTAGATATAATTCAATCACATTTATAACTTATCTACAGGAAGTATCTTCCAAGCATGCAACAATTGAATCACGGCATTCATATTGGGTTAATCGGTTTTTTCTACAAAAAAAGTTCGTATCTACCAGAATTTGATATGCATTTGTATCTTATCAACACATTTCTTTACTTCACAACATAGCGTTATTATTCTCAGATTACTTTCTATGAAGCACAATAAAACACGAAGAAGTAATTAATCACATAACTATTACAAAAGTTTCTCAAGTGGTATTGAAACAGTAGGAAAGTAATTATAACATTGCATGCTATTCCATTTTTGCACGTGCAGTTATTTAAGGATACTTCAAAAAGAGGGTACTCTTAGACTACTTAGTCATCTCTTCTACCTGTATTTCACATCTGTTACTTAAGATACTCAACTTTAATTAAAATAAATTTGCAGTGCGTTCTTTTTTTCCTGCAAAAAAGTCATATTCCTGCAGGAATTATGTTCTTGTTGATATACCCTGTTAAGGAGGTCCAGGACAGCCAGACTTAAATATGATCCTATCATTTAATTTTCCTAAAATTATAAATGTTGATAATTGAAACATACTTTTTCTACATGCAAAGTTTCATCAATTTTTTACCGTTAGATTTGAAGCTACAAACGAAGATATATACCCATTGAAAGCCCCAAAATTGGCCGTAAATGTGACGTTAAAATTAACACACTTTAGGTAATGAAAAAACAGTTACAAATCTTTTATAGAGGCAGAATATTAACAAGTTCTGTATTTTTCATTCAGATATGATGTGGGCAATCGGATATGTATAGAATTATTAATTATCATCAAGACTTTTCAAAGAAATTGACGAAAGGAGATAGATTTATGTCTATTTTCAAAACGTCTTTGAGTTGCTAATTTTTAATAATTAAGTCCGTTTATCTAAAACCCTATCATTTATTTTCCGTAAAAACTTGATATTATCTTCTTCATATGTCAAGTGAAACACCGATAAATTCCTATTGAATTTGACCGTCAGTGATAAAGTTATAGTGATTTTGTTACCCCCTCCCCCTTATTTCTATGTTACCTAATCCTGACGTTCTTGCGAAAAACGCGCTAATGTCGCTGTTTGTATTGTGACTTCATAATTGATCCAGAGCTTTCCGATGGGGTTCTTTCGGATACTGTTCTGGACCCCCTTAAAGAGAACTTCTGCTGTAGGAATTAATTTTTGCATTCATGCAGGAGATTACAAATCCTGTAAAATCTTGCATGTCTTTTTAGAAAGGTGAATACCTCAAGTATCAGGTGCGGACCAGGTTAAAATTTGACTTAGTGCTAACTGTATCATGAAGGATTCGTGAGTGCAAAAAGCAGACCAGCATACAACAGTCCAGGAGAATACTTGAAATAGTAATATTACTTAGAACTGTAATATTACTGTCAACAATAATCTCTGATATCATTGAAAATAGTAATGTTGCCACCTTATATTACATATTTCTGTAATATAGACAAAGCAATGATTTTTTTCTAAAGCTGCAAGTACAGTTTTTATCACACAATTCTTTCATTTAACAACAAATTCATTAAACATGTTAAACATGAACAAATTTTTATACTGAAAAGTGAAAACAATGTCCATTTTTAAACAATTTGAATGAGAATGAACTAAGGGGTATCTCCCTCATTGCATAGCTCTGTCCTTAGCTGGGTTTCGGCATAATTTTTTCGGTCATGTTTAGAATTAAGCTCCTTGCGCCTACCCTCCAACGATTTATGGCAATATTTTTCACTTAAATACGCTTCTGAATTAACCCTACACAAAATTTGGAGCCGCTCATTTTGACAAAAGGAAATTAAAGCTCAGTATTGTAGATGGCGCCAGGAAAATTCACTTTGCCTTTATTTAAACTGTTTGACATGAAGTCCTACTGACGAGAATTAAAGTATCACGTGTCTAGTACAAAACAATTGGTACTATAGAACATATATTTCAATGTTGACAATACAACTCCTAATCACCTCCATTTCTCCCCGAATCCACTTGTATAAGAGAAAAACTGACAATCTGAATAGTTATACTGCATACAGTTATAAAACGAGATAAATATCCAAGAAAGATATCTCCAATCTAAATTATATGATCAATTTTAGTAATATTACTGTTTTCAGTATTTCTTGGACTGTACAAATGAGTTAAAGAAGATCCTGACGATAATCTCAACAGCACTTACAATAGAGCACCAAAATTGAGCATCGACGGACCCCTAGCAAGCTAGAGGTTGGACAAGGTGCCCGGGAGGAGTAAGCATCCCCTGTTGGCTAGCCGCACCCGCCGTCGATGTTCACGCACGAAGATGAAAAGAACATATAAAACACATGCAATGTCTGAGGCGACGACTATATAGAAAGTGCTATGGCGACAATGTCAGGAAAAAATATTCAAAACACTTACTGTCAAACCCCTTGCGGGGAACTTTTTACGAGCTCCAGACTTCAAAGGGCATAAGTGTGACACAAATGAGTTAAAGAAGATCCTGACGATAATCTCAACAGCACTCACAAAAGAGCACCAAAATTGAGCATCGACGGACCCCTAGCAAGCTAGAGGTGGGACCAGGTGCCCGGGAGGAGTAAGCATCCCCTGTTGGCTAGCCGCACCCGCCGTCGGTGTTCACGCACGCAGATGAAAAGAACATATAAAACACATGCAATGTCTGAGGCCACGACTCTATAGAAAGTGCTATGGCGACAATGTCAGGAAAAAATATTCAAAACACTTACTGCCAAACCCCTCGCGAGAAACTCTTTTACGAGCTCCACACGGCAAAGGGCATAAGTGTGACAAAAATGAGTTAAAGAAGATCCTGACGATAATCTCAACAGCACTCACAATAGAGCACCAATATTTGTTCATTCTCACCAAGTTCATACTCATTTTGCACACTGTTTTGATTTGTTTACATATAAATATGGTTCCGTAGTGTTTCTTTATGAGATTGTTGTTTCTGCAGTTTTTTGTTTCTTTGAATCGATCTTGTTAGACATTTCTCTTCATAATGTTATGGGCCAAGTTGATGTCCTTAACCTATATCCAGAAGGTTTCCCTGACAGAAGTAAGTAGGACCGGATTCTTGTTTAGAATCTGATATTGAACATTTTTTAAAATAATAATTATGGTAGAAATTCGAAAGTTTTTTTTAATTAGACTATTCAGCGTTACTCACTCATAGGATTTATTTCTTCTCTCTCAAAAGCTTTTTGAAAAAAACAGGCACCGAATAGCTTAAAAAGATTTTTTTATTCATCATATTCAACAATGTTCAAGTGTAACTGTATAGTAAGCCCAATAAATTGCTTATTAATTTTAAAGATTTTAAATTTTGAAATTAAAACTATTTTTTTCAAGCTTTAGATTCATAATCTTGTATGGGATTTTAAAATTCCATATTACTGAAGAGGTTTGAATGCAGGGATAAGTGAAGTAAAGTAATACTACCTATCTATGATATGGCGAAATTTGTTTTAATAAAATCAAATTTATCGAATTTATTTCAGCTGTTCATTTGACAATCTGAGTCTCTCATCTGTGCCAAATGATTTCCATGACAAAGTTTATTGTGGGAACTGGTCAAGGAAAACCAAACTTCTTCGATGGATATCAAAAACAAATTTTGCACAACTGTATTTCCATACGGACCAATCAATAACATCATTTGGATTCAAGCTCAATGTTTCATTAATTTTTAGCAGTAAGTATGTCATTATGTTACGTGTTTTCATTTCAAAAAATATCCTAATGCATTCTTACACGACGCAACTTATTGCGAGCGACATATTGCGCCGTTTATCACGCCTCGTACGAATTTCAGCTAATGACGTCGCAGCATGACGGTCACATGGTGTCCTACCTTGACACTAAATTTTCAAACGTCAAAAATACAAATAAAACGTTACAAAATGGTTCTCGGCGTGATGAATTCTTATTGGGTTAGTTCTCGTCATACTTCCCACTCAAAGTACGGCCTCAATTCCACAAATTTGCACACCTGCTTTGAGCAGGAAGTATGACAGGAACTAACCCTATAACTATCACACAGGTACCTCAGAGCAAATTTGCATGCAACATGATCTATTCCTGCAATATGTTACATTCAAGTTATAGAGTCAACAAATAAAAAAAACATGGTATTTTTGGTAATTTAAACCCTTATTCATGTATGCCAACATTTGGTCACAGCAATCACAATGAAAATGAAATGGCTAATTTTCTCATAGAGGAACACAGTGCTCTATACTTCCGAATATTCTTTTGTCAAGGTAATAATTTTGCCCTCTAGACGCAGAGGAAGTTATATGAAATAAATGTTATTATAATGAACACATATTTTTTTGTCAAATTTGAGAGGGAAAAGTATGGATTTTAGTTAAATTGCAAATAGAAGTTGCACCATGTAACAGTGCGAGTAGCTGCATCCCGCAAGGATTGTATGACAAAATTAATATGGATAATGACCATATCCCTGTATACAGCACAAAATCGATAATTCAGAAAATCAGAAACCGAAGGCATACAAAATTAGGATAAAACAGGAACCAAAGCAAACAAACAAAAACCTCCACCACATGAAAAGAAACTAACTCCCGATATAGGAGTGAGACCAGGTGCCAAGGATGAGTAAGCATCTCCTGCTTGCATGCAACACCCGCCGCTTCAATTTGATAGAATTGTCACATCCGGTTACTTCCATTTCGGAAGACATAGAGTACAATCTTTGTTTGGATGGTTCAAATGGTCTATGACAGAATATAATCCACCATTCTGGAGAGTGGGACATCATAGTGTATGACGAGTTCTGCATGACGAGTATAATATCTGCAACTAATTACATACAACTTACGCGCACTCTCTATAAAGTAAATGCACACATTTAAATAAAAAACCCGGAGGGTAGATTATGAAAATCACTTTGGCTGGAAGCATCACTGATTAATATCCGAAACACGTGTCTGGTGCATTTTATACTGGTTTGAAATTTTCTTCAAGAAGGTAAAGAGTTGGAACACATCCGTATTATTAACATAAACACTTATTTCTTGTTGCAGTGTGGAGCAGTTGAACTCGTTCCCCGTGACATTGGATGTTTTTTTTTAAGAAACTGTATTAATTACTTATTTCCAGCTCTGTCGCCTGAAAGAATCTTTGTTTGACCCTTTATCGATTTGACATTAAATATATTATTTTGATATTTCGAAAACTTGTCAATTCATGTAAAATTATCATCAAGATTAAAGGAAGTGAAAATCTTAGCTCCATTGCTCCAATGCTATTTTGAACATAGATTTTGATATGCTACTGAATCGACCCTACATGAAATTTGGAGCCGTGCACTCTCTGTAAAGTTAATACACACATTTAAACCAAGAGGGGGCGCTACTGAAATAAATTTTTGGCGCCATATGAAAAAATCACTTTGGCTGGAAGCATCAATGATGCATGTGTGATAGGCATATAATATCCGAAACACGTGTCAGGTGCAAAATAAATTGTTCTAAAATTTTCTTCAAGAAGGTATAGAGTTGGAACACTTCCGTATTATTATAGTGTCGTGAAACAAGGCCTTTATGTAAGAAGAAAGATTATCAAATTAGACAATGTCGTCACCTGTATAATTATAACAATGCTCTTTGTCCCTCTAGAGATTTCTGTAAAGTGACTTTTTGTGTTTAAAAGTATATCTAAATCGACACCTCGAAAACTTATAAAAATGTAATGGTGTTGTATTGTCTTTCAAACTTATGCTAAATATTCTTAGGGATTTTCTTTCAATATAGGTGAGGAATGTATCTCAGAACACAGTGATAAAGATTCGATGTGTTCCCACGTATTCTTTGTAAAGCCAAACCACATCACCCTTGCTCAAAAGAAGTGCAAAGCCATTGATGGTGACATTTCAAACCTATCGTCGAAATCTACACTCTTCAATTTTATAACATATTTACTTCAAAAGAAAGGTAAATTTCACTATTATTTATAGTAAACACATGGTGATCTGAATTTATGTACATATACCTGTAATAGTTATCTCCTTATTTGTGGATAAGGCCAAGATTTTTGATATATTGTTTTACGCACATGTCATTTTGTGAAAGGTACCCTCCTGTCAGGCTTGAAAACACACATATACACATGGAAATTTCAACATGAGATTAAAGAAAATGAAAAAAAAAATTTACAACATATTCAAACTGAGCTGGATAATATTCAAGTATTATCAAAAGTAATATGATTTATATGTAAAGGTGAACTTTAGAATTTTTTGTCATATTGATACTTTAAAAGGATTTGGTATGATTTGAAATGCTTTTTTTCCTCGATAGCAAATTGGATGTTTGTTTTTTAACAATTCTCCAAAAATGTACAGATTCATGGGACGATAAACATTTCATTAACGTTCTTTGGCCTAACTAAGAAAAAAGTGTCAACCTCAGCTGTCAGTGACCTGCCTTTCTAACAGAAATTACTTTCCCTATGATACATACGTCGATAAAAGAAAGGAGGGGATCTCCAAAAACACTAGGATGCAGCACCCACAGCAAAACCTTGAAACACCAAATGCAAAAAACACAGAGCAGACACACAGAAAGAGACGCAAAAGGAACTAGGAACACCAAGCCATACCATACAAACATGAAACACAAAAGACCACACATAAACCAACGAGACCAATGGGCAACCGGTGCCGACTAAGGACGGCCATCTGCCAAGCAAATAGCAGACGATGTGATTATCCGGTTTACATGCGCACAACCCTCCCACTTTTGCGATTACCCAGATGTTTCGAGAACACAAAATTGTGAGTAAGTGATAAGTGCCGTTCAATGAAACAATTGTTTCTATCTCATCTTTTGAACATTCATTCTTTAAGATAAATAGGGATATATTTTAATCAACAATGTATTAAGCATTTTGAAATATACGAGTGCACATTTTTAAGATGTTAAGTGAAACACACTGTTGACCACTAGGTGAAAAAGATGTTCATTTATTTCCATTTTATGTATTCCATTCTATTCCATTCAAGAAGAGGAAATGGACTTTTCCAGATGGAAGCATTTATAAGAGTAAAGAATTGTTAAATATTTACAATTAATATGTTGCCTGGCATGTTTCTTTTTAGATTTTGTGAACATAACAATGTTGCGGTCACCTACGGGCAATTTACAACCTACAGGTATAACACATACCTTTTTATGTTAGTTTTCAACACATCGACCCATCATGAATTCAATATTAATTCTTCCACAAGGAATCCATTGACAAAAAGAGTCATATTGAACGAATTGACATGAGTATGTCTCGGACATTTTCATTGAATTTCGTAGGTTTTGGGACGATATAGAACTATAACTACCAATTGAGTGCACCAGTGATATAGAAACTTTCTCAAAAATGAGGGTGTTTTAGCTCACCTGAGCGAAGCTCAAGTGAGCTATTGTCATAGCGCGCCGTCCGTCGTCGTCCGTCCGTCGTCGTCCGTCCGGCGTAAACTTTTAACATTTTTGACATCTCCTCTGCAACCGCTGCATGGAATTTCACCAAACCTTACAGGAAGCAAGTACTCAAGGTCCTCTACAAAGTTTGTGTTTTTTGTGCCGATTGGTCAACAAATATGGCCGCCAAGGGCTCTGATTGGCTGACACATTTTCGACATCTCCTCTGGAAGTGCTGCACAGAATTTCACAAAACCTTACAGGAAGCAGGTACTCAAGGTCCTCTACAAAATGTGTGTTTTTTGTGCCGAATGGTAAACAAATATGGCTGCCGAGGGCTCTGATTGGCTGACTCATTTTTCGACATCTCCTCTGCAAGCGCTGCACAGAATTTTACGAAACATTACAGGAAGCAGCTACTCAAGGTTCTCTACCTAGTTTGTGTTTTTCGTGCCAAATAAATGGTCGACAAACATAGTCGCTGAGGGCTTTGATTGGCTGATGCATTTTCGATGTCTCCTCTTCAAGCACTGCACAGAATTTACAAAACATTGAAGGAAGCAAGTACTTAAGGTCATTTACCAAATTTGTGTTTTTTGTGCCAAACGGTCAACAAATTAGCGGCCGAGGGCTCTGGTTGGCTGAGGGATTATGAACATCTCCTCTGCAAGGGCCGCACAGAATTTCACAAAACATTACAAGAAGTAAGTACTCAAGGACCTCTACCAAGTTTGTGTTTTTTGTGCCGAAAGGTAATCAAATATGGCCACCGAGGGTTCTGATTGGTTGACTCATTTCCGACATCTCCTCTGCAACCGTTGAACAGAATTTCTCAACACTTTACAGGAAGCAAGTACTCAAGGGCCTCTAAAAAATGCTGCTCAAGGTTGTGATTGGCTGCATGTTTGCTTTCAGAATTTTGACTTATCCTGTTTCACAATCTTAATTTTAGTTCCGATCGGTCAACAAATATGGCCTTCCACGGCTCTGACTGGCTGACACATTTTCTCTTATCTGCAACTACTGCTCAGAATTTCATGAAACCTTACAGAAAGCAATTAACCGGTTAAGTTAATATGTCCTCCAAGGCTGAGGCATTTTTGACATCTCCAAAACTGATGCACATTATAATTTCATGTAACCTTATAGAAAACAAGTACTCAAGAGCCTCTACCAAAACTATATTCTTTTTTCTGCAACTCAGTTTAGCTATATGGCCCCTTTGGGCCTCTTGTTTTATAAATGGATGTATAATGATAATATTAAAGATATAGTATTAAAGTTTCTACCGACTCTGTTTTCATAAAAAAATTCATAGATATATGATTTTGTTCATTTATTTTGCTTTTTTATTCATGCAGGAATAAATTGCTTATCGCAAATAATTCTGGCTTCTGGTGAATTCCCTTACTTTAATTTCACTTTGTGGAATCAGACCGAAGACTGCAAGACAGAACTGCCATTCATTTGCAGGAAAAAGAAAAGAGAAGGTAAGAGCGTGATGTCTTCACTTTTTATACAAAAAACATTTATTATAAAGACCCTTTCGTTTATCTATTCGAAGGAGGGATTTTCCAACAACACTCGTTTGCAGAATCCACGACAAACCCCCAAAACACCCAATGCAAAAAAAAAAAAAAACAAACACGCAAAGCGCGTGAGGCCAAAAGGTCAAGGAATACCAATGTTAAACGTCTTGAAATTTAAAAGCATCATTTAAAAACAGATAAATTTGCAGCATGGACCAGACATGCACGTTTCAGGTACCTCATAACTTAGAATCATATAACACAATGACAATACTTAAACAAACTAGAATGTCAGATGTCAGAAACTTCACATGAATTTCATGCAAAAAAATCATTAACATCGACGGCGGGTACGGCTAGCCAACAGGGGGATGCTTACTCCTCCCGGGCACCTGATCCCACCTCTAGCTTGCTAGGGGTCCGTCGATGTTCAACATACTGCTCTATTGTGAGTGCTGTTGAGATTATCGTCAGGATCTTCTTTAACTCATTTGCATGTTCGTGCTCGTTTTACATAAATTTTATATGAACTTTTATGTACAGTTCATGTAAATTTCATATGAATTCCATGTGAGTCACAACTGGTTGTGTATATCTTCAGTGTTTTCACTTAAAAATACAAGTTTATATAAATTATGGCACGGTAACTTATGTGCAAAAGAAAAACCAAATCTTATTTCCACGTCTCTGTTGTTTTTTCAATAACCAAATTTGATAAGTTTTCATGAAGCTGTTGCGACGGGTGTTGCATGCAATCAGGAGACAATGATTCTCCCTGGGCACCTGGTCTTACTTTGGATTGTTATTCATTCCGATGTTTACAACCGGTCAAATGGAAATTCTAACGATTTTGTCTTGCCTTCTCGGTTTTGAGACTAAATAATTGATAGATACTTCTTTGATATGTATTTTAGGTATCAAAATAACTGTCTTGCTCTGTATTGGATATATGCCGAAAACAATTCATTCTTAAAGATATTGGACAGTTTGAGGCCCGCAGGGCCGAAAACTGTCCAATATCTTTAAGAATGAATTGTTTTAGGCGTATATCGTACTTAAAACATTGATCACTATTCAAAGTGGCATGACCTTTGACTTTGTTCTTATTATGTTAATTGCCTTAATTTACTGTAACGAAATGTACTCACTCCAGGTTCTAACATTCTCGCTACTAGCAGTAGGGAGTCGTTTATAAAAGAAGATAACGGTGATGAAATTTTCAATTTAAAAAGGTTGTGACAAATTATGACGCAGATTCCGTAGACCAAAGACGAAATTGGATGCAAATTTTGGGAAAAAAATCAACGAGAATACTTTGCGTCATGACGATTTAGTTGAAGCTTCTTTGGAGATATAGAATAAAAGGGCGTGTCTCTAAAATTGTCGTTTTCCGGACAAGCAAGAAATAATATAATGCCTTTAAAAATGCTGAAAAGAAATCAATGGAGACGTTCAATGTGCAAAGTTAAATGAAAGAAACAGTTCAGGAAGTTATTTTTGAAGTAGTCTAGTTCGAAAAACCTGACCTAAACCCAGCCTTTGACGTTTATTTGCACGGGGGGGTTTCAAAATAACCATCAAAAGCTAGATTTAGGTCAGGTTTTTCGGACTAGAAGAAGTCGAGCAAAAATCTTAGTTAAAAGTAAAATTAAAAAGATGAAAAAAAATATTAAGACAAAAACAAAAAACAAAAACAGACGGACTGAACTATAGTGTCTGTTACATTATCATTTCCGACACAACTGCCGATTCTAGATATATAAGATTGTGCTGGATTTTGTTAACTCCGGAAAAATAGCAAACATTAGAATAGTCAGTACCACGACACATGGAATTCTTGTCACGTGATTTCTAAATAAGGATTGCAACGGTTGTCCTGTAGATGTCAAAGTACATTTACCTCTGACTGTCCAATATTCAATCTATGTTGCGTATATTTTTTCTGATAAACGCGACCTAGATTTGATATTGGACAGTCAAAGGTAAATTTCGGACTGTTCGAACAAAGGAATGACGTCACATCAATGTTTTAACCCTAGTTAATAGTCGAATGAAATCTACTTATATCAACACAAAGTTTTATCTACACTTATATACTTTTGTCAAATCTTATCCTTTCTTGCTATTTTGTGAAGAAAGGATGGGATATCCGACAAGACTCCGAAAACACATCAAAGCACATCTATGCGAAAATCACATAGTAGATCTAGACATGCACAGAAAGAGACGCAGATACGACATAAAACACTAAACACAAAAGACTACACGTGAACCAACGAGACAAATGGACAATTGATGCCGACGTATGAAGGTGACAAATATGGATAATGACCATATCCCTGTTTACAGCACAAAATCGATAATTCAGAAAATCAGAAACCGAAGGCATACAAAATCAGAATAAAACAGGAACCAAAGCAAACAAACAAAAACCTCTACCATATGAAAAGAAGCGAACTCCCGTATGGGAATGAGACCAGGTGCCCAGGAAGAGTAAGCATCTCCTGCTTGCATGCAACACTCTTCCATGTTGGTAGAGAATGGTGTGGTTATCCGGATTACGTATGTCAAGAATATCATTCTACCATCAGAATAGTAGAATGCATGCATAAGCATAAATTACCTGTATACATGATGGACTTTTCTTATCAACCAAGGAAGCAATTTCTTTATAATAAACAAAAGTTCTCATTTCAAAGGAATTCAACGAATCAAATCAATGTTAGAGTGTCAAACATCTTCAAATTCAATAGCATTCAATAGGAAATATCTACTAATGAAGTTGTATGTTGACATATTCCCCTCATTATTCTTTAAATTTGTAATATGCTGTTTCTTATTGAGTTATGGAACTACGTACAATTAACGAACATGTAAAGTATGGACTGCAATGGACATACTGATACAAATTAATGAATACATTCGCCATGGAATGATACTGGTCATAAATTAAGACTATTCATGGAACCATGATGGCATCATTAAGAATAATGAGACATTTCTGCAACTTTTATCATAAGAAATTTTCATAGCTATCACATACATCTATAATGTCTATTTCAACTCTTTTACAGTGCAAATAAATCCAGAAACTACCATATTAACAGAGAACAAAGGGGTAATTATTCATCCCCGAGAGCCAATGCAGCATTATGGAAATAATGAGAAGAAAACCTATCATCTGATTGCTTCCTCATTAGAACGAATCTTTATTGAAGTCATTCGCCTCGATGTTGAATTTCAAGATAATTGCCTTTACGATTACGTTCAAATATATGGTTTGGAGAAAAATCAGTCCTTATGTGGTAATCTCGAAAATTACGACGCTTTGTTATACTGGTCCGTAAATAATACCATCGTAATCCACTTTCACAGCGATGACAGCGTGGCTGGTAAAGGTTTTGATATACGTTGGCAATTTTTTCGACCTTCCGCCTGCATAGAATTAGAAGAAAAAGATGAACGTCAGAATTTTCGCAGCATTAATTTTCCCTATCCTTATCCTGATGAGGTGAACTGCTGTCAACACTTAGAGCTAAAACAAGAAAACCTTCAGGACACGAGGAGATTATTGGTAGTTTTTACTGAAATATTTTTGCAATCCAAATCAACGTGTTTATCTTTATCTAACGGTAATAATACACTATATGAAACTTGTGGAGGGATTAGTACAACAAATAGGCGTTTTCTTTCTTCTAATGGCCGTTTACAACTCTGCTACAATATCTCAGGGTCAGCTAGAGGGGAAGGATTCCAAGGATTTTATAACCAAGGTGAGTAAATTTAATTCTTTGTGTTTGAATTAATTTGAACATTGAGATTATTAATTGTAAAAACATTGATTTTAGAGTTATAATTCTTAAACCAAAGATACTTAAAAAATAAATAACTTTTTAACAAAAAAGCACCATAATGGATTTCTTAATCAAAGTCTTGAAAAAAGTACACAATTAAATTAATTTGTCACATAGAATTAACGTTACAATCGAAAAGAAAATTTTTTTTACATTTTCTAAAGAATGTCGTGTCATATTTTAAATCGTACAAAATTGAAGCGATTGGCAACATAAAATGTACTCGTTCTATCGAAAAGAAGGTTACTGTTTTGTCTACAACTTCGAATTTCAAGGATCACATCTAAGCAAACAACAAACACATACAATAGTGGAACACACCCACATACATTACCATATATAACATATAAGCGTGAAACAGTACCACTGACAATATTCGATTTTTTTTTCAGTCAAAACCACCAGAATAGGCTGAGGATTAAAAAAACGTTTTATTGGACTATAACGTTTTAGGATGAGACATATCTAGTCGTAAATACAACGACTATGTCAATAAATATCGAATGTACTGAGCATTTAAACAAACCCAATTTCTTATACACTTTCTATAGGGGATTCCAATGACAAATATGGATAATGACCATATCCCTGTCTACAGTACAAAATCGATAATTCAGAAAATCAGAAACCGAAGGCATACAAAATCAAGATAAAACAGGAACCAAAGCAAACAAAAACAAAAACCTCCACCATATGAAAAGAAGCGAACTCCCGATATGAGAGTGAGACCAGGTGCCCAGGAAGAGTAAGCATCTCCTGCTTGCATGCAACACCCGTCGCTTCAATTCGGTAGAACTGTCACATCCGGTTACTTCCATTTTGGAAGATATAGAGTACAATCTTTGGTTGGATGGTTCAGATGGTCTATGACAGAATATCATCCACCATTCTGGATAGTGGGACATCATAGTGTATGACGAGTTCCCCATATCGACCGTAGAACTTCCTCAGTGACGATGTTAGTCGGTCACAAACATATCCCTGATTGATAGATTAGACTGGAATCAGAATGTTACGATATTTGTCGCAGATATATGAATTTGGGTACACAATGAATAATAGACGGATCATAATTAGATAATAAAGATTATAAGCATTTACATAAAATGCTATTCCTAATGGTGTTTAGCAGTTAGAAAAATTAAAATGATGCTGAACGAAAAGTAAATCGAATGAAGTGGTTTTTAACTCTATCTTAGAGTAAACATCAGAGAAGCTCGTATCTATCAGTTATTCAGTCTCAAAGTCGAGAAGGCAAGGCAAAAAAAAAAAAAAAAAGAATTTCCATTAGAACGGTTGCGAACCTCGAAATGAATAAAATTCCGCAATGAGACCAAGTGCCCTAGGAAAGTCAGCGTCTTCTGATTGCATGCAACGCTCATCACAACAGATCGATGAAAACTTGTCAAATTGGGTGATTGTCTAGATGTACACATTGATGCACATATCAGGTAATTATTTCTTGTTTGGTGATGATAACAGCCATATAATTGCAATCCAGAATGTCAACGATCATTCTGGAAAGGGGGATCTGAAAAAGAATAAGATTCAACAGATTGTAGGTATTGGAATCTATTTGAAAAGGAAGAATGATGCAAGCTGAATTTGGACAAACCTGCCGAAAATGCAATTTGGAAAGTTACTGTGTTAAATCCTGAGAGTTTCCCTAGCGAAAGTACACCTTTAGCAGTTTCATTTTCAAAAACTCCCGTTCGAGGTTAAGCTATTTGTTTCAAAACAGAAACAAATAAAAGCCAAAAGATCTTGCTATTATTAGCCATTCGTCCAGATTACCACAACAAATGTTCTTTTTCAGTTCCTCCTGACCCTCCTCTTATAGAAGAAGTAAGATATCTTGCACCAGGGATAAATGACACTGGAATTGTATCAAATATCAACTACCCTAGTGCAGCTCCTAAAAGCCACGTACAATACTTGAAGCTACGAACTGATCTTGGATATAGGATATCTTTAGTTTTTCAAAAGTTTGTTATCCAAGATTCGGATCCTTGTGAAGAAACACGACTGTCTGTTTTTGATACCTTATACGGGAAAGATGATAGCAAGCTGCTGAAACTAATATCCTGTAGAACTGCTGACTTTTATGGACCTTATATATCCTTTTTGAATCGTATGACTGTAGTATTTGAAACTGGTGCGGATTCAAACTATTCAATATACCGAGGAATATATACGGTGGAGAAAGGTAGTATTCCTATTCAGACATAATTAAATCTAATTTAATCTTCTATTTTTGTAGTGACATAGATTTCTGGCTTTTGCTCGTCTATTAACTGACACGATAAAACGATAAAAAATATTTCATCTTGTAATAGTCTCACTTAGATATATGGAAAAAGAATTCCTCATTTCGTTTGCGTTATGATGCGACTTGACTAGAAAGAAATCAAACTTCTGAAAGGTTCACATTTCTTTGTGGTGTGTTTGAATCAAAATTAAGAGCTGAGTAGGAATTCTTTGTTAAAATTGACTATGATTATAAATTGCCCTGTCGGTCAAAACAACTTAATCAAGTTGTGATAAGCAAAGTTTTGATTTGAGTGGGGAGACGAACGTTGACCGTAATCTCTCTCTCTCTCTCTCTTTCTCTTGTACTTTCATATTGAAGGTGTCTGATGATTTCTTTTTTTAGACCTCGAAAGCTATTTTTCCTTCAGCAATGATAGACCCTTTGTGCCAGATATTTATTCAATCATCGCGACATTATAGATAATTCATTAAAGCATGGAAAATCGATAGAGTAAATTGTCAAATCAAATTGTCTTAATGTTCAGTATGAAGAATGCTTTACAAAATAACTTAATCAAATTTTAATATATTTATCCTTTTTCAAACCGCATTATCTATCCTGCGTAAAGGGTATCCTTAAATGCGGAAATGATAGGTGAATAACATAACGCATTCGAAAATTATGTAAACAAAATGTCTTGAAATTTCTAAAACGTGGGTACCGAGCATCATATCTAACACAGTCTGATACGTCTCTCGGTACATTTTGGACATAATAGCTTTCACACTCTTTAGCCACATTGCATTGTTTAGATTGAGGATCGCTGACGAGGGTTAAGTACCTACCCGAAACGTGCATGTCTGCTCCATGCTGCAAAATCTGTTCTTATTATTGAATTTGAAGACGTTTAACAAATTAATGGAGACGCGCATTTTTTACGAAGGAAATGCACAACTTTAAATTAAAAAAAAACCCATTAAACTAGAGAGCGCTAATAAAATACATTTGGCTGTGTCTGTAAATAAATTTGGCAAATAATTCAGTATCGTTGATGAGGATTGGCTGTCCGAAACATGCGTCTGGTACATTAAAATTGGTTTCAAATGTTCAAGTAGATAAAGAGTTGGAACAGTTCCATATTATAATAAAAATAAAAAAAAGAATGATTCTATTGTGTTTTTTTTTCATTTTAGATACTAAATTTTTAAGCCGAACAATTCATGTTCCAACGAACAGTTCTTTTGACGAGTGCTCTCAAAATTCAACCTGTCTCAACGGTGGCAATTGCACTTTATTATCACAGGAAATATACAGATGCAAATGTCCTTCAGAGTTCACAGGTAATTATCTTGCATTTATTCATTCATATAACTGTATATTTGGTCTATGAGTTCATTCTTTATTCATTCTTATATTATTAACTATTCGCTATTATATGAGCTCATACTTTCGTTTTTGTCAGACCGACATGGCTTTAGAGTCCGTAAGCTATAAAGGTTGATGGATCAAATCCAATCAAGTCAACGAGTCCTTAAACTTATGGTGCACTTATTTTTTTTTTTGTAATAGAGCATATAGGAGTGCTTTGTAATCTATTGATTTTTTATGTTATTTTCCAAACTTTTTTTTATTCAGTTTTCGATTTCTAATTTTGAAACTGAACGTCAATAGTTTAGTTCGAGACTAACCTCAAGCTTATGAATAAAATTTAGATGTTCGTCTTATATGAATAACGTTGTACTTGCTTTAAAGTTTTGTCTGTTCGGGATCTTTTTTCCAGGTTTGTTTTGTCAAGTTACCCTGTGTGAAGCACATCCGTGTGGCAGGGGAATCTGTAATCATACGCAGTCTGAGCTTTCGTGTATCTGTGGTGAAGAGTTTTGGGGACACCTTTGTAATTTGAGTCACACACATTGTGGTCAGACCTATTGCAATGGACATGGACAATGCATTGGCATAAATAGATGGAAACCAGAGTGTCAGTGCAATAATAATTGGTCAGGTGAGATGATATTTGACTATTCTGATAAAAAGGATCATCTGTGAAAAGGTCCATTTCCGCAACCCCCCGCGGTATATTTTCTTATACACTAAAGCTTATCAATTTTAAGGGAGAACTTTTTATTTGTTTCATGCATTTCTTGGGAAAACGTAGTCAAAGATATCCTTTTATGTCGTCTTTGGTCAATCTTAGTAATGTTGTCTTCATTTCTTACTGGAAAACACCGTTCGCAACCTTAGACAAGAAAAAGCGTTTGTATGCAAATATGTCTTAGCGAGATGTATCCATTGTGAGATGAACTATTTTCAAAGGCTGTGTTCGGGATTTCCTTTATAGAAAATTGCATCAAATGTAAAATGTTAACAGCTGATTCGAGCAACATGGCGGGAGACATCGTTTTCTTGACTCCATTTCATTTCTCTTGGTTTGGGTCAATTTAATCATTTTAAAATAGTAATAATTTTATCATAATCAGGTAATGTTTTCTTTATCCAAAAGAACGGATACGGATATCGGTTTTAGATGGCTGAAACGGGCCTTGTCATATACAATACTTTGTGCAATGTGCTAGTGCAACGTTATCATAAAATCAGATATACAATCGTCATGATAAAATGCGCTCTTTTAAATCTTCTATATATAGATTTTAATTTTCGTACATGAAAGCGGAATAAGACTATTTATAGTGAATATACTCTAGCATTTTCTATAAATATAAATTCAGCGTTCATAGAAAAGAGTTACAAATCGATCTTGCCGTCTTGTTTGATAGTCACAAAGTTACATGTATATCTTCTTGTTGTAAAATCTTACTTTGATATACTAGTTAAGGAAAGCGAACACTCTGAATTTCTATCACAGGCAAGAGTTGTTCAAAGAAAGTAATGAGCCCATCAGCGATGCCATCGGTAACCAGCAAATTATTAAAAGAACCGATATGGGTAGGAATGATAGTGATTCTCAACTTACTCTTCGTGTTCGGATCCCTGTACATAATGAAAAAGAAGTGTGGAAAGTATGTGAAGTGCTGTCAGGACACAAAAGAAATTCTCAGGAGACGAGAAGGTAGGATAGAAGTTCCTTTTCTTAGAAATGAATATTTATGAAAATCAGGCAGAATAAATCTCATTTTACCCAGATTTTTACCTTATAAGTTTAAAGCAAAGATAAAAGGTGAAATAAAATTTAATCATTCACATGTTCGCACATGTACAGTGGAATCTGTTATTTTGTCATACGGGTGTCTAAGCAAGATGTATTCCATTTCGTTTTTCCAATATTTTATAGACTCAAGACAGAGTTTCAAGGCAGAGTTTCGTAATATTCTTTAAATCAGACTATCCTACATCCTTTCAGTTTTGTTTTAAAATACGAAATAATTATGTTTTCAGATGGTATACCAGCCCACAGTAATGATCCTATACCACAATGTCCAACGTTAAGCGAACACTCCCTTTCTGAAATAGCAGCATCCGTAACGAAGGCTACTACAAAAATAACAACGAATTTGCATGTTGTAAGTAGTTACATCCTTTACTCTGCCATATTGTTCAAAGAGATTATATTTTCATCAGGTGCACTTAAATGTATTTCTTAGATTTTTTTATTTTTGGAAATTGTATTACAATTGATCTCTTTTCGTCTCACGAGAATATTTTCAATGCTTTGGATAAACCCCCTATCTTTGTTTTGGTTAATGTTTTTCAAGAATTTGCATGCCTTTTGATTGTATTTTTTAAATCTCATTTAAAATCTGTTTTAAAAATCTCATTTAAAAAAAAATTTTAAGTCTTGTGTCTGATTTTCATTTACTGATCGTTGTGTTTAATGCCTTCTTTATTCCGAAACAATAGAATTATAAATCGAAATTGTTCCATTGATGAAAATTAAATCTAGGTATCATATTCATTCTCTGTTTGAGTGTTTGTTTCTTTTCAAAACTTACAAATTAGGTATGATACCATATAATCATGAAATTCTCCTAGAACTAACATTCGTCGTCAATTCATATTTGTCTGTATCGAATTTAATGACGTCATAACTCCTTTACATGATATTACTTGAAACAGACATATAATAAAATAGTTTTAGAAAAGACCACATATCAATTTGAGATTTACATTTCGTCAATTATCGTTTCATTTTCTTCCATGAATGGTAAACTAGTAAGGTAATATCACTTAAGAGCAACCCATCGAAGCTATCAATACAAACAACATTTGATATTCTAGAGGATAATCTTCGAACAAAATATGTGCATTGTAAGGGCGAAAATTACTAATTTGTATAGGATCCATAAATAATATTTTCACTTATTATAATAATCATGATATATCCGTTTATTTGAAAAATATTCAAACTGACGTTAACTTAAAGAAGCAATTGTGGATTACCACTCTCATTGCATTCTTGAAATGTCTTGCTCAGAACATAAAGTTAATAACGAAGCAATTGAATGCACCTTATTTTTTGATGCAGGAGAACGACAGTACCGCAAACTCGCCTACCAAAACTCATACGCCTAGAGTAAGCATTTCAAACAAAGAGGCTGCAGCTCGTTTGTTCGCATCTTACAAATCTGATGACGAAAGCATTGACAATAAAGGGAGCACAAGCCCAATTGGAGGTTTATTAGAGGGTGCGCTAGTTCTCTCCAATCCTCCTGTTGACAGACTTTCAGTCCAAGTACCAGAACTGATACTGAGACCACCGCCGATTCCATCAACGTTAAAGCAATGGAGGTTCAATCATACAGCTTCTATTCCCGAAACGGAAGATAGAAGAGGCCTCGAAGCTTTGACAAGATGTCACTCAGTTGCCGTTACTAATCCATCATTGCATGGTCGAAGCCCTACTGAAAATAGCATGCCTGAAATTTATATTCTGAATGAAAATACAGCCGTTACAGAGCCAGTACATTCTATAGATATACCAGATGAACACCACCGTTCCGTTGCAGGCTATGACTCAAGAAACTCTCGTTTCTTTTCTGTACTGGGTGCAAAGGACAGACGAAGGGCTTTTGCGGAAAAATCAAAAAGTGCGTACTGTGAAAGGCATTCTGAAGGAAAACGCGGAGACATTGGTCTTGTCCAAAACAGATATCATGAAATGACGGATAGGGATATGCAACTGTCTGGTTTTCGAAGATCCTTCAACGACTATACTGATAGCATGTACTTCTATAATGATTCACATTTATCTGTAGAAAATAGTAAGATCCCATGCTCACTAGAACCCAGGACCCGAGCCAATATTCAAAGACTTAGACTTATGAGAGATGGTAAATCAAACTCAGAACCCCAAATGGAACACAGATATTATAGCTCGATCAGTTTCTCTGATGAGTCTAGAAAACATTGCAAATCCGAGTCGGCACTTATGCAGTCTAGACATGGGTGTAAAAGGAAAAAGTATATGAAAATAATCAGAGCACATAACTCTTCGCATTCATATTGCTCATCATCTTATGCAGATTCCGATACAGATATGACCAAATCTGTCTCTCATCTTCGAAAAAACTCGACAAGAACTGGTAAGAGAAGGACATATAATAAACGAAGAAAGCATGCAACATACTTAAACTGCAATAACACTCTGTCAGACACAAGTATCACTAGCTCTTGTAGTGATAAAGACCGCTTTTATAGTGTTCCTGTAAGAAAATCCAAAAGCAACGATTTGAAATTAAGACAGCCTACTGCGAACCGTAGTGATGAAGTGGATATGATGGTACGACCGCATCGGCACTCCTTCAGTAGTAATGGTATTAAAAGTAATGTGAAAGATCCAGATGAGATGCTGAATGAGGACCAGATTCAGCCGTATCTAAGTCGAAACAATATGGTTGAAAATAATCCTAAAACCTGTGAAACAAATATTCATATATATGGAAATGAAAAGAAACAGAAAAGGACTTCCGAAGCTAAAATACCATTACAACGATCCTTCTCGGATTCCGTATCATCTTCTGCAGTGGTGAGCGTCAACGATACTGACACTGGGTTTTCGTCGTCTTCAAAGAGTTTTAAGTCGGGCAAAGAACAAGGCAATCAAAAGTATGCAAACGATGTGACTGACTTGAAGATGTCCCGATTCAAAACTATAAGTTCATCTAAAGCCAAGGATTCTGCTTACCAAACGAACCAATCATCTTTGGAAAGGTTTTCCCTAGATGTAGACAGAAAGACTGATATAGAAGTTGGGTATGCATCTATACTTCTTTCGTTTGAATCTTAATATTTATGCTATTTTTTTTTCTTGTTTTGTTTTAAAAAAAAGAGTTTATAAACCCTTAAAGCAATTCAATTCCTCGGAAATAACTATGCTTGACAAAATTTTTAAGTGTTGCTTCATTGATAACCACAAATTTTGTGAAGATTAGCATACATATAGAAATTTGATGGTATCTAGATTTAATGTTAGTACACTGTGACGGTTTAGGAATCGTGCCCGGTTAGCTCAGTTGGTTAGAGCGTCTGCCCTGTAAGCAAAAGGTCTCGGGTATGATTCCCGGACCGGCCACATTTTCCATTCCGCCTGTCACAACAAATTTCAGTATTTCTAGTATCTTTGATGCGGGACAAAAGGACAAATTTCAAAAGAAGCACATAAAAGATTTATCAATTTTCAAAAAAAAAATCGAATATCGATACAAACAGCATGAATAATTAAAAAGATATATTTGATGTCACGATTTTCTGTTTTTGTTTGTTTGTTTGTTTTATGTTTGCGAAAACAATCAAATGAGAAGATCTTTTGGTTTTGATCTTCAAATTCAAAGTCAGCTTTTTCTTTATTTACGTTAAGAATTCTCTTCATAATACCCACAGACGTTATATCATTCAGCAATATAGAAAGTAAACTTCCGTATGCCGAATCGTGATGCAAAATTGCTGTTTCTATATATAATACTTCATTTTGATTCCCCTTCGCTTTCATGGTAGCAAATTCTAAAGCTAGAATAACAATTTCATTTTCTCCTGTCTGGTGACATTACAATCGATAATTTAATCTTCTAGACATAAAAAATCTGTTAATCAGTCTTTTAACTTCAAAATGTAAACATTGACATGTGAATTAGAATCACGTTTGAAAGTACCTCTCGCTACATTGTATATTGTAGCCGTGATGAATAAATTGACCAAAACTCTGGATTCCCACGTGATAAAAAATTATGTTTATTCTATGAAAAGGATAAAGAGAAGATAAGAAACACCCTGAATAGCTTATATTCCAGTAGATTCAATGGGCAGACAGACACCAGACATCACAAAATTTGGCGATATTTTCATTATGACGTCAGAAAAGAAATCATGACAAAGCATTAAGTCTGTGCAATCAAATGTGACGTCACAATTCAAAGTTTTGCTAAATGATGTGATCTCTGGTGTCTGTGCATATAAAATTAAGGTTTAAAACAGTCATAAATATTTTCTAGAAAATGGACTATTAACCACAGAGAAACATATCCGGGGAATTTAAACATTCAACAAGCATTAAAGAAAACCTTGATGTGATGAAGGTTTAAATACTGTGATGTGATGTAATGTGATGTAATATGAACAGTGTAGGTTGGTGTGTCCCTGTCATGATCCAACAGATTGAAATAAGTCTTAAGCAAGGTGTTCAGGGCAAAATCGTCATATTCACTATTTGGCAGTGCTAGCGCGCACGTACTTTCAAATAAACGAATCGTTATTAAGCACTACTATGCAAACAATGACAAGGAACTTACTAACGATGATAGGGACTTGCCATGCAATTTAAATGATCAACATTAGTCAGCGATGACAAAACACCGACGGTCAAAGTTCTTGTCTTGTCAATAAATGATGAAAATATGATTTTTAATATTATAGCAAATATACAATACAAATGTTAACAAGATTCAAGAAAAAAAAATGAAATGCAAAACCGTGAAAAAAAGTACCGAAAATTTATCCATATATTAATGATAATCTTTCTGTTATTCTTCTGAATCTCCCATGACGATGAACTGTCGATAATTCGTTCTTTTCGAAATAAAGAGTTACTTCCCATTTGTGCAGGTATCTGACGTCAACGCATTGTGACGTCATCAAATTCTATGGAAACCGACATGAAAGTCAGGGAAACAGGGTGACATATATGACGTTTTCAAAGGAATTTGATGACGTCACAATGCTTTTACGTCATATACCTGCACAAATCGAACATAGGACTGTAAAATCGAAAAGACGTAATCTGAGGTTATTATCATTTTTATAGATCAGAAAAAGGATGGGTTTATCACCAGCTACAACAAGCGGCATTGAAACTGATTATGTACGATACCAAGTCAAGGAGCTCTAATTGTCTATCTAAGGACAGTGCAGTCCAAGGCATTTCGGAGGACGATTGCCTTAATGGATATGAATATGATAATTCACTGAGGTTTGTAGATTGTCCGGGCTATGCATGGATAAGAGTCCAATTCTCTTTAGTTGCAAGAACTTTGCCCTCATTCACTTCATTTACAAATTATCTCGTTTGTATTCTGATACAGATCTTATATGCAATACCATCGGTAGCTTTTGCCAAAATCACATATTTCATTGTTTCTCTTCTTTTTGCAAACCATTGTAAACGCTTATGACGATGACTGTTTCTTAGTCGGGTGTTAACATACATGAGCTCGCTGCAGCCGGCAGAAGCAAGGAATGAATTTCGTACGTCCTTTGTTTTTATATTTATTAACATATCCATCTGTTTGTTTCTTGGGACCCTTTGTTTTTCTGTCTTGTTTGTGTGGTTATCTTACAGTGAGGAAGTTATTTTACAATTTAACACTAAAATTGTGCGTTCTTCGAGACCTCTGGGTAACCGGAAAAGTGGGAGGGTTGTGTGCACGTAATCCAGATAACCACACCAATTTTTACTAACATATCAGATGGTCGTCCTTAGTCGTAACCGATTGCTCATTGCTGTTCCTTGTCTGTTTTACCCCCCCCCCCCTCTCTCTCTCTCTCTCTCTCTCTCTCTCTCTGCGTGTCTGCTCTGTGTTTTTGCATTGGGTGTTTTTGGTTTTGCTGTGGATGCTGCAGCCAAGTGTTTTTAGAGATTCCTTCCTTTCTTGCCGTAAATGTCTTCTCTGTGTTTTCACTTGGAATGATGTTTTGCTGTTGGTGCTTGATGGAGCTCCCCGCCTTTCATTTGGTCTTGCAAAAGTTGTGGTGTTTTTGTTATCATTCTGTCTTCTCCTTTTTGGAAAAAGTCTTGATAACAACTTATAAAACTTATAGTTAGTTTTATATGCGTTAATGAACTTTTCAACGGAAATGTTTGTCAATTAAAAGGCTTTATGCATCGAAATGGTACCATTGCTAGTCGGTGGAAGTCGATTTGGAACGATTGTGACGGAATTTCAGTCATCTTTTTGATTTCATATTTTCGTCTTTGCTTGTGAAGCAACTCCATGTAATATGGCGCTGCGAACATTGTGATAATGCCTATTTTAGAATCGAATATTTTTTTTTCAGAGACACAAACCCGAGGAGGGCAAGCTTACCGGGACTGTTCAGTAAATCCTTCCCTCTTGAGCAGGTTTCTGAAGAAACTGACAATCCATGTACACCTGACACTAGGATAAATACAGCACAGCCTCAGGACTATGTGATATCTGACGTCAACGAAAAAGACAACACGAGTATTGAAGACCAACGGTGTATAAACTTGTTTCTAAGTCCGCCTTCAAGGAGTGTTCGATTAAGAGAAGAAATAGAATTAGATACAATAAGTGTTTGACGAAGAGAGAAAATTTCTTCTGTTTCCACTTCATGCAGTCTTATGTTTCTTTTCATACTGTTTAATTAAAGATACTATTAGAAATGAATGACTAACATCTTTCTGAATTTGGCAAAGAAGAAACTACAAATATTCATTTATTTATAGATTTTGATATTATCAAGATAGTTGACACTTATTAGTGAATCATATCATCTTAAATGTAAAAATAATTGTCTTTGGTCTATGGAAAATTTACTTTTTCATACACCTACCTTTATCGATTTTTATAAGTAGACATCGAAATACCACCTTATCACGACGTCTGTAAATGTTTTAAATTAATCCTAGATTTAAGGAGAACGATTCGAGTGTCTTTTTAATGAATACAAATTATATTATATATTTCTGATGGCGTTTGAAAGTTAGGTATTTGTATTGACTATGAAGGCCAAGTGGGTAACACTGTCTGCAATGAGTTCTAACTAAGCTAATGTTCCTATTTGTCTCCTTTTTATGTCATATCGAGAAAACCGTTTCCTTTTATAAAATATATCTAGAGGGTATCAGCCCTGACGATCTCTATTAGAAAAGGCGAAAACAATACGCAGTCATAATATCAGCAAAACACTTGCAAGTAAGTCAGAGTGATTTCATCTCGTACCTTTTTCAATAAAATTTTAAACCGATTCTATTGCACCTGAAACATGTTTCGTATAGTCAATCCTTATCAGTTCAAGGCTAAATTAGTTTCAGCAACAATCAACTTTATGCTAGTAGCGTCCTCTTGTTATGTTTTTAGTTTTATGTATCGACTTTCATAAAAGAGTTCGCTGTTCCAGAATACTTTTGCGGTCGGTTCAGATGCATAGTTAAATAAAATCTAGAAACTAAAGAGCGTTTGAAGAATTGTGCTTGGATGACAAATATGGATAATGACCATATTCCTGTATACAGCACAAAATCGATAATTCAGAAAATCAGAAACCGAATGCATACAAGATCAGGATAAAACAGGAATCAAAGCAAACAAATAAAAACCTCCACCACATGAAAAGAAACGAACCCCGATTTGGGAGTGAGACCAGGTGCCCAGGAAGAGTAAGCATTTCCTGCTTGCATGCAACACCCGCCGCTTCAATTCGGTAGAACTGTCACATCCGGTTACTTCCATTTCGGAAGACATAGAGTACAACTTTTGGTTTGATGGTTCAAATGGTCTATGACAGAATATCATAGTGTATGACGAGTTCCCCATGTTAACCCTCTTTGATTTAAATGGCGGTGTATGACTTAAAAGCACAACAACAGAATGCCATACAAAAGAAAGGGAATGATCTCCAGCATGACCATCCTGCACTCACCCAGCGAAACAAACCAACAAGAAAGTGACAAATAGATGACATAATAAAAACTACAAATCGCAAAAAGACAAAACAATATTCAGAAGAACATCATACAAAAGAATCGTAACAGACCTACAGAAACATCAAACATTGATGACAACACATAAAAGGAAGGAGACCAATGTGCAACCGGCGCCGACTGCTATTAGCAAATGGTGTACTTATCCGGATCCGTGCGCATAACCCACTTACTTATACGGTTATACAGAGGTCTCCGTAGACACACATATAAAAAAATTCAAGATATTGCATGATATGTCCATCCTGTGGGGAGGAATATATCGGACAAACCGGAACCAAATTAGCGGACAGAGTAAGAGTGCATAAACAGCAGATAAAAGACCCGACTGTACGAAATACACCATGCAGTGCACACTTCGATAATTGTGGACATGGAAAATTCACTATTTTTCCGTTTTACAAAGTAAAATCAGGCAATGAAAATTTACGTAGAGTCAAAGAACGTTTCTTTATCAACATTTTAAAGCCAAAATTAAACCGATTATAAGTTCTGAATAGAGAAACTTCATTCATTAATAATATCATCATAAATATAATAATTTTTTAAAAATAAGAATTGAATAGTTAGACATTCTTTATATCAATATACCTGAATATTTCAATGTTTGCTTTCTTATTGCTAAAGAGAACGTAACGTATTTATGTAACATCATTTAGCGCCATTACATTGTCATTTTGTTCACTATGACGTCATGATATGTTTGCCGTTATTGAGTCTTTGCGGAATACAGAGTTTTTTCCCCTTATAGACGGTATCTGACGTGAAATCATTGTGACGTCAAGAAAATGGTATGGTAACTTCGATTTTCTACCGTCATTTCCCAGACTTTTAGGACTGTTTCCATAGACTTTGATGACGTCATAGTAAGTCTACGTCAGATACCGTCTCAAATGGCAAGTTACTCTTGTTTTTGAAATAGCGAATAGTCATAACATTTCCGCTGAAGAGCCCGAATGGCGAAAACGTTTTGGGAAATAAAGTATGAATCATTTCTGAATCTTTCTATACACACAAAGAAATATACATATGAAAAGAACATGAAAACTAATAATCGAATCGAAGTGTTCACTGATCGAATTGCCATTAAAATGAAAAGAAGAAAAGCTGAAATGTTATCAATTTCTGTTGGTCGTTTCTTCAAACATTTCGAAATTTCTGTTTATAAACTTTTCTCAATTTTTTAAAACCTGGGTCCTGTAGCATCATATCCAAGTCATTTTGCCATGTCTTTCGGTATATTTAGGACATAATTTTCACAGATTTTAGTCATATTACATTGTTTAGATTGAGGATCACTGACGAGGGTTTATTACCCGAAACGTGCATGCCTGGTCCATGCTGTCAATTAATCTGCTCTAAAATAATGCTAATGAATTTGAAGACGTTAAAGATTGTAATATAAGAAAGGCATAGGGGCAAAAGTGACCATGTTTGACCCCAATCAAAAATTTTTTAAAAGTTTCTATTTTCTTATTCATTATGCTTCTTCTAAACAAACAAATGACAAATTTTATGTGATTTTTCGAAAACCCAGCCTTTTAGGGCAAAATGATTGAAAGTTGAGCACTATTCATTTACATTAGAAATTAATCTATTTAGCAAGGGACACACATACCTACAGTTGTAAGCCCTAAAGCTAGGACGTGTAACAGGTTCATACTCATATGGGACATTCCTTTTCATATTCTGAATGTACATAGGAAGTATAACTTTGTTACATGCGCTTGCTCTACATATACTACAGACTATTATGTTAAAATCTGGTTGTTATCATTTTACCACTAATTTCCATAGAAGTTGGCAATTTTGGCGGGAAATAACACTCATATTAGTTGATTGTATCTATTTTCAATTCAGTTTCAAAAAGCAACAACATCTCTACTCTTATTTGAAAGATAAAAAGTAGTATGAAAACAATTTTTGAAAATAGCAAAAAATGGGGCCAAAAACGGCAGATTTTTCCCCTACCCCTTTATCCCTAACAAGGCGACATTGCAGTGATCACAGCGGAATATTTATATTCTGAATTTTACTCCCCATAGACTGCAATATTAAGCAGATAGTTGATATTTGCCATCTACAATATTATTGCAAAACAATATTACCATCTGTCGGATCAATCTAATAACTTGCGCCACAATCAAAAACTTCGTATTTATATACAACATGGTAGTCTTTTACGAACGCTTGAGAGACTCCCATTTAATCACCGGAGATGATAGAAGTCAAGGAGAGGATTATGATTGCGAACTACCTCATGTCAGAGCCTCGCCTTCAAACACATTGATCGGATTTAGATGATCTTCATCAGAACTTTCAAAATGCTCCAAAAGACATTTTGCAACATTGTGGACGTTTTAGGACAAAGGGAAGTTTTATGTTGTATCTTTTGTTTGAAAGATAGAATAAAGGGTCTAAATAGAATCGTATCGTTAACATATGGAACATGGTACAAGGATGTGACCACACGATATATAATCTTGAGTGAAATTACTAATTTATGAAATAATGGAAAGGAAAGATTCAAACATTCAAAAGGACTACGAATAACACGCCGAATTTGAAGTTTTTTTTATGTCATTTAAGCCCTGAAACTGTCGTTCGTGTTCTCGGGCATGCGTGTATGGAGAGGCTACATGCGCTACGTTTTTCTCAAGACGCAATAAAGAAAGTGGCTACATGCGCTACGTTTTTCTCAAGACGCAATAAAGAAAGTGGCAGTGTACGAAAGGAGTGCGTCAACGCACGTCGCACGTACGGTTATTAGGAGTGGTTACTTGTATCATATGCTGCTCACGACGCAAGTATCATGTGCAAAAATGTGCGTGCAACTTGGAGATCCCCTCCTTTGTTTACAATGTACGATCTCCGTACGTCTTCCGCGTTATCGTATGGGTATTGTACTTACATGAACTGTTAACGCACGGGTTCTGCACTCCCTTACGCGACAAGTGCGTTGCACTAACAACGTACTCACAAATTGCGTGTCGTAATTCTTGATAAATCCATAGACCGAGCGCAGACAGGATGCAACGAGAGTTCTGCATGTACTACAATTGCTACGTCCTGTCTGCGTGCTCCCAAACCGTAAGAAGGCCGTACGGACCATATACTTTCATTCCTTTGATGTTACACACTGTATGCTCCTCCGGGGGCCCAAATTGGCTTGAATAAAATCTTGTATCTTGTATCTTGTATACTGATAACGCACAGACACCGTGCGGATTCCCAAAGTTTGCCTACATTTTTGCACGTAGACAGCAAATATTAGCATGTATGGTGGGTTGTGATCAACGCTCTATGAACACAATTGGGTAGATTATCATTATTGAAATATGAGTCTTCTAATGTCACATGTCATAAACTTTTAAAAGGAATCTAAGTGCAGAAAACCCTTTACACAATATCTTTCTCCCTTAGCATTGCGAAACAGCGGCTTAATAATGTTATTGAACATTTGACATCATATGATGTTAATTCTTCTGAAAATTCTGTAGTCACAACACCAAAATGACAGATATTCATCATTATTTACTCTACCTGTTTTGGTTAACCCGTAAAGACAAGCAATAGTGAAGACCTTGAGGAAGGACTTAACGATCGAACCTTGTCATTTATGAGCATTCTCCGGACAAGGTGTTAAATTTCAAACTTCTAATCATTTCCAATGAAAAGAGCATCATTGTACTTTAATGAATAAGTCTGCGTAAGGGTAAAATGCCAGTACGGCAGGTTGTGTATTGTCCGTATTTAATCCGCAACAAAGTTGTGCTAACGACCCTAACTTTTGTAGCCAAAAGCACGACTAGATGATGTTTTATAATTTTATAAATTATTTATGGTTGATTATTTAGCCGAAATGTCGTATAATGGTACTTTTGCCGCTTAAGATCACCGACCAACTTAAAAAAGGACATGTCACATATGACAGTATTTGAGCGGTAATGCTTGGAAAATACTGCAAAATGTGTATTGTAGACATGTCCAGCACTTTAGAAATTGCTCTGTTTCAGATCTGATTGAAAGATAGAATAGTTGAAGCGTTTGGAAAAGAAGTTTTTAGTGAAAACATATCGTGCGTGTTGCAAGGATTTGACAGACGAGATTTACCATTGGTACACGACAAAGTTCGTTCATACGAAACACAACGTAACTCTCTCATACTTGGGACTATAGGCTCTTTTTTCACCATGGTCAATTTACATGCAAAGTTTGATGAAGATAGGAAGTAAAGTGTGACCTCTAGAGCTTTCACAAGGATTTTCTATTACCACCCATTGTGACCTTGACTTTGACCCCTGACTGTGCAGGGGATGCTTACTCCTCCCGGGTACCTGGTCCCACTTCCGGCTTACAAGGGGTCCGTCGATGCTCAATTTTGTGCTCTATTGTGGGTGCTGTTGAGATTATCGTCAAGATCGTCTTTAACTCATTTGAAAATCAATCTAGGTGGTGTTTTCCTGCCATGGACAACTTACATACAATTGATGTTTGGCGATGTTTAAAAGTGAAGTGTGACCGCTAGAAAGTCCACAAGCTTTTGTGGACCCACACACCCTCTTGCACGAGGGGATAGCAATGTATAATATAGTGGATTTTTATTCTATACAAGTGGTACAAATGTTAAACGTCTTCAAATTCATAGCATCATTTTAGAACAGATAAAGACTGCAAATCAAATTAAACGCAGTGTAAAGAAGAGCACTTACTGCACATTTGAATTTTCAAACATTGTGTTAGACCCCTGTGATTTTTTCTGAGGCAATGTTATGTAATTACATGTGATTCTAATATGCAATACATTCAGTACCTGTTACACAATTTAATGATGGATTACGATTTAATTTACCACTTTTCTTCCGCCAATACATGTATCACACATGAGTACAATACTATGGAGAAATATAGCATATGGTAAGAACTTCTTATCTTTGATAATCTGATTAGAAAGTTGATCTGAAGGAAATGCATATTTTCTTTCTCTTCCTTGATTCATTAATCTATTACTCAAAATTTATCTTATTCTTATTTATCTAATTTTTTTAACTTTGTAGATTTTGATTATATTTTTCAATAATAATGATTTTGAGATTTTGAAAAAATAATGACTGCTCCCCTTCTTACATTTTTTGTATTTCCTATTAGATGTCGATATGTACCATTAGGTTCGTTTCGTTACGTACGATCTTAAGATCTCTAGTAAACAATACTGTTAAGTGAAATTACTGATTTATGAAGACATCTTTTATCCTAATAATGCGGAAGGGTTCCAACTCCATACCTTCTTGAAGAAAATTCATGCACCAGAATCGTGTTTCTAATACTAAATTCTAAACAGTGACGCTTCTATAAGCGTTCCAAATTAATTTAACTAGCGCCCTCTTGTGTTATTTTTAGAATTTGAATTTCTGCATTTACTTTACAGAGAGTGCGCGGCTTCAAAATTCCTCTAGGGTCGATTCAGTAGCATATTCAGATAAAATCTGTGTTCAAAATAGCATTGGAGGGATGGTGCTAAGATGTTAAATTCATTCACCAGACACGTGTTTCTAATACTGAATTCTTATCAGTGATGCTTTTCATAAGCAGTCCAAATTAATTTCACTAGCGCCCTCTTGTGTTATTTTTAGAATTTAAATTTCTGCATTTTTTTTCAGAGAGTGCGCGGCTCCAAAATTCCTGTAGGGTCGATTCAGTAGCATATCCAGATATAAAATCTGTGTTCAAATGTTAACCTCCTTGAATTTCTATGATATTTTTCGAATAAAGCATCCAAAGTATCACGTACGGTTTCGTAATGGCATGATTAATACAGAAGGAGATTTTTATTTTATTTTATTTTTTTTCTCCAAGCTCTTTAAATGATCTGTAAAATAATATCTTTTAATGCCTATGGGTCATTAAGACGTATGACACAAACTGTCTAAATTCAAACGGCTCTCGTCAATTGAAAGTCGTTTTCATGGAAAATGATGTGACATTCCTCTTTTATTACAAGAATCTAAGTGCAGAAGAACTCTTTACATAACATCTTTCTCATTAGCATTTGACGCAAAGCTAGCTTAATTACGTTATTAAGCTTTTGATATTATATGATGTTAATTCTCCTGAAAAACCTATAATTCCGAAATTGAAAGCAAAATGACAGATTTTCTTTGATGTTTGTCCTTCCTGTTTGGGTTAACCCGTAAAGATAAGCAATAACAAAGACCTTGAAGAAGGACTTAGCGATCTAACCTTGTCATCAATGAGCATTCTCTGGACAAGGAGTAAAATTTCAAACATCTAATAATTTCCAATGAAAGGGAATCAAAGTAATGAATTTGTCTGCACAAAGGAGTATCGTGTACCGTAACTGTCCGTAAACTATATAATCCGCAACCACGTGATGCAGGATGTATATCTACGCTGATGATTAGATGGTGTTTTATGGTAAGAAGACAAAGATACCATCGGTAATTTTTCATGAAATGGTCCTTTTTCCCTGATATTGTCGCCATAGCACTTTCTTTTTAGACAACCTCAGAAAATGCATGTATTTTATATATTGTTTTCATTCTATTGCGTGAACATCAACGGCGCGTGCGGCTAGCCAACAGGGGATGCTTACTCTTCCCGCGGGAAGCATAAATAGCAAGAACGTATATGAAAGAAGATTAAATAATAATAAAGCCTACGCTCACGCAGCAAGATACGCCCGTTGGGATTTTTTTCACAACACCAAAATATCTAAGTCCCATAACTCCATAAGGACAAATCGGATGAACCTTAAAATCGAAAGGCGGCTTCCTCTTCAAAGTCTGATCACAATGTACAAATTTCATGAAAATCTGTTAACGCATATTCAAGTTATTGCGTTCCATGCACCTATATTTGCCCTTAGCTTAACATGTATGTGCAAATAACCCCCCTTCCTATTACACCCTATATCTCGCTTATGCGACAAAAAAAAATTAAAAACCCGTTACATATGTCAAAAAACATCCTTTCTACTTGAAGTATACAAAACTTCAAAACATTTCGATTAGAAATAGATTTTTAGATAATTTTTAAATATTCTAGTATATTTTCACTGTATTTTAAAAATCTAAGTCCCATAACTCTGTAACGACATATCGAATGAACCTGAAAATCGAAAGGCGGCTTCCTCTCCACAGTCCAATCATAATGTATGAATATCATGAAAATCTGTTGACGCATATTCAAGTTATTGCGTTCCATGCGCCTATATTTTGCCCTTAGCTTAACATGTATGTGCATATAACCCACCCCCTTCCTATTACACACAATATCTCGGTTATGCGACAAAAAAATAAAAATAAATAAAAACCCGTTACATATGTCAAAGACCATCCTCTCTACTTGAAGTATACAAAATTTCAAAACATTTCGACCAGAAATAGATTTTTAGATAATTTTTAAATATTTTAGTATATTTTCACTGTATTTTAAAAATCTAAGTCCCATAACTC
Source organism: Pinctada fucata (assembly GCA_028142955.1). Taxonomy (NCBI): domain Eukaryota; kingdom Metazoa; phylum Mollusca; class Bivalvia; order Pterioida; family Pteriidae; genus Pinctada; species Pinctada fucata. The sequence continues at coordinate 19,415,063 of AP027113.1, read as the reverse complement.
TGTAACGACAAATCGGATGCACCTGAAAACCGAAAGGCGGCTTCCTCTCTACAGTCCAGTCATAATGTATGAATTTCATGAAAATCCGTTGACGCATATTCAAGTTATTGCGTTCCATAGGCGGACGGACAGACGGACGGACGGACGGACTTCGCCATACCATAATACGACCCGTCAAATGAAAATGAAGGGCAGAATTTTAACAATTTGAAAATACATTAAAGTTGAACAGCGGAAATTAAATTTGGATGGTCACATTGCAAGACCAACGTAGGTCGTATAATTTAATCATCAAAACAACTGATTGACAAGATGTATTGCCAGACGTTTAGCATGGGCTCATGTTGTGTAATAAAAACTAATTATGACGTTTCGAAAGTATAGGACCGTGTAACTTTCATATTTGTTTGCCTCAAGAATAGATCTTATTGGCACAAATTTCAGTCTTTCAATTTTCGATCGATCATTTGAAAAAAAACATAGTCTTTATTAATTTCGTTCATATTATTCATTCGTTATTATGTATTACATGTATGTCAATTTTCTTAGCAATGGGGTTTAGAATTATAGAATATCTAAGTTACATAAAAAAAATCCATTTTATCATGAAGGATGATTGGTTCACTTATCTATTGAGTTTGTTTAATCTTCACTTATAGGATAGTTAATATGTAAAAATGAGTTAAAACATTTCACCAATGGGTTTTAGAAGAAACGGTCATTGATTCCTTTAAGAGTTCTTGGCCTTCAAAGTTTAAATCAACCGCTTTCGAAAAAGCTTACTTTTCAAGCCGGATTTATAAGTGAATATTGAGGGTCAAATATGGCGTGGTGAAAAAAGATTCTAAAAGAAAATAATATGTATCAAATATATTTCACAGAAAAGTAACAAGTTCATCGTTTACATCTTTAGCAATTGATTTTTAAGATATCTTTCTTATCAAGAGCAGATAATAACCCTGTTCAAAATAATTCCTTTTTCGATATCTGCTATACTGCTGTCTTGTTTGTGTGGTCATTGCGCAGCTACACCATTTGCTACTTGCGTGGCAGATGGCCGTACTGGATAGACACTGATTGCCCATTCGTCTCGTTCGTTGATGTGTTATCTTTTGTGTTTGACGTTCTATTGTATATGTCCCTTTTGCTTATCTTTTTTGTTTGTCTACGTTCTCGCATGGGAGTTTTTCGATGCTTTTTTGTACATAGGTATATTCACCCTAGTCTTGTTGGAGATCCCCTCCTTTCTTTTCTTAATAAACGTAAATAATATCTTTTGGTACTTTTGGATCACAAAGTAAGTATTCCACATAAATTCTAAATTCAAACCATTGCCGTCGATGCAAATTCCGTTTTGAAAGTTATTTTCCATTGTTATTTTCAAGAAATGAAGATTCTGATTGGCTGATTTTTTTTTGTGATACATCGATCAACAATATTTTTCACGGAGGTCTATTTATAGCACTATTTTGAGAATCCGGGATGGCAATATACGATAGTTCACTGTTTGAATCATAGTGGCTGACATACTTTGTTTTCGACCTGGGAGGCAGTTGTATCACTGCGGAATTTCGAACTTACGAAATATAGTGCGGGGATTGATTGTGATTAGATCCAAGAAAACAGTTTGTTTTCCATAAGTAGAGGATATAAAATAATAAGAAATGAATCTTAAATTTTTTTTCTGTTGATGCAGGTATCACATGAAAAATTAGACGGAAAACTTTTGCATCAACGCGCTACGCACCTTGATGCAGTTTTCCGTCCAATGTTTTTATGTGATACCAGCACCAACAGAAAAAAATATCATATTCATTTCTTAACACTTTTATGAAATATATCATGTCGTCTCCTATATAGCTATTACATGCAATTAGCTTAATCCTGAGTGCAGAAGAACCCTTTTCATAACCACTTTCTCATTAGCATTTGAAGCAACGTCAGCTAAATTACGTTATTGAGCATTCTACATAACATGGTGTTTATTCTTCCGGAAAATCTTTAAATTTCAAAATTGTAAGCAAACTGATAGATCATCAAAATATTTGTTCATCTTCTTTGGGTTAACCAATGAAGATCGGCGATAATGAATACCTTCAGTGAATATGTAAAGATTGAGCCTTTTCATCAATGGACAAAGTGTAAGATTTCAAACGTCTAATCATGTACAATGAAAAAGGGGATCAAAGTAATAAATTAGTCTGTACAAAGGTACATGTAATGTAATTGTCCGTATATAATCCGCAGCAATACATAATAATGGCGATAATGAATAGATGATGTTTAATAGTGAAAATTTAAGGCACTGTAAACGATAGATATAGGTAATTTCGTACAATGGTACTTTGCCGTGTGGAGCTCGTAAAAAGTTCCCCGCGAGGGGTTTGACAGTAAGTGTTTTGAATGTTTTCCCTGGCGTTGTCGCTATGGCACTTTCTATATAGACGTTGCCTCAGACAGTGCATGTATTTTGTATATACATTTGTACTTTTCATTTTCGTGCGTGAACATCGACGGCGGGTGCGGCTGGCCAGCAGGGGATGCTTGCTCCGGGCACCTGGTCCCACCTCTGGCTTGCTGGGGGTCCGTCGATGCTCAATTTCGTGCTCTATTGTGGGTGTTGTTGAGATTATCGTCAGGATCTTCTTTAACTCATTTATGCTGCTAATATTAATTAAAAGGAAAAACAAGAACATAGAATAGGAATAAAAGATAGACATATTATTTGAAGACGTTAAACAGAAGAGGAAATATCATGAAACAGCGGAAATTAAAGCTGGATGGTATCATTGAAATATCAATGCATGTAGGCCGTTTAGTGTGTGAAACACATTTCAAGGAAACATGGTTAGAGAAATAATACGGAAGTGTTCCAAATCTATACCTTCTTGAAGAATTGCTCAAACCAATTTATTATGCACCAGACAGGTGTTTCGGAAATTAAATCCTCATTAGTGATGCTTCCAGCCATCTTTTAGAAGCAGCCAAATTTAATTTCAGTAGCGCCCTCTTGTTATATATTTTGATTTTAAATTTGTCCATTTACTTTACAGAGAATACACGATTCAAAATTTCCCGTAGGGTCGATTCAGTAGCATATCCAAATAAAATCTAAGTTCAAAATAGCATTAGAGGGATGGTTCTAAGATGTTAACCTTCTTTAATTTCGATGATAATTTTGAATGAAATGACAAGTTTCCTAGAAAAAGCCCCCCCCCCCCCCCCCCCAAGAAATATTTATGATGTCAAATTGGTTAAGTGACAATACAAAGCTTCTTTCAGGCGACAGAGCTGGAAAGCTTTAAAAAACAGCCAACATTAAAAGTTTAACTTATCTCATTGTATTCTATAAGTGACAATGAAACCCAAATGCTGATAAGGATTCCAAATCTCCGTCATTCCCTTTCTGTATCCGCGCATGGAAATGGTTGAAATAGCGCATAAAACTGCACAGCAAAACTAAGAATCATTATCTTGGAGGAGAAATGAAATAGCGCATAAAACTGCACTGCAAAACCGAGAATCATTATCTTGGAGGAGAAATGAAAAAAACAAACTTGATGTTCCACTGCAGAAGCAAATTTCCAAACGATATTGTGTCCAGAGAGTGTTTCTTTTTGTATACATCACATAGTGATCTAGTCTGGCAGAAAATGTCAAATATGGTCATTTTCAGTCTTTGAACATTTCAAGAAAGAAATCTCTAAATTTGCCTTGGTTGCAAGATATGGTCAGATAAAACGTATGATGAAACATTGTCAAAAAATTAGCAAATGGTGTGGTTATCCAGATACTACCCTCCCATGTTTCCGGCTACCAAGTGGTTTCAAAACGCAGGTACCCAACCGACACATAAATTTATATGTAAATGATAAAAAATGGGCAAATAATAAATAGTCCGTGCTCTGCTTGCTGGAGCCAGTTGATAAATGTAAGAACCCGGAGTTCGAATGACATTCAGAGAGGACATGTGGACAGCAAGCTGTGCAGCCATTATGTAAATATGCATTAGGCTTAGGCTGACAATGCACCAGTCATTCAGAGTACTTGGTGGCCATATTTTATCACAGCTTTTATTTATTAACACAGTTTAAATGACAAATGATCTGGAAGCGTATGTTTATTGCAATACAATACGCTTGCTGACATTCCTTGCGTGGTTGTGCATGTAAATGCCCTGGTAAATCAGAGTCCTTGATGGCCATTTTTATGATTTTGTGTCGCCTGCCAAGCTTTGTCCGGATGTCTGTTTGTCCCTCTGTTTGTCACAGGCCAGAACTCCTAACTTATACGTGATAGGAAGTTGATATTTCAAATAAGTATATCTCATGAAAAGATCATTGTGCACATACCAAATTTTTGACCTAGTTACCTTGACCTTGGACTTTGGCCTGCTTTTGAAAAAAAATATTGGGCATAATTTTCAGTGGGTCCTGTAGCATCATATTCCAGCCATCTTGCTACGTCTTTCTGTATATTTTGGACATAATTTTCACAGATTTAGGCCATATTTCATTGTTTGGATTAAGGATCACTGACGAGGGTTAAATACCCGAAACGTGCATGCCTGGTCCATGCTGTAAATTTATCTGCTCTTAAATGATCCTAATAAATTAAAGTTTGAAAACGTTTAACATATTCCCCATGTGTGTTCCTTTTGACATGGCCTTCATGCTGATACATAGATGTTTTGACCCAGTGACCTTGACCTTGGAGTTTGACCTACTTTTGAAAAAGTTAAACATTGGGCATCATTTTTTTGTGCATTTCACAGGAATTCCATATTTCTCATGTGCATTACTTGTGATAAGACTTTATGCTTATATATTACGTTTTTGACCTAGTGATCCCGACCTAGGACTTTGACATACTTTATAAAAAAGTTTATTATTTGGCATACTTTTTTATGGTAGCTGATGGCAGAACTCCCATGTTCTTCATGCGTATTCCTTGTGACAGACCTGTATATTGATGTGGAAAATTTTGACTCAATGACCTTGGACTTTGACATGCTTTTCAAAAATTTTAATATTGGGCAAAATTTTCAATGTTTGTTGATAGGACTTTCATATTCTTTATGTTTATTCCTTTTGACAAGACGTTAATGCTGAAACTTTTTTTTTTACCTAGAGACTTTGGATTACTTTTCAAAAAAAATTAATATCGGGCAAAATTGTTTAATGACAAATATGGATAATGACCATATCCCTGTATACAGCACAAAATCGATAATTCAGAAAATCAGAAACCGAAGGCATACAAAATCAGGATAAAACAGGAACCAAAGCAAACAAACAAAAACCTCCACCATATGAAAAGAAGCGAACTCCCGATATGATAGATGAACGAACATTCATATTTCTCATGTGTATTCCTTGTGAAAAGACCTTTATGTGATACATATATTATTTGACCTAGAAACCTTGACCTTGGTCTTTGACTTTAGAATTGACCTACTTCTGGAAAGAATAACATTGGGCATAATTTATTTTTCATTGTAAATGATAGGAGTTTCATATTTCTCATGCGTATTCCTTGTGATAATACCTTAATGCTGGAACATTTAAATTTTTTTACCTAGTGACCTCAGACTTTGACATGCTTTTGAAAACGTTTAATATTGGGCACATTTTAATTATGGTAGATGATTGAACTTTCATATTTCTCATGTTTATTCCTTGTGGCAGACCTTTATATTGTTATGTAAAGTTTTGACCTGGTGACCTTGACCTTGGAATTTGATCTACTTTTGAAAAAGAAAATATTATTAAGTATTTTGTATAATTTATGAAAGGTTGGCAATAGGACTCTCATGTTTCTTTGTGTGCATTCCTTTTGACAAGACCTTTATGCTGATAATTTTTGCCCTTGTGATCTTGACCTTTTACTTTGACCTATTCTAGAATAAAACATAGGTAATCACAGATTACAAAGCTCACCTCGTGACAGCAAAATTCAATTCAAACATATTTCTTAGAACATGTATATTGGCTTTTAAAGGCAAAACCACTCAAGCAGAAAAAGTAGGTCAAGGTCATTTTATGAAAGTTTGATCAAAGATACATCCAATATACAAGTTTGGTACATGTAGCAGTTACACTTTGCTCAATATTGGCTTTATAGAGCAAAATCACTCAAGCGGAAAAAGTAGGTCAAAATCATTTTATGAAAGATTGATCAAAGATACATCCAATATGCAAGTTTGGTACATGTATCACTTATACTTTGCTCAATATTGGCTTTTAAAGGCAAAATCACTCAAGCAGAAAAAGTAGGTCGAGGTCATTTTATGAAAGTTTGATCAAAGATACATCCAATATGCAAGTTTGGTACATGTAGCAGTTATACTTTGCTCAATATTGGCTTCATAGAGCAAAATCACTCAAGCAGAAAAAGTAGGTCAAGGTCATTTTATGAAAGATTGATCAAAGATAAATTCAATATGCAAGTTTGGTACATGTATCACTTATACTTTGCTCAATATTGGCTTTTAAAGGCAAAATCACTCAAGCGGAAAAAGTAGGTCGATGTCATTTTATGAAAGTTTGATCAAAGATACATCTAATATGCAAGTTTGGAACATCTAGCACTTATACTTTGCTCAATATTGGCTTTTAAAGGCAAAATCACTCAAGCGGAAAAAGTAGGTCAAGGTCATTTTATGAAAGTTTGATCAAAGATACATCCAATATGCAAGTTTGGTACATGTAGCACTTATACTTTGCTCAATATTGGCTTTTATAAGCGAAATCACTCAAGTGGAAAAAGTAGGTCAGATGCTGCATCCAATGCATGGGTCCATCTCGGCATCCAAAGATGAATCACTTGTGCAAGTTTGGTTACTGTAGCATTAGTACTTTGTTAGATACTGAGCTACCCCAAACTTCTTATCCAAATCACTCAAGCGGAAAATGTAGGTCAGATGCTGCATCCAATGCATGGGTTCACCTCAGCATCCAAAGATGAATCACTTGTGCAAGTTTGGTTACTGTAGCATCAGTTCTTTGTCAGATACTGAGCTACCCCAAACTTCTTAACCAAGTCACCCAAGCGGAAAATGTAGGTCAGATGCTGCATCCGATGCATGGGTTCACCTCAGCATCCAAAGATAAATCACTTGTGCAAGTTTGGTTACTGTAGCATCAGTACTTTGTCAGATACTGAGCTACCCCAAACTTCTTAACCAAGTCACTCAAGCGGAAAATGTAGGTCAGATGCGGCATCCAATGCATGGGTTCACCTCAGCATCCAAAGATGAATCACTTGTGCAAGTTTGGTTACTGTAGCATCAGTACTTTGTCAGATACTGAGCTACCCCAAACTTCTTAACAAAGTCACTCAAGCGGAAAATGTAGGTCAGATGCTGCATCCGATGCATGGGTTCACCTCAGCATCCAAAGATGAATCACTTGTGCAAGTTTGGTTACTGTAGCATTTATTTAGTACTTTGTCAGATACTGAGCTACCCCAAACTTCTTAAACGGACGCGGACGCGGACACGGACGCGGACGCGGATGCGGACACGTGGGGTTATAGCATAAGCTCACTCAACTTCGTCGAGGTGAGCTAAAAATGTCTCTTGGGCATATTGCAGTTTAATAAACTCATAGTAAGTATTCATTTATATTGTATAGTATTGGCTATAGCATACCGTCTTAAATTTTGATGGCAGATGTCATCAAAGTTTAAGATGCTGCCACTGGCGACACATGTGTTCTTGAACACTGGATCTACTTTTTAGATAAAAACAAAATTTAATGGTCCATTCTTGTGAAGAATTCAGTGCGTCATAAGAATTTTGGTGACATCCAATCTATGGTTGTGTAGAGAGGTCAGAGTCCTCGGTGGCCATATTTAATCAGAGTTTGGATTCAAAAACACAATTAAATGGTCTTTAATCTCAATGAATTCACTTCATCATATGAAGTTTGGCGACATAATTAAATGTGTACTTCAACCCAGTGCAGAAAATGTCTTGATCAATCAGAGTCCATGGTGGCCATATTTGATAATAGTATGGATTGCAAAACACAATTTAATGGTCTATGACCTCTAGAGGTACGGTGCATCATAGCTTGGTGACATTCCATGTGTAGGCCACAATGCAGAAAATGCCTTGATCAATCAGAGCCCTTAGTGGCCATATTTGATCATAGTATGGATTGCAAAACACAATTTAAATTAATGGTTTACATGTATGACCCTAAGGAAAGCAGTGCATGAAAAAGAGCTTGTGACATTCAATATGCAGTTGTACAGGAAATGCCATCATTAATTAGAGTCTTTAAAGCCTCGACTTCTGTTATTAGTGCATAAAGTTCAGATAATGTCAGATTTTTTTTCCAATTTATTCTTTGGATAAAGAAGTAATTTTACCACATATTAAAAGTCTTATATAACATCCTGAAACCTGAACATGTAGAATGTCATCATCAAACATAGGGTAATCAAAGTTTACATAGCTCGCCTATACAGGTTTTTGTCAGTAACCAGATTAAAGGTTTTGAAAAGTAGGTCAAAGTCCAAGGTCAAGGTCACTAGGTCAAAGGTCATGGTCTCAAATGAAAGGTCTTGTCACAAGGTATCTACATGTGAAATATCAAAGCCCTACCCCTTATAGTTCAAGAGACAACGACGACGACGCTGAGGGTATGGCATTAGCTCTCCGGACTTTTTCGTCCCGGCGAGGTAAAAACTACAAATAAATCATAATATTCTATAAATTATACTAATAGTATGAATCATTGTAAAAAGATTATATCAACAATGAAAAAATATGATGCTAAGATAAAGTCATTTGTTAATATCTAATAAATTCTGTATCAATTAATCTGTATCCATGACAAACTCAACAATATGTCTCTAAGAAAATCCCTGTTTCCAGATTAATTCTTTTGCAACTGAAATTGCACACAAAATTTTATTACATGTTTTGAACAAAAGTATAAGATATTGGCACAAGTAGAGAAGACTAAATTAGGTCAGGCACTATTATAGAGAATTAGATTAATATATAATGCAAATGAATACATCTGTGAACAATTAATTAAGTTTAACACAGCTCCAAGATAAACAAAAGATTCACAAAGACAAACAAATATTCATATTTAACTGTACTGTGATTTCATCTTAATTTTGTTGCACAGTTATAAAACTTTTTCACATTTCAATCAGATTGACAAATTTCCTTGATAAAGATAAGTCAAGTTTCTACACAAATTTTGAGATTCATTCTCTGAAATGCACAGATTTCCATTTGACAGAAATATAACCAATACACAAGAAAAACATCTTAAAAATTGGACGGATATCATGAGACAGACAATGTTGTATAATATATGACATGAATAATATGCAAAGTATCACATCTAGCGTAACACCACTCACAACATAAGCATTAGATTTAGGTATATGTATTAGGCCAAGAAAAAAAATACGTGTGTTTCCCATTACATGCTGAAAAAATAGCAATCCAAGGAATGCTTGTGTCGCCTGCGAAGCGGTTTGATTATCATTCTAGAAAGTGGATCAAAATTATTGGTATCAGTAGAAAAGACTTGTCAAATGAAATTCATTTGAAATATCAGACCTCTTAATTACAAATTAAAAAGATATGGTCATTCTCAAATTTTCAGAAAAGAGTGTCAATCATCTAGGTCAAGAATTGGTAACAAAAAGGTATCATCATAAGAAATATTAAAGACCTATCACCTACCAATTAAACGATATATACAACCTTAGAAAAGAAGGTCAAATAGCTAGGTCAATGTCAAAAGGTAAAAAATTATGGTATGTGTAGAATGGTATTGTTACAAGGAAAATACATGTGAAATATCAAAGCCCTATCACCTACTAATCAAAAGATATAGCCAATATTACTTTTATTGAAAAGTAGGTCAAATATCTAGGTCAAGGTCAAATATTATGGTCTGTGTAGAATGGCATTGTTACAAAGAATATACATGTGAAATACCAAAGCCCTATCACTTACCAATCAAAAGATATAGCGAATCTTGTCTTTTTTTCAAAAGTAGGTCAAATATCTAGGTCAAGGTCGCAAGGTAAAAAAATATGGTTTTTGTAGAAAGGTCTTGCCACAAGGATTGCACATGTGAAATATCAAAGTCCTAACACTAACCAATCAAAAGATATATCCATTCTTAATTTTTTTGAAAAGTAGGTCAAATATGTAGGTCAAGGTCACTAGGTCAAAAATTATTGTATGTGAAGGAAGGTCTTGTCATAAGGAATACATATGTGAAATATCAAAGCCCTATCACTTACCAATCAAAAGATATAGCAAATCTTGTCTTTTTTTCAAAAGTAGGTCAAATATCTAGGTCAAGGTCGCAAGGTAAAAAAATATGGTTTTTGTAGAAAGGTCTTGCCACAAGGATTGCACATGTGAAATATCAAAGTCCTAACACTAACCAATCAAAAGATATATCCATTCTTAATTTTTTTGAAAAGTAGGTCAAATATGTAGGTCAAGGTCACTAGGTCAAAAATTATTGTATGTGTAGGAAGGTCTTGTCATAAGGAATACATATGTGAAATATCAAAGCCCTATCACTTACCAATCAAAAGATATAGCGAATCTTGTCTTTTTTTCAAAAGTAGGTCAAATATTTAGGTCAAGGTCGCAAGGTCAAAAATTATGGTTTGTGTAGAAAGGTCTTGCCACAAGGATTGCACATGTGAAATATCAAAGTCCTAACACTTGCCAATCAAAAGATATATCCATTCTTAATTTTTTTTAAAAGTAGGTCAAATATGTAGGTCAAGGTCACTAGGTCAAAAATTATTGTATGTGTAGGAAGGTCTTGTCACAAGGAATACACATGTGACATATCAAAGCCATATCACTTACCAATCAAAAGTTATGGGCTGTGACACCCAAAGTGTGACAGACAGACAGACGGACGGACTGACAGACGGACGGACGGACAGACGGACAGACGGACAACGGACAAAGTGATCCCTAAGTGTCGCTATGCTTCGCAGGCGACACAAAAAAATAGGGTAGGTCGGTCGGAATTTTTTTTTTTTTTTTAGATTTTTTTTTTAATTATTTATTCATCTAGCCATGTTTATAATAATATTTCAAAAGAGATCTTAAGGGATTAAAAATGGAATTATGACCTTCAAATATGTGTAGTCTGTTTAATTCAAGACATTCAGAAATGTTTATATTACTCTTCTTAAAACTGGCCTCCCAAGCGTGGTGACCTTGAATCTGGATTTTTATGATCTATCTAGAGCTCATTGTTTTTTTTCCTAACAATGACCATGACCTTTGACCTAATTACACCAAATGAAAAGGCTTCTCCTCCTGATAAAAAATGTATTTCTAGTCCGAGATGCCTTGATACAAATCCAGCCTTTGACGATTATTTTGGAGAATGGAAGCTGGCCTCCCAACCCAACCCAGCCCCATACCACCTACTTCTATAACATATAACCTCGCTGCCAGACGCGAGGGTTAGGGTTAGGTCTGGTACGTCGGCAGCATAAAAAAAGAGTACCAGAGTCTTGTAAACAGGACTACATACCATTAAATAGTCATCAAAGGCTTGCTTTGGCCGGGTAGTTCTGACTAGCAGATCCCCACAAATTTGGTTTGGCTAGATGGAGAGGTTCTTTAGTTATCGCTTGGATACCAATATTTCAAATGAATATTTCCTACACCAAGGACGTAGACCTTTGACCTTACCCAAAAATCAATAGGCCTACTTCCATATTGATCCCTATACAATGCTATACTGAAATGCAACGTCACAATAACGCCAAATTCCACGGTGTACGGCCATAAAACGAGAACATACTCGCCGTTAAAAGTAAACGTCACCATTTTGTCCTAAATTTTCGAAAATAGAGAATGCATCAGAAAGGGTGTAACTTGCTTCTGACGTTATGTTTGCAACCAGTAAGTGTTGATTTCACGGTGCAAACATACGTGTTGCCAGAAAAACAGCATTTACTGGCCGCAAACATAACGTCAAAAGCATGTAATCAGTTATTCTCTCATACCCGCGTATGTGTTACAGAGTAGGCCCATGAAATAAAGCTATGTGGGCTACTTCTGTATCACATATCACGTGACAGCTGTATCACATATCACGTGACGCTATTGTTTCGATTGTTTACGCTATTGTGACGTCATGATTTCAGCTCGCAAAACAAACAAGCTAGCGGCGACGTCGCCATAAAACTTCGATTTTATAATCGTTTTTCAATGTACTCTTGCGTTTTATTTTGAAAAGCCTAATATTCGTAGTTTATTCTTATAGAATAAACCATTTTCGGGGGCGCTGAATTCGAATATTGCAAAATTTTTGCGATTAGATCAACTTGACATTTTTTCAAATTTCGTCACCTTTCTTTCAGTTTTGTTTTGACCCTTAGATATGAGAGAAAAATACTCTTTCATGATCTTCTATGAAAGATACATCGTTTCCACCCTCGGGGTCTCAAAATTTTGCAAAACCCTCGGCAAGCCTCGGGTTTTACATGATTTTGAGACCCCTCGGGTGGAACCGATGTATCTTTCATAGAAGACCATGAAAGAGTCTTATATTATCTGGAGTTTAAGACGAGTTATTATGTGGAAAAGTGTGACGGAAGGACGGGAATAACGCTCACTAATACGTTGCAAGGGGGGGGGGGTAAAATTTTCGAGGAAGTCGGTTTGAATTACTTAATTATCAGGGCTTTGGTTTGTCAGAGTGAGACGTTTGATCCGTCGTCAAGGCATGGAAACATAATACGGTTAGATCTGCTCGAACAAAGATATTGTAAGTTACGATTGTGACGCCGTATACAAAAAATATTCCATGAATAAAATATCAAACCATCCGCTGTCTAAGGACTGATTTGCTAAAACTTATCCTGTATGCCTTTTTTTTTGTCTAAGCGTTATTCGAATACAAAAACGTTGTTTTACAATATAAATGTGAACAAGATGGGTTTTCTAATTATCGACAAGCGCGCAGCCGCGCACAGATATAAAATTGCTGCACTATATTTTTGAATTTGTTCTCACCAAGCTTATTGATTTAATCTTTGATTTTTCAGTTTATACGTAATTCTATAAACCGTAGGAAACATCGTTACATGTTTTACAAAAGACGTTTGCGTGAAATGAAACGATCGGCACGTGCGTGACCTCAAATATTTACTTAGTTTATACTAGGTAAATTAATAATTACTACCAAATCATCAAAACCCTAGTAATGCGTTTTTATACATGTAACAATCAGTACGCTTTTATTTGGAAAAAAACAAAGCCTGTCCGAAAGGGCCGTATAATAAGTAACGTTTCGAGAGAGAATTATAGATTATTTTAACAATTTCTACGCGAAAAATATAAAACGGTAGATGATAGATATGATGATAGATTATGTTAAAAAGCAGAAGATTTTGTCAAAATCGGTAGATTTAAAATTTCTGGCACACATTTCGTAATGCGCGACGGTCGTAAATATTGGTGAAGAAATATCTAAATGCAACTAAAAATCGGAAAAAAACATTAGGGTCAGCGGGTTTGAATAGGGTCGGTCGGGTGGTGGGAAACAAAGGTATTTTTTCTTTTGGCCTTACAGTACATTGTTTATTTCCTCTGACTCTAAGTCCTTAAAAGTGTTATAATAAATGATGTATATGTTAAAACGAGTTTGGCAGTTTCAATGCATATTGAATTTCTACATAATGTATTTCTACCTTTCAGATAATTAAACATATCATTATTCAATATAAAGTCAAATATCCTCATCTACTTGATAATATATTCTTGACTAAATTTTGCACATTTCTGGTTTTCTCTTGAAAAATGCACGTTAAGTAAATGAAATATAGTTTTATTATTTCACATCTATTTCAAGGCCCGTAACATAATTCAAATTCAATTTCTTTTAACAATTGATCATATAATCAAGACAATATTTACACCTATATTCATACCATTTATGGCAAATTTATGCAGTATGCATTTTCAATCTTCAATGTCAATATCCCAACTATCAACCTTGTAAAAAGATCTTGCACATCTTTGAAAATGGGTCGACCCTTTTGAGTTAGACTTTTAATATTCTAAAAAGTCATATAATATGAAGAAGGAATGAATTTCACCATACACATAAAACATTTTTCCTTCAATAAAATACCCGTCAAACGTTTCTGTTGCTCAATATATCGTACCCATTTCATCAATTCCTAGCTTCTTCTGAAGCTGTAATGTATTTTTCTTAAATTCATTTTCCATCTGCTCCATTCTTTTGAGATCTTCCGCAAATTTATCGACGTGAGCGGGTCGTTTCTGGTAATTGCCGACATTAATCTTAATCGGAGCTCTCTGCTCTACCTCTTCATCTGAATATTGTTCGTCATTTCTGATCATTTCTTCCTCTTCAGCTTCTGGCACATTTTCTTCCTCCGGAACATGTTCGACTGTTTCCGCTATCGGAACTTGGTTTATAATCGCAGACTCACTCATTGACCTAAGATTACCGTTGGCAGATTTCTTGCGTCTGTTTTGCTGTTTTCCAGGAGTCTTTGCCGAGACGGGACGTGTGGTTTCATATTTCATAGGTCTCTCATTTTTCTGGGTTAGAAAAACTGAAAAGAAGTAAAGATTAATGAGTTAAATTTTTCTATTGAACAGCTACAGTAACTATACTTCTCTTTTGAGAAGCTTCTAATGGAAGTGCTTGCATATGAGGTGAACTTATGACTTAATTGCTTAGAGTTGCTGTAAAATCTTGTTACTAAATCCATATACAATTGACACATTTTATTCTTAAATTGTTAGAAAAATTCTCAAATAGATGTGAGAACTTAAAAAAATGTTTACTTTTACTATTCCAGTGGTACGAACAATATTTTTCATAAAGAATAAAGACATGACTCACAGTAATTTAATTTTAATTTCTGTGCTACATGTATAAAGGAATATCAATATACTTATAAAACTAACCCCCAGCACTCTGTGGGCGTGAAATTTTCCCCCTCTCCCTGGGCATAAAGGCGCTAATAGGGCGGGGTTTCTTAGTTTGCTCCTGTGTACCTAACACTGCATCAAAGTCAAACAACTTTCCCTGAAAAGTCAAAACTATACATGTGTATGTTATTTTAATATAATTGTATAATTATAAAGAAATGTTTTATCAAAGAAACACCTTTGCCTCCATCAATAAGACTTTAGTATGTTCACAAAAAAACATTTTTTGTCCTATTTCAACATCTTAAGAAGGACCAATAGTCGGATGACGTCATCAATTTTCTGTGATTGTTATATGGATTTGGTGATTGGATAAAGTTGATTGATTTTCAAGGTCAAATGTTGAAGCTCAAGCTCAAAGGTCAAAATCAAAGAAAACTTAAAGAAAAAAATCAAAAACATCTTCAGAATGAGACAATATGAAAAGTTCCAAGGTTTTTACAAAATAAAGCAAGCATAATAAAGATTAAATATACTACATGTTGTTTCATGACATTATAAATTAGTGTGGAAAACTAGGCAAATCAATTATAATATAATTCTATTAACTTACCGGAGGTTTATATCTGTTGGGATCATCATAAGCCATTCTGTTATATGCCTGCTCATCCTGTTCATTCTCTGCATCTAACTTATATAATCCCTGGAAAGCCTGCAAGTAAATATTTTAATGAAATTTTATTTTTGACAGGTTCGACCCTTACATCTTTGTATAGCTTGATCATTTATTTGAAATCCCTCCCATTTGATGTCTATTCAACATTACTAATTACATGTTACACTCATGTGTAACCAATAGGCCACTTGCAAAAATTCAAATGGCTGACAAAATTACAAAAAATGTCAGAGGTAGGCAATTTTCATTGTTACATCTCAATGGAATTGCATCTTTTATTAGTGACATCATAATGAAAAACAATGCCAAAAGATGTTGACTCGGACATTTTGAGCTTAATAACAAGATCAGAAAATGGTCTACTGTGGGAAACTGTCAGTACTGAATTTCTTGCCATGAATCACATGTTTTCACCTTTGATATTTAACAAGCTTCAAACCTCAGCGAAACATCAAAAATGTATTATTATGTCATGAATTTCCTCAAAATTTTGAAAAAAAATCATAAAGGTAAAAAAATTAAATAGAGCAATACAATACCTATCATGCTATATATACTGTCGAATTATTTACGGTATAATACTATCATCATTACACTTCCAACATTAGTATTTGGATTTTCATGAATACTATGGTATTGGCAGGGAACAGACCATTTTTTGATCTTGTTAGAAAGCAGTCAAATTGTCCAAGTCAACATCTTTTGGCGTTGTTTTACATTATGATGACACTGTTAAAAGACACAATTCCATTATGACGTAACAATGAAAAGTGCGCAAAAATTGCCTACCTCAGACATTTTTCACCATTTTGTCGGCCATTCTGAATTTTGGCAAGTGGCCTACAGTGAGTGTTCAACTTGTTACACTTACTATATTAGTATTAGGGTTTACATGGTTACTATGGCATTGATGAGAATTGAGAATGTGGTTACACTTACCGTATTGGTATTGGGATTTACATGGTTACTATGGGCCTGATGAGGATTAAGGATGTCATTCAATGTGAGGTTGGTGTTGCTATGGTGATTCGGGTGACTATTGCTTCTCTGACGGATGACACCAGCACTTTTTGCCCTGGGCTTTGCCCCGCTTGTAGGTCGACCTCCAGTACTAGTATTAGCTCTCTGTCAAATAAAAGATAAATTCTAGAGTCTGAAAAACATGATTGTACGGTATAAAGCTTAACAATTATTATTGATGATATAAATAATAAAGCTTAACAATTATTATTGATGATATAAATAGAGTTTTTTTTATTCAAGGACAAATTCGAAACAGACAACAAATATCAGTCTATCCATACATACTTAGAAAATAAAAGCATTTCATCAAAATTCTATAGTCAAAACTTCTAATACAAGATAGATACTTCAGCTTACTGATTTTAAATCATCAAAATGAAGATTCAACCATAATTATTACAAAAAGTCATTTTTCTCATTAACTAATGACTGTCATTACATGTAGTTTGACAATATTCAGACAGTCTACATACATGCATCTTTTTTGTAACTTACTATTATTATTCTATGAAGCATCTCTGATACCTTTGCTTTTGATACTAATCTTTAAGACAATTAAATTTCTAAAGAGAAAGCAAGATTAAAGCTCATCCATTTTGCATCTGCCATTTTTGAATGGTGAATTCTCTTTTTATCATTCTATTCTTTAATTTCTGTAGACAATTTCGTATTTTCAGTATGCTTAACAGAAAAGTCAGAATTTCAAACCTATTTCAAATAATTATAATATTCAATTTTTAAGTTACAAAATATTGATTGCGTAGTTCAGTACAACCAAAGCAATTAATTTGTATCACACATAATCATTATTTTGATTTTTGTATGTTCACACCATAGCTTAATTAAGAACATATCAAAATATTTCTGCAATACTTTAATCTAATTTAATGAAGATTTTTGAAAAATCTGGCAAGTTGTAAGTGCGGTGCAAAAGCTGAAAACTCTTCTTTTTCTGTTGTGTAGGTTTTTCCTGAGTATGAAATGAGCAGAAAAACACATCCTCATTTCCTTAATTGTGCAATTAAGTCCAAAATATTAAAATTTTCATTTTATCTTGCATAGATGAGAAACTTGGATCTAACACATCCATTGCTTTATGGCTTATCAAATTTTAAAGTATTATTTTGAAGGAATATTTTGATTAACCGATTCCATAATCCAACAAATACAAATCATTCTATTTTGCATAAAATAAACTTGTTACTATCAGTATAATGAAATTTTAAACCTTTCCTATTTTGAAAAAGGCTGAATGTCTTTTTTTAATTCATTTTGAAATTTTCAAAACTGAATACTTTGGCTTAATTTGTCTGAAATGAGAACCTGTTTTCGTGTAGCACACACTGAATATAAAAAATCAACAATAACAAATCATCTGTATATACACCATATACTAATAAGCCCTACAAATGAAACTAAGTATAATACATGTAAACTTGGTTCTTCAAATCGAACATGAAGCAGTCCTGTCTTTGGTCTCGGCAGAGTTTCAGCATTT
The DNA here is from genome assembly GCA_028142955.1 of Pinctada fucata. Classification (NCBI taxonomy): domain Eukaryota; kingdom Metazoa; phylum Mollusca; class Bivalvia; order Pterioida; family Pteriidae; genus Pinctada; species Pinctada fucata. The sequence continues at coordinate 19,396,931 of AP027113.1, read as the reverse complement.
GAATCTGCAGGCTGTATAATAATTTATGTTTTAAAATTTCTATAAATTATGAATTAATATTAAAATTGATTAATAATATGTGTTACTATGTATGAAAATTAATAATAAATGACTGAAACAGTTATGAATATTTGAAAATATGAAATAAATTGGACTCATACATAAAATAATGTTATTTGCTCATAGTGTTTAATTGAATTGCATCCATTTTCTATAAAGTGTATGAAATATTGTATTATCATGGATTCATTGAATTTTTTTTAATTTGATAAGCTAAATCTCAAAACCAAACTGAGCACATTATTTCATCAAGATGAAAGTTTTTCAATTATAATCTATAATTATCATTTTTCTCTAACAATGATTTCAATTCAAATCATGAGGTATACCTTCGAATACTAGACTACATTATGTACATTTACCTTTTGAGAATCTGGGCACAAGTCTTGAGCAAGGTTAGCCCACTGTTTTTATTTTACAGTCCTATGTTCCATTTGTGCAGGACTATCCGACATAAAAGCATTGTGACGTTATTAAATTTCTTTGAAAACGTCACATATATAACCCTGTTTCCCTGAATTTCATACTGGTTTCCATTGAATTTGATAAGATCACAACGCGTTGATGTCAGATACCTGCCTGCACAAATGGGAAGTAACTCTCTATTTCGAAAAGACCATTGGCAAATTCTGTACTTGTTACCTAAATCCCCTTCTTTATATACTCACCCTGTTGAATGTTCTCATGAAATTTTCGTCCACCTCCTCCAGTGATTTTTGCTGCCGTTTTATCGGTACTTTATTCATGTCTTTCTGATGACTGACCAGTAGCTCATCCATGTATTGTTGACGGCTTTCTATATAAACCAGCTGCTGGTGCCGGATTTCTTCCTGTACTCTAGCGTACTCACGATCCAATAAACGTATTGCTAGTCTCTCCCAGTTACACACTGCTGGAGTCTGTAGAGGAAATAAATGGAATTGTGAGTCATACTAGACTCTGAGTGTGATAACTAAAATTTTGGGAAAATTAAAATAAAGCGCAGAAATAATGTCTGACGTCTACGCATAAAAACAAATAACTAAAACAAATCTATCTAGTATCATTACAGCTGACAGATAAAGCAAAATTCAAAGTATGTGTAACTCTAGATAAACCTATAAAGACTACATTCTTTTTTATGTAGACTATAATAAACTCTAGATAAATCTAGATAATTTTTATGTAGTCTATTATAAACTCTACATAAAATCTAGACTAGTACATAATTTTTTTAGCATGAATCTCTTTCCAAAAATGAATTTTAAATGAAATCATAACCAAATGGCATATGTCATGACAATTTGTAGATCTAAACATAATCTCTGTACTGACTTTTACTCAGAATTAATCTAATTCAGTAATGAAATTATCATTATACATGTACTGCGACAGATTTTACTTCCAATATACAAAGTAATTACCACACTTCACACAGTCTGTATAAAATAAGAAAATATCTAATATTTCACCTTTTCATCAGGAACAGGTGTGTTGTTAAGATTTCTGGTTATATATTCATCAGGGGGAGTAACACCTGAAAAAAAATTTAGTACTCTCTTGATTTGAAATATTTAGAATTTTATATTGAATCTTCAAATCTTCATATCTTCATTTCTATTTGATCTGAAATTTTAAAAAGCTACATCTCTAATCTCATATTTATAGGAATAATCAATACATAATGATTATCTGTAATAAGACGCTTATGTATGTTATAAGAGAACTGGTGAGAAATTGTACATGGCCATAAATTTGTAGGCCAGACTCTCATTTGATTTATTAGAAATTAATATCTTGATGCCTCATGCATGTCATGGTTAAAATATTCAATAATCAAATTCATGTCTGGATATTAATTCTGAATTTTTGCCTTTACTGTGACTGTTGTGTTTCTTTTTGTGTTCATAACTTAATTAACTAAACCATGTAAAGAAATATATATAACTCACCCACTATGTTTCCAAGATGTAATGAGGCATTATGATCTCCGCTCCATGACCTAGATAATTTGAGGAGGAAATACAGACTTTTCTTTACAATCATTAAGAAATTCAAAGTTCCAGGGATCCTTTTCCAGTGTATATATTATATATCATATTATGAACTATAGTCTACAAAAAGAAGTACTATGTGTAATTTATGAATGTACTGTTATATCCGATGTACAATATAGGGCATTTTCCATGCCTGGTAAGGTACCATAAACTATATATTTTCTGAAAGGTTATAATACCCACTGCTCAGAAATAATAATTTTGGGGCCAGAAAAACAAAGGGGAATAACTGATGAAGAATTCAAATAGTCTATTTTCTCTATGTAGCATATGCAAAATAACAAAGTTCAAGAGTTTTTCCCCTTTGATTTTTAAGACCTTGGAGTCTTATATCTGTACTCAGGACATCATTACCTTTCAGAAAATAATCAAAATATATAGTTTATAGTACCTTACTAGGCATAAAATTTACCATACTTTACAATGGGGATGATTAAAAATTTAAAATGCTATGTAAAATGACTCAATTGTACAACGGATACCTTAAGTGTTCAGCACAATAACAGGTTATGAGTTTCTCTTAACTCATTTTTGATGTACATGTGCTTTATATAATTTTCTATTTACTCAGTCATTGGAAAACTCAGGACTCAAATTGAATATAAAGCTGCTCTTCTCCGCTATCTCAACACAATTTAAGGGGTAATTTTCAAATAAGTTGTATGGCTCTAAGAATTTGCCTTCAATGTTCAGGGAAATGACATTGTACATGACATACATGTAATATAAGACTTAAAAAAAATATCTGACAAAGTAAATTTCAATCAATGTAATGACATATCACAATGCCAAATTTTGGTACACTTAGGGCTTAAAGCTGAGACTGTAAAATCTAAATCTATTCAGTCATGCATACCTTTTAACAAGAAGTACCAGGCAATTTAACTGTTCTGCAAGTGCTCTTTTCTCCTCGTCACTTTTTTGGAGATCCTGTTTAAGTTTATAAATAGTATCCATCAACACTGCTGTATTCTGGGGTCTCCCAGCGGCACCAAACACTCGCTCCCCAGAAACGCCATGCAATCCGGAAGGCATTATTAGTACAAATTATTTGGTCCTGAAAATTCAAAGGAGATTAATGTACAAGTAACATGGAGAGGGTTTTAATAATTTTGATAACTTATTTCCAATCCCTCTGACTTTATTATCAATAAAATATGAATGATTTTAAAATTGGGGTTCACTATCAAATTTACCGTCTCCTCGAAATTCCGAATGTTCGGGGTTTCTCGCTCTTCAACAGGGGCCCCACGGGGACCCTGTAAATATCTTTGGTGTTATGTCCACTTGGCTTAAGTAGACGCAAGAGAGGCATCGAACAGAAAGATTTATTTTTATCAATGTGTACTAATATCAAGTGACTCTTTCTGTTGATAGCAAAAAAAAGTTCTTTTGAAACGATAAGGGTAAGTTCATTTTTATGCAAATTTATAGACTGGAAGTGACATTTTAGCTGCATAGAAATCATCTGCCTCGTGTCATAAATTAATTTTTTTGAGTTTGTTCTTATTTTTTGATGACGATGAAAAAAATCATGAGTGATCTTAATGAGACATCAACGGATCTTGTCTATTTTTTTCATCTGGTGTCAGAAAGGGGAATGATGGTGTCAACTGCTTTAAATACTAATGCTGGCAGGAAAAAACGTTTTTTAGGCTAAAACTGTGTAATAAAATTTTATCTTGCAATAATCCAATCTCTTCATTTTATTGGAGAATTCAAGCGTATGATTTATCAATTTTTTTGAGAGAAGAAGACAAAAAAACATATGAGTTGTCTCTCTTTGCGGGAGACGGTTTTTACCTGGAAACTTTGATTGTGAGGTTTATTTGGGTAATAAGACCATGAAGATGCACCGCAGTAATTGTACATGTGCAGTACTGTTGAACAGTAGATCACAGGACCCCATGACTCCCTGCATGAATAGTGCCCATTTCACGTCAAAAACTTCCCGATCGTCTCCTTTTCCCCTCTATCTAAGGAGACAACGGGTGGAGTTTTGGACATGAGATGGGCATTATTCATGTAACGGGGGCCGGGGCCTCTAAGTTGATCTATCATTTATACAAAAAAAAAAAAAAAAGCACTCAATTTCAGACACACATAAAATAAATTGTAAAATCAACCCTTTTACATGCCTGATTAGCTTAACTTTTCAACAGGATAAAAGAAGATAGTCATGAATAAAAATTTTCAACACGATGCTTCCTCCTCCATGTTGTTTACAAAAATGTTAACCATTCGATCTTCTCTGAGTTTATCCCTTCACTTCCTTAAGGAGAGTTCCGAATGTTTAATTAGAGACAAGTTGCTATAAAATCAAATCAATATGAGTCATTTCGCGTCAGAAATTTCTGAACAGAAAAATAATATTTCTCAAAGATCTCCTCTTCTACCCGATCAGATTTATCTAGTTTATCCTTTACTACTTTTATTCACAACAACCTCTTCTCTACCGTACTTTCACTTTTCTTTAGGGGACGACCATTTGATCCTGAGGGAGGGGGGGTGGGGGAGGGGGGGGGGGGGGGGGGGGGGGAGGGGGGGCTGGCTTTTCATTTTCGGGTTAGATTATTTCTTTTCAACGCAGGGCCGGAAAGATTATTTCTTTTCCAGTAATTAACTCAAAGTTAGAATATCTGTTTTCAATCTGTAACAATCCTGACTTGTAAGCAAAAAATTAAAAAAAAAAAAATAAATAAATAAAACCAAGTATATACATGTATGCACACACACTCTCACCCTGGTTATGTCAACTACTAGATATGCCATCCATTATTTACAATTACATGTATCACCTGCATATCTAAATTGAGTTTTTACAGCACAGAGGGGTATACCAAGACAGTTTTTGCCATTTTAAGTAACAAAAGTAGGTGTTGATGTGTAATATGTACGTATACTATAGGCATTCCTATATAAGACTTGAAGCTAATCAAATATCTATGCATCAGATTATTTATTTTCAACATTTTCTGGGTCAGAATATTTATTTCCAAAAACTGCCAGCCCCCCCCCCCCCCCCCCCCCCCCCCTAATGATTAGAAATAAGAGAAGGAGGATGCGATCGCGACATCTCAGTGGTTGAAAGCTCTTGTTTCTTTTCCTCAAAACAATTATGACAAAGGAAGAAATAATTAATTATAAATTTAAACAGTTTAAATAACCATGATCTTGGGGGGGGGGGGGGTCTAAAGCATATTTTATATACCTTTTTACAGAATGCCTACTATTTGACTGAGTTTTTTTTTCAACATTTAAAATTGTTGTAAAAAATGGAAGAAAATTGAGCAATCTGGAGCATATTATATCTGACAAGTTTTTTTTTTCAAAATTTGAAATGATCTGAGTACGTACTCTAGCACAGTTAGGATGGGAATGATTTCCCTAGTAAATTCTAACTTGAAGAGAGTTGAAAGAATTATATCCATAGCTTGAACCTGACTTCAACAATTCAAAAATGACTAGCCACCTCTCGTAGATAGATCGAACCCACCTCCCCTCCCTCTAGGTTAATAAATGCCTAATTCGGTAAATCACGAGGTAAACATTTTTTTTTGTTTTTAACTTGAGCTTGTATATATTTTGAAAATTTTCAATCACGAATTGAGAAGTCTTTCCGAAAACTTTTTCAGCTACTTACCGCCCGAAAATAAATTTTACTAGTTTTTTTTATAGTTTCTTAAAGAATTTCTACAAGCCCAGGTAAAATTTTGGTAACCTCGGGCGTTGGGCTAGTGAGTTTTGGGAGAGACTACCAAAACTTGCATAAACATTCAAAATCAGTTAAATTGCGCCAAAACACAAAAACTGTGTCACAATACATTTTTGAAAGAAACATTGAATCATGGAGAGATTTTTTTGCTTTTACTTTTTACTTGCATTAGTTGCTATTCCTCCATATGCCTTATGGTTACCTTTGAACTCGATATGTGTGGATTTTTCTATCATATAAGGGTTGTATTTGTCAAAAAAATGCATGTCACAAACTGAGGTGTATGATAAAATGGGTTGTAAGTGACGCGAAAATGTATTTAATTCAAAATAATTAGCACTTATTTTAATAAAAGTAATATCAGTATTTTAAAAAATCGAGTTCATTTCATACGCTTCATAGTATTTTACTCTGAATTATACTAAACTCGATTGTCACAAGATTTACGGTGAATTACGGGTGTCTTCCTGTTTCTCCCACTTGTGTAAAAAAATATATATTGAAGGTTGGAATTGAGGTGGGAAGAACAGGAATTATTACTTAGATTACGGGGTTGCTAGAATCACATAATTAACCAATTAACTAATTAGTACTAAAATATTACCTGTATTTTGTGCCAGTTTGTGCATGTACTTGTAGTACCTTTCGTGTGTATGTAGTGGTGGTGGGGGGGGGGGGGGGGGGGGGGGGTTTGCAAAATTGTGGTCACTAGATTGTCATCGAACCTTGCCTTATGATTTGCCAATTGGAAGTGGATTAAACCTTGATTTTCAACTTCAAAACATAGTCAGGATCCAAAATGGCAATATGGAATATTTTGGAGCGGAAAATGCAGTTTTGTATGTGTTTGTAAAAACAAAATATCATTACTGCAGTCCTATACTTTTGTCACAACACAAAACCAATTTGAGACAATAGATTGTACCTCTCATATACCTCTGATTTCATATGTCGTATAAAGATGAAAGATACATGTTAATTTACTTTTACAGTACGGTTGTAAAGGAAACGGCATTTTTTGCTTGGTATTTTCGGGGCCCGGTTATCCATTTTACGATATGGATTATACTGAAAGAGGCAATTTTTTCTAGTAGAACTTGTTTATGATTTCTTATCTGGTCAGGCTTATGACTCGGAGAAGATACTTCATACCTACTGATCTTCAAAATCATGCGCGCAAGGTGCATTCTGAGAAATCCTTATACAGCATACAGGATTCCTTAATGTGTTAAAAATAGATACATATTCTGACTCTGAGTAGCAGAAAAATAAATAATCTGGGCGGCTCTGCATTAGAAATAAATAATCTTTACCCGGAAAAATTGCAATCCCCCACCCCGTCCCCTTAGAATCAAATTGTCGTTCATACCATATTACGAGAAGATGCATGCCCTTGTTTGCAAAAAAAAAAAATATATATATTTGTTCTGCAATTTATCTTGAACAGTAAAACGCTTTCATGAAAAAAATTTTTCATAAAAAGCTAGATTTTTACCGGTTACAAGGTGTTTTTACACTAATTATAATATCATAACAATACTTTTCTAACTTCTAATAGACAAAACTTTAATAGTTTTTCATTGAATGTTTTACATTCGTTTCATTTTAGGAAAAAAATCCTTTCATTTCTTATTTTCTGAAAAAATTCACTTATTTTGTGAATTACGTTACGCGACTTTTACTGTGATAAGAATAGCAGAGTGCATTACTAAGGTCATGTCGTAATCGGGTGCTTATATATATGTATAAAGTCGGTAAACTCCGTACGGCGGCTTCGCCTAGCATACAAAGCAGGCCGCTCATACCGCTACGCCACGGTGACAACCCTTGACAACTTATATATATATGTCTTTATAAAGACAATCACAATTTGATTAAAGCTCCCTTACGTACGGAGAGGCAGATAATAAACACACTAAAAACATGACCGTGAATTACGTGACGGTGAATTACGTTACGTAGTAGATACTAAATTTAGAGAAATATCCATTCCTGGGGTGTCTAGATGGGATTTATCGTTATTATTTTACTTTCAGACATGCTAGCTAGTGATAGTACTTAGTCTGTGGGCAGAAACACTATCTAAAATGTCAAATATATACAATTTACCATTTTTTAGCTAGTAGGTGTCCTTTTTAATCACAATATTCTTCATTTTGCAGGTTATTTGATAGATTTTGTAGTTGAAACATTTGAATGTATCTCATACGTATGTGTATTGAGAAAAATAGTCATCAGATAATGCTGAATTTTCCAAAATAGGCGAGAAATCCTGCCATAACGTAATTCACGCTGTGTAACGTAATTCACTTTTGGGTATCTTATTGACTACAGAGGAAAATGATTGCACAAAGTAATACTGAATCACATAGATGTATACAAAAGATGATATGGAAGATAGAAATCAGCTCAGAAATATTAAAGAAATACACTTATTTAAAGTAGCTATATGCACAAAAACACTTTACTTTTCTTGTCTGTAAGATGTTCTATTTCAAGTATGTTAAAACATGTCAGATGGTTAAAGTGTGTGATATATTTTGATCTAGCATAGATTCAGATCCTGTTTTAAGGTCTACAGAGCAATGGATCGGCAAGGAATTGTTCAGTTAAACATAATTATTTCATGGACAATTAAACTTTAAAAGAATTTTTGTGAGTTACGTTACGGCACTTTTGGGTATGAAAACTCTGAAAATTGGAAACTGAACATGATAATTTTGGGGTCTTCTGTTAAAGTTTTTATCATATCAATTCAGATCATCATTTAAAAAGAATTGAGACGGTGTTTGTCAAAATATGTCCGTGTAAAACCGAATTTGAGGAGCTAAATACACGTGAATACTCTCATTCATAAAACATTGCATCGCAATATTTGAGGCCATTTGGCTGTAATATGCAATATTTTTTATTTCTTCAAGTATGATTTACTGTTCTATGATCGTGTCCTCTTGATATAAAATGCTATCAGAGATAAAACAAGTGAAATCTTGCTTAAAAGGTGACGGAATTTCTCGATTTGTGAATTACGTTACCGAGTACTTTCAATGTATGTCTTTATCTTATAGCCATTTCCTCCGTGTTATTGTAGATTTTTCAGTCTATGTGTTTTAACTATCAACTAAAAGCAAAATCTGGGGAATCTGAAAATCTATACTAAATGCATTCGTTGACCACCATAATGACTACAGTTACCAATAAAGCAAACTATTGAACACTTACGAAGTTTTTCATTGTCAGAAAAATTTATTATTAACATATGCCCTCATATGTAACGTAATCCAAATACAATTACACAGCAGTCTACATCTAATAAAATTTCTTGCTAAAATGCTGGTAGAAAAATTTTCTATAGCCGTCTCCAAAACACATATATACCAAGCTTCAAAATCGACATGGTTTTGAAATATTCCTGATCTTAAAGTTTGCGGCCGTTTGAAGTTGCAATTGGCGCAACTTAACTGATTTTGAATGAAAGTATGTACATTTACATATTGGGTGGAGAAGCACTTGTAAGTTGTGAAGAAGGTTCAGTTACATGAAATGTTTTCAATCAGAGACATACGTCGCTCATTTTCCTTTACTTTCTTTTTAATTTTTGATGCAAAAAAAAAAAAAAAAACAAACAAACAAAACAAAACAAAACAAACAAAACAAAGCAAAACAAAATAAACAAAACAAAACAAAACCACTATCCCACCCCAAAACAATAAACTAAAATTAAGACCAAAAAAAAAAAAAAGAAGAAAAGAAAAGAATATCTTCATCTATTCAGTATCATTTACAGGACTACGTCTATGAAAAGCTTGTTATCAAGTCAAAAACCGTTCGATGTAGCTGTGAATGTTCAAAATTGTTTAAAAATAGTGAAATATCTGGCAAGCCCCCCTCCCTCCCCCCATTTATATTTGATGAAGGTTCTCATTGACGATCACAACAAAACAAAACCGTGCAAAAACAACTTTTAGGCAAAATCAAAAACTTAAAAAAAAAGTTATGATAAATTAATAAACCACCTAAATTCTCCCTCAGTGAATTTTGTCAGTTTATTCCGGACGTACTTTAGGGCATACGGTGTTTTAAAATGTTGTTTTTTATACATGTATATCAAGTTTGACCTTGACCTTTAATTTTTGAAATTATTTTGTGAAATTTATTCAAATTGATCTGAGAATGTTTTTTTTAAAGATTTTCTGCTATAGTTTGAATTGATTTAGACTGATAAAGTTTTAGTTCGATTAGTCTTTAAATATCTAAGTCGGTTGAAATCTTACTCAATTAACTTACCACAGAAGAAAGAGCAGAATCGACACTGACTACTCAGAGTTCGGAAGTGAAAGGAAAGTAAACGATTTGGCATTGGCGAGTTATGGCTTATTACGGACAACAACAACAATACGGCCAAGCCCCACCTCCCCAGGGTGACCCCAACTTTCTGTGGAATGTGTTCAACAAGTAATTAAATTTCAATGAATCTCATACATTTAAGTATAATCTGTTGAATTGGTTGTTCACAAGATTTCACAATATCCTCTTTTTCGGTGATTCATCTGTTTCAACATGTAGCTGATGTTACCCAATTAAGGTCTTTTTACATAGCGTTTTAATGAATTCACCATTTTAGGTATATTTTAACTTAGTCTGAATCACTTTACCAAATCGAGCCTTTGATCAGGTTTGGGAAAGTTACCGCTAGTCCGACTTGCAGACCTACGACGGTGTTATCTGTTTTTTCGTCTTCGGTCTGACTGCTATGCATAGGCAAAACTTGAGAATTTCTGTGCGAAAAAAAAAAATTGGGAAAGTCATCCTTTTTTGACAAATTCCAGTCTCTTCAAGCAAAAAATAACTCACCCAGTCCTCCTCCCCCTAAAAAATCCCCTCTAGGCCTGGTTTCACCTGTGCGCATGACAAACTGTCGTCGATCAGAGGAAAATCGGAAGAGAAGAAGAGGTGAAACAAGGCTTAGAGGGGATTTTCAGGGGCAGGAGGACTAGGTGAGTTATTTTTTGGTTGAGGAGAATGGAATTTGTCAAAAAAAAGGACGACTTGCAAAAAAAAATTTTGCACAGAAATTCCCAAGTTTTGCCTATGCATAGCAGTCAGACCGAAGACGAAAAAACAGATAACACCGTCGTAGGTCTGCAAGTCGGACTAAGTTACCGCATACCTGTCAACATGGTCAACTTTGAATTTTTCAAAAGAGGGAGATCTCCCTCTTTGTCAATTGACAAAGAGGGAGATTGTGTGTGAATCATTTTCGCGACATTTTTATTTATAAATTTCAACATGTCGTGCAAACCACCTTTCAAAAAGTGTCATTGAATGTAACGTTTACCAAGTCATGTCATTTCCATAATACATGATTCATTGATTGTATATACTTCTTGTTCTGCGTTTGTTTGCTGTGGCTAGCAGGTCTTTTTCTGGGGAAAAGTCAACACAATTGTTAATTTGATTAATCTTTTTATTCATAACAGTACATACGTTTGGGCCCAACTGAGCATGCCGTAACCGATTCATACTCTTGACTCAAACTTGTCTTTCTGATTTCTTTTTCTTTGAAACGGTTGAAAGATCGTTATGACGCGCAGTACGAGTTATCGATATATACAAAATGACAGAAAGAAATTTTAATCAGTGCTATACAATATTTAGTCAATAAAAGTGCTTACATGACCAATTAAAATGTTTTCACAGCTTAATTAATTACCCTAAGGCATCCATACATATAAACGCTGTGTACTAATTGTAATACAAACAACCGGCATTGTTCACATTGTTAACAAACTTTAATTTTTAGTATGAACAGATGAAGGACGAAAGTCGCTAGATCTATTAGAGTTATCTTTCTTATGTTATGCAAAGCGAGGGAGGAATCGGGTGATAGGATCGAAACGCAGGAGTTTTTAGTCTCCCCCGCGGGAGGAATGCGAAGGCGGGAGATAAGGTTCAAACGCCGGAGTCTCCCATGAAATGCGGGAGAGTTGACAGGTATGGTTCCGAAAGAGCTAATACAAATGTATACCTCAATCGGGCTAATGTACCCCAATCGGGCTTATCAAATCTGACTTTTTTATGCAGAAAAAAACTCTTTTCCTCCAAATTATATTTGGGTGCAAAATCGAACAAGCTTTTATATCAAGAAACAATATTTAAAAAGCAACTATGCCTGAAAACTTTCTAGATTTAGAGAAATATCACTCAGTACATTCAGGAAAATGGAGGTTTTTTTCTCAATAACCATTCACTTTTCAGGTATGTTTCTTTTGTAAACATAACTTCTTTCTTAACACACTTAAGGAACTTATGCAATTTTGCACAAAAAAATAATTTTGAGAAGGTTTTGAATTTTTACTACAGGGAATATTCAGAATTGATTAGTCCATTTGAGGTATATTAGCTCAATCGAGGTATATTAGCTCAATCAGTAACTTTCCCCAACCTGTTGATGGTCATTTGAGCGGTTAGGCCTTAGGGGGTGCCTGGGTTGTGGTCAGGACAAATCCTCTATTGATACCAAGATTTCGGCGACCATCTGAAGAGTCACCCTTTTGCCCTCTCTATCTCAACGTAAAAGCATGTTTACGACGACTGACTCATCACAATCCCCAGATGAACCTCTGAGTTGTACTCTTGGTAAGATATAAGACCTTTATCAGGTATGTTCATGATGTTGCAGCGTTTGTTTTTAGCACATGTAACCTCGCATACAAAAGTCTCATCTACACAAGTGATAGTGACGTAAAGGGTCGTAGGACACAGCTGGTATCACATGATACTGCAGCATGACCGTATTGACGTCAACGCTTTCTGTGTATAATTGATAAAGGACAGTATGGTGGTGGATTCGAGCAGAGTTGAAACTTATCTGGCAGAAAATACAACAGAGGTTGATAAATATGGTAAATGAATCCATCAAATCTACGGTTTTTGTGTAGCCTGCGAAGCATAGCGACACTTAGGGATCACTTTGTCCGTTGTCCGTCTGTCAGTCAGTCTGTCCGTCCATCCGTCCGTCCGTCTGTCCGTCTGTCTGTCACACATTGGGTATCACACCCCATAACTTTTCATTGGTAAGTGATAGGGCTTTGATATTTCATATGTGTATTCCTTGTGACAAGACCTTTCTACACATATCAAAATTTTTGACCTAGTGACCTTGACCTAGATATTTGACCTACTTTTAAAAAAATCTAAGATTGGCTATATCTCTTGATTGGTAAGTGATAGGGCTTTGATATTTCACATGTTTAATCTTTGTGACAAGACCTTTCTATGCATACTATTATTTTTGACCTCGTGATCTTGACCTAGATATTTGACCTACTTTTCAAAAAATCTAATATTGGATATATCTTTAGATTGGTTAGTGATAGGGCTTTGATATTTCACATGTGTATTCGCTGTGACAAGCATTTCTACACATACTTTAATTTTTGACCTTGTGACCTTGACCTAGATATTTGACGTACTTTTCAAAAAATCTTAGATTGGCGATATCTTTTGATTGGTGAGTGATAGGCTTTGATATTTCACATTTGTATTCCTTATGAAAAGACCTTGCTAAATTTTGCATAATTTTTGACCTAGTGACCTTGCCCTAGATATTTGACCTTATTTCAATAAAAAAAATCCGCTTCGCAGGCGACACAAGCATTCCTTGGATTGCTATTTTTAATAATAATATAGAGCAAGTGACCATGTTTCGCCGTATTTTCGTACATTTCTTTGGAAATTTCAATAGTTGGAGGCCAATTCAATAATTGTGCTGGCTGCAATTGAATTTAACTCCATTCTCGATTGAAATACTACAAAAAATATATATTTTGCACAGTTTATTGTTTCCTTATAAAACGTCAAAATATTTCGTTTCCATGTTTTCGAAGGTGACCATATTTCACCGTTTTTGTTGACATTATCCTATTTTCACAAAAAACAGACAAAATTGTGATTTTCTGTATGGGAATTATTTCGTCACCACTATTTCTAGGAAATGATGCCAAATAAAATGTTTTCTTTTTTAGTTTTTATAACAATTTCAGATGTTTATGTCTAAAATTTTGCATTTTCATTCAAATTTCCCCATTTTGTGGTATTTTTTGTCAACATTAAGTGCAGGAGATGTTACAATATATCAAAACATGACTTCTAAGGTCATATTTGATAGGATATAGAAAAATAAACTAGACAAATATATCCGATAACCAACGAGAAGCAATTAGCTATGAAATGGCGAAAAATGGTCACCCGCGAAATATGGTCCCTCACTCTACATTGAGGATTAGGATTTGTCCTGACCACAGCCCAGCCCCAAAAAACCGTCAGAGGTTACTAGTTTGGTCAAGTTTTTCTGACTGTCGTAAACTATATATATATATATATATATATATATATATATATAGACAGCACAAAAGAGGTGAAAACAACCACGTTCACTATTCAGACAATGTCGGATCAGTCGGATCGGGGAGGCGGTATTTTGTTTAATTTTACTCACTTGATGATATGTTACTTAATCAATCAGGGAGCATCTTTTCAGTGTTTTTTTTTTTTTTTTTTTTGAACCTATAGAAGTCTTGGACATGTTTCTATCGATCAGTCCGTCCAGACTTTTTGGCAGCGGGTGTTGCATGCAAACAGGAGACGCTGACTCTACCTAGGCACCTGGTCTCGCCCCTCGCGGGGTCTGCTTTGGTTCATGAATTGAGAATATTACCTACCTGTCTACTAGTTATAGCCTTTCGAGCTTCAGTATAGTACAGGTTCTGACTAGCATGAGAGTGTGTGTATGTTTTTTTTATGTACTTGTGTCCGAACGGAATGAGGGACGTACTGTCCCTTGTTCCGTCTGGATACAAGTACATATTCGTGTATCCAGAGGGCTCAAGGGATGTACTGTCCCTTCCGCTGGGTTTAAACACGTTTAGTGTCGTGGTCGCTTGTACCTTTTTTGTGCTTTTATATATATATATATATATATATATATATATAGTTTATGATATATTTTATGGAAAGCTATAACTCCTTGAGTGCAGATATGAGACAATTCGCGTGCTCATGGCTTAAACATGTTTGTTGAATATCCTAGGAATGAAATTCTTATATTATGTACCGGTAATACAGTATGTATTTTGTATAAATTTATTATCATATAGATATTAGAAAATATTACAACTCATGCTTCATAAGTTAAACCCCTCTGTATATTAAAAAGTGCAGCAGATGCCTCAACCAAAACCAAATATACATCTAGGGATCACTTTGTTTTAGTCCAGAATTTTCCTGTCTGTCCAATGTTCACTTGTCATACTTTTACTATAAAAAACACTTATTGTATGTCATGTTAACATGATTAAAGAAAAGAGGCCAAGCTCACGCATCATAACAATGAAAAACAGCTTCAAAGATGAAGGTTAACATGGTCAAGGCCATACAATTTGATCCAAGTCATGGTGACAGGTAGAATTGCCTTTAAGGGTCAAGGTCACACAGGGAGAATCAGGTTTAAGGATCAAGGTGAAGGTCATACAATTACAGCAAGCTTTAAGGATAAAGGTCAAGCCCATATAAACATGATAAATGGAGTGGAACTAGGTTTTGGCAGGCAACATTTTTATGCTTCTTATGGATTCTCTCATTTAATGAAGTTTTGGGTTGACCAGATGATGTATTCTAAATCTTTCTATGTCCATGTAGAGTTGACACTGACAGAAGTGGACAGATAAGTGCACATGAACTAGGACAAGCATTGTCTAATGGTGAGTTTGGTACAGAGAATGCAAACACTTTGTGCATGCTGTTTCCTCATGCGGAATGCAAGTCTCTGGAGCATACATGGTATAATTGTAACAGCTACATTTGTAGCTCTTCTCCAGATTATTATTTCTGTACAAAAAAAAAATGTATTAATATATCTGTTATACATGTGTGTAAGCTAGTTGTCTAACAAAATACTTTCTTAAAGATGAAATATATTACTTTACTTTCAGTATCCATAAATATTTTTTTTCAATATACCATATATACTGTGGTTATGCTTTCCACAGTCTTGCATTCTTGAAAGAGGTTGCTAAACAAAGATCAGCTTCTGGATCCTGTACAGTAAAGATTTTACAATTTATTAGTGGAAACTGCATGAAGACTTTTGTTTGGATTATAATTAGCCTAGCCTAGTAGAAAGTCTACAATTTGCAATGCTACACGCATGTTTATAGAAAATGAATTGCACGTGCATGTTAAATATGCACATTTTTTTTGTATTCTGTTATGAATTTTGATTGAGATTTGCACCTGACCTGTATCTGGAAGCTGATTTTTGTTTAAAGCATATTATAATAACTGAAACAGGCATTCTTTGAATTGTCCTCTAAAAGTGCAACTCTTACTTACATTTTATCAAAAGGTTTATTTTGATAATCAAAGAAGCCTGGTTCAACAACCACTAGCATAACTAGTGTATGTGTATATATACTCATCCTAGGATAAGGGAAATAAGTGAGGCATGCTAAGAGAATTGACAAGCATGTTATATTGTGTTTTGCCTCTAGGATTGATAGAGACAGAAGTGGAGCAATTTCGGGGGAGGAGCTGCAGCAAGCTCTCTCTAACGGTAAGGTTGGAGTGAGAAAATAGACACGATAATAAACGATGAGGAAGGAATGCTTAGCATAACAAATGGCAGAATGTTGATGATTTTCAAATCAAGTACGGGTACAATATGGAATTGTCATACATACAATATATGTTATGACTCTAAAAATTATTGCACTGCAACTTTAGAAGGCTAGGATTTGTTATAACAATGACTGGGTACATGGTACATATAGCTTAATAACATATCTGTGTAGGAAGATGTCCAGATACCAGTGATACAATGTATTTGATTAACATTGAATTACTCAGAAAATGACTAAGGAGTTTTCCCAGAAAGTGACATGTTTTACAAAAAGAACAAATACCAACTTTATAAAAATGAACCAAGGCATTGTTACACGACCCAATTAACTAATTGTATGCAATTAATTCAAGTGACAAATTGCATCGTGTAACATAGCTTAAAACTAATTTCATGCAGCTTTCAAAAGTTGCAGGCAACTTTTTTCAGATTAGAACATGTTCTATTCTTTGCGATTAGTTGCATGCAACTTTAAGCAACTTTAAGCACTCGATTAGTTGCATGCAACTTTAAGCATCAGCCAATCAAAATGCCCGGTATTCCTTACAATTTCAACCCTCATTTTGCGAATTTTGGTCATATCAATTACAATGACAATAAAATGACGACTTTTCTCACAAAATATCACAGTACGCTTCACACCATGATTTTCTTTGGTCATGATCATGATGATGGTGATTTTCTGTAGCTCTCTTTATCAAGGAAGTTATGTGAATGTAATTATAAGGAAAATTGTTAATACATGCTGTATTGTCTGTTAATAACACATTTTATTTGTAAAATTTAGGTGGGAAAGGTATTAAGTTTGCACAAAATATATGCATTTATTGCAGTAGATTGAAATATTTCTTCCAGTGGGAAGGGATGATAACAAATATGACCACAAGCACTCGATTACACAAATTTTCGGCCCCTTGGCCTTTATCAAGTGTAAAAAAATGACAATCTATAACAATTCTAAGTAAAATCCATTCTTGCTTCTCTGGCGTTCATTGCCAGTGATTGTTTGTGTTTTTAATTTTTATATGCATTTTGTTGCAATGTGTAACAGCTCGGACCAAAAAATTTTTGCAATTAGTTGCATGCAACTTATCGCTTCGTGTAAAAAGACCTCAAGTCTTATGTTGTCCTAATTTGTATTTTTGCTCACCACATTGAAACTCGAGCAAGCTAGAACATCATCTTTTGTCATTGCCATGCAGTGAAAACGTTGCCCTGTTGACTCTTCTCCAGTATTTTTAAAACAACTACTGCAACGAATTTTTTACCTCTCAGGAATCAAGTGCCCTCAACCAAAATTAAGTTTTTTTTACCTGCATAGTCTTTCAAAGAAGATTACAAAATCTAATGTCAGATGGATCTGATTAGCTTTGTGTACCCGCTTCATAGAATTTCACGAAACTTTACCATGTTTACAGGAGCAAGCATACAATAAAGGTCCGCAATGGCTGTTCCAAGTTAATTTGTTTGTCAAAAGCACAGTGTCAAATTACATATGGACTCAGCTGAGCTTCATAGGCCCTTCAGAGCTTTTGGGTATCTTGTTTCATATATTGAGTCTTTGCAGAATACAGAGTTTTTTCCCCTTACAGACGGTAAAACCATTAATGCAACATCATGAAAATGGTATGATAACGTCAATTTTATACCGTCATTTCCCAGACTTTTAGTACTTTTTCCATAGAATATGATGACGTCATAATTTGTCTACGTCAGATACTGTCTCAAATGGAAAGTAACTCTTACTGGTTTTCGGAAATAGCGAATATGTACTGGATACAACTGAATAGTCATATGATTTGGAAATGATCTTCTTTACTAAATAGATAGAAACAGATTGTCAGGCTTGAAATTATCAATCTGATCCAATTTACACTGTATTAAGTTCTGTAATAGTTTTATTCTTTTACTTAAATTATAAATGTATAATTGTTATATGACTTACATGTATATTCAAGCATGATTCTTCTCTCACTGCATTTCAATCATGTACTTTTTGAAAATATTTTGTTCTTTCTTGATCATTTGTTGATTTAACATGCATAGTTTGCATTTGGATGATTTAATTCTATCATGTACTGGTATTATTAGAATTTACATAGAAAAATTATATGAACAAATTAGCAAAAGACTTCTTAGTAATAGTAATTGTCTGACTCTCATCGATTACTGACTGCGTGGTGAAAATTTAAATTTCCTCAGTCTTAGAGAACAATCTCATGTGCGCAACTCTCAATGATAGTCATTTTGTATTCAAGGATTGGAAATAAATCCATTAAATAGCTTGTTTTTTTCTAAACCATTGTGCTCTAGTTACATACAAGTATAAGTCTTCAGAAATTTGGATACATTTTTGGAAGCAATTTGTTTGTAATTGGGGGGGTGGGTGCTGTTTGATTTCATTTTCAAAATGTATAGTGCATGGTGAAGATGGAGAATTCTAATGATAATTACAAGCCATTAGATTCAACTAATATTTTATTTACATATAGTCTGTTTTAAGTTTTTATATGTATTTCCAGGCACATGGACACCATTCAACCCAGAAACTGTACGCCTCATGATAGGTATGTTTGTACTTTGTCAGAGAAAAACTTTCATCATCAAGATAGATAATGTTTATTATCATAATAGTGTTAGGCAAGTTTTGTTTGAATTGATAGATTTATAATGATGTAAAAGGATGGCTTTATTTCTCAGTATTCTAATGCATGATTAATACAAATGTTTTTTTATACAATGATCATATGCATTTTATCTACTGAGATAAGTTCCTCTTCTTTTTTGCTGCTTTTGGCAAAAAAAAAAAAAAAGAAAAACAAAACAAAACAAAAGCAAAAACATTAAACAACAAAACAAAAAACTATGTTTTAAGATAAATTCAGATTTTTAATGAATGAAATTTGGAATTACGAGAGATAGTATATTAAGTATCTATTTATTGATATTCATTATCTCTTGTAAGAAATGAAATATTCATGTACATGTAGTAAGAAAATCATTTCAGACCTTTGATTTTGTTGTTACATAGGAATGTTTGACAGGGACAATACAGGGACGATAAATTTCCAGGAATTTCAGTCGCTATGGAAATACGTCACGGACTGGCAGAATACCTTCAGGAGTTATGACAGGGACAACTCTGGATCCATCGATCGTAACGAGCTGAAAACGGCATTAACATCATTCGGTATGCAAAAAAGTTATGCATTCAAATAGTAAAATGGACCAGGTATAATATGAGTAAAGTTTTAATTTTTCACAGTCTAAAAATTTGTGGAATATTTTTTCCTTAATTTGACTTGTTCATCACATCTACTGTCAAAAGATAGCAAGTGTGAACTGCAGTGGTTGATACCTTGCTTTTAATATTGTTGATAACTCCATTTGATAAGTTCTTTCTAGCCATTGCTAATAGTAAAATGCTTCAGTAATGGACCAAATAAAATAGTATGTCTCATTTGGACATTGTTCTCTTAAAAGACTCAATGGGGCATTTAAATCTGAGGTTATACAAGTGTGTCCCTAAGTTTTGATGCAACATTATTTTAAGCTTGATGATTAAGTGAAATTTTTTGAAGGAGGAAAATCTTAACAATTAGCCAAAAGGGAGAAGGAACCATTATTGATATGAAGTTTACAAACAGCAGAAATCAACTCAACAACTTCAACCTGCTGTTCACACTAGTCTTGATGTCTTTTGACAGTATGAAATAACTGAACTGTTTCGTCTAATTTCCACTTTATTCAACTCTTTGTACTTTACAGGATATAGACTGTCTGATAAATTCTACGATATTTTGGTGCGGAAGTTTGATCGACAAGGAAGGGGTACTGTGGCCTTTGATGATTTCATCCAATGCAGTGTAGTCTTACAGGTAAATTGACATTTTATATTTTTTTAATCACAAATTATTTCTCTTTTTACTTTACCATTAAAAACATGGTCTTTTAAAGAATGTTGGTTTGTCTTTATCAACTTCATTTGAAATAGAGCTCCCTTTTCAACATAGGCAATTTTTCTAGCTTTTTCTGTCTTTTGAATTTTATAAGTGCATGTATCATTTATGACGTTATCAAAGGTGAAAGCATTATAATGTCATTTAATTCCTTTACAAATACAAAATTGATTCCTTGAATTTTACGTTAGTTTCCATAGATTTTGATGACATCACAATTAATTGACGTCAAATGGGAATTGACTCTGTATTTTGAAAAGGCCGAATTGAGACTGCTGCCCTCTTGTACTTGCAATAAACTAATGTAACTTTGAATTCTTAAAAATTTAAGAATTAAAGTAAATTTCTCATCTTAAATTACCAAGTTTTACAGAAGAGTTGTTTAATTTTAATTTCTGAATTTTTTTTTCAGACACTGACCAATGCGTTTAGATATCACGACTCAGATCAAGATGGATGGATACAAATTAGTTATGAACAATTCCTTACGCTAGTTTTCAATCTCAAATCATGATTTCCCTCCAGTGTGTCTTGCTTTAATTGAATTAATGGACATTTGTAGGCAATTTTGTATCCGTGAACAAAAAGTAGAATGTACATCAGATTCAGTCTGTAAAATTTTGTCATTTCTTATCATCATGTATTTTACATGTACCATGTAATACAACTTTTAAGATGTGTATTTCTTTCATTTGATAATAATTTTCTTCAAACTGCTGGTCTCATTGATAAATTTCTTACAATTATACATGATCTTCCTACAATATTGAATATTCAGTGTATATTTTATAGTAAAAAAAAAAAATACTGGTTTCGTGTAATTTATTACATCTTTCATTTTTTATAGATAATATATTAAATATAATATTTTAAAATTCCTTTATATGCCTTTAACATATTGAAACTTATAACTTGAAATTGAATAATTATATTTTTTTTTGTATTCAGAATCATATATGAACATTTAATCTATCCATCACTGTTTTTCATCATAAAAATTTGTAAAGCACATGTATATATATAGTGCATTCAAGATTTTCTAAACCACTGCATTAGCAAATTAAAAAAATGTATTTTTAAAGAATCTCTGTTACACAATTTCTTTGATTTATTGTACTAGTGTCAGAACAGTGTCCGAACAGTAACAGTTTCCAGACATTCGCCTTTTTCAAGACTTAGTACTTTGAAGGAAATTATTTTCAAAATTTTGTGACAATTTTGCAGATTTTCAAATGCAGAATTCAAATCACGAATCATATAAACAAAATTTTGCATCTTAATTGCTTTATCACACCACCTTTTTACCCCTTTTTGCCCCGCTTTCTTGAGAGATTTGATATTTTCTTTCAACATGAGTATCTGTGGGAAAGGCATTAAGCATTACTTGAGAGAAATTTGAATGTTTTCCATTGATGGATGGAGGAGTTATCCCCGAAAAACCTTCAAAATCGTCAGGAAACTGTTCCGACACCAGTATACATTATATTTCCCCACAAAACAGATGCAGAAGAAATTTTGCATTGTAAAGTTTTTACTTTTGGCAAAAGTAAATTTTTTGGCCAGGTCTTGTGGATTGTTGTTTTTTCGCATTTGTTAATATCTGTTGTGCCCATACCGTGTAAATCATTTGATATTTGTATCAGAAATTTATTACAAGGAGAAAGTTTACATGTCTTCTTTTACAATCTTCTTTTTGCATAGTGCTATTGACATTATAGTATAAAAATATAAATTTTATGTATTCATACGCACTCAGTAAAAAATATGTTACTTGACAGTGTAAGTGTTTTAAATGTGTTTTCCCTGACATGGTCGCCATAGCACTTTCTATTTAGACATAATCTCAGACAGTGCATGTATTTTATATATTGCTTTTATTTTAGTGCGTGACCATTGGTGGTGGGTGCGGCTAGCCAAACAGGGGATGCATACTCCTCCCGGGCACCTGGTCCCCCCTCTAGCTTGCTAGAGGTTTGTAAATGGTCAATTTGGTGCTCTATTGTGAATGCTGCTGACAAGCAGGACCTTCTTTATCTCATTTGACATCTATATGCCATGATAAAAAGAATGACAACACCTAGATTCTATCTAAAGTTAAATGCAAACTCTAATAAATTTAGTCTAAAATGGCAAAAGGAAATTCTGTATTAGATTTTTAATGTCCCCGGAATCAAACATTCGGGGGCATATTGTTTCTGGCCTGTCCCTCTGTTTTTTTGTCTGTCCGAAAAACTTTAACATTTGACATAACTTTTTAATGGGAAGCGAAAGGGCTTTCATATTTCACATGTGTATTCCTTGAGACAGACCTTTCCATTGATACCAAAATATTTGACCTCATACAGTTTTTATTCTACCATTTGTTACATTAATACTTTCTGTCCTGTGTGTTTGTCAATCAGTCTGTCCCTTCTGTAATCCCTTCTTGTTGTTAGGAATATGGCATGCACACTGCGTATTGGTGTATGTGTATCTTTAAAACTTTGAAGGCATCATGAGGTCACATTACTCCTTATGTTTATCAAAAGGTTGAGGAGGATGTATTAGTCTACCGATTTCATGGTCAAATGTGAAGGTCACAATTCGAAATGTTGTCGCCAATTGAGGTGATGCTAATTTAATTTATTTTTATAATTGGTTGAATTATCAATATTAAGGTCTTTCCTCTGCCATTAAACACTGCCTGTGAAAAAATTGACGGTCTTAGCTTCCTTTATATGGGTATGCACACATACACTCATAATTCGCTTTTTGAGCTTGCTTAAAGAAATTTATATATAAGATGGAAGATTTTGCCATTTCCCTTCAACATTCCCTTCAACATCAATGTAAACATCAGACACCTAGGACATCCAAGCGTGGAAAACTAGGCAAAAAAGCAGTTGAACTCTAGAGAAATGATCCAAGAATGTTATGCATGAAAGTACAAATAAAGGTCTGTTTGACATTAATATACCGGTAATTCAAGACCGAGTCATGGTTTTGAAATACTTTGGATTCTCAACGCTTTAATTTTATAAGTGCCTTGAAAAAGTCAGGTTTGAGAACAATATAAATGCAACATGTAAGTTTATAAAATTCATCATCTATAATCTAAAATATAAAAGAAAGGAGGGGATCTCCAACAACACTCGGGTTGCAGCACCCACAGCAAAATTCTAAAACACCTAATGCAAATACACAGACATCCACAGAAAGAGACGCAAAGGGAAAGGAACGCCAACTCGCACCATAGAAACATAAAACACAAAAGACCACACATTAACCAACGAGACCAATGGGCAAACGGTGCCGACTTAGGATGGCCATCTGCCACGCAAGCGACAGATGGTGTGGTTGTGCGCACACCCCTCCCACATTTCCAAATACCCCGAGGTCTCGAAGAACGTACAATTGTGGTATAAAATAAATTCCTCACTATAAGATGAACATACAATTAGACAGCATGAAGCAGGGACCCAAGAAACGCACAGATGGATATGTAAATGAATTTAAAAATAAGAAATACAGTCCATACTCTGCCGACTGTAGCGAGGTCATGCATGTGAACGACCGAGGAGTCCGACTGAGATGAAATTAATTCAGAGAGGACAGGTGGTCTCTAAAGAGGTTTGGACGGGGCTCGTCATTGATTCCTTTCATCACAGCCAGAGTGCAATTCTTACAAATGTGCTGGTACAAGACTGTAGATTGGTCCAGTACCAAGTCAAGAGTCAGTCTGGTGACACTAGGATCATAATTATCGGCCTCCAAAATCACACTTTTTTATATCAATATTGCCGGTGTGCACTAGCTCTTCAATGACAAATATGGATAATGACAATATCCCTGTATACAGCACAAAATCGATAATTCAGAAAATCAGAAACCGAAGGCATACAAAATCAGGATAAAATAGGAACCAAAGCAAATAAACATAAACCTCCACCACATGAAAAGAAGCGAACTCCCGATATGGGAGTGAGATCAGGTGCCCAGGAAGAGTAAGCATCTCCTGCTTCCATGCAACACCCGCCGCTTCAATTCGGTAGAACTGTCACATCCGGTTACTTCCATTTCGGAAGACATAGAGTACAATCTTTGGTTGGATGGTTCAAATGGTCTATGACAGAATATCATCCACCATTCTGGATGGTGGGACATCATAATGTATGACGAGTTCCCCATATCGACCGTAGAACTTCCTCAGTGACGATGTTAGTCGGTCACAAACATATCCCTGACTGAGAAGCTTAACTTAAAGACGCCTAGCTCTCAGAACAAAATCCGTGTATTTGGTACTTGCTCTGGCATAGCGTATCAACTTCACAATTATACATACGACGAATGAACGATATTTCCCCGAGACGGATTTTCTCCTTCGGTTCCCAGCTATTGCATAAATCTAGCCATTTTTAGGTACTACTAGCATAAAATGGAAACAAACTAGAGTAGAAATCAATTTGGACCCTCTATGCTAAAAACCTTATTTCGCCCCGTTTATTTTAAGCATATGTTCGCTCAAACCAAAGGTTAAAACAAACCGCACCCCTCCTGATGCGCCCTTGAAATTAATAATTAACCATTTGAGAAATGAATTACTATTACCATATGGGTCTCCTTCTTTGTTTCTATGTTAAAAGAAACATGTTTTGAAAAGCATTAACAATACAAATGTACTTTTATGGTTGTCGCATGCCATGCATCGGTCCGTAATTCTCTCTGGTAGTCACTCTGGCACACGAATAGCTAGTTTGTATATTGTAACTTGATTAGTGTGCATCATCCATCACATTTACATTCATATAGTATAGCATCATGAAACATCCTCGGTTCACCAGGCTATTTGCTCTTTGGCTGAAGCGCAAATAGCCTGGGGAAACGAGCTCGATGCACCCCAAGATGACCAAGGTCAACATCACACATGCAACAGGCGACGTAAATGTACTCCCTGTCCTTGAACAGTTCAATTGTTTAAATTTATCAAGAAGCTTCCTCCTGACTTTTGTTGACTTGCGTCAAGTTCCTGTTCAAATAGCTATCATGTCAGATTAAGTAATATCAAACTTTAATAATTTCCCTATAATTCTATTGAATTTTGATGATTTCAAGTGTGACAAGGTAAATATGGATCTGTCTGCAATATTAGACATGCAGCACAAATAAGTTATTTTTGTAAGGATAATATGATCGATTTAGTTCAGAATATGGGAGAAAGGTAATATTTTCCGTACATGACAAACTGTATGAAATAAGGTCAAGTTCATATTTCCTGTTTATTCGAACGTAAAGTCGAGACGCTCACACTGAAAAAGGAAAGAAATAACTAAATATTTTACACAGTTTTAAGATAAGTTTATAGGATACGTTACTGTAAGGCAATGAAAAGACGTATATATTTCATACATTCAATTCTTTTCATATTCAGGGAGTGTTCACTTAAATAAAATATTCGGGAACAGAAATAGCACCTGCCACCCTTGCGAATTATGTTTATCGGTCAGATGTCACAATTGCCATGGCAAATATGGATAATGACCATATCCCTGTATACAGCACAAAATCGATAATTTAGAAGATCAGAAACCGAAAGCATACAAAATCAGGATAGAACAGGAACCAAAGCAAACAAACAAAAACCTCCACCATATGAAAAGAAGCGAACTCCCGATATGGGAGTGAGACCAGGTGCCCAGGAAGAGTAAGCATCTCCTGCTTGGATGCAACACCCGCCGCTTCAATTCGGTAGAACTGTCACACCCGGTTACTTCCATTTCGGAAGACATAGAGTACAATCTTTGGTTGGATAGTTTGTTGCAGAGGGGTGGGTGAGCAAGCGCAGATCTAGAGGGAGTTATAGGGAATTAGTAAAAATAATGATGTTCCCCGTTCTAGATCAGGTCATGGGGATTCGGATTACATGTATATGGTCAGAAATCAACATTTTTCAAATGTAATAAATGCGTGCTTTTTCACCTGATAAAAACCGAGTGGCCGAAAATTTGTGAATATTGAGTGTTTATTGTTATTTATTTAAAATTATATATAAACTTTCCTTCGGAGGACTTTACTTCATTTTTCAAATGAATTGTATACTACGTCATTTTTAATCTCACTTCAACATGATTATATAATTGCATTTCAAAGTCATCGTGGGGTATCACATGATACACAAATGGTTTTATCCACGGGAATCCCCTTTGATTGAACCAAGTTAATACTGTCTAAATCTACTTTATATCAATTTATTTTAGGCCTATCATATGGTTATTATTATCAATTATATGATGGTAATTTATTCTGGTCAAGAATATACGTGTATTCGGAGAATTTTTCAATCCTCGCCACATGTTATGATATGGTGCACGGAGAGATACAAAATTTTCTGTTTAAGAGTTCTCCAAATATACGTCTTTTCTTGACCAGAATAAATTACCATCATATAATCTATGATAATGACCATATGATAGGCCTAAAATAAATTCATATAACATGTATAAAGTTGATTTAGACAGTATTTACTTGGTTAAATCAAAGGGGATTCCCGTGGAACATATCATTTGTGTATCATGTAATACCCCACGGTGAAAAGTCAAGCATTCAAAAACTTTTTTTAAATGAAAATCGATGCAACTTTCAATGATATATATATTCAAGTTTGCAGCACGATTTTATCTTGTTAATAATTCGTTTTAGGTCCCAAAATCTGTGTACGTGAGAGGAAAGATTGCATGGGAAACTGATCGCTGCCCTTTTGCTCCACTGATCAAAAAAGCAACCTCTCAATTTTAGCGCCAAGTGTAACTTGAGCTGCTCTTCATCACGAGAGTTTACGGGGTATTGGGGCATAAAAAGTCACGTACAACACTTTAGCTAAATGGGTGTTTGTCATTCTTTTAGATAAAAATAAAATACCCATAAATATCCATAATAACTAGTGCATAACGGCCAACGCCTTAACACGGATGTAATTCTGCAGAGCGATCATGATTAAACCACGTCTTCTTCAAATATTCATTGCCATTTCATGGTTTTGGACCTTTTGTGGTGCGCACAACCATTGTAATTTTAACAATTTTGGTGTGCAATCAGATTTCAATATCACCAAGGTAAGATCTGTTTATGAAAAATCAATTTCGTTCATTTCACAGTGCATTTTAAACTTGGTGGAAACATTATTTTGACGAAAAATGCAAAATAAATGTTAATCATCTATTAAAATTTTATTTTGAATGCTTCGATATTCACAAAATATATTTTTAGATAGGATATGCTTAAAGTTAAAAAAAAAAAAAACAGTCGTACGCAAAGAGCAGAAAATATACATGTATAATGCAAGCCTGAATTCCTTTTCTTAATTACCACTGGTTAAAAAATTTCAAATGTCCTGTCAAAAGAAGTACATTTGTACTACGTGTACTGTTAGAAACACTATTTTTAGTGAAAATTTGTCTTATTTTGAATTCATTTTCACTGTTGAGAAGATAAAAGAGACAGTGAATATATGCATAATATTATCGATCCATTTGATAGACAAACTATTCCTTTTATTTTGATTTTCATTTTTTTTTCTAAAAATTAAAGATTAGATTCTTGACGGGTTCTGACCGTTTTCCTCTCTGAAAGTCCTCTTACATGAACTCCATTCTCCAAACAAATCGTTTTCTTCTACAGTTCATGCATCAAATCAGATTGTTTTGTAACAGTGAGGAAACTTGCGAGCAACAGATACCTCCGAGCGTTCGATCAAATGTTGTTTGGGTAATCCGGATAATTTCACCATTTGCCTTTGATCAAGTAACTAAAAAATAAAAGGGGGGGGGGGGGCTATCTAAATCCACTCGCGGCTTTGACGATACAAGACCAGAAATCTGAACCTTTAGATTTTATAGTTACAAATATTTAATGTCTTCAAATTCATAAGCATCATTTTAGAGCAGATAAATTTACAGCATGGACCAGACATGCACGTTTCGGGTATTTTACCCTCGTCAGTGATCCTCAATCTAAACAATGTAATATGACAAAAATCTGTGAAAATTATGTCCTAAATATACCGAAAGACGTAGCAAGATGGCTGCGATATGATGCTACAGGACCCAGGTTTCAGAAATTTGAGAAAATTTTGTAAACAGAAATTTTGAAATGCGTTTGAAGAAACGACCAACCGAAATTGATTGAACTTGGCTACATGTGCCCTCGGGGACTCTTGGTCCACCAGCAGTGACACTCACCAAGTGGTACAAATATTTAACGTCTTCAAATTCATTAGCATCATTTTAGAGCAGATAAATTTACAGCATGGACCAAACTATAATCTTAAACTTTATTTCCTCTAGGTGTTTCAAAATATGCTAGAATTGTTATAAGAACATGTATGTCGACCTAGTCAATGTTCGTTACAGTTTCTTGGAAGATGGTACTTGATAAAACGGAAGTCACATTCAGACGATGGTACCAACAACTTGTATATGGACTACCAACATGCTTATACCCTGGATAATGACGACAATATCACCATAAGTATCCGCGGAAGGTACATGTTTGAACCCATGAAATTCATGTCAATAGCAATTTATGATCAATGCAACCACTGATCAAGTCAAGCAAGCAAATTAATCATTCGCCTGCTTCGGAAAAAGAAGGAAAAATCAAATTAAATTATGTTATTTTGGAATCACAGATACAACACAATGGATTTCTTTGATTATTCAAAGGAACTTTTTTTAAAATCCCGACCTTTGTATGATCCAAAAGAAGGATTTTACATATGTAAGCGACAGAGTCAGTCACAGATGCAAACAACAGATTAAACAAATAACAAAGAACGGCAGATATGATTTGGTGAAAGAATAGTATGGTCGAAAAATACAGTTTTCTCTATTGTATCTGAACCTTGACGCTATCAGAGAATTTCAAAAATGTAAAGAAAAGAGTAAAATTATTAAAAACGCATAGTAACAATTAATTTGCTGTAGTAGACAAGAAAATTCACGGGCAGGAACACGTTACGTCGCCTTACAGTACCGTTGTCAGAAGTATTTAAAGTTCTGCACTTAAAACCGTCCGTTGACATTATGCAACAGGTGAGGATATGTTGGAAACCATCCGTTGTCATGAAAATTATCGACAAAATTTCAGTAAAATCACAAATAAATCATTAGGTAACCGGTGATTTCTTTTAAAAAGCCAACGGGGGGTAGCCACACGCTTCAGTAATACATTATTACCGTGAAATGAATAAAACTCCTTTTATGTTATGAGGAGATCTAATTGGCGATGACCTACTGTCAGCAACGAAAACGGAAATTTGAACAGGAAAACTATCCTGTCTCTTAATTATTTGATTTTATATACCAATTTTATGTAGAAAATTATCGACAACATTATACAAACAATATATGTGAATGACCTTTTTTTAAATTATATATTTATTGTATACTTTGATTATTTGATAAAGAATGTCCGTTGTCATGACAAGACAAGAAGATATGGTTCGTTGTCATGACTCTTAACGGTATTTGGGCATGAATGGGGAATTGAATCTTTATTTGTAAAGCTGTAAAGGAGGATATCATATAATTTTCAGGTTACGTGAACATAGATCGTATAGAATAGATTAAAATTGAAAATATGATTAATGAATTTGAAGAGGTGTAGGATGAGTTCATGAATTTATACATTGATCAATTAAACAATAATTGTTAAAGTGATTTTGAAGTCATAAATAGCGTTAAAAACAAAGACATCAAATATCGGTCATTGAGGACATTTTGATAGCCTCAGCCTTTATCGCGTAATTGTTCCGAACGTTCTTAACATGAAATCGCTCTTTGATCTAGAATTTTCGCATGCTTTTTTTCCAGAAACAATAAGATTCTTACCTACAGATGGGTTATTAGGCACCGTTTTATCGAAGGGACAAAAATTAATGATATTAAATGCACAAAAATGAATAAAAACATACAAGGTAATAAAATACTTGTAATAAATGACCATCATAATTTTGCCCATAGTAGATCCCTGTAACTGCTATACACTTACTAGTTGTAGTGCTGGTAGCGTAGTGGTTAGCGCGGTGGACTACGAATCCATGGATCGTGGGTTCGAATCTCACCGTCGCCGGACATTGCAAACCATTGTAACTTTGGGCAAGTCACTTTACACTACGTTGCACTCTCTCTACCCAGGAGTAAACCGGGTACCTGGCAAATGAGACGAGCTGGCAATGTGAATGAAAAAGCATTAGCGCCTGAACGGCAGCTCTGCTTGTATACTCCCAAGGGAGTTGAGAATGCACTGGATTGATTGTACAGGTCTCGCCAGGGAGGTAATTGTGGAAGTCGCGTGAGGCTAAAGCGAACGAGACTATCAACCCCTACCTTTACCTTTACCTTTACTGGAGACACCCCCGGCGGAAAAAAACTTTATTGTAGTCTTTGAAGTCCCCTTAAGCAGATTTCCCTCGCCTACCTTTAATGGTTTGGATTTTCTCTTTGAAACATTAAATTTATAATTTTGCATTCAATAGAGATCTTCGATGGGGGTATGATATAGACCTTACATGTATATCTCAGGTGATGATGAAAATTGTAGTTGATATGTTATTTATATTTGTATGTAAGTTCGTGTGGTTTTTTATGTCGATATCCGTGTCTCCGTCTGCCTGCGAGTGAATTCTTTTGTCCGCGTTTGTTAGCATGTGTGTCTTTATGGGAGTGAGTGCATCTGCCTGTGTCTTTTGTGTGTGTGTGTGTGTGTGTGTGTGTGTGTGTGTCTATATACATGCCTGTCTGTCCGTCTGTTTTTGCGTATGTCTGTGTATACCCTGTGTCTGTCAGTCTGTCGTTTTGCGCATGTCTGTGCATGTCTTTCAGGATGTTCCTTTCAGCATGTTCATGTCTGTGTTTTGATCAGTGTCTGTCTTTGAGTCTATCTGTGTGAATCTCTTTCTGTTTCTCCCTGTGTGTTTTTTTTTCTGTGAGTGTTTGACTATGTGTGTCTTTCTGCTTGACTTGATGAGAGGTTTTTGTCAAGAAAAAGATATTGGCCTAGTCTGATTTTTCGTCTGTCTTGCATGCTGTGATAAACCGTGGATTTACTGAAATCAAAGTCAATACATGTTTTTGTTTGTGTGAGGGTGAGTACATCTGTGTATGTCTGTCTACCTGTCTGTCCGTCTGCCTATGTATATCTTTCTGTATGATTGTGCCTGTTGATGAATGTGTTGTCTGTATATATGTATTTGTCTGAATATATATGAATTTGTATAAAACCCCTTATGTGTGAGTGTCTAACCCTCCCCCTCCCAGAAACCTCTTACATATTCTAAAAAGAAATAATAGGAATAGGGTCAAGTGTCCGGGAAGAGTAATTATATCCTGCTCTGTTGAAGTTTTGTGATTTTTTTTTATTACAACACACAATCTGTCTTCCGCCAGTCTGTAAACTTTTCAAAATGTCGCGTTCCGTCTGCAGATCCCATGATGAAAATCAAATTATAAAGTCAACTTTTCAAAAGTGATAGCGACTATTGGTGGGTAAAGAGGAGACATGGGTGCAATATATATGTAAGACCATTGGAGCATTTTTCATATATTTTGCAATATTGGAAGCCAATGGAAGGTAAACAAAATACGGACTTAACAGGGGGAAAATGGTTATATAACATTTCTTCTCTATGGGGAAAATCCATGATAATATTAGGAAAGTCTAATATATATAGCGGAATATCTCCACGGGGAAGAGACCTCTGATATAGCAAATTTTCCTATGCATAAACTAATGCATTACACCGGTTTATAATACACTTAAAAAGTAAGATACTGTATACATTCAAATTTTCGCCTCAATTTATATTTTACCCTTTTCACCCATAGCCCAGAAGATGAATTTAACACGGGACGAATAAAATTTAATGTTAAGGATATCTTAACAAAACGGATGATTCTGCGAATTCAATTCTGGGTAAATCAGTCTCCATTTTAAATTGGTTGAAAATTAAATTTTGCGTATTGATGGATGGATTTTAATGATTAGTATAGGTATCATAGTATCATTCCATCCTATGAAATAATAAAGCAGACAACGGACATCTGACAACGGACAGAACTTTCGCAACATGGATTGACAACGGACTAATTTTAGAAAAGTCCCCAAAAAAGTGGTCCAAAATTGAATTCGTCATCATGACACTACCAGAGGAACATTATATAGACTTGATATTCATTATTAGTATATTTCTGGAATAAGATAACCTGAATATTCAAAGATTTCAAGAGAAGGAAGAATAACACATGTGCAGGACGTGGTGATCAAAGTACGCCAACTCGATCTATTCTTTTCAAGCTGTATATCAGTACCAGAAAAGCATATAAACCAATAGCTTAGTGTTATGACTACCCCCCCCCCCCCCCCCCCCCCCATTGAATTTTCGAGTGTATTACTTCTAAAATTTCAACGTTTATTAGAAAATCATATTTTCCACACATGCTCATTGTCACGACAACGGATGGTTTCCTTCATATCCTTACCTGTGGCATAATGTCAACGGACGGTTTTAAGTGCAGAACTTTAAATACTTCTGACAACGGTACTGTAAGGCGACGTAACGTGTTCCTGCCCGTGAAATTGAGCTACATGTACACTTGCATGAATAGAGTAAACATTTTAAATGTGAATTAAGAATTTCCTCTTTGTTAACTGCATTAAAGAAACCCTGGAGATGTGGAGAATTGTCTCTTAGAATCTGGAGAACTGATACAGACATTAGAACCAGGGAAGATGGTGTATGGGAGAATGATACAGGATAGAGGTAATCTTACTAGCCACCTGATCGATTTGCCATTATAAATATTTTTTTGTTTTGCTATTTCGAAAACTTGTCATTCCATTCAAAACTATTATCGAAATTAAAGGAGTCTACATCTTAACACCATCCCTCCAATGCTATTATGAACAAATATTTCATTTGGATATGCTACTGAATCGACCCTACAGGAAATTTGCAGCCGCGCACTCTCTGTAAAGTAAATGTACAAATTTAAATTCGAAAAATCAAAATAGGGCGCTATTGACATGAATTTTGGTGGGGCCGCTGGAAGCATCACTGGTGATAATTTAATATTCGAAACACGTGTCTAGTGCAGAAAAAAAATGGTTTGAAATTTTCTTCATGAAGGTATAGAGTTGGAACACTTCCTTGTTATTGATTTGACAAATTCTCTGTTGAGGCCACGTAAGCAGGGGTTGCTTAATCACAATATCAAATAGCTACATGTAATAACTGTCATATTGTACACAAAGATTACATTTCAAGCTCACCTCATGGCAGCATTTTATCATGGCAAACAGGGAGTAGTTAAAGATTACACAGTTTTAATTTGAGAATCTGTCCTATTGAGGACCAACGAAAATGCGAACAATTAAAGGAAACAGAAAAGGAAAGTAAAATATCGTCACCCAAATCTTCCTAATATGTGCACTAAAACGGAAAATATAGGTAATGACCTACATTTGAACGTAGATTTGTGATCTAATCTTAAAGACACGTCATCTGTGCAAGTTTGGCCTTCCTAGCACTTAAAATAAAGAAATAAAACTTCTAACATTGATACCCAAATTTTCCTGACACATGCACTCAAGTGGAAAATAAAGGTGATGGCCTTCATTTTAACGTTGATGTGTGATCTACTTGTAAAGACGCAACATCTGTGCAAGGTTGGCATTCCTAGCATATGAAATAAAGAAATAAAACTTCTTAACATACGTGTGCGGACGCAGACGCCGACGACATGGTGATAGCATGAGCTAAAATGTTTGGGCGACTGCTCTTCTAAATTTCAAGACTAAACATGTTTATAGAATTTCATATTACCAACTGAGCACTTTTCTTTTTAAGTTAAGTTAACATTCTTTCATGACTGAAAACAAACCCCAACGATTTCAAAGAAAGAAATATAGAACTGCATTTCGTTTCTTACGGATTTAATAAAATCATGCACTTGTCAATAGTTGAGTAATTTTTCTCACAGTCTGGCCTTCTTCTGCTTAAGATCATTCTATAATTTTGTTTTAAGAAATACTCCATTCTTTGTATAAACTTGTTCCGAACCTTGTGTCTCTTTTTCACTTTTCAGTGTATGAGAGTACGGATTACTGGGTCACGAAGACAGACTACGACACATATGCGGTAGTATACGGATGCCGCAATAGAACTCAGACGATATGTTTGGAAGCTGATTCTTGGATCTTTGGCCGTCATCAGAACCATTTCACAACCCAACAGATGGAAACAATTGACACTGAAATTGAACGACTCTGTCTCAATACCTCTGACTTTTTACAGACTAATCAGACAATGGGTATGTAATTAATCTTATCAAAATTCTTTTAAAGCCGAGATTTTGTCATCATTTTGAGGTAACGTAAATATGAAATATAAAACCTTAGTGTATTTCACCCTGTCTAAAAGCAACTCTTTGTACACTTAAATTCAATCAAGAGTTAAAGAAGATCCTGATGATAATCTCTACAGCACTCACAATATAGCACACAACTGAACATCGACGGACCGCTACCAAGCTAGAGGTGCGATCAGGTGTCCGGGAGGAGTAAGCATTCCCTGTTCTAGCCGCATCCGCCGTCCATGCTCACGCACAAAATGAAAACATGAAAAAAAATGCATGCACTGTCTGAGGTGATGGATTTATATAAAAATGACATGAACGTTTTGACAGAAAAAAATCTATGTGAAAATGGAATAGGAAAATACTTTTTCGAGTATTCGCTTGAAACTCAGATTTATTTCCTTGAAACTCAGATTTCTCTTTTACGCTTTAAAAGTCTAAATAAATTAAAAAGCATTTCCACTTCATTTTATCTTCTTCTTTTCAACAAAGATGCGAATATGTCTTTTTTATATGGCAATTTTAATATATTACACATATTTGCTCTTGACGTTTGAGTACCTCAATGAATAAAGCCTACTGAAGACTGCAAAAGGTGACTACCATGCTAAAAAGTTTACTATCATAGTCTTGAATAAAAGATTGAAGACCAGCTTTAAAAAACACTTAAAATCACAATAATGTAATTCAGGATATCAGATAGTGAATACAAGTGTTTATAATGCTGAAACTATGGATTTCAAGTGTGAAAACTTTGGATAAACGAACATGTATGTCTGTTTTTTTCTGTCGCTACGGGGATGTAATGAAAGCATATGATATCCCCCTTTCCAGAATGATCAGTGACATTCTACATTGTGATTGAATGGCTGTCATCATCACCAAACAAGACATACTTACCTGATATGTACATCAAAATGTACATCGGGACAATCACCGAATTTGACAGGTTTCAATGGAGCTGTTGCGAAGGGTATTGCATGCAATCAGGAGACGCTGACTCTCCCCGGGCACCTGGTCTCTATTCGGAATTTTGTTCATTCCGTGGTACGCAACTGTTCCTGTGGAAAATCTTATGATTTTGTCTTGCCTTCTCGACTATGAGACTGAATAACTGATGGGTACTTCTGTAATGCTTATTCTAGACTGTACACCATGTACGTATACAGCAGCTGGCGTGCAGAACAACTTTGACTTGAATAGGGTAGGTTGTAGTTCATTTCCATCGACATCAAATTCAAAATGAAAGATAACCAATTTTGTAGAGGATAGAGGATACATTTTGACAGTAAAGGAAGCATTTCAAAGTTAACTGATGGATTCCCTTAACAAACGTCTCTATTTAAAACTTTCAGGATTGATTCCAAATTTCTTGAGAATTTGTTAAGCATTTACATTTTTCAACTTAACGTTTTAAAAATTCTATAAAAATATAATAATAATAATATAGTATTGAAAAGTCAAAGGTTATCACAAATAGGATATTCTTTCTTGTGCATGTCAATGACTTTGCGAGATTATCTTCATTTTGTAGGACTCATTACAATTTAAATCTCAATTACAATTGATGTGATACTGTAACATTTAATGTACTGATTGTAAAGTATCAATATTTAAAAAAAAGTTATACCAATAGTTTCAACTGTATTTTAGTTTCTAGGCAAATGGTATGAAATAAAATGGTTACCCCAATCATACATACCCCCTGATCAACTCTATATCGACTATCAACACAACTACTCCATGAAGCATGATGGTGAAATCAATGGAACTGTTAGGGGAAGGTATGTTAAAATAGCATCACAATAGCCTTTGGTTCTTCATTATATCATTTGAAAGATTTTCGTCAAATTGAGGAGTGAGTTTGTTACTTTACAACATTAAGTTGATGCCTTGCAATGCATATTAGTAATTTGTTCATGAGGGCATCGTTTTTATAACCACAGACGATACATAATTATGTATAGGTATTGAGTCTCTAAAACAGACATGGCTGATATAGTTGACCGTTTTAATGATTTAATTACCTGCATAAAATGGACATTACTCCCGTGTTGTCGTCCTTCGTTAAAATGCTGTCTGTCCTTTTGATGAAAACTCTCACCATTTTGCCTTGCCTTCTCGACTTTGAGACTAAATAACGGTTAGGTACTTCTTTGATGTTTACTTTGTTTGTGTTTTTTTTGTGATTTTTGTGTTCTCTATCGTCGGTCATTTGTTGATCCGGTCAACTTGCTTGGTGCACGTTGCATGTTTCCTTCTTGTATTCCGAAAAGGCTCATTCTTAGTTCATTTGTTTGAGATCGTAATTTTATTATATCATGGGTACATGTATGTATACTGTATTATTTTCATTCCGTAGAGATCCTGCGAACAAGGATGATTGTTTCCAGCGCCACGTTGAACTATACAGAACTGCAACAGATGGTAAACTCTTGTACAACAGGTCCATCAGCAGCACAGGTAATCTTTAGATTTGATACAACAATCTTATATAAGGTACTCTGGAAATGAAGAAATATGTATTTAGGATCACTGACGAGAGTTCAGTACTCGAAATGTGCATGTCTGGTCCATGCTGCAAATTTATCTTTTCTTAAATGATGCTATTGATTTGAAGACGTTCAACATTTGTAACACTTGGTGAGTGTCACTGCTGGTTGACGAGGAGTCCCCGAGGGCATTGTAGCCAAGTTGGATCAACTTCGGTTGATCGTTTCTTCAACGCATTCGAAAATTTTAGTTATCAAATTTCTCGGAAATTCTACAACGTGGGTCCTGCAGCATCATAACCCACCAATTCTAATACGATTTTTGCTACACTTTTCGATACATTTTGGCCATATTACATTGATTAATTCGAGGATCACTGACGAGGGTTCAGTACCAGAAACGTGCATGTCTGGTCCATGCTGTTATCTGTTCTTAAATGATGCTATTTGAATTTAAAGACGTTTAAAACATTTTTTTCACATGTACCATGTCTAGTATTTTAGAGACTTCAATACTCTCTTCTATTAAAACAAATTCTTATTAGATATGGAATGAAGATTCCTCAAAATTACTGTTTTGAAAATTTGTTTCATAATGTTTTTAAGCCTAATTGATCATTTCTGAATTCACAATGAATCTCTTAGACGATTATGAATGTCGAAGGAGGAATCAGATTAAAAATATGATCCTCCAGGAACAAAATTATGAATGTCTAACGATAAAATTACGTTTTGATCGTCATCAATATCACAAATTAGGACACCGAAACTTAATTGACTGAATTCTTAACTGTCATCAGAATTCCTCACCAGTGACTACATTGTAACAAAGACAGACTATACAAGGTACGCAGTGGTATATGGCTGTCGTGAGAAAAACACTACTAACTCCATGTGCCATGCTGTTGACTCCTGGGTGTGGAGTAGAACTAAGACCCTGGACCAGACTTCATTGGCTACTGCAGATGCAGAACTAAACAGACTTTGTCTGAATGTGTCCACGTTTGCAGTGACTGAACATTCCAATGGTAAATAATTGTTGTTTTTTTTTCTGGTTGTTTGGCATACTTCTCTCTACATGTATATGATTATTTAAAGTGCTTTAATTGATATTATTAAGAGAGAATTGATTTTTTAAATTTCATTAAAAAGCCTCAAGAATCGAAGCTTATCTTTAATCAATGAAACATTCAAATAATTTCAATTTTCCTATCAATTTAACCAGTAATCTTTACAAATGTAAAAGATCTCCAGATGTGACAAGGAACTAGGAATCCAACCCTAGTGTCCAGGATTGACTTATACCACGACGAGTCTTGCAGAGTCATGCACGGGCACGAGGGTTGGATTTCCGTGTCCCTGATAGCATCTGGCGATTGATAATTTTTCTCCCATTGTCGAAAAAGGTTAAAATATGAGATTTTATGTATTTTAAAAAAATATGTAGATCGATTAATGCAGCAATCGCGTATGACGTTATAATTGACGTTACAGCAAACGACGCCCGTAAAATTGTTAAAGTCGTAGAAAAAATGTAAAAGTGGGAGAAACAACCAGCAAGACTACTATGCACTGACAACAATCGCACACACACATACGATGCAACGAACATCAAGCAAGTACACATTACTTGATATATCTTGGCCGTATATGCAATACACATTTTTCTGGATAATATATATGATAACACGTACACTTTTTTTCAGACTGTTCAGTGACGTCTGAGGGATCAACCATCTACAGCTTCATATTTCTAATTTTTGGATCAATTCTGATGATTTTTGAGGCTATACATGACTGAAGTTTCCATAATGAACTAAATGTTTTAATTATTCTTCTTTAAAATGAAGAATAACATATTCATATTTAATACCTTGCCGACAATAGTACATTTACTAGATTGAATCAGTTTTAATTCAATAAGGAAATTTCTGCGATGAAAAAAATTGACAGATAATAAGAATGTACTCTTATTATGATTTTTAATTGATGAAATTAAATAAAACGCCCAAAGTCCATCCCAATTTATGTCTTATTATGACACAAAGATTCGCTCATTAGCCAAGGATTGACAAAAACAATTGTATTGTAAGTATCGCCACTCTGTTTAAATCTGAAAAAAAAAGAAATGGAGGTACACTACAATTGATAAAATTTAATACAATTCAATTGATCCCAAAGCCTGCCAAACATGATGATTGCCTCGATGTACATGTACATATTGATATTGATTTACGTATCAAGTGAACATTTCTTGTTTGTTGGTGGTGACAGCCATTCAATCGCAATCCAGAATGTCATATATCATCCTAGAAAGGGGGATCTGATATTCTTTCATTATATTCCTGTAGAGACCATAGAACTTTCAGCCGTTGTGTAATGTAACCCTGATCAAGTAGCTAACTTGCAAACCGTCTGGATCTAAAGATGAAATCTTCAAATAGAAAATAGAAACACAACAAACACTAAAATAATACAACAAGCAACTTAAACTTTCTTCGTGTTTAAATATTTCTATGCTAATACAAAATTTTACTCTAACCAGAGGAGAGTTTTACATATCTGCGGCGCCGCAAAAAAATGAGCTTTACAACGCCACGTACAATAGGTTTCAATTCTAATAAAACTCTGGGAACTCAAATTACAACCAAATTTCACATTCTGCAACGGGGCAAAAGTGAATTCCAATATTGAGATTGGTTCAGGTGCCCGGGAGAGTAAGCTAGCAAAACCCATCACTAAGGCCGTTCAGAAAAAAAGTCTTATTCGGTTAATAATGTTAAATCGTTGTTTCGGCTTCTTCTAATCTAAAATATCCTCAAATATTCAGGACAACAATATACATACAGATGTTTTCGAGATTTGTACCTATGTATTCATTGTATCGTCCCATTATTTTTGACAGTGACAAAGTCAGTACCCTTGGTTCAGATTCTTTTTCTGCAAGAAGGGAGGGGATCTCCAACAAGACCCCGTTGCAGCATCAACAGCAAAATACTAAAACACCCGATGCAAAAATACAAAAGACGAGCATACTATGAGACGGAAAAGAGACATACGACATATAAACATCAAACACAAAAGACTACACATAAACAGACGAGACCAATGGGCAACCGGTGCCGACTTTGGACGCCTTGCCATTAGAAAGAAGTTTTTGTGAACTTCCTCTGGAATAGCGTATTTCAATAATAGCGACATCAATTATTTTTGGTCAATAAGGAATTCGGGTGATGTGATCAACAAATTCAAATCATTTAATTTTAAAGCCGAATCTATCTCATCCTACGACTTCTCTAACATGTACACCACCCTTCCTCATGAGAGATAAAAGATAGTTAATCAAAACTAATTAAATGGTGTTTTGATCGAGAGGGTAAAACATTTATATGTACTTCTGACACTAAAGGATTCTTTTCTTCAGTAGAATACAAATAATACAAATCATTGACTCGATTTGAGTTGTTCAAAGCCTTGTCCTTTCTTATAGACAAAATGTTTGTAAGAGTTGGTGACACTCTATGCAGGCAAGTTATTGGAATTCCTATGGGTACTATATCGATACTCAATTTGATGCTCTATTGTGAGTGCTGTTGAGATTATCGTCTGGATCTTCTTTAACTCATTTGTGTCACACTTATGCCCTTCGCCTTGTGAAGCTCGTAAAAAAGTTTCCAGCGAGGGATTTGACAGTAAGTGTTTTGAATATTTTTCCTGACATGATCGCAATAGCACTTACAGTGAAGTTCATGGTTTTTTTTATTGTTTTCGTTTTCGTGCATGAACATCGACGGCGGGTGCGGCTGGCCAACCGGGGATGCTTACTCCACCCGGGCACGTAGTCCCACCTCTAGCTTGCTAGGGGTCCGTCGATGCTCAATTTTGGTGCTCTATTGTGAGTGCTGTTGAGATTATCGTTAGGGTCTTCTTTCACTTAACTGTGTGCCTCTTGATGCAGATTTGTTTTTATACACATACGAAAAGGAATTCATGCCAAATCTGCAGAAACTTCAGAAATTTGACCAATTGAAATGTTTCAACGGCACCTTTATGTATCTTGATGATATTTTCAATATTGATAACCCATATTTTGACCATTACAAAAATCAAATTTATCCATTTAACAGTTGACATTTAATAAAGCAACACAGATGATAAAGCTACACCATGTTTGGATCTCAAAACCAATAACGGAGAAATTCAGACAAAGATATACGACAAAAGAGAAGATTTTGGCTTCAACATAGTTGATTTTCCTTGGCTTGATGGCAATGTTCCAAGGTTGCCATCCTATGGCATTTACATCTCTCAGCTCATCACATACGCTGGAGCTTGCTCCCATGTTTCGGACTACCATGACAAAAATAGGCAAATTACAAAGAAACTTATCAATCAAGGATTTAGATACCACAGACTTATAAAATCTTTTTGGAAATTTTACAATAACTATTCTGAACTTCTTTCAAATTTTGGGACAACTCCAGCATCAGAGTATGTATCATTGGGAATTTCATTACCTTCATTTTATGGTGACTTAGTAAACAAATCAGAAGGACCAAAGGCAGATCGAACTTCAACAACAAATGTAAGAAAATTGTCGGTCGCCTGCTTTACCGAGGATATGATCTTAACGTCATCAAAAGAACACTGGGCATGGTATGGGACCAATATACAGTTTTGTACCAGTGTCTTTCCCAACGTTGCACACTGGCCAACCGTGACGACAGGACCCCATGAAGGGCATTGTTTAAATCTCGCCAGAGAAGACAGGTTCCTGATTTTCTGTCCTGTCTGAAAGTTGGTAAGACTTCTCGGGTGATTGATCATAAGCTCGCTTCAGCCAGCAAATCACAGACTGTTATATGCATGCCATAAAGTTTTAGATCCTTTTACATAAAATTTGTGTTACAAAAGGCCTCTGCGCTTAACTGTCCTGTTTATGACATCACCTTGCAGTGAGAAGTTTTATGTTTATACAACTATTGTGCGTCTATGGAGATCTCTGTGTATCTGGATAAGTAGGAGAGTTATGCGCACGTAATCCGAATAACCACACCATTTACTAATTGCATATGGCCGTCCAAAGTCGGTGCCGGGTGCACATTGGTCTCCCTTCTTTTATGTGTTGTCATTAATGTTTGATGGTTTTTTTTTTGTACGTCTGTTTCGATTGTATTGTATAATGTTCTAGTGAATTTTGTCGTGTTTTTTTTTTTTTTGGTGGTTTTAGTTTTTGTCATTTACGTATCACTTTCTTGTAGGTTTATTTCGTTGGGTGGGCAATGGGTGGTCATGCCGGAGACTATCCCCTTTTCTTTATTACGATATGAATACACCATAGGCAGGAGACGTAGGAATGTTACTACTAATGAAATGGGAATTGTAATTTTGAAATTGAAATAGCCACATTTGTCATATATTGAAATATGCAGGTGGTTATCTTTATTATAAGATAACAAGAGATCTAAATATGAAAATCGAGTTAATGCTTTCATTTGTTTCTTGTACCTCTAGTGAACACGGGTAGATTGTGCAAAGGTAATTAGCAAAATTTGGATTATTAATTGAGATCACGTCATCAATATATCTGTATGAAGAATTGAATTTGAGTGCCAGGAGTTTCTTTCTGTGGCAGAGCAAAGACTGAAAAAACTCGGCTTCATATGAGTAAAGAAGAATTTCATCAAATAGGGAGCAAAATTTGTTCCCATTGAAATTTCTTCTATTTGCTAATCATACAGAATTGTTCAAACTCTATACCTTCTTGAAGAAAAAATCAAAACCCTTTCCTTAAAACCCCCCCCCCCCCACAAATATGTAATCGATCAGATAGTTCAACATTTTTACTGCATCTTCCTCTGTGTATTTTTCATTAGAATCGAAATTTTCTCGGAAAAGCAAATGAGATTACAAATACATCCGATCAATTATAAACACGAAACATTATACACATTATACTTTTTTTTACGAACTTTTTGTACTTAGATCGATTTAGTAAAGTGATTTATACAATCTACTTGGCATTTTGCACTTAATTTGAAAATTCTACGTATTCATGCATACGTAGGTATCATACACTGAGGACATATTCGCGACGTTATAAATTCGCAAATCGAGTGTCTTCGAATGGAGACATTACGATATGTTTGAAGAATATCGAAAGAATTTTAAATTGTATGCGCGAAAAAACTATCGATGATACCAACAGTTTCTAGAAATGGCTGA
Organism: Pinctada fucata; assembly: GCA_028142955.1. NCBI lineage: Eukaryota > Metazoa > Mollusca > Bivalvia > Pterioida > Pteriidae > Pinctada > Pinctada fucata. The sequence continues at coordinate 19,353,379 of AP027113.1, read as the reverse complement.
AATAAATACGAATAAGGAGGCGAATGATGTTGTATTTGGTTATCCTATCGAATATCGTTTAAAGGAACTCCGAAATCATATCCCGCCTGCCTGAACCCCCCCCCCCCCTCAAAAAAAAAACCAAACAAACTTGAAAGCAAACTTGTAAGCAAGGTTGTGTGATGTTGATAAAATACAACTGTGCGTGTACCGATGTGAGAGAGAAAAAATATATATCAAGGGGTTTTCTTATTTGCCATTACCTTCAATAGAAGCTGGAATGCTGAAAACCTGATTTTTTCGCGGGGAGGGGGTGTTGCGATTTAAAGTGAACGACATTTTGCGTGGGGGTAATTTTCACGACTTTTCAGTACCGTATCGCCTTATTTGCCGACCATTCATGTATTAATCCTGTGACCTGTCAATTACGAAAAAAAAAAAAAAAAAAAAAAGACGGAAGAAAATTGACCAGGTAAACATTGATTTGAAAACAAGCTCCATTAAAGCATATCCATTAAAGTGCATTAAGCCATCATGTCAAAACAAACGGAATTCATTGAACGGTCGGTCACTGCTGCAGAATTTCGTCATCCGTTAGAGTGATCATTTCGATGATCCAAGCTGTTACGCACGATAGATCTACCTGTTTTACCTATTTTATGTGTTTTATGCTTCAATTCTTTTTTTTTAATGTAATTTGACATTTTATGAACATGCGATGTTTTAGTCGATATTTTATTGTCTGTGCTGGCTATTTTGTAATTGAATAAATACTCGACATCGTTGTATTAAACGACAGCTAAATGAAGTGTTTCACAACTACTCAAAGGAACCACACGATTTAAAGTCTGTCAAAAGCGTCTCGTCAAATGTGTCTATATTAAGTTTGAGTTCGCGAAGGTAATGTTCGCAATTTTTATGTGATCGCGAAAAACGCGAAAATTATCCCACGCGAAAATTTCCACGTTTACAGTAGGTGTATACTAAAGACCAGTGACGTACTTCTCACAATAAAAGCAGCAAACAATATACATTATCACGCCTCGTACAAATTTCAGCTAATGACGTCGCAGTATTACGATCACGTGGTGTCCTACCTTGACGCCGAGGTATGGCACTCAATTCAAACGTCAAAAATCACACAGAAAACGTTACGAAATGGTTCTCGGCATAATAAATTCGTTAAAGGGTTTATTCCTGTCATACTTCCTATTTAAAGTAGGTTTGTAAATACCCCCCCCCCCCTCCCAACTACCAGTAGGTGAAAAGGAATATACTCCAACATGATAGACAAAGACTCAACACAAAGTGTTTTCTATGAAATCAGAAAGGTTAATAAAATCGAAGGGAGACCAACATGTATTCATTGCCAAATTGAGACGGCTATCCATGTATCTTTAGCAGATATTGTGGTTATACGGTAAACGTGTGCACAATTCTCCTGGAAAACAGTTAGCTCGAAGCGAGCATTAATTAGTTAAACGGCTGGAATAAGCATTATGATCTTCGATGAATATTGGGAAGTACCTGTTATGCAGTCCAATTTTTATATTAAGGTTGTCAAGTGTGCAATTTTGGGAAGTTTGATGGTACAAAAATGAAGACGGATGCATTATCATGAATATTGCATTTGATGATGTCAGAAGCATTAGAGGGTGATCGATGTTCCTTTAACGATCTAATTTAGATTCTCCTGATTTGTTTATGTATTTGTCGTTAATTAAGGGTGATCAAATTCCAAAAGTTAATAATACTTATGCAGATGCTGAAATTGTATTCTGTAGTCTCGGTTAAACTTCCAAAAAGGTTTTATTAGTGGATTATATTGATGAAAACGAAAACAAATAAACGAAAAAAGATAAAATATTAATAGAATCCATCACGACGTTGCGACTGAGACAGGTAAATCTCATCTGATTGTACAAACAATTGCAATGTATGACGAGGTATAGCAAATATTTTGCACGAGGATGAGATGATTGTTTTTTCTCCAACGTCGTAGATTTGAAGAGGTCTATCATAATCAGCCTTTTGTTGTCTTTATTCCATGACGTCCCTTTCATAGCAATGGCAATGACGTCAGAAGGTGATATTGATTTATCTCACCCAAAGCCTCGTCATGGACTTGGAAAAATTTGAACACCTGGGTTGAGAAATCGCCATCCCTCCCTCATTGTGGTGTTTTATTGTTTTTCTCCCACGTTGTCAACTAGAGTGTCTGTTAAAATCACCTGTTTGTTGCCTTATTTCCATAACGTAGCGATGACGTCAGAGTGTGAGATCGATTTATCTCACCCCAAGAAAATGATAGAGTTATCAGTCTCAAGTAGGAGAAAAGAAATATCTCAAACTGCCATGGGTACGTTTTTTCTTCAGTCTCAAGACGTAAGTGAGTGAGAAAAAAAAAAGATAAAGGATAACAAAATTTTATTACTTTCTTTATTTTTTGTGCATGCCCTGACATATCTGATAAGTAATGAGACACCGTACGATCAAAGCCTAAGAACAGAACTATCAAGCTTAGGTAAATTTTATATAGTCAAGCCAAGGAATATGCTTAAATGGTCTTTTGTTAATAATACTTGTGCTCTGAGGACAATGTCTGTCAAAATACAATACGCAATGAGGATAAAGAAGATCCTGACGACAATCTCAACAGCACTCACCAAACTGATCATCGACGGACCCCAAACAAGCTAGAGGTGGGACCAGGTGCCCGGGAGGAGTAAGCATCTCCTGTTTTGCTAGCCGCACCGCCGTCGATGTTCATGCACCAAAATGAAAACAAAATCAACACAATATGCACTATCTGAGGTTATGGCTCTATAGAAAGTGTTATGGTGACCATGTCAGGGAAAATATTTACACTTACTGTCAAACGTACCCTCGCGGGGAACTTTTTACGACATCCATATGGCAAAGGGCATATGTGTGATACAAATGAGATAAAAAATATCCTGAATTTAATTAAAATATCCCCCTTATTTTCTTCTACGTGTTGTGCTTTGTTTGTAGGTGTTTGTTCATGTATTTTTCATTTTTCTTGATGTGTACTGCGATAAGGTAAATGATTCATTGATATTTAAAACATTTTTATAGAGAATTTACAAAGCTGCCTCTGCTACGTACAATACGAGAGCATTTTCTAAATCGCCTCTCCATCAATTTATTTTCGGATCTGCTCAATTTCGGCCTTGAGCACGCCAATAAAATGCACTTAAACTTAATCAGAAATATGGCAGTGCTCTTTCTTTTCATAAATGTGGGACGCTCTTCGTATTACATTTATCTGTGCATGAATTACTGAATTTGTTGACATGTTAGGTATTTTGTAAAATGATGCAAAATATGTGAAAAGAGATGGTTAAAATTACTTTTTGATAGATAGATATGTGTTTTTCTACTGGGTTTTGCGTATGTTGCAACCTCAAACTAATTCAGGCATGAATCATCTTACGGTTTTGACGGTCGAAATTCCCAACAATCTCGCTTCGAAATTATTAAAAAAAAGGTTTATTGCTGCCAAATTTTTACATGTACACTTTAAATAACAACAAGAACAAAAACAACATAAAACAAAAGGCAAAAGGGGCCACATCGCTCACATCAGTTGCAAAAAAAAAATGAAAGTGGACAATTTGGCGTCTGCCCTTGAGTAATTGCTTCCTTCAAAGTTTCGTAAAATAATGAGCATCAGTTTTGGAGATGTCGAAAATGTGTCAGCCAATCAGAGCCCTCGGTGGCCATATTTGTAAGCCAATCGGCACGAAAAACACCAACTTTGTAGGGGATCATATTTACTTGCTTCCCGTAAGGTTTTGCGAAATTATGTGCATCGGTTGCAGAGTAGAAGTCGAAAATGCGGCTGCCAATCAGAGTCCTCGGCGACCAAATTTGTTGACCATTCGGCATGAAAAACACAAATTTGGTCGATAACATTGAATACCTGCTTCCTTTAAGGTTTCGTGAAATTCTGTGTAGCGATTGCAGAGGAAAAGTAGAAAATAAATCAACCAATCAGAGCCTTCGACGGCCATATTTGTTGACCAATACGCAAGTAGAACAAAACATTGGTAGAGACCTAGAGTAGTCTTGCTTTTTGTAAGAGTTTGTGAAATTCTGTGCAGAGGTTGCAGAAGAGAAATCGAAAACGCTTCAGGCAATCGGAACCCTCGGTGACCATATTTTTTATGAATCGTCACGAAAACCACAAACATGGAAGAGGGCCTTGAGTACTTGCTTTTTGTGTAAGGTTTCGTAAAATTCTGTGCAATGGTGCAGAGGTTAAGGCGAAAATGTGTCAGTCCATCAGAGCCCTCGGCGGCCATATTTGCTGACCGATCGGCACGGAAAACACAAACTTGTAAGAGTACCTTGAGTACTCTGTTCCTGTAAGGTTTCTTACAAGTGCAGCATTTGCTGAGGAGAAATCGAAAATGCGTCAGCCATTCAGAGCAATCGTCGGTCATATTTATTGACTGATCGGCTCAGAAAACAAAAATTTGGTAGCGGACCTTGAGTACTTGCATCCAAACATTAAGTTTACGCCGGACGGACGAACGGACGACGGACGGCATGCTATGAAAATAGCTAAGATGAGCTTCGCTCAGTTTAACTTAGACCCTCGACACCCAGGCATTTTACATCTATGTTTACCTGTAACGAGTATGTAGATGAGACAGGAAGACAATTAACGGTATATACATGAGGATGCATATGACATATGGTGTAGTCATTGGGTATATATAATTCATCCCAGCCGGTAATGATTCCACATGTATCAGTATTCACTCAGGCAAACTAAGATGGAGAAAAAAGTACCTGCATTCAAGTTGTTATTAGAATGCATCATCATGTGTTCATGTGCCACGATAATTGCTGCAGATGGTTGTAATATTGAAGTTCAGGCGGATTTTGAAATCGCAAAGGTAAAGTCTCTGCTTAAATGAAATATAAAGTTGTTTTCACCTTTAAGTTTTTGAAATTACTGTTTTCTAGAGGAATGATGTATCGCTGATAAAAATGCCAATTCTGATATATTCAGGCGCCAATAAAATAGGATTTCATGGTTTTCGCCTTATAGAAATGTCATCCTTACTCATAGAAATTGAAAAGAAAAAGATTTCTCTCATGCAGTGCTTGATAGAAAAAATGCATCACATGACGACGTTTCAGTGAGCACAACAAAAGACACTGACGATAAAGGAACAACCAATGCAAAAGTCAACGAATACAATAACATAAAATATTTTAATCATGAACGACACATTTCAACAACACTGTATGAATAATATACATGGAGGTACACACGTCAAAATTCGGCGGGTGTCCATTTGGTGTAGGGTCTATTCTGAAAGTTTGGAAAACGCACACCATGTGTCACATGAAATGTTTCTTGGATCCTAGAATACCGTCGTTAATTAAATGTTTAACGTCTTAAAATTCAATAGCATCATTTAAGAACAGATACTGTAAATTGGTTTTTATTCGACAGGTACCAATTTTCTTCATTTTCGTCAGTGCCTTCCTTGACGAAATTACGTACAGGGGAATATGAATACTTCTGACAAAAATAATGTTTAGTAAGTAAACATTGACTCAGACTCTTTGTAAACTTAAATATAAACCGTGAACATTGTGGAGAAGGGAGGAAAAAGCTGCATGTTCCGAGTTTGAAGACATTGTTAGATAGTGTTATTACCACAGGCTAATGAGAAATCAATGAAATTTGAATACGCACACAAAGTCGCATATAATATACTTGTAATTACCACATTATATGTTTTCACAGCAAGCTAGGTAATATACATGATTGCAATTGTTTATTATCGATAATTGTTAAACAAACAATGAAAACAAACACATACGGCGGATTTGATGATTTGACGTCGCAACTATATGTCAAGTTTCCTTTTGAACCGACAAATTTACATTTTAGGGACCCTTGGATGACGAATTTACGTACTGACGAATTGGTCATTTTTAACGAATTTACTAAAATTGGTACTGACGATTAAAGCAATTTACAGTAATAAATTTGCAGCATCGACCAGACATGCACGTTTCAGGTACTTAACCCTCGTCAGTGATCCTCAATCTAAACAATGTAATACGACCAAAGAGTGTCAAAGTTATTATGTCCAAAAAATGTACCGAAAGACGAAGCAGGACTGGTGGAATATGATACTAGAGGACCTTCGTTTTAGAAATTTCAAGAAATCTTGATAACAGAAATTTTCGAATGTGTTGAACATGTGTTGAAGAGACAATCAACCGAAGGTGATCGAACTTGGCTACATGTGCCCTCGGAGACTCCTAGTCCACCAGCAGTGACACTCACCAAGAGGTACAAATGTTTAATGTTTTCCAATTAAATTGCATCATTTAATAAGAGATAATAAATTTGCAGCATGGGACATACATGCACGTTTCGGGTACTTAACTTGTCATTGATCCTCAATCTAAAAATGCAATACGACCAAAGAGTGTGAAAACTGCACAAATCTCCTTACAAGTTTAGATACATTTCTAATTCTAGCAACTGCTCAACTACAAGTTTGTCTAGAAATTTGACGTCAGGCCTCACGGCGGTAAAGGAACACGTTGCAAAATATTGTGAAACTGTTCTGAACAGGAATAATGTACATTTATTTTGGTCTCTTAAAATTCAGGGGATATGGTTGACAAAATGAAATCTAGAAATAAGAAGGATCAAAGGTAGACAGCATAACTATCGAAAATGCGCCAGAGTCATCACACGCCTTTTATACCGTGGATGTGATCCTAATGTCACCAAACGGATACTAAGCTTGGTACTTAACCAATCTACAGTCTTGTACGAGCGCATTCTTAAGACTTGCACTCTGACTGACTGTGACGACGGGACTCAATGACGGGCCCTGTCAAAACCTCTTTAGGAAGACAGGGCCCCGACCACCTGTCCTCTCTGAATGTCAGTCGGATTCCTCGGGTGATAACATATACAACATGTATGAGCTCGCTTCAGCCGACAGAGCACGTACTGTATTACGCACGTCCTCCATTTACATATTCATCTGTGTTGCTTGGACCCCTGTGTTTTACGGTCTTGTTTGTCTGTGGTCATCTAACAGTGAGGATGTTGTTTTACACAATAATTGTGCGTTCTTCGAGACCTCTGGGAAATCGGAATAGTCTGCTTTTTACGTGGCAGATGGCCGTCCAAAGTCGGCACCGGTTGCCCATTGGTCTCGTTGGTTTATGTGTGGTCTTTTATGTTTAATGTTTCTATGATGTGAGTTGGTGTTCCTTGTCCCTTTTGTGCCTCTTTCTGTTGGTGTCTGTTCATTTTTATGCATTGGGTTTTTGGGATTTTGCTGTGGGTGCTGCAACCTAGTGTTGTTGGAGATCCCATCCTCTCTTTTATAATGTCCAAAAAGTGTACCGAAAGACGAATCAGGATGGGTGGGATATGATGCTACATGACCCACGTTTTAATTTTCAATGTTAAAAAATAATGGAAGAAAATACAAAGAAATTATTTACTAGTTTACTTTTCCACTTTTCGTAAAGAACTTAATACTTACTAGATTAGGCTAACACATCTTTCTCATTTAAAAATTTATAAGTGCTATTTTCGCAGATTCAAAAGCCGTAAAGCATTTTCAAGATAAATTCTTAGATTTAAAAGTTTAGTTGAAAGGGATATCTTATACATGTAAATTCAGATATCAAAACGTTTGCAAATGCTGTAAATCAGAAATCAAAACGTTTGAAAGCCAATATTTCAGAAATCAAAACGTTGGCAAACCCTATAATTCAGAAATCAAAACGTTTGCAAACCCTATAGTTCAGAAATAAAAACGTTTGCAAACCCTTTAATTCAGAAATAAAAACGTTTGCAAACGCTATAATTCAGAAATAAAAACGTTTGTAAACGCTATAATTCAGAAATCAAAACGTTTGCAAACCCTATAATTCAGAAATCAAAATGTTTGTTTAAGCCCTTCTTAAATGATGCATCGACTTCTTCTACATGTATGTGTAAGAAACTCCATTCTGCATGAAGAAAGGAGAGTGAAAAGTTCTCCTGGAGAATTATTTTCAAGAAAACTTTTAGGTGGCCGTGACTTTTTCATACACATGTTTACCACGCACGCATTTAATACTTTTTCTTTGTTGGTGCTATCATTTGATGAGTAGTATGGAATTCCGTTTTCGAAGTTTGTGTTGTGAAAGAATATTACAATTATCATTCTTGGACATCATTATCATATCACATGTATTGCCTTGAAGTTAGTACAGTGTGTATTTGTGAAATGAATGTATTGTCTTTTTTACTTTTTCAAAACTTCTTTGCGTCCTTCTGTACTGACATCTTTTTTAATATAACCTATATATAACTCATTCGGTAAAACGAAAATTGAGTAAGAGGAAATTTCAAAATATCTCTCTGTAAGGAAATAATCGTTCAGGATATCAACTTCTAATGCGTATCACATTACATTTTCTTTCACGTAAGCATCACTCGAGCAATACATGTACCTGTACGTGTACTCCGGTTTCCGCCTGCTCCAAGGACACTCTCAAGACATCCACGTCAACGTGAGACAAGAAATAAAAGTTGTAGAACTTGTTTATCAAACGTTGTGAAATTTAAACAATTTGAATGTGTGATATTTTTTCGTTTAATTTCTTTACTCATTTAAGTTGCAAATTCCAGTTCCTCGATCTGTCCCATGCGCGGATCCAGTCTTTTTGGTCAGGGGGGGTCCAAACTTTTAGGAAGTCTACCTAGACATTGACAATATCATGTAGGTTACCTGGTACATATATATCGGTGCACATAATGGGGAGGGGACAATTCTGAGGGGGTATTGTTAGCTTTCCTTTCATGTTTATTCTTATGAAGAATTGGCGAGCGTAGCGAGCCTGAAATGTTTTTAGATATGAAATATTAATTTGTCTTGATTCGATCGAGATGATTATTAATTTTATAACATTGAATATATTAATCCTTATATCGGCGAGTGGAGCGAGCCGGAATTTTTTTTTTATTCACATTTTGAGTGTATTTCATGAGAATAATTAGAGATAAGAGATGTGTCATTTTCCGAAATAATCGGACATCTTAAAATGACAAAACCTTGAAAAAGATGAAGGAGGTTACATCCTATGAAGTAAGGGACTGTTGAAATTATGAGTTCCTGAGACCAAAGACAATTATATAAAATTACTTAGTATGAAGAATTGAAAATAATTATGGAATTTTGCAGAAAAATAGTTTTGTATTTGTAAATGGCGAGCGAAGCGATCCGAAATTTTAGGTCAATTAGAAATGGGCCAAAGCTGAACCTCACCTTCGAAAATCTCAGATCCGCGGTCCCCCCTCTTGATCCGCGCATGTGTCCGCAAATATTAAAAAATGCTTTGGATACATTTGTATTCATATCTAGATAGACGTAATTTAACATATTTGAATTTTTGAATGTGTACTTGATTCCTCATGATAGAAATATTTTTTTTCTGACCGTTCGAACTTCTTGTGCTTATGTCTGTTCAAACTGAGGGATAGGCAACTTTTCAGGGCGATTTGTTCCCTTCTTTTTTTGTCATGATGAATATGTGCTCGATATCGTGTATGTGTTTATGCTACAATTAACTTTGTAAATCAAAACATGCTTATGATTCGAAATTTGTCAAAGAATTTTTTCCTTTTAAGAGTCAGCTATTTTCTGACGGCTTTCTCTCCTCAAGATTTCAATCTTAAAAGTACCAATGAGTTAAGAGATACTTTCGATATTGTTAGTTAGCCGTTGAAATTTCTTCAGTTTATTTTTCTAGCTACAGAGAAGACTAACTTTAATTTTTCTGCTATTTGTCGCCATTTGTCTTATGTTTCCTTATTATTTTGTTCTGTGTCTATATATCTACACTAAGTCTTATTTCGTGTTGCAGTGTGGAGTTGGTAATACAATTCCCCGCGACCCGATGTTTGAAGTGTTTTAATTCCATTACGTTTTCTAACTTTCATGTATTGTCATTTACTTATGTAAATTAATGTTATGGATCATTTCAGTTTCTAGGAAGATGGTACGAGATGATGTGGATTCCACCGTCATATCTTTTCCAGAATGAAAGTTATTTAGATTTCCAGCATAACTATTCCTTACAGAAAGATGGAAACATCTCTATACATATACGTGGAAGGTATTTGATGTTATAGACTATTTCTATCAGTTCATCCTGAACTTAAGCTAATGACCTCAGAATCCTTAGGTTATGATATTGAAGTATGTTATATCGCTGGAATTAATTCACCATATGCACATTTGAACAAACAATGCTAAGCCTTCATAATTGATGCTCGAGGCCTTAAAGGGATCCAAATAATGAAAATACAAACTAAAATATGTGTCGCCAAAGAGCCAACTAGGGACAGACTATGGTTTGAAGGAAGTACTCCTTAATTTCAGAATAATTTATCAAGTTCGGTTTCAGAAATTATGAAATGCATTTCAAGTCAGTGTAGAAGCACAGTAAAAGTAAATGAACAATATCATATTGAGATATATGTTCAGTCGTAATAAATTAGTGCATCCAATGCGCATTCCAATAAACAATATATCATCAGTGATAATAATCAGTAGACGTCTTTTTCTTACGAGAGGACTCTATGTGCAAAGTATCATCCCCGTCTGTTCTAAAGTTTGACCTGTTTATTTTCATGAATAAAAAAAAATACGTCGATATGACTATACTTTCATGTGTTTTCAATTTCTGAAAATCATTTTCATATTAAATGCAATAGGGATCCTGCAAAAGCTTCAACCTGCTTCGATGACTTCGCAGTGCTTCGCCCGACGTCAGAGCCGGGAAAACTCACCTACGTAAGATATGTTGCTGGACGAGGTAATATTATAATGTTCTACGGAAAGCACATAACAGCATGCCTTCATAAAGAGATAGAAATTAAGTAGTTTTCCTTTAAAATATGCTTAACAAAATATATATTGTAACTGAAAGGCTTTAACACCCCACAAGCTTTTATGTATAACGAAAATCTTCAAATAACTAAATTTTACAAACTGTGTATGTCTAAAAGTATTTCGTTTCGATGGCGATGCGGCTAGCCAAACAGGGAATGCCTCCTCCTCACGGACACCTTGTCCCACCTCTAGCTTGCTAGGGGTACGTCGATGCTCAAGTTGGTGCTCTATTGTGAGTGCTGATGAGATTGTCATTAGGATCTTCTTTATCTCATTCATATTTTCACATTTAGATATTATTTTCTATAATCGAGAGGGTCACATTCATGCAATGCTGATGAGATTGTCGTCAGGATCTTCTTTATCTCATTCATATTTTCACATTTAGATATTACTTTCTATAATCGATAAGGTCACATTCATGCAATGGGATGATTAAAGACATTAATGAAAACACAAAATTAATAAGTAATGAAGACTTAATGTTTATTTTAATCAAAAACAAGAATTTGAATATTTTTCTTAAAATCAGAGGTGCATATTTTCTCCAGTGAGTTTTTGTTTTTAATACTCGTTCTTATCTACAAAAAGACAATGTTTTCTGCTTTAGACATTTAATTTTGGTTCAGAATGCACAACAACAAAATAAGTGGTTTATTGTCTAGAAGTAGTATTTGTGTGTTGAACTCATAATACATTTGAAATAACTGTTTCAATCCATGAAGTAGTTCTTGTTTGGTACATGCTGCAAATTTATCTGTTGTTAAATGATGCATTGAATTTGAAGACGTTTAACATTATAATGTCTTGAAATGTCTAAAATGCAGGTCCTGTTGTATCATATCCAACACATATTGCTAAGTCTTCGGTATTTTCGCGGAGCCTTAGGCAATCTCAGGTATCAAGTGACCTGAGGTGTATGGTATGCTTAATACGTTAAAAATATATAAATCCATGAATAAGATAAAGACATCTAACATATCCACACAACTTTCAACAATAATAATTCTAAGACTCTTGTAACTTTTGTGTTATGCATTGAACATGTTCTTAGATGAAATTCTTGGGTCCCATAACCCCCCATCCACCCCCCCCCCCCCCAAATAATTTCGCCCTTGTTTCCGAACATGGGTGAAAAAATTGATTTGTTCTACTAATAATTCAATATTTTAAATCCCATAAAATAGATTGATATTATTCATGAATAATGAAACGAATGTTAAACGTCTTCGAAATGAATAGCATCATTTAAGAACAGATAAATTGGCAGCATGGACCAGACATGCACGTTTCGGGTACATCGCCCTCGTCAGTGATCCTCAAATCTAAATAATGTAATATGCAAAAAAGTATGAAAGTTTTAAAAAAGGGTACCGAAAGACGTAGCAGGATGGGTGTGATATGATGCTACAGGACCCACTTTTTAGAAATTTCAAGAAATTTTGATAACAGAAATTTAAGAATGCGTTGAAGAAACGATCAACCGAAATTGATCGAACTTGGCTACATGTGCCCTCGGGGACTCCTGGTCCACCAGCAGTGACACTCACCAAGTGGTATAAATGTTAAAGGTCTTCAAATTGAATAGCATCATTTAAGAACATGCAGATAAATTGACAGTATGATCCAGATATGTACGTTTCGGGCACTTAACCCTCGTCAGTGATCCTCGTATCTAATGTAAGATGCCAAAAACGTATGAAAGTTACTATGTTGAAAACGCGTACCGAAAGACGTAACAGGATGGTGGGATATGATGCTGCAGGACCAACTTTTTAGAAATTCAAGATATTTTAATAACAGAAATTTTAGAATGCGTTGAAGAAACGATCAACCGAAATTAATCGAACTTAGATACATGTGCACTCGGGGACTCCTGGTTCACCAGCAGTGACACTCAGCAAGTGGTATAAATTTTAAAGGTCTTCAAATTGAATAGCATCATTTAAGAACATGCAGATAAATTGGCAGTATGATCCAGATATGTACGTTTCGGGCACTTAACCCTCGTCAGTGATCCTCGTATCTAATGTAATATGCCAAAAACGTATGAAAGTTACTATGTTGAAAACGCGTACCGAAAGACGTAACAGGATGGTGGGATATGATGCTGCAGGACCAACTTTTTAGAAATTCAAGATATTTTAATAACAGAAATTTTAGAATGCGTTGAAGAAACGATCAACCGAAATTAATCGAACTTGGATACATGTGCACTCGGGGACTCCTGGTCCACCAGCAGTGACACTCAGCAAGTGGTATAAATCTTAAACGTTTTCAAATTGAATAGCATCATTTAAGAACAGATAAATTGGCAGCATGGACCAGACATGCACGTTTCGGTTACTTCACCGTCGTCAGTGATCCTCAAATCTAAATAATGTAATATGCAAAAAAGTATGAAAGTTACTATGTTGAAAAAGCGTACCGAAAGACGTAGCAGGATGGGATATGATGCTGCAGGACCCACCTTTTAGAAATTTCAAGAAATTTTGATAACAGAAATTTAAGAATGCGTTGAAGAAACGATCAACCGAAATAGATCGAACTTGGCTACATGTGCCCTCGGGGACTCCTGGTCCACCAGCAGTGACACTCAACAAGTGGGATAAATGTTAAACATCTTCAAATTGAAAAGCATTATTTAAAAACAGATAAATTGGCAGCATGGACCAGACATGTACGTTTCGGGTACTTAACCCTCGTCAGTGATCCTCAAATCTAAATAATGTAAGATGCCAAAAAACTATGAAAGGTACAATGTCGAAAAAGGGTACCGAAAGACGTAGCAGGATGGTTGGATTTATGATGCTGCAGGACCCACTGTTTTTTTAGAAATTTCAAGAAATTTTGATAACAGAAATTTTAGAATGCATTGAAGAAACGATCAACCGAAATTGATCAAACTTGGCTACATGTGCCCTCTGGGACTCTTGGTCCACCAAGAGTGACACACCCAAAGTTGTATTAATGTTTAACGTCTTCAAATTGAAAAGCATCATTTAAGAACAGATAAATTGGCAGCATGGACCAGACATGCACGTTTCGGTTCCTTAACCCTCGTCAGTGATCCTCAAATCTAAATAATGTAATATGCCAAAAAAGTATGAAAGTTACAATGTCGAAAAAGGGTACCGAAAGAAGTAGCAGGATGGAAGGATTATGATGCTGCAGGACCCACTTTTTAGATATTTCAAGAAATTTTGATAATAGAAATTTTAGAATGCGTTGAAGAAACGATCAACCGAAATTGATTGAACTTGCCTACATGTGCACTCGGGGACTCCTGGTCCACCAGCAATGACACTCACCAAGTGGTATAAATGTTAAACATCTTCAAATTGAATAGCATCATTTAAGAACAGATAAATTGGCAGCATGGACCAGACATGTACGTTTCGGATACTTACACATGTAACCCTCGTCAGTGATCCTCAAATCTAAATAATGTAAGATGCCAAAAAAGTATGAAAGTTACAATGTCGAAAAAGGGTACAGAGAGATTTAGCAGGATGGATGGGATATGATGCTGCAGGACCAACTTTTTAGAAATTTCAAGAAATTTTGATAATAGAAATTTTAGAATGCGTTGAAGAAACGATCAACCGAAATTGATTGAACTTGGCTACATGTGCCCTCGGGGACTCCTGGTCCACCAGCAGTGACACTCACCAAGTGGTATTAATGTAAAACGTCTTCAAATTGAATAGCATCATTTAAGAACAGACAAATTGGCAGCATGGACCAGACATGCACGTTTCGGATACTTAACCTTCGTCAGTGATCCTCAAATCTAAATAATGTAATATGCCAAAAAAGTATGAAAGTTACAATTTCGAAAAAGGGTACCGAAAGACGTAGCAGGATGGGTGGGATATGGTGTTACAGGACCCACTTTTTAGAAATTTCAAGAAATTTTGATATCAGAAATTTTAGAATGCGTTGAAGAAACGATCAACCGAATACATGTGCCCTTGGGGACTCCTGGTCCACCAGCAGTGACACTCAAAAAGTGGTATTAATTGTAAACGTCTTCAAATTTAATAGCATCATTTAAGAACATATAAATTGGCAGCATGGACGAGACATGCACGTTTCGGATACTTTACCCTCGTCAGTGATCCTCAAATCTATACAACTCGCCATCTGATTTACATAATAAATGCCACATTCTTTTGCCATATTACATTGTTTAGATTGAGGATCACTGACTAGGGTTAATTACTAAAATTGTGAAAGTCTGGCCCGTGATGCAGATTGATCTGTTCTTAAATAATGCTATTGAATTTGAAAACGTTCAACATTTTTCAATTAAAGGAGGAGAAAGCAAAACAACAAAGCGAAACCAAAGCACGTGAAAACATTTTTAATATATTCATATAAATTTACATCTTTATTTCTCTAGTGAACGAGTCCAGTGATTATTGGATAATAGGAACGGACTATAACAATTATGCTATTACATACGGATGCCGAGTTAGGAACCAAAGTATCTGTGAGGAAGTAGACTCTTGGATATGGAGCAGATCTAGAGCCCTCACACAGCAACATATTGAAGCCGTGAAGACAGTAATAGGGAGTATTTGCTTGAATGTGACTGACTACTCAAATACTCAACAAACAAATGGTAAGCAGTTACTAGTATATCAAATCAAATTATGTTTAAACTTAATTAGCAGTTATAATTGAGTACATGTAAGTATGCTAGAATTAGATGAGCAGTAATGATTAAGAAAGTTACTAAATACTGGCATTTTAATTTTTTGTCCGTCTGTTATTTGCTCTAAGATGAATGATTATCTATTAGAAAATATTTCATGCAACATGATAATAAAATGATATTACACAAATATATTCAATGTGCTAGTTTCTCATTTAAATTACTTTCGTTATCAAATAAAATCAATATAGAATTGAAGGGTTATCGAAGGTAACACCACGATATACTGATGTTTTTTTTCAGATTGCTCTATGTCATCGAATGCTTCTGCATCAGGGATTGACATCACAACTATGTTGGCTATATGTGCATCATTTCTTACCTTTATAAACATAATAATAACTAATGTTCATGCTTGATTTTAAAGAGTCATTGGTAAACGCTAAATGAAATTTTATCAGTCACGTCATTATGTTTCAATGTCAAGGTGGAATACTCTTCAATATAACTTCAATTGTAAACTATGTACATACATGTATACGTACGATAGAGCAAGAATTCTTTATCACAGTCCGAATCTTGATTTAATTCTTATCTCAATTTATGGATTCATGGATATTTCATTCCTTGGAGTCGGATTCACACAGGATTCATATTGGGTTTTTTATGAAATGTTTCGTTCGATAGATATATGGTTAGATCATTTGAATCAAAAAATGTTTTTATCCAGTTCTTTACCTTCATGATCACCCTCATCGTCGGAAACAAACTCGGTCAAGCAAGCTCACCTCTCGTGGGTCATAACGCCAAAATTTCGCTGGATAGCATTACAAAAATCTAATGCGAGTACTATGATCGATAGTAAATGCATGGTCTATATTATATATTATCATAAAATGTTCTAATCAATAATTACATTGGTTCATATTTGCAAATTTTAAGAGTTAAAAAACAATCTGACTTATATTGGCTTTTAATAGTTATTTCTGTAATGCTATCAAGCGAAACTTCTGCCGTTATAAACCACGGGAGGTGAGCTTGCGTGACCGAGCATGGGTTTCCGACGATTGATCACCCTCTATCTGCATTTTATCATATTAACATGGTTAAGTCAAATGATAACTTTGTGTTAAATCTAATGAATTACACCCAGATTGCCTCAAAAGAAACATTACACTACCATTCCTTGTTGTAGATCTAGATATTTACTTTACATTTTTTGTAAACGACTCTTCATTAATCTCGTTGAATTTCGAATATTAGCTTCTTCTTAGAAATAAAAATATTGTTCTGCATATTATCTGTACGACTTAGAGATGCTTTTATTTAATTTGTTTATCTTGCTTTTCATAGAAGTTTGAATAAAATAGTTTTAGGTTCGTAATAGCAGAGATAACTGTTCTATGATTAGAAAATAAAAAAAAGATAAACGTGTAAAGCTCTGTGAAGTCATTTATTGGTTTAAGCGGGAAAGATTTTACTTGAAAAGACAAGGGGATCCCAGTATACCTTTTCATTTAAAGACCTAAACGAAAGGAGGGGATCTCAAACAACACTCTGTAACAGCATCCACAACCCCCCCCCCCAAACCCTCAACGCAAAATTAATAAAGAGAAGACACAGAAAGGTGCGTAATAGGGAAAAGGAACACCAACTCACATCATAGAATCATGAAACACAAAACTCAATACATAAACTAACAAGACCAATGTTTAACTTGTGCCGTCTTAGGAAGGCCATCTACAATGCAAATGCAAGTAGATCGGTATTATATGCGCATTACAATCCCACTTTTTCGGTTACCTAGAGATATCGAAGAGCATACATGTACAATTTTGGTGTCAAATAACCTCCTCACTGCAAGATGAACATACAAACAGACATCATGACGCAGGGCTCCAAGAAACACACACCACACTGTCAGATGAATGTGTAGATGGATATAAAAAGCAGATTGCATACGAAATACAGTCGGTACACTGCCGGCTGGAGCGAGCTTATGCATTTGTCCACCAGAGGAGTCCGACTGACAAACATGCATGTCTGGTCCATGTTTAAATTTTATCCATTCTTAAATGATGCAATAGAATTCGAAGTTGTTTAACATTTTTACCACTTGTCCCCGAGGGCACATGTAGCCAAGTTCGATCAACGTCGTGAAGAATATCTTTTTGTACATTTTTGGACATAATAACTTTCGCATTCTTTGGTCATGTTACACTGTTTAGATTGAGGATCACTGACGAGGGTTTAGTACCAGAAACGCGCATGTCTGGTCCATGCTGAAAGTGTATCTGTTCTTAAATGATGCTATTGAATTTGAAGACATGTGGACCATTTGGCGAGTGTCACTGCTGATGGACCAGGAGTCCCCGAGGGCACATGTAACCAAGTTCGATCAATTTTCAAATTGGTTGATCCTTTCCTCATCGCATTCGAAAATTTCTTGAAATTTCCAAAATGTGGATCCTGTAGCATCATATCCCACTCACCCTTCTACGTCTTTCAGTACATTTTGGACATAATAACTTTCACAATCTTTGGTCATATTACAATGGTTAGATTTAGGATCACTGACGAGAATTAAGTACCCGAAACGGGCATGTCTGGTCAATGCTGAAAATGTATCCGTTCTTAAACAATGTTAAATAAAGATATTGAATATGAGGACGTTTAACATTCAGAGAGGACAGATGGTCGGTGCCCTGTCTTCTCTGAAGAGGTTTGGGATTGGTCCGTCATGGAATCCTGTCGTCACAGTCAGGCAGAGTGCAATTCTTAAGAATGCGATGGTACAAGGCAGTAGATTGGTCTAGTGCCAAGCCAATGAGAGATCCTGACGACAATTTCAATAACACTCGCAACAAATTGAGCATCGACGGACCCCTATGTAAGCTAGACGTGGGACCAAGAGCCCGGGTGAGTAAGGGTCCCTGTTTGGCTAGCCGCACCCGCTTGCGATGTTCACACACGAAACTTAAAACAATATATACAAAACATACACTGTGTGAGGTTATTTCTATACAGAACATGTCATGGCGAACAACCATGTCACTTACTGTTAAACCTCTCGCGGGGAACATCTTTCGAGCTCAATACTGCAAAGGGCATAATTGTGACACATGTTTTCTTAAAAAAAAACAGAAATCTTCGTATCCTTTATATTTCTATTAAAATGGAAATATAGTGCACAGGTACATGTAAAAATTGAAAGGTTTCATGACCAAATCAAGTCCTCATCTTAACAGCTTATTCGAGGTTTGAGATAATCCGTATGTATACAAGTAGTAGTCGCGGAAACGACCAACTACACTTGGATATTTGGATGGTAGGGATGCGTTGGCCGCGCGAATCAACATTGAACAAATCCGGGACCTAAATTCAGGATATGGACGGCACGAATCGGCAAACTTTCAAGGGGATTATTGATTGTGCCTCACTCGAATAAAATACACTGCTAAAAAAATTAAGGGAGCAAGGTTTCTATTTTCATATCACACATATTTGCAGCTTTTTATTCTATATGATAAACATAATTGTATTTAGACATATGTCATAGTCATTTCTTAATTACCAATGTCTGTATTGAACAGATTAACCATATACACGTGATAAAACTTGATGATGTAGCCTTGCATATCTCAAAAGATATTACAAGTTATGTACCACTATATAACAATGGGAAAATCGCTCCTTTCATTTTTTTGAGTAGTGTAAAACTAAACGATCAGCAATCATATTTTACCTTGCTAATCTTTAATATCAATGATACAGCCGGGATTCTACTTGCCTCCACTTCGTCTCTTCGAATTCAAGCGCCATGTTGTAAGTTTACACTCATGTGTCAGGTAAAACATGTGACTTTGCGAGGTTGTTTCCATAACAACGTCCATACATATGGATCGAGGTTTAACCTGACGCATGAATGTAAGCTGTTTGCACAAATTCAACAATTCAAACTAGAGGCCGCTACTAAAACAAATTTGGCAATTTCTAACATTACTTCATGTGTTCGTCTTTTGTGTTTAGTATTTTGATTTTATCTTTGGTGTTTATCTTTCATTGTCATTTTGATGTCACTGAGTTGGCTTGTCTGTGTTTTCGCAGTAAGATGTTTTACTGTATTGTTGTAAGTCCTGCAACCAAGTTTTGTAGTATACCCAATCCAGGGGTATGCAACTGTTGCAATGGAAATTCTAATAATTTAGCTTTACTTTCTTCTTTATTTTTTAAATTCGTAACTTCCTTTAATTCGTACGTGTAGAAATCGCCCTGTCAGACATACCTTCCAATTTTACCATCTTTGATATATATTATATTATTGTGTCATCAAAAGTACAGTGATGTTCAAGCTTTTGAAACTTGAGCCTCAATACTATATCTTGTAGAAAGTCATCCTCAAGGTCAAGGTAAATTGATTGACAAGCGACCTACCTGTTACTTAGGGAATAACTAGCCTCTGACGTTATGTTTGCGGACAATAAATGCCGATTTTACGGTCACCTACTGAGTTATTCTGGCGACGCGGATGTTTGCACTGTAAAATAAGCATTTACCGTCCCGAAATATAACGTCAGTATCTAGTTTTTCCCATTCTGGTGCAATCTATATTTTTATGAATTTAAAGCGAAATGTGACTTTAGTAACGTCAAAGCCTAGTATATTCTCGTTTTACAGTCGTAACTAAGGAGGGAACAACCAATGAAATTCGACGTTATTGTAACATTACATTAGAATGAACAGTCTGGTTTGATATGCGGAATACAGAACACAAGACGAATTTCTTATTTTTGATAACTTTAAGATGGCAAAGGTTACGCTGGAGTTAAAATATGGTGTAGGAGACATATTCAGAGAAATAAGGAGGAAAGGTACAAAGGACAAATATATCTTAAAGCTTTATACGGTAGGTCAATCCGTCTTATATCTTTATAAGGCAATGCACCAGTCCATGTTTCATGCATTCACAAGTTGTATGTAATTTTCCAGTCCATCTGTACCTAGTAAGAATTCCTTTGGTCCCAATGGGCCAACAATTATGTTTAACATCGAAACAACCTAAAAAGAATAAAAAGAATGCTCAATACGTTTGAAATAAGAACAATACAGCACATGTCTTCTTTGACGCGAGTTCAATGCTATTTCTTTATGCAAATAAGTAAGCAAGCAAACACATGCTTTCGGTATATTTCGGACGTATTTTCACATATTTTGGCCATATTACATTGTTTAGATTGAGGATCACTGACGAGGGTTAAATACCCGAAACGTGCATTTCTGGTCCATGTTGCCAATTTATCTACTCTAAAATGATGCTAATGAATTTGAAGACGTTGAACATTCAACTTGTTGTCAGCGCTTTTGAACGCATTTTGTCGACAGTTAACTGATTACTGTTTGCAAAGAGGTTTCAATTAAACGCAATCAGCTCTAAGTACTCAATTTTTACACTGTTTTAGTTGACGGCTAATTGACTAATAGATAGTTGATGGTCAACTAAACTTTTTTGTACGGGATTTGGAAGCTGAACCGCTAGATAAAAGGAGACAGAGTGTTTATGCCGGTTACCCAAATCACACTCACTTAATAGCACATAAGGATGCGTTCCAAATTTGTTTCTTATTTTGTAATTTTTAAAATTGTGTATGAAATCATACAAGTTATCAGTTAAACTACGTAAGAATTAATGTATAGTAGGTACCTGAAAATGACTTTCCAGATGATTCAGATTTCCCTTGGCAGAATTTCGTAACAGAATATTCCTCTACCGGACCCTGACACTTTTCGTTTTCTCCTTGCCACAAAGGAAATATGGTAATTATTACAAAATATGTCAAGAACATTCATGTTGCTTGATAACCCCAAAAACACTGGAGACCATTTCAATGCTTTGATTTGAAGGGATTAAGCCAAAATTACACAGAAGGGACAGAACTACGAAAACTCGAAAGCGGCCCTGTAATTTCCTTTCAAATGATAGATAAGATATCATGAAACCCAAATAAGAAATAAATCATCAAGCGTCCGAGTGACGTTACTTTAACGGGTTTTTTTTTCGAAAAAAATTGATAAATTACAAGAATATTTGTCTTTTCTGCAAAAATTCGTTTTCGCCTCATGTATTTTCAAATATAAAACTTGAATGACAAGAAATTATGAAACTTGAATTTCATATGTAGTTTCTTTTATGTTAATTCATCGGAGATTGCTCATTGTACATCAAAATGTATAGTCTGCAGTTATTTCTCAGAATGCAGCTGATTCTTTAGTTTTCGGTGTGTTAAAAACTACCAAAAGATGCATTTGTTTTGAAATATAGATTCATTATTTTTAAATAGAGAACTCTTTAAAGTACTAATCTACAAATAAATATTTCAAAGTATAATACTATGATTACATACTTGGCCAATATCGGGCTTCGTGGCCCTACTTTGTGGAGGCCTTTCGGTAATGCATGGAATCCAATTGTCATCATAATATATCCAAAGGGTTTTCATGAGAAGGTTAAGATATTAATGATGAGATAAAAAGAAATCCTGACGACAATCTCAACAGCACTTACAATAGAGTACTAAATTGAGCATCGACGGACCCCTAGTAAGCTAGAAGTAGAACCATGTGTCCGGGAGGAGGACATACTACAATGTATATGCACCCCCTGTTTTGCTAGTCGATGATCATGCACGAAAACGAAAACAATATCTACAAAATTATAAGTTTACATTACGTATTTTTTCATTCATCAGATTATTTTAAGATACTGACCTATTTTATTAACATGAATTTCCGTTTTATTTCCTTTAACAACACATCTCTTTTTACTACATCCGTCTTTCCATTCTGCCTTGTCCATCCTACAGCCTCCTCCATCTTTACAACCTAATATTTATAAATATTTAACAGCTACATGTTAAGATTATGTTTATCTTCTGAGCTAATTTTGAGTGTTTCAGTTTTGAATACCACCTACATTGTTTAACTTCACGTTTTATTATCTGCATTGAGTCTTTGTGGAATACAGGGTTTTTCTCCTTACAGACGATATCTGACGTAAAACCATTGTGACGTCATGAAAATGGTATCGTAACGTTGATTTTATACCGTTATTTCCCAGACGTTTAGGATTGCTTCCATAGGATTTGATGACGTCATAATCAGACAACGTCAGATACCGTCTCAAATGGGACGTAACTCTTATTTTCGAAATTTGCGAATATGCTCGCTAAGACTTTACCACAACAGGTAGCATTTACTTTAATTCTATGAAAGCGTAATGCGAATCAATAGAGCGACGGTGTGCATCTTGATTATTTGTCTTATATATGTAAAAATTATACATGTAAAAGTCGGCACCGGTTGCCCATTGGTCTGGTCGGTTTATGTGTAGTCTTTTGTGTTTGATGTTTACATGTCGTATGTCTCTTTTTCGTCTCATACTATGCTCGTCTTTTGTGTTTTTGCATCGGGTGTATTGGTGTTTTGCTGTTGATGCTGCAACAGGGTCTTGTTGGAGATCCCCTCCCTTCTTTTACATGAAATAAACAAATTAAACCCTCACTACTCTTCATAAACGCGCTTCTTCTTAATGACATGACAAGAGAGAAGATGAAGTCTTAACAATTTTTGCGATTATTTTTCTTATACATGTAAAAGTTTATAGTACTTACATGTATAGTATGTGTATTCCTTGTTTTATCACATTTTAAGTCACTGTGCTTACCCAAGAAAGCAAAAAAAAAAATACACAAAGGAACAACTGGCTTTTTTGAGATAATAGTATGTCTGAATCTTAGTCTATTACCTTGACCTTGAAATGTAAAGTTGAGGTATAAAATCACATTATATTTACCTTTCCCTGTTGATCTTTGTTGAAATGAGTCTTGTCATTGTTACTTTGCTGCTTGAATTATGTTCAAACGATGAACCTGTTTCTGTAATTATCCAAAACATGTCTGTGTATCCTGACAAGTAGGAGGGTTGTTCCGATATTGACGGAATAGCTACATCATAATTATGATATATTTTCGCACTCTTTGGTCATATTACATTGTTTAGACTGAGGATCACTGACAAGAGTTAAGTACTCGAAACGTGTATGTCTGGTCCATGCTGCCAATTTATCTGTTCTTAAATGATGCTTTTTAAATTGAAGACGTTTAACACCGTTATTGTGAATATTGTCCTTCATGTTTCATATCAGTGAAAGGTATATGCGATGGTTCTTTGTCTTCTATGTGTGAGCATTCGCTATTTTCGAAAACCAGAGTTACTTCCCATTTTAGACGGTATCTGACGTAGACTGATTATGACGTTTTCAAATTCTATGGAAACAGTCCTAAAAGTCTTGGTCGGTGTAAAATCGACGTTACCATACCATTTTCATGACGTCACAATGGTTTTACGTCAGATACCGTTTGTAAGGGGAAAATATCCAATTCTTGGTTTCGTATTTGTATGGCTATTGTTTGTTGCTTATTGTATGTTGTTTTACGTCCCAAACTGAAATTTACTCTCTAGCACACAAACACAAGATCAATATGAAGGAACTGGGAAAGGAAGTTTAAAAACACGAAAGAAAAATATCTTTCTCAAGTGAAGTGGATACTTTATTTAAAAAAAAACTTCTATTATCTCCCGATATTAATGGTATAGGAATTTTATGGTATTCAAGATCATTTACTGATATTCTTTACATGAAAAATGCATGTTTGTCTGTGGTTTTTAGATGAATTCTCCTGAAAGGTACCATCTCGAGGACGTAAAACAAAATATCGAATTATCATGGCCTGATACATAATGCCTTTCTTGGTAAAAGTTCTCCGCCGGATATGCTTAAACCGACTGAGGTGGACATACGGTCAGTGTTTTACAATTATTGACAATGGGTTAGAACAACTTATAAATTTTTGGACCAGAAAAAAGATAGATTCTGTCTCATGTTTCAACAATTTGTGTTTTTCCGATTCCCAAATGAAGAAGCGGTCTGTCATAAATTTACATTCGTTAAAAGTTCGCCATGGAATTGAGAGACCATGTTTGCATTAACTTTTACCTTTTCGATAAATAAGCACGAATAATGGATAGGGCTTATAACGCCATCAATTACATGACGCCAAAAATTACATAAAGCGTATCTGTTTGCTATTTTTAAAGAGCTTGTAGAATAGGTAGGGCCATATTACATTGTTTAGACTGAGGATCACTGACTATGGTTAAGTACCTGAAACGTGAATGAATGGTCCATGCTACATATTTATCTGTTCTTAGATGCTATTGAATTTGAAGAGTATAACATGTGTACCACTTGGTGAATGTCACTGCTGGTGAACCAGAAGTCCCTACGGGACATGTAGCCAAGTTCGATTAACTTGGATTGATCGTTTTTTCAACGCATGAACAAAATCTATTGTCAAAAGTTCTTGAAATTTCTAAAACGTGGGTCCTGTAGCATAAGCATAATATCCTACCCATCCTGCTACGTCTTTCGGTACATTTTTGGACAAAATGACATTCACACTCGTTGAGCACATGATGTAAATGTATCTGTTCTTAATTGGTGCTATTGATTTGAAAAACGTTTAACATTATAACATCATTAATGACGTGACGTCACAAAGGATGTGACGTCTATCGGTCAATAGGTTTTTAAACTATTGACCGTACGGTCCAATATTACTGTAAACAAAGAAACTATGGACTGCTCGGTCCAATATTCGGATCTATAGGCAAGTTTAACTATACAGATTTTATATAGAAATGCCTGCAAGCATGTTTATGTAACGTTCGTCTTTTTAGCCACAAGGATATATTTATTAGAATATATTCCTTATTTTTTTAACACACAAAAAAAGACATCGAAACAATACACAGACTAGTATTTAACATGAAACACAAAAGAGTATATGTCAGCCGACCCGCGGTCCTAGTGAGGCTCGAACCAGAAACTTTTAGGTCTATGGCCTGACGCCCTTACCACTAGACCACGGCGCCGACTATCTATCTATTCCTTATTCATGATATTAAAAAAGTTACTGTAAACGCTTTAATTTTCGCGTGAGGGTAATATTGGCGTATCTCGCTAATCAATAGACTGAGCGAAAATTTGTCCCCACGACCCCCCCCCCCCCTGCTGTATTCATTAACTACAAGAGTATCTTGATAAGGATATATTCTTTATTGAAATTTAATAATGTACAAAATCAAGTTATCGTATACGTCGAAATTTTCGCGAATGGGGAATTTGGGCTTATTCCTCGATTCAAGAGACTTCGCAAATAGTTCCCCAAAGCGAAACGTCTTGATGTTATAATCACGAAGTTTTTCCATACGTTTACAGTATCTTTTTGATGTTATAATCACAAAATTTTTTCCACACGTTTACAGTATCTTTTTTGACAAAAATAAAATAAGGTGAATAATTACCGTATTTTTTAGTTTTGACAATGTGCCCGTGGTAAAATTTCTTCAGGACAGGTGTATGTTCATACGTTTTGTAACAACTGTACCTAACACAAGTTGCTTCGTCCTTCACGTAGCCTCCAAATCTCAAACATATACTTTTGTATGGGCACCCTTAAAGAAAGTATCGCTTACATACATTGCAACATAAAAGAATACATGACCAGTAGAAAATAAGGTTAGTACATAAAAAGTTAAAGAACGATTAAAGGGTACCCTATGATAACGAGGGAATATTCATAAGACATTTTTTATAGTGCTATATTCATGAGTTAAAGAAGATCCCGACGGTAATCTCAACAGCACTCACAATAGAGCACAAAATTGAGCATCGACGGACCCCTAGCAAGCCAAATAAAATTAATATTATTAATATTATTATATAACCAGGATGTAACGTCCATTATGATTGGCTGGCGTGATAGAGCAAAGTATATTTTCTTTATTGAACCACCCTGAATAGTTTTTGTTTTTTTGTTTTTTTAATGATTCTGTCAACCCATTCATGAAATGTTTGGACTCTTCTTTCACAAATGCATATATAACATATGAAGATAGATTTTTGTTAGTAACATGTTAATCTAGCATGAGGGTTAGTTAGTTAGTGACATGTAAATCTAGACGAGGGTTAAGTACCCGAAACGTGCATGTCTGGTCCATGTTGCCAATTTATCTGTTCTTAAATGATGCTATTCAATTTCAAGACGTTTTCATTTATACCACTTGGTGAGTGTCACTGCTGGTGGACCAGGAGTCCCCGAGGGCACATGTAGCCAAGTTCGATCAATTTCGGTTGAGCGTTTCTTCAACGCATTCTAAAATTTCTGTTATCAAAATTTCTTGAAATTTCTTAAATGATGCTATTCAATTGGAGGACGTTTACATGTACTTACCGTTTGAGTCTGGTAATAATTCATACACAAACTCTTGGTCTTTGCCCTGTCCCTGCCTATAACGTCTACATCGATAGTTAATGCACAAGTTTGCATCATACCATTCACTACCATGTGGCTTACATTCTCCTTTGACGACGCAACCTATACACATGTACAAGCAGAAAAATAGTCAATATAGTTTAAGAATATATCTGTCTTTAATTTTGCTTTATTTTTCAATTTATCAAATCTACAAAAGAGCAAGGAATTTATCGTGGTGAAATGTGAAGAATAGGTGAGATATGAGTATTCAATTTTGGAGGGGTACCTAAAACAACTTGATCATAATAGAATTTAGAAAGAAAAATGGAAAGAGCCCTTTCATATAATGTAACAATGCGAACAGCGAAATGCAAATGATCTTCGAAAATATTTTATGTAGAGAAACCCCATTTGTGTATGTGGCTCAATTGCAAAAAAGTAATATACATATACATGTATACTGTAACAATTGAACCAATTCACCATATTATTTGAAGATAAATATTTCCATTAAAACAACTCACATAAATGAATTTGAATTAGCTGATCTAAACTGAATTACTTGTAAATATGTTAAGAACCTATGTGTATTTTAACTTAATGTCATTCTTAAATTTTTCATAATTTAATTAATTAAAATTACTTACCCTCACACTGTACGGTTTTACTGTCAGTAGGTATAGAGCAAAGGTATAACGCAAGTACGATAGACACTGCGCCAAGGATCAACATGTTTCGTTCCCGGTGAGGGTGAGTCTGAGGTGAACAAAAATCAGTAAAAATTTTAGTTGTAAACAAGAATAAGGGTTAAATTAAAGAATGACATATGTTCAGCGCAATCCTGCCTTCCTTACTTTAAATGAAAAGTTGAAAGATCTAGTAATAAGCATAATGATCAATTTTGAAAAATATGAACTGTTGTGACTCAGTACACCATATGCGCATCTGAGCAAGTTATTTATCATCAGTGATGCTCAAGGCTAACGCAGAGGGAATCCAAAAACTTAATATGAAGAGTGAACATTTACTCATGACTCATATTTACTTTGAAATATTTTTGTATAGGTCCACTGAAGAATAAGGGAGGATATATCTAGATACATAAATATAACTTAACATTTTCATTTGTTTTATTCATACAGTATATGGGTGTTCAGTTTCTTTCTAGTTGTACTGATAGCGAAGAATGATATTCACCCCTTTTATAAACTTTAATGAAAAGGAAAAAAAACTTTTAATGTTTGCCCATGAAGACAAATGAAAGGAAATTCTACTGTACATTTCTTCGCCCTTCGATTATCTGAAAAATACTTTAAGAAAATGAATAAAAAATTATACGCCTTGATCTAAAATTATGTCAAACGAAATAAGTCCAGCAAAAATTTTAGGTTTTTTTCCATCTTTATCCTTTAATCGACCCGTTCTAATTCTTTTTTTTTTAATATCCCCTTTCAATAAATCATATGCTTTAGTTTCAAAGAATAGTTCCTTATCAATTTATTTGTACTTTTATATATTAATTTTTGGAAAAAATAACTATCGTTATCAGCACTGAAATCTATGGTTCTTTATTTTCTATATTATTTACGGGGATATAATAAAAGCATATCAGACCCCTCTTTCCAGAATGATCAGTGACATTCTGGATTGCGATTGAATGGCTGTCATCATCACCAAACAAGACATACTTACCTGATATGTTAATCAAAATGCACTTCGATCAACTCTGGTTGATCGTTTGTCTCTTCAACGCATTTGAAATTTTCTGTTACAAAATTTCTTGAAATTTCTAAAACGTGGGTCCTGTAGAATCATATCCTGCCCATTCTGCTACGTCTTTTGGTACATTCTTGGACAGAATAATTGTCATAGTTTTTGGCCATATTACATTGTTTAGACTGAGGATCACTGACGAGGGTTTAGTACCCGAAACGTGCACGTCTGGTCCATGCTGTAAATTTATCAGGTTTGAAATGATGCTATTAAATTTAAAGACGTTTAACATCGAGACAATCACCGAATTTGACTAGTTTTCATGGAGCTGTTGCGACGGGTGTTGCATACAACAATGAGACGCTGACTCTCCCCGGGCACCTGGTCTCCCATTCCGAGGTCCGCAACCGTTCCTGTGGAAATTCTGGTGGTTTTGCCTAGCCTTCTCGACTTTCAGACTTAAATAACGGATTGGTACTTCTTTGATGTTAATTAGATATTCTTTGATGTTAATTAGATATTCTATACTCAGATAATGTCAATATAATTAAAGGTTTTACGTACCTGATTGTGAATTGTCTGTTCAATTTTTCACTGGAAGTTCTACAGGAGCAAATATATATCTTTTTTGAGGCTGGCACTTAATTAAATGCTTGAGTCTCGTATTTACTTGTACATGCCACAAACAAAATTGACACATATGGAATTTATTTATGTAAATTTGAAAATGGATTATGTTATGGCAGATGAATTTGATTTTATATATAATTGAAACACAGGCTAGTACTATTTTCGGTAAAAATAGTTTACAGTAATTTCTATTTATTTATCATACATATAATTATTCACTTTTGAATATTCCAGATTGCAAAAATTCATATTTCAAAAACCTTTATATGTATATTCTAATTTCTAATTTGCATGGCGCTACTGAAATGTATTGATACGATATATTTAGATTTGTTTGGCACCACATGTCAGAACTTTATTTCATTCAAGGTCATTTCTTTGTTATTTTCTGCTTTGTGTCCTCGTGCTGGTAGGTTGTGAGCCCAAAGTCATGAAACAAAACAAAATCAAAATAATAAATTATATTGGAATTTAAATGTGCTTTCTTTAAAAATTAAAATGAAATTTGATTTTTTAAACATTTGATGTAAAAATGCAAGAGTACTGCAAAGATTTAAGGCATTGCCTTATCTACCATAATGATTCTTTTGTTGACTAAAATCTGTAAGGTTTCACATAGTCACATTATATGAAATTGCATCTCAGTTTTATATGCTTGTTTGTTTTTCTCCATGGCTGGCTGGTAGGTTTCTCAATTTCAAAAGGACGCAAAAAGGAATAAAAATAAGAAACTTTGATACTGTAAGTTTTGAAGTCGTGTTTTTCAAGGCATTTAGTTGAGCAAGCGTATTATACATTTGAAGGTTATCTTATAATTTGATACTGTGATACAAATAAAAATTTTGGAATTGAAAAAAGTACATAAAATAAGTATAAATTACCCTTGATACAGCGACATATTAAGCAATGCATTGTGTCAAAACAGAGAAAAATACAATCGATAAAGTTTGTTCAATTAAGATTCATTTTCAATCTGAACGTTTGATAATACTAGTACGTTATCACGTAAATGCATTGGAATTAATCATTCTTTAAAGAATAATCGCTGACAAAAATGTAACGAAAATTCGTAGACGAGAAATTCCTTGATCAACACGAGATCAAGGATGCCCGATGTCCTGCGTCAGCCAAGACTAAATGATTTCATCTATTTTATTGGCAATATTACTCTGAAAAAATGCTGAAAATGCCGACGTCTTCAAATTCAATATAACATCAATTAAGAATTTCTTGGAAGCCGCTTCCATCTTCCTATTGATTCTAGAATCGAGCAATACATTGTTGCCGAAACGCGGCCCAATTTCTGCTGAAATATAGTTAAGTTTTGTCCTAATCAGGCAAAAAAAAAGAAGATTCAAGAAGATGTATCACAATCCTCAAAGTTTTAAACGATTAAAACAACTAAAATGTGTAGATGTGTCATAAATGTACTTGTATATCGAATATTTCGTAAAGAAATATCTGTGTTTGAGCTTCTTTTATGCCTTCCATAGGTTCATCAAGATTTCTCCTTCTGTTGAAGGAAATGACCGATACGAACATGTAGATAAGATACTGAAGGTTGTTTCCCAAACGTGTACGTGCATCTTCAGGCGATGGATGACAGACGACAATTTCATCCTTCCCTAACGACAACTTTGATATCATTCCCATCTTTCGAAATGGAAGGAACCAAATGTGACAGTTCTACCGAATCGAAGCGGTGGGTGTTGCATGTTAAACGTCTTTAAATTCAATAGCATCATTTAAAACCTGATAAATTTACAGCATGGACCAGACATGCACGTTTCGGGTACTAAACCCTCGTCAGTGATCCTCAGTCTAAACAATGTAATATGGCCAAAAAGTATGAAAATTATTGTGTCCAAAAATGTACCAAAAGACGTAGCAGAATGGGTGGGATATAATGCTACAGGACCCACGTTTCAGATATTTCCAGAAATTTTGTAACAGAAAATTTCAAATGCGTTGAAGAGACAGACGATCAACCAAAGTTGATCGAACTTGGCTACATGTGCCCTCGGGGACTCTTGGTCCACCAGCAGTGACACTCACCAAGTAGTTCAAATGTTAAACGTCTTTAAATTCAATAGCATCATTTAAAACCTGATAAATTTACATCATGGACCAGACATGCACGTTTCGGGTGCTAAACCCTCGTCAGTGATCCTCAGTCTAAACAATGTAATATGGCCAAAAAGTATGAAAATTATTGTGTCCAAAAATGTACCAAAAGACGTAGCAGAATGGGTGGGATATGATGCTACAGGACCCACGTTTCAGAAATTTAAAGAAATTTTGTAACAGAAAATTTCAAATGCGTTGAAGAGACAGACGATCAACCAAAGTTGATCGAACTTGGCTACATGTGCCCTCGGGGACTCTTGGTCCACCAGCAGTGACACTCACCAAGTAGTTCAAATGTTAAACGTCTTTAAATTCAATAACATCATTTAAAACCTGATAAATTTACAGCATGGACCAGACATGCACGTTTCGGGTACTAAACCCTCGTCAGTGATCCTCAGTCTAAACAATGTAATATGGCCAAAAAGTATGAAAATTATTGTGTCCAAAAATGTACATCAGACGTAGCAGAATGGGCATGCAAGCAGAAGATGCTTACTCTTCCTGGGCACCTGGTCTCACTCCCATATCGGGAGTTCTTTTCTTTTCAAGTGTTGGAGGTTTTTGTTTGTTTCTTTTGGTTCCTGTTTTATCCTGATTTTGTATGCCTTCAGTTTCTGAATTATCGATTTTGTGCTGTATACAGGGATATTTGGTCATGTTCCATATTTGTCATTTATAGTACATAATATTTAAGGTTCTGTATATACATGAAATTTGCGAGCTATAAAAGTACCTGATACAGACGTGAGTGAAAATTAATGATAAGTCAGATAAGAAAACATGAATAATGAATGTAAATAATGTACGTTATTCTTGTGTCTTCTGTTATACACGGCTCCGAACCTTATTATGCAAATTATATGCATACAATCGGAAGAATCTCGAGTCAAGATTTTACCTTACACACGACGGAAAAGAAAGTCCGTTCCTATTCTAATTATATAGTGGTCTCGTCTAAAACATTCTCTCGTGGACTTCCGTTCGAAATTCGAGCACGTAGAAATGCTTCTTTCATGCAAGTAAACCAACTGTTCAAGAATACAGACACATGGCTCATCTTAAGGTATGTTTTTAAATTGATTTATGTATCACGTGGAACACATATGATGGGATTTTAAATTATTCTTCTTATCAGAAATACTCGACCTGGGAGTGCTCCATGTTTTCGTGTGAATGAGTTTCATGATTATTTATCGGTGTAAGCGAATATCTCACAAATATTTGTTCTTTAAGGCCATTCCTGTCTTTCATTACATCTTCATGAACATCTAAATATAAGTACACAAAATGAATTTGAATAAATTTGATGTCAGTGTTAGTTATAATCAGTATCAAATATCAGTTCTGTAGCCTGGTGCTTTAGTGTTGGTGGAAACAGTATTTGAATGTTTTTAAAATTATTTAAAGGGGATGAATTTCAAATCAATTGAATATTTTATTTATTCTTTACAGTAACAACCATAACTGCCAGACAAAAGAAGGAATATACTCTGAGAAAAGTCTTCATGTGCATGTGTGCATCAGATCCAATGAAAGAAAGTGCATCAGAATAGTGGAATGCTTATAGTGCTACTAGTACCATACTTGTAAAGTTGAAGAAATACTGTGGAATATAATATTATAATTGTACTACCATATATGATGTTGGCCACCATGGTGTGAAAATAATTCACTTGTGAAAAGAGAATGAAGAAAATTGTTCAAGTGCATATTTCTACACGAAAAACATATTCAATGTGTACATCGACAACATTTTTAAAATACTTGTGAAACTGTGATCCAGTATGAAATGAGAATATGTGTTATAATGTAGAGGAATTCATCATCAATAGAAGAATAGTGAGATCGACAGATGAAACTGTATCACAGCCTCTTGCAGTAAACATGCTGATATAGCACTGAAGGGTAAGTTGTACCTATACATGTATACTACATGTAATATACATGTTATAATAATTCTGTAAATCTAATAATACAAGTACAAATAACATTGTATTTATTTCATATTTTATACGTGTATCCCTTGTGATTCACCTTAAATGGTAAGTTACATGCTTTCATATTTCATGTGTACATGTACAGTGTATTGTTTGAAACAAGACCTTCTCATGCATACCAAAATTTGTGACCTTGACCTTGGAAAATGACCAACTTTTTAAAATCTTACACCATGGCCAGAACTTTTGAATGGTGAGTGATATATAGACATGTGCTTTTGTTGTGTAAATTTCCATGGATACCAAATTGTTGTCTTTGTGACCTTGAACTTGAAGATTGACCTACTTCCCTTTTATTTTCTAAAGTAATATTATGCTTTTAAGTGATAGGGCTTTCATATTCTTATATATATTCCTTGTGATAAGGTCTTCGTATTAATACCAAAATTTTGACATTGTGACCTTGACCTTGAATAATGATCAATTTTTGAATAACTTTAACCATGTTAGCCATGTTAACCTTGCCCTTGGTCATAACATGAATTGCAAGTGATAGTGCTATCATATTTTACATGTGTATCCCTTGTGGTAAGGCCTTCACATTAATACCTGAATTTTTACATTGAGACCTTGACCTTGGAGTGTGAAATACTTTTCTACAATATATCTGACAACAAGGGCATTCATGTTCCACAAAAAAAAAAAATGGGTTTAATTTTTCTTTGTCCTAAGCGGGCTCCTACACATGACACCTTAGCTCTACTGGTTATAGCGGTACCCCCTTGTCCGGCGTCCGTCCGTAAACAATTCTTGTGCTCGCAACTCCTCTGAAAGTATAAGAGACAGAAATGTAACTCTTTTTGCATAAGACTTGGTCTGTGGTCTACTTGTGCACATGACATCTTGTTTGAGCCCCTGACTCCCAGGGTCTTACTCTTAGAAAATGGATGTGGTCATTTTCTCCTGTATGACTCTATGTAATCTTGTATTCGCAATTTCTCTGACACTGAATGATGGAGACTTTATCCTTCTTGCAATACGATGAGTCTGTATTCAAGTAGTGCACCTGATATTTTGTTTGAGTTCCTGGCCCCCAGTGACTAAGAAAATGGATGTGGCCATATTAGAATTTACTTGTCATTAAGTAAATTAAAAAACAACCAGGAGAGCTACAGTCTCGTCAGAGACTTCTGGTTGGGATTGGATCGGGCCTTTCAAATTGGGAAAATTGGCAATACATGTATTTTCTTCAAAATTGAATATGATTGATTTGGTCAATGGATTTAGGATTTCTTACTTCCTCTTTTTTTTTAGAATTTTCTATGAGGTACATGTACAGTATGTTTCAAATTGGGAAAAATTGGTCAATAAATAGGGAAAATGATACTATTTTGCATAATTTGAGAATGGCCGATCGAAAGCCCTGTAATTATATTTGTATGTTAGTACTACTACTGAAACTTTACAATTACATGTCATGTAATTTATATACATGTACATCATTATGATATATACTACTGCTGCATGTTCTGGTAAATGTATGCAAAATTCATTCATTTTAGAGCTTATCATGCTTATTTGATAATATTAGAATGAAGTTACTAGTATTGTAACGTGAAACTAACCGAGCTATTTATATTATAAACAATGGGATGGGCTCGCCTCTGAATTTACGCAGAGATGCTTGATTTTCCTAATGACTGTCTGTCACTAATATTCATTTAATAAACAAGGAGAACAAATAATCAAATATATACATGAAATGATTGGAGTAACAATTTATATAAAGAACAACAAATGCAAGTGACTCTGCACTGCGAGGCTAGTCACTAGAGGCTAACCTCCCAAAGGTATGTCAACACAGGCACGTCAACGAGTGACTCGCCTCCACTGGCTTACAATATTACTACAAGGCGCGACACCAGTGTGTGTCACGTCAATTAAGGCGGTATGCCTTCAAGCCAGTAAAAGTTTATGAAGGTAAATACAGCTCTATTCGGGCTACGGCCTTATTCAGGCCTTTACCTTACTTCGTACCTTTGAAGCTTTGAGAACTCGATGTGATCAATTCAATCATCAAACGCAGAGTGTCAGAAATAAGCAGTTCTCAGGTATTTATACTGTTGGATTAGTCCAACTGAGAAAAGGGACGGATAGGATAAGGACGATTCCATTTGTCTGAATCAACAAAACGTTTGTTTATATTATTCTATGTACAGAAAGCATTCTTGTGAGTTTGACAACGTATATTTTTGCTACACAACCCACGCCTCCGATGACATTCGTCCTCGAATGTATAATCACGTAAAGTAAAACAAATTAAACTAAAGAAAACATGTGATCCCTTTATATACATATATAAACAAAATGTAAAAAAAGGCAAGTATATGGTGTTTCTTCACCATGTAACAAATGTTAAAAAAAAGTAACATGATAAACACTCATATCAAAAACGCTGCACTATGTGTGAGTTACACATGTCAAGGGAGTCACATATTGTAGAATTCCTCTACCTCATGGATAATTTCCACTGCCCTTCCTCCTTCAGTGTACTTCGTGACTGTAATTGTCTTCTCTCTTTTCCTATACTTTTCGCATTGTACTCCTACATCACATGTAGTAACACCGTCTGACTGCGTTGACACTGACTCAAATGGCACGACAGCTTGTGAACCAGTCTCCTCAAATTTTCTCTTTGATAGGACTTCACTTTGAGTTGTTTCTGGGGACCTACGGATAACCAATCTGTCAGAGGCTACAGGAGAAGGAGACGTATGTTTCCTATAGAGTCGTCCAGCAAGAACAGAACTGTCCTCTTGATCAGATTCCGATTCATCCGCGGAAGAATCATTATTCTCTATCAATGCTCCGGGATCCTGTTCCTTCCAATCAGACTCGTCTCCAGATTTTGATGCACACGCACTTGAAGATGCTGAAGGCGTTGCTGCCTGTACAGGTGTTTGACCCAGTGGAATCAGCTGTTGGTTTGTCATCAGTCCCTTGTGAACTCGCTGAAAGTGTCGCTTCACATTACATGGCCTATTTGATGTGAAATCGCACACATCGCAACTGTATTCTGTCAGTGCACACAATGCTACATGCTCTTTAAATTTCTCCTCATTCGGACACACTGCTGAACACATTGGGCATCTCTTTGCACCAGTGACCTTTGTCGTCTTCGTGTTCACCATCTACAACAAATGTACAAATTATTAGTTCCCTGTCTCATAGTCTTTAAGCCACTGCGGTGGTCTTTTAGTTCTAAAAGGTCGGGATGAGACATGTTGTTCTTTGTCAGTATGTTCAGTGACATCGTTACTGTAATTGTCATCATTACCAGAGTCTACTGATTTTTCTATAGTCTGATCTGCGGCATTTGTATTCAAGTCTAAACTGTCTTCCTCTGAAGATTCACCTATCAATGTCTGGAAACGCAAAGGTCGCATCCTGTCGACATGGATAACCTGGTCCATACCTTTCTTACCACAGTCTACTACATAGTTTATGTCAGACATTTTCTGCTTGACTGTGAAGGGACCCTTCCAGTAGGACGTGAACTTGGGTGACTTACCCTGTTGGGCTCGAGGGAAAAAGACACATACTTTGTCTCCTGATGAGTATTTCTCCCAATGCAGTTTTCTATCATAGTAATGCTTTTGCCTCTGCATTGACTGAGCTGTATGTAACCTGACGTGGGAATGGGCGTTTTCCATTCTCTCTTGCAGTATCCAACACCATTTGTTTTGTGGTATTGCTTTGACAGATGAAGGCATCTCAAACATGACATCTAGAGGAGTACAAATCTCTCGTCCTAACATTAGGAAGTTTGGCGTTAACCCAGTCGTTTCATGTTCAGACGAGCGGTATGCCATCATCACATATTGCAACTGTTCGTCCCAGTCAGTGTGGTTCTCATTTACAAAGGCGCTTAACATGGCAGTGAGCGTGCGGTTGAAGCGCTCAACCATGCCATCTGACTGAGGGTGATATGGCGTAGTATGAGTCTTATTGATTCTCAGCAGCATACACATCTCCTGAAAGAGGTTACTTTCAAATTGACTTCCTTGGTCGGAATGTATGGCTGCTGGTACGCCAAACCTTGTCACCACCTGCTCAACTAGTGTCTTGGCGACAGTTCGAGCTTCCATGTTAGGCATGGGAAAACTCTCAGTCCACTTCGTAAAGTAGTCTGAAATTACGAGTATGTACTTGTTACCTGACTCTGTTAATGGGAGTTCCCCCAAGATATCTATGGCAATACGTTCCATTGGATAGCCTGTTTGTACAAGCTTCATTGGTGCACGTTTGGTTTTGTTCTCACCCTTTCTTTTGGTGCAAAACTCACAGCCGTTTACATATAGTCGGACATCACTTTGCATTTTAGGCCAATAGTAACCTTGTCTGACCTTTTCTAACGTTTTCTTTATACCTAGATGTCCTGCCGTTTTCTCGTC
Source organism: Pinctada fucata (assembly GCA_028142955.1). Taxonomy (NCBI): domain Eukaryota; kingdom Metazoa; phylum Mollusca; class Bivalvia; order Pterioida; family Pteriidae; genus Pinctada; species Pinctada fucata. The sequence goes on along the minus strand of AP027113.1, from coordinate 19,315,534 downwards.
ATGACAATATCTCAGTACTACTCTTCTTTTACTGAGAGGTACCAGTGCTTGGTATTTTGTCATGTTTGCTTCAAAGTCCTCCCATTTACGATACAGTATGCCATCTAATTGACATAGTCTGTCGAACTGACTGTATAAGGACTTCAAGTAATAGCTTTCACTCTGCACTACCTTCGAATCAGGGCGGACCTTACTGTTTAGCCAACCTCTGACTTTAATTAGGTCCTTGTCCTCTGCTTGCATGTCTCTAAGTGAATTGGATGAGTGCGAGGAGGCACTGTAGACCTTGTTCGCTAAGGGATCTACATCGTCTTTGTCCCATTCTGTTATATATCCGCATTGGCGACATGGCACCCTACTCAATGCGTCAGCATTACAGTGCTGTCTCCCAGGCCTGTGCTGGATTTCAAAGTCGAATTCCGACAATATCTCTAGCCACCTTGCTAACTGATTTTCTGGATTTTTGAATTGCATCAGCCAGCGTAAGGAGCTGTGATCAGTCCGTATTAGGAATTTCCTACCATACAGGTAGTGACGAAAGTGCTTCACAAAGTGAACGACTGCCAACAACTCTTTTCGAGTCACGCAATACCTGCGTTCAGACTTTGACAGTGTCCTACTGGCAAACGCACACACTCTTTCAGTACCGTCAATATTCTGAGACAGAACAGCACCTATCGACTGATCGCTCGCATCAGTGTCTAAAATAAATGGATATGCAAAGTTTGGATTTGCCAATATAGGAGCTGAAGTGAGCGCTTCCTTTAAAGTAAGAAACGCTTCCTGACAAGCTTGAGTCCAATCAAACCGAGTACCCATCTTTGTTAATTTGTGAAGAGGGTTAGCCAGTGATGCAAAGTTTGGAACAAACCTGCGATAATAGCTACATAGACCAAGAAATGACCTTACTTCAGTGACATTACATGGTACTGGCCAATTTTTGATGACCTTTGTCTTATCACTGCTAGTAGCTATGCCATCTTCGGACACAACATGACCTAGATATTCGACCTCAGATGCGAACAGGTCACACTTCTTCGCTTTAAGTTTAAGACCTGCCTGTTGGAGTCGGTCAAACACTTGTGATAGATTTGCTATCATTTCCTCAAAAGATTTTCCTAGGACTATAATGTCATCAAGGTAGACTAAGCATGTTTCAAACTGTAGTCCCCTTAAGACAGACTCCATCAAGCGTTGGAATATTGCCGGGGCATTGCAGAGCCCAAATGGCATTACTGAAAATTCATACAATCCCCTACGTGTAGCAAAAGCTGTCTTCTGCTTGTCAGTGTCATTGATCGCGACTTGCCAATAACCCATGCAAAGATCTAAGGTGGAAAACCATTTAGCACCCGAAAGATGGTCTAGTGACTCTTGAATGAGGGGTAAGGGATATGCATCCTTAATTGTTATGTCATTCAACCTTCTATAATCTACACAGAAGCGTGTAGAGCCATCTTTCTTTTTGGCAAGGACAATCGGGCATGACCATGGACTTTTAGATGGATGGATTACTTTCCTATCTAACATAGCCTCAATGTGTTTGTCTACCTCCGCATGCATATGCTCAGGCAACCTTCTAGGAGCCTGCTTTATCGGATGTGCATCACCTGTGTTGATAGTATGTTTTACAGACTCTGCTCGTCCAAGGTCAAAGTCATCCTTTGCAAACAAACTTTGGTACCTTAGTAGGAACTGCATGAAAACAGAGGATTGCTCCTCGTTTAGCCTTTGTGAAGTCTGCTCGTACAGTCGAGATAAGTGATCAGGTATCGTACCATTACTGAATGAATCACCGACTGGTGAATGTAAGACCTCGTGTATGGGAGTATACTGTGCTATGACAGTTCCCTTCTTTACTTTTTGGTCCTTTTCATGCAGATTCATAAGTCTTACAGGGACTTTGTCTGCCTTATCTGTCAACGTGCGTGCTGTCAATGCACGGTCAGACTTAGTAAATTTGTCAATAGGTTCGACCATACCAAGTCCTAGGTCTGTCATGACCTTTCCAGATGTTGTCTGTACAGGACACATAGTAATTACCTCGGAGTAGCTAGGTAAAATGAGGTCCGTCTCCAGGAACACTCTATAACATCCAATGTTACCAGCTATTTTCAAAGGGATTTCCTTCTTGTCAATAGTCATGCAACCTTTTACTGTATCTATCACACAACCATGTCCTTTCATAAAATCTAGACCAAGAATACCGTCTATACCAATGTCTGCTACTGCTACCTTTTGGTGTGTTGTCTTGCCATCTATGTCAATAGATAGTGTTGTAACCCCTTTGATAGAGAGCTGTGAACCGTCAGCAATCAGTATGTCTGACTCCATTTTGTCAAGAGGGAGATCACCAAGTATGTGCGGAGCAACAAGACATATAGTAGCTCCAGTATCAACCAACAAGTTGACTTCTTTGTCATTAATCTTAGCAGTCAGAAACATACCAGACTGACCTGTCAAATTAGTGCTACCCATAGAACTAGAGTTCGAGATAACATTGCTTGATCCAGCTTTCTTCTCTTGGCCTGACTCTTGTTGCTTAACTTGACCTTTAGGCCCACCATTTCCTTGCCCGGTTCTCCTTTTCTTTTGGGCATTGAGAAAGGCATAACACTTCTTTTTGATATGCCCCTCTTTGTTACAGTAGTAACATCTCATATTTGTATTCCCTTGAGACTTGCTGTCTGAGCCGTTTCTTACATTACCTAGGGTTCTATTTGACTTTAACGACTGTATGTCGGCCCTAATATCAGTGAGAGCTTTGTTCGTCTCTTCAATAAACTTCAATACTGGGGAGAGTTCATTAGATACCTGACTCTCTGCTGCTCGCACAGAACCAGTGTCTGCGCGTCGTTTCTCGGCGCTATTGAAAGCATCTAACTCTACTGCTAAACAGACCGCCTCGTTCAAGTTTTTAGGCCTAGACTGTTTAATTCTTATTCGCATGTCTGAATTGTGTAGAGCTTCAATGAAATTCTCCATTGCAAGAGTCTCCCTAACATCTGACGGTGCCTTAGCATAGGCAAGGTTTGTTAACCTTCTTATATCCTGTCCTAATTCAGGAACAGATTCTGACGCCTTCTGACGTCTATCTTTTAATTGTGCCCTATACAAGTCCATCTGATTAGAAGGACTGTACCTATCCTCGAGTGCAGTACACAACTCTTTAAAATTTTTACGCGATTCTATCGGTAAATTCCCTAGTACTGCCTGGGCACCCCCTCGCAAGGCGACCGCTAAATAAAGACCCTTTTCGTCCTCACTCCACTCATTGAGTTGTGCGCAAATGTCAAAGTGTGACTTGAAATCTATCCACGATGACTTACCATCATACGTCGCCGGTTTGACGATGTTTTTCTTATATCTCGTATCAGCGACCGTAGTATTACCTGCACCTGCGCCTGGCAACGTTACTTGCCCAGTATTACTATTTGTGACTGGCGCGACATTTGCGTTCCCTAGTCCGTCATTACTACTTTGTCTTACATGGGAAGGTCTAGTACTACTGCTATGAGTACTTGTATTGACATTTTGAGCTATGTCATTTAATAGATCAGAAAATGACACTCTACGAGAGGTCGTCCTGTCCCTACGTCTCGTCACATTTGGTGAGACAATAGGGGTTGACTGTCGTGACAATTGGTACTGTATTGATGCTATGTCACTCTCCAGTCGTGTTATTTCATCCGTCAAGTCAGCAGCCGTAGCCATTATGTAAATAAAACTATGCAGAAAACCGAAATAAATGGCACGCGAATGCAGTCAATTACAATAAACAAGATTATTTACAATCAAAACAAATCAAGCAAGGGCCCACCGCTGCCTACCAAAATATGTAACGTGAAACTAACCGAGCTATTTATATTATAAACAATGGGATGGGCTCGCCTCTGAATTTACGCAGAGATGCTTGATTTTCCTAATGACTGTCTGTCACTAATATTCATTTAATAAACAAGGAGAACAAATAATCAAATATATACATGAAATGATTGGAGTAACAATTTATATAAAGAACAACAAATGCAAGTGACTCTGCACTGCGAGGCTAGTCACTAGAGGCTAACCTCCCAAAGGTATGTCAACACAGGCACGTCAACGAGTGACTCGCCTCCACTGGCTTACAATATTACTACAAGGCGCGACACCAGTGTGTGTCACGTCAATTAAGGCGGTATGCCTTCAAGCCAGTAAAAGTTTATGAAGGTAAATACAGCTCTATTCGGGCTACGGCCTTATTCAGGCCTTTACCTTACTTCGTACCTTTGAAGCTTTGAGAACTCGATGTGATCAATTCAATCATCAAACGCAGAGTGTCAGAAATAAGCAGTTCTCAGGTATTTATACTGTTGGATTAGTCCAACTGAGAAAAGGGACGGATAGGATAAGGACGATTCCATTTGTCTGAATCAACAAAACGTTTGTTTATATTATTCTATGTACAGAAAGCATTCTTGTGAGTTTGACAACGTATATTTTTGCTACAGTATTCAATTTAATTCATTACATCTTTTACTTTCAGAGTGAGACTGACATCATCTTCTGTACATACATGATGGCTGGACAATAAATTCCTCATTTCTGGGTATCAGATTGAACATCTACCTCATCCTTAAGTTTTACTATAGACACTGGAGAAATCACTGTATTTGAATATTGAACATGTTTTGTGCTTACTTTCATGTGCTTATGGGTACATGTACATATATGTACTAAATGTAGGTTAAATTGCCTATAAATGCATTGAAAACTTTTTACTTGAGAATAGACCTGCACCTGTTGAATGGGGAAAAAAGATTTATTTATTTTATTATTTTCATAGCAACAATTTATGACTTTAAATTCTAGGTACATATAGACTAGACATGTAAATTCATATAAAATATTAATTTCAAAAAGAAATAAGCATATGATAAATTATAGAGAAAGAAAAATACCCTTTCGCAAGTACAAAAGTATTATGTTGTAAATTGATGATCATGATGATACTATTACACACATATATATTGCAGTGATAATGATTCTTCTTTAGTGATTTTCAGAGTTTTGAATAAAATTTACAATTAAACTTAATAAATCTTAAAAAACATTGATATTTTAAGTTCATTACTCTTCTACACAGTATACATTTGTGTAAGAATATCTAGTAGCCTTGACCTACTTTCCTAATATTTAGGATTTGCTACAACACTGGTCTGGCGAATGATAGATGATATGGTATATGTACATGTATGCATTGTGTCCAGAAATTACTTTAGATAGATTTAGATTCAATATGTGACCTTGAACTACACGTTTGACCTTTTCTTGGAATTAAAGAATCTGAACTTGGAGAGTGATGTATATACATGTATTGAAGAATTTGAAACATGTAGTATCAGAGAATCCAGACCAAACTGAATCATTGACAGTTGTGAAATGTCTGAGAGTCTATTAGCACGTCTATATAATGCTGAAGATGCTGGAGAAAGATGTTTTTCCTTTCATTCCTCAGTGAATGCTTGATTTTTCAGCCAGTCATGCAGAAAAATATTTTTGCAAAAATATTCCGAGCTGGATTTACAAAAGCCCCCCCCCCCCCCCTTAAAAACCAAATGGTTGTACATGTTTACAAATGCCTATTGGCATATGGACAAGAGAGAAAATCATGCGCATAACCAGGCGTACCATTAGAACGCAGTTGCTCCCACGTCGTTTTGCAAAAAAAAAAAAAAAATGAAAGAAACATTAACGTAGAAAACTGCCCTGTACATGAGCAAAATTGATTAGATTCTGAGACTTTGCCCCTTGAATATCCACAAGGGCTTCTACCTGGACCAGTACGCTGGCTAAGCGCCTGAAGATGAATGCATAATTTTTTTTTATTATACATAAAATGTATACACTTCGTACGAGTGAGAGGGAAAAAGATTCCCGTATATTGTACATGCATGCATCTGTTAAAACGGCCAGAAACTATTGAAATTACATTTATTTATATATCGTGTATTGTGATTCTATGAGATGAAAAAAAAATATGTTAGTTTGCTGTGGTTGGGGGATTCATTTAATATATTGAAATTTATCAAAATTTTGGAAAAATTCATAATATAATTACGGGGGGGGGGCAGGTTTGAGTTTAGAGGGGGCGTGGAATACCTCAAAGCCCTGTAGCAGGTTCTTGGGGGAACCCCACTCCCCAGCGGAAAATTATCTCACATGATATATAATGTATATAGCGAGCCAGCGAAATTTTTCAATTATCAATTACTTATAGTATATACATGTATCAGAAACAGACCGGTAAAAAAAAATAAAAATAAAATTTGAGTCGTGGAAGGGGAAACATTGCTTCATTGGCTATTGAGCATGGAATGGACATATTTCTGTATCCCCCCCCCCCCCCCCGTGTAAAACACTGTATAACTAATAATATCATGCTTATACCTTCGGAATTTTATTTCAAACCATGATATCGGTTAATATTCTAAATAAAGAAACATGGCGAGCTGCAGGGAGCCAGCGAAAACTTCTTAAATTCGACTTCAAACTACCAGAAATTATGTTTACACATACTTGTTTGAGCCGAAGTAATTCCTTATTTTTACGACTTTAGGGGAGTGGGGGGGGGGGGCGTGCCAATGGATTGGTAGGGAAAAATCAGGATAGAAAGAGTAAACTTGTTGGAGAATTTTAGATGTAGGTGCCACCGTGTGCAACCTCCCCAGCACCACCCCCCCTCCCCGCGCTATTTAATCGGATGGGGGCTAATACACGAGAAATTATCATTGTTTTCCTGCTGTTATCGAGAAATATAAAATTAAAATCTTATGGGTACAAATGTATACAAAATTGATAATGTATAGAATCGCTCAGTATTCAATCGAAGCGGGGTAAACGAACCGCAACGATAAACTTTGAAACGAACTATAAAAAGTGAAATTCGTGATTCTTCAGTGCAGTAACGAATTATCCATGGCTTGAATATTTAAATAGCAAAGTTCAAAAAAATTTAAATGACAATAACATTGGGAGTCGTGTTATAGTTCATGAGAAATCTTTGAACAACGATTGTTGATGCATTATTCAAGAAATGACTGTCATACATTTGGTGTTCATGGGTGTATAATTCTGGTTGGCACACGTGCAAATTTTCCGAGAATCGCTTCACGAAATTCTTTCAGGCGACATAGCTGGAATGAAGTAATTAATACACTCAAAAATATCCAAAGTCACGGAGAGCGAGTTAAACTGCTCCAAACTGCAACAGGAAATACGTGTTTATATCGAATCCGATAAATCATAAAACCTTTTTTATGCGGTAGGTTTTGTTAACAAGGCTGCGACAAAACTTAATATGATAAGAAAGTCTTTACGATGTATATTGACCTGAACGCGTAAAAGAGCTTGTCAATTATTGAGGTCAGAGGCAAAAGCAAAGTTTGGTCTCAGATATACATGTTTCATTGAAAATATGTTTTAAATGTTATGACGAAAGAAGAATGTGTATACGAAATACGTGGAAGTTGTCAAAAATACATAAATAGTTAGATAATATATAAATGTTATATAAATATATTTTCCAATTTTCAAAGCGTCAAGTCGAATATACTTTGATTATCATGTATTATTTATTAATACATAGACAGGTTTTACAGATCATTTCCCTCGAATTCCCTCACGATTTTGCTTTGCCTTCTCAACTTTGATACTGAATGATGGTTAGGTACTTCTTTGATGTTTATTCTTAATCATGATACAATATATATTTAATTTTATTTCACTTTTTAAAGCAGACAAAATACAGAGTTTATCACATTCAGTTAGATATCATCATGCAAAAATTGTCATTATTTCATATATTTCATGTATCTGTTCGAACACTCTCATTTTGTTTACCACCATCAATGTTTATATTGTATAAATAAAACAACAATAATCACACTATTAATCAGACCTACATGATATAGCCTTATAACATGGTCTTTTGTGGAGAAAATCTTTCAGAAAATATATGAAGTTTCTTAGTCACGTTTGGTACGACGCCCGGATATATGTTCTTCGTACATCACAAAAGTAACTAGATCTAAATCAGAATGCTCTTTTTACACTGCCATCATAATCCGATATGTGCAATCGATAAGAGGACAATTAACAAATCAACGCCTACATAGCATATGAAGATCTATTCTAAAAAAGATGAAAGACTTACCAGCTGTTGAATTTTGAAGGAATTCAATTATGATCTCGATTGATAGTTCACTCAATTGAAACATACATTGCTACACAAACTCGATGGTTATATTTACCGGATCCATGCTAGGTATGTCGTGTTGAGCCGAAAACTTAATTAAATTTACACAACAACAAATATCTCTAATTTGGATATAAGAGTGTAAGTATATCAAAAATTTAATATTTTGATTTTATATTATTTATGTCTTTCTAGTTGACCTGAGCAAAGCTCAAGTGAGCTATTGTCATAGCGTGCCGTCCGTCGTCCGTCCGTCGTCGTCCGTCATTCGGCGTAAAATTTTCGACATCTCCTTTGCAACCGCTGCGTATAATGTCACGAAACCTTACACGTGTTACAGGAAGCAACTGCACAAAATTTCAACAAATCTGGCCGCCTGGGGCTCTGATTGGCTAATGCATTCTCGATTTCTTCTCTGCAACCGCTGCACAGAATTTTGCAAAACCTTGCAGGAAGCAATAACTCAAGGTCTTCTTCCAAGTTTGTTATTTTCGTGCCGATCGGTTAACAAATATGGCCACCAAGGGCTCTGATTGGCTGACGCATTTGCAAACTCCTTTGCAAACGCTGCACAGAATATCATGAAACCTTACAGGAAGAAAGTACTTAAGGATCTCTACTACGTTTGTTTTTTTTTTTTGCGCCGATCATTCAACAAATATGGCTGCGGAGGGCTCTGATTGGCTGACGCATTTTCCACTTCTCCTCTGCAACCACTGCACAAAATTTCAACAAATATGGCCGCCTGGGGCTCTGATTGGCTATTGCATTCTCGATTTCTTCTCTGCAACCGCTGCACAGAATTTCACAAAACAGTACGTAAGGTCCTCTACCAAGTATGTGTTTTTCGTGCCGATCGGTTAACAAATATAGCCGCCGAGGGCATTGATTGGCTGATGCATTTGAAACTTCTCCTCCGCAACCGCTTCTCAGAATTTCAAGAGTCATAACAGGAAGTAAGTACAAAAGGTCCTCGGCCAAGTTTATTTATTTCATGCCAAGTAGTCAACAAATATGGCGGCCAAGGGTTCTGATTTGCTGACATCTTTTTGACTTTTCCTTTGCAACCTCGGCACAGAATTTAACAAAATTTTACAGGAAGCAAGTACTCAAGGTCCTGTATCAAGTTTGTGTTTTGTTGTCGCTGTGGTCTAGCGGATAAGGCATCGGGTAAGTAATCTTATAATTGCTGGTTCGATCCTTGGAAGGACCATTGGTCGGTTGACATGAACTCTTCAATGTTTTGTGTTTATATATTAAAAATGTTCTGGTCTATGTACTGTACACTGTACGTGTATGTGGTTAAAGTAATAATAAAAAAACCCCAATAGTTTGTGTTTTCATGCCGATCGGTCAAGAAATATGATGGCTGATTTGCTGACTTTTGATATCTCCAAAACTGATTCTCATAATTTCCCGAAACCTTAAAGGAAGCAAGGACTCAAGGGCCTCCACCGAATCGTCCACTTCTATTCTTTTGTTTGCAACTCAGGTGAATGATGTGGCCCCCTTGGGCCTTTTGTTTTTCAGAAACATTGATAAGAAGAGTCACCTGTGAAATGAAGAGGTATGTTGACACTTTCTTTTTTGAGTTGTAAGAGGAAAAAGACTTTGAAGATCTCCTTCGAAAATCAATGGCAATATCTTTAGCATAAACAAACAACAAATATATGAAATCAATACATTACGTGATAAAAATCACCTCCGACGCAAAATGCCATGCTAGAAAGTAGTATACTAGCATTATGTATTTTCAGAATAATAAAATCTGTAATTGCAAGAAAAACAACGGACAACGAGACATCAAGATAATTTATTTACCAAACGCCAAAATATTTGATAGCATACATGAGATGGTCTTGCTTACGTAAAAAACATGACGTCGTTATCCGGATTACATGGCCATAAATGAAACGAGGGGATCTCCAACAACAATCAGTTGCAGCATCAGAAAGGAAAACCCTAAAACACCCATTGCAAAAACATAAAGCAGGCACGCACAGAATGAGGCACAAAGGTACAATAAACGCCAAATCACATAGAAACATCAAACATAAATGACTACACATACGAGACCAATGGGCAATCGATGCTGACTTAGGACGGTCATCTGCCATGACGGTGTGCTTATCCTGGATTACGTGGGCACAACCCTCCCACTATTTCGATTACCCAGAGTTCTCGACGAACGTATAATTATGGTGTAAAATAAGCTTAATTCTTTGGTACATACATTCGAAACTTTTAACCACAATAAAGTTTCGTATTCGGATAAATGGGAGGGTTGTGCGCAAATAATCCGGACAACCACATCATCTGCTACCTGCATGGCAGATGACCATCTTAAGTCATTGGTCTTGTTGGTGTATGTGTGGTATTTCGTGTATCATGTTTCTATGGTGTGAGTTGGTGTTCCTTGTCCCTTTTGCGTCCCTTTCTGTGTGTGTCTGCTCTGTGTTTTTGTATTGGGTAATTTGTGGTTTCGCTGTGGATGCTGCAACAGAGTGTTGTTGGAGATCCCCTTCTTTCTTTTGTAGTCAAACAGAAAAACAGATGCGACCTTGTACATGTATTAGGGCTAAAATATGACTCAGTATACAGTTTAACAGATACAGACCGTACATAGTTAGCAGATATACAACTTCATTATAAATATATTGAGTGACGTTGATCTTGATAACATGACCATGTGTTGATGTGATCTGAGACGTTTGAGACATTTGGGTCTTGATCAACAGCAAACTGTGATATGAAAACGATTGGATGTTTAGATTAGCTGTAGCCAAGTTCGATTAATTTCGGTTGGTCGTTTCTTCAAACGCATTTGAAAATTGCTGTTTACAAAATTTTCTCAAATTTCTAAAACCTGGGTCCTTTGGCATCAAATCCCAGCAATTTTGCTATGTCTTTCGGTATAATTAGGACATAATTTTCATAGATTTTGGTCATATTACATTGTTTAGATTTAGGATCACTGACGAGGGTTTATTAGCCGAAACGAGCTTGTATGGTCCATGCTGTAAAATCTGCTCTAAAATGAGGCTAATGAAATTGAAGACGTTAAACATTGGACAATAACAGAATATTCAATTTCATTACTAAGTTAGTAGTCACCTTGACCTTGGACATATTATTTTGGGACAATTTACATAATGTAATGATACATTTAGTCCTAAAACATAAAACTAAAATATAAAATCAATTGTATATAGGGTTCAAGAGATTTAGCCCGGACATGACAAGCAAGTGCAGTTTCATTGAAAAAGAACTATAGTAAGAAGCCTTGACCCTGGTGACCTTAAGTACTCTTGAAGAAAACAACATATCAAAATATGAAATTGATTTGGTAAGTGGTTCACTAGATATAGCCCGGTCAATATCGTATTTACAATTTTATTATCGAAGAACTAAGTGAGCCTGACCCTGGCTACCATGGTTATATGAGCTTCACGGGCAACAGAATACTAAAATCTGAAAATGATCGGGTAAACGGTTCAATAAATATAACCCGAACGTAAAAGCATATTCAATTTCATTGAAAATGTTTTATGTAACCTTGACCTTCGATAAAATTAATAAAATTCTTTTGGACATGAGCAAGAAAATACCAAAATATGCTGGTATATGGTTCAGGAGGTATAGCCTGATGTACAATTCTATTTAAAAAGTACAAAGAAATAGTTAAAATCCTTGTAAAAATAGTTGAACTCCTTACGGAAATACTTAAAATCCTTGTTTACAGTCTAGATGGTGCAGTTTTTATTGGATCTTTTCCAAACTCGATCATCTCTTCAATGCATTCAAAAATCTTGGAATCTGTAAAACGTCGGTCCTGTAGCATCATATCCTACCCATCCTGCTACGTCTTTCGGTACATTTTGAACTTTACACCTTTCACACTCTTTGGCCATATAACATTGTTTAAAATGAGAAGCACTGACGAGGGTTAAGTACCTGAAACATGTATGTCTGGTCCATGTTGCAAATGAAGCTGTTCTTAAATGATGGTATTGAATTTGAAGACGTTTAACATTTGTACTACTTGGTGAGTGTCACTGCTGGTGGACCAGGAATCCCCGAGATCACATGTAGCCAGTTCGATCAACTTCGGTTGACGGTCTCTTCAACGCAATCAAACATTTCTGTGTATCTGTAAATCATGGGTCCTGTTGCATCATATCCCACCAATCCTGCTTCAACTTTCGGTACATTTTTAGAGGTAATAACTTTCACACTCACTCTTTTGCCATATTAAAATGTTTAGATTGAGGATCTTTGACGAGCGTAAAGTACCCGAAACGTGCATGTCTGGTCTATGCTACAAATTAATCTGTCCTTAAGTGATGCTTTTAAATTTGAAGGCGTTTAAGGAAGAATCCTTTTCATTTTCAAGGTTATAGTTCAAAGGTCAAGGTCATAGGTTGGAAATAGTTAAAACTATTTTACACAGCAGAGGTTTTCATTTGGTTTGAAATTTTCTTCAAGAAGGTATAGAGTTGGAACACTTCCATATTATTATTATAAACACTCATTTCTTGTTGCAGCGTGGAGCAGTTAAAATTGTTCCCCGTGATTTGACGTTTACATGGTTTAGAAGTGTATCAATTACTTCTTTCCATCTCTGTCGTCTGAGTGAAGCTTTGTTTTGGCCCTTTATCAATTTGACACCATATCTTTTCATCTGCTATTTCGGAAATTTGTCATTTCATCCAAAAATACCATCGAAATTATAGGAGGTTAACATCATAGCACCATCCCTCCAATGCCATTTTGAACATAGGTTTTATTTGTATATGCTACTGAAACGACCCTACAAGATTTTGGAACCGCGCACTTTCTGTTAAGCAAGTACACAAATTTAAACTAAAAAATAACAGAAGAGGGTGCTACAAAAATGATTTTAGGCGGCTCCACAAAATCACTTTTCCTGGAAGCATCACTGATGAGAATTTAATATTCGAAGCACGTGTCTGGTGCATGAAAAACGGTTTGAAAGTTTCTTCAAAGGTCAAGGTATAGAGTTGGAACACTTCATATCTTTATTAAAATGCCGTGGGAGGGGATGCTACGATTTATCGCTTTATATATACTTTTATCACAATGTCCAGTAAACCAGTTCGAATCACGCTTACCAAGATGCTGTGGGAAATCAAATCTTGTCCTCAGAGATATACCGATATTAATTATTACTAACTTAGTCATCTAGTGGTGATGATGATATCAGGTCTCGAGGTATTAGACAGGGTGAGGCGAAGTATCATCCAGTACCAGGTCACATAATGACCAGGTAACGACTTTACCCCAACGATGACATATATTGATTATTTTCATGGAGTTTTTTGACATCATTTCTGATCACACTACGATGTCAACATGAAGGTAACTTTGTGACGCCACGGATGTCTGGTAAAGACTTGGCACTCAGTGCAAGATATACTGTATCATATTCTCTTTTCACATTAATTAACACAACAAATAACCTTTTTAACAGATTATGTCAAAAATTCTGTTTATTTGTTTGGCTTCATTGGGTCTCAAACTTTTGACGAATTTGCCAAGCAAAGAATCTTTCGACGCCTTATTTTGTGAAAGGACACACTTTTCCGAAAGAACTCTGCCAACGATGGCTTTGGCTAGTTATTTTGGATCAGGAAATACATGGACAAGGCAGATAATTGAAAAAAACCACAGGTATCAATCACACATAAATGTGAGATCTTTTCCTGAATGTTTTTTTAAGTTTATAACCGTAGTAAACATTTCACTCAGCTACCGCATAGAAGACATTTTGGTTCTAAGGCTTTGACTATATACCATGTATAATCACAGTCATTTTGCCTTTCATGAAGGTCATATGAAATGAGCATCGTGTAAATTTCACATGAAAGTTAATATGAAACTCATATAAGTGCGACATCAGTGGTCAAATATACAGTTAATATTATAAACAAACAGTTGACGATGGAAGAGCGATCGGCAGGGTACGTTCACAGTAACATGTATGTTGTGATGTACACTGTCAAGTCGTTTTCGGAAAAGGACCAAAATTTCTCCGACGAGAAAGAGTGCGTCATGCGTTCGCGGACTCACATTTTCCTGTTTACCGCCGCACGTGCAAATCCGGCTTGGCCGCCCTACTGTACGTTATTCTGGTGTCTTCTGTTATAGTTCATGAGAAATCTTTGAACAACGATTATTTGATGCATTGTTCAAGAAATGACTGTCTTACATTTGGTGTTCATGGTTGTATAATTCTGGTTGGCACACTTCTTAGTCACGTCTTGGTACGACGCACGGATATATGTTCCTTGTACACCACAAAAGTAACTAGATCTAAAACAGAATGTTCTTTTTACATTGCCATCATAATCGATATATGCAATCGATAAGAGGACAATTAACAAATTAGCCCTTACATAACATATGAAGATCTATTCTAAAAAATACAACGTTATCACTATGCACCAAGATGAAAGATGTACCAGCTGTTGAATTTTGAAGGAATTCAATTATTGTCTCGAGTGATAGTTCACTCAATGCAAACATACAATGCTACTTTAACTGGATCCATGCTATGTATGTCGCGTGGAGCCTAGAAAATCTCTAATTTGGATATAAGAATGTAAGTATATAAAAAAAATTAACATTGACTTTCTCTTTAGCTGACCTGAGCAAGTGAGCTATTTTCATAGCGCCCAGTCCGTCGTCCGTCCGTCGTCGTCCGGCGTAAGCTTTTAACATTTTCGACTTCTCCTCTACAACCGCTGCACAGAATTTCACGAAACCTTACAGGTTGTTAGTTCTCAAGGTCTTCTACCAAGTTTATGTGTTTCGTGCCAATCGATCTTCAAATATGGTCGCCGAGGGTTCTGATTGGATGACGCATTTTTGACCCCCCCCTGCAACCGTTGCACAGAATTTCATGAAACTTTACAAGAAGAAAGTACTCAAAGTCATCTACCATGTTTGTGTTTTTTCGTGCCGATCGGTCAATAAATATGGCTGCCGAGTGATTGCTTGTCTGACGCATTTTCGACTTATCCTCTGCAACTGCTGCACATAATTTCACGAAACCTTACAGGAAGCAATTACTCAAGGCTCTTACTAAGTTTGCGTTTTTCGTGCCGATCGGTCTACAAAAATGGCCACCGAGGGCTCTGATTGGCTGAATTGTACGAAGCCTTACAAGATGCAAGTACTAAAGGTCCTCTACTACCTTTGTGTGATTCGTGCCGATCGGTCGACAAATATGGCCGCCGAGGGTTCTGATTTGCTAAAGCATTTTCGACTTCTCCTCTACAACCGCTGCACCGAATTTCATGAAACCTTACAGGAAGAAAGTACTCAAGGTCCTCTACAACGTTAGGTGTTTTCGTGCCGCTCATTCAACAAATATGGCTGCCGTGGGACACGGTCTTTAATTGTTCTAACGAGCAAACTGCAGAGGCTACGTCGGCATGTAATCAACTGTTGAGCTACAATGATGTATTTGTACCGAGGTCCTCTACTACGTTTGTGTTTTATTTGTGAAGATCGATCAACCAATATGGCCGCCGAGGGCTCTGACTGGCTGATGCATTCTCGAGTTCTTCTTTGCAACCGCTGCACAGAATTCCACGAAGCCTTACAACCTTACAACGATCTGTTAAAAAATATGGCTGCCGGTCGCTCTGATAGTCTGAAGCATTTTCGACTTTTACCCTGCAACCAATGCACAGAATGTAACAACATCTTACAGGAAGTAAGTACTCAAGGTCCTTTACCAAATATGTGTTTTTCGTGCCGATCGGTCAACAAATATGGCCACCGAGGGCTTTGATTGGCTGATGCATTTTCGACTTCTCTTCTGCAACCGCTGCTTAGAATTTCAAGAATCATAACAGGAAGTACGTACTAAAGGTCCTCTACCAAGTTTGTGTTTTTCATGCCAAGTAGTCAACAAATATGGCGGCCGAGGGTTCCGATTTATTGACGACCTTTTGACTTTTCCTTTGCAATCAACAGTACAGAAGTATCCATCAGTTATTCAGTCTCACAGTCGAGAAGGCAAGGCAAAATTATAAGATTTTCCACAGGAACCGCGACACAGAATTTCACAAAAAGGTCCTGTATCAAGTTTGTGTTTTGCTTTTGTCTAGCGGATAAGGCATCGGGTTAGTAATCTTATAATTGCTGGTTCGATCCTTGCTAAGACCGTGGGTCGGCTGACATGTACTCTTTAATGTTCTGTGTTTATATTAAAATGCCATTGTCTATGTATAAATTACGTGTCGTGTTTTTAAAAATAATTATAAAAAATCTCCAAAAGATTGTTTTTTTTTTCATGTTGATCGGTCAAGAAATATGATGGCTGATTGGCTGACTTTTGACATCTCCAAAACTGATGCTCATAATTTCACGAAAGCTTTAAGGAAGCAAGTACTCAAAGGCCTCCACCGAATCGCCCACTACTATTCTTCTGTTTGCAACTCAGGTGAGTGATGTGCCCCCTTGGGCCTTTTGTTTTTCAGAAACATTGTTAAAAAGAGTCAGCTGTGAAATGAACAGGTATGTTGAAACCTATTTTGTTTTTGAGTTGTAAGAAGAAAAACACTTAGAAGATCTCCTTCGAAAATAACTGGCAAATTGATGTCTTTTGCATAAACAAATATATAAATACATAACTAAATAAAAATCACCTCAAACGCAAAATACCATGCTAGAAATAGTATATTATGTATTTTCAGAATAAAAAAAAAACCTGTCATTGCAAGAAAAACAACGGACAACGAGACATCAAGATAATTCATTTACCAAAACGCCAAAATATTTGATAGCATACATGAGATGGTCTTGCTTACGTACAAAAAATGACGTCGTTATCCGAATTACATGGCCATAAATGAAACAAGGGGAACTCCAACAACAATCAGTTGCAGCACTAAAAAGGAAAACCCTAAAACACCCACTGAAAAAACATAAAGCAGACACGCACAGAATGAGGCGCGATGGTACAGTAAACGCCAAATCACATAAAAACATCAAACATAAATGACTACACATACACCAACGAGACCAATGGGCAATCGATGCCGACTTAGGACGGCCTTCTGCCATGTCAGTATCAGACGGTGTGGTTAGTCTGGATTACGTGCGCACAACCCTCCTACATTTCCGATTACCCAAAGTTCTCGACGAACGTATAATTGTGGTGTAAAAAAAGCTTAATTCTTTGGTACATACATTAGAAACTTTTAACCATTATTAAGTTTTGTAATCGGATAAGTTGGAGGGTTGTTTGCTTGTAATCCGGACAACCACATCTTCTGCTACGTGCCTGGCAGATGGCCATCTTAAGTCGGCACCGGTTGCCCATTGGTCTTGTTAGTTTACGAGGGCCGTTCCAAAAGTTCGTGGACGCATGCCTTAAAAATTAGAAGAATGTGTTTCTATGATGAATGGATACATAAACACCAAATTTTGGTTGGAATTGAACAAAAAAATAAACAAAAATAACTTAAGTAATGCCGTTTTCTCCCTTAATGGTGACCTGACTTTGAATGTTTCAAAGATGAAAGAGCATTATGATATAGAGGTAGAAATGCGCATGGAAATAGAACGTGTCCTCCTTATCAAAATACATGAAAAGATATTTAATATGGATTCTATGTAAAAACCTAAAAAATCAGACATGTTTGGCCACGACATGTTTCAGATTTTGGATCTTTTTTGTGTATAAGGTAAATATGATGTCCTCAGAACGAATTGACCTTCCATTTTTTTCTCCGACGTTCCGTTGCCATGGTAACCAAGGTTTTGTATAAAAACACCTTTAAACAAGGCATTTTTATGCATCCCGTTACCATGGAAACAAATGTTGAATGTATATGACAAATATGGATAATGACCATATCCCTGTCTACAGTACAAAATCGATAATACAGAAAATCAGAAACCGAAGGCATACAAAATCAGGACAAAACAGGAACCAAAGCAAACAAAAACAAAAACCTCCACCATATGAAAAGAAGCGAACTCCCGATATGAGAGTGAGACCAGGTGCCCAGGAAGAGTTAGCATCTCCTGCTTGCATGCAACACCCGTCGCTTCAATTCGGTAGAACTGTCACATCCGGTTACTTCCATTTTGGAAGATATAGAGTACAATCTTTGGTTGGATGGTTCAAATGGTCTATGACAGAATATCATCCACCATTCTGGATAGTGGGACATCATAGTGTATGACGAGTTCCCCATATCGACCGTAGAACTTCCTCAGTGACGATGTTAGTCGGTCACAAACATATCCCTGACTGAGAAGCTTATCTGAAAGACGCCTAGCTCTCAGAACAAAATCCGTATATTTGGTACTTGCTCTGGCATAGCGTATCAACTGAGATATGAACACGCCATAAGCAGGCGATGAAGGGATGTTGCTACTCAGAAAAGGAAAGTTCGTAATGCTGAAATTGAAGTCGTCACGTTTGTCATAGAGTGAGGTGTTCATGTGACCATCAGTGTCGTAGGACAACATTATGTCCAAATAGGATGCTGAATTATTTGTCTCTGTAGTTTCTTTGACTTCAAGCTCCGAAGGATAGATACTGCTCAGGTAATCCGCGAATTTTGGATTATTGATGGACAACACATCGTCTATGTATCTGTAAGTGAAGTTGAAATCAGAAGCTAAGTATCTTTTCCCTTCAGAGACCAAAGATTGAATGAATTCAGCTTCGTACGAGTAAAGGAAAATGTCGGCAAGGAGTGGGGCACAATTGGTACCCATTGGAATTCCGACAATTTGCTGGAAGACCTTTCCTCCAAACACCACAAAAATGTTGTCGATCAGAAAGTTTAACATCTGAATAATGTCTGTTTCAGTGTACTTATTTTCAGAATCTGACTTTTCTTTTACAAAGTAGGTTTTGTCATAGTTAAGAACAATAAATTTGTATTTGCGATTACCGTTCTTACTTGTAAACGCATTACTTATAATTTTTGCGAGTCTTTCTTTCAATTTAGAATGTGGAATTGTAGTGTAAAGTGTCGAAAAATCAAAGGCTTTGATCGAATGGACTCTACTAAAATGAATGGATTTCAGATGTTCTAAAAGTTCCTTCGAATTCTTTAAAATCCACATCTGGTTGATACCACTGCGAGAATATACTGTCGAACAATATTTTTGTAGCCCAGATTTGATTTCAGATAAAACTTTGGTGAGTAAGATCGATACAGATTTGGTAGAACATTTTGAGGAACCAGCGATGAAACGTTGTTTGTACGGATTCTTATGCATTTTAGGTATGCAGTATAAGTATGGTAAATCTAAATCTAAATTGGTAGTGTCGAAGCCAAAGGAAGCAAGAGCTGATTTGTGGTTATCTATTATTTCAGAGGCAGAAAGGTTTGTTGGGGTGTAAGTGGGATTTCCAGGTGTCGAATTTAAACCCACCTCTTTAACTAGACTGTCGAAATAGTACTTTTTGCAAGTAAATGTGTAATTATTTGAGGCTTTGTCCGCTGGTGTGATGACATAATGTTCTTGGAGGTAGGTAAGTTCTGTGATAACATCAGGGTCTTTAAATATAGACACGAATCTGGTGTTCACAGTTGATTTTAATCGGTTAATTCTAGATAAAAGTAACCCTCTGATTGATTTTATCCATTCGGAAAGGGTGTCGAGCTGTACATCCTCTTTCTTTGCCCAACGTCTTGCATATTCCTCACAAGAGTCCATGATAATTTTCAAATTTTGGTTCCATGTAAAGGACATACTTTCTCTGTATTTGGGACCCTTTTTTAACAAATCTCTCAACTTGTCGTTCTTGACTATACTAAGGTCACCTGTAATAACGTGTCCACAAGGAGAGTAGTTGAAATCCGATGAAGAACATTCGCAGGGAAGTAATTTTCCGAAAAGATTATTTAAATCCTCTTTAGTTGAAACAATTTGATTTTTCGATGCTCAATCTTTCTGTGTGTCATGTAAATTTGCTTCAATTTCAAGAAAAATTGCTTATTCAAAATGAGCCATTTTCGGCCAATTTAGGCATTATTTTACCTATATTTTACTTACTTTTGACAAGAGTAATAATGCAATTGCACAAGATTTGAAATACAGTTGACTATTTCCTGAAGAGTATTATCCTAGGACTTCATGGGAATCGAAGGAAATTTTTCTAGAAGTGAGATTTTTCTGTTTACATGCCTTTGAAATAGGTTACCATGGCAACATTTGGTACGAAGGTGTAAATACCTGTCATAAGTAAAAAAACTAATTTCTACAGATGTATGCCTGCTATCGTTACAAAACTTGGTACGTAGATGTATTAAAGACCATTTGATGCTATCATGACCTTGAGAAAATGTCAAGGTCATTTGCTCAATTTTCAAGGTCATTGAAAACTATTTGCTATTTTCAGGCCAAATTTTGTGGTTTTTCATTAAAAAGAGACATGATTAACAGTAAACAGTATGGAACCTTGGCAAAACAATTAATTATCGGTAAAAGTATGATAAATGTTTTATTTGTTTGGATGAGTAACACATTTATCACAGTCCAATGAAGACCCCAAAAAATGTCACATATTTTACGAGAAAATTTTAGAAAATCTCAATTTTATGCTCTTTAAAATGTATGTCATACATAGAAGTGAAATACAATTTAACAAAATTGTGATGAATTCTACTTCTTTTGATCGGTTGTTCAACTGTAAATATTTAAAATCAAAATATCTAATGAAATAAGTTAGAGAAATCAATTCAAATTAATTGGAAATTCTGATTTTTGTCTTAATTTTAGTCTAAAGTTAGAAATGACCTTGAGATTTGGACAGATGACCTTGAATTGATTTGAAGGTCAATTGATAATGATAAATATAATGTGTATACAGGTATGCTATTTCATAATCATAGGACTCAAACATGAGGAAAAACAATGTTTTTAAATATGCGGTATATGGTAATATGGATTCCAAGTTGCTATAGCAACGGATTTTGATTGGCATTCATGACAAAATGGTGAGTTTCACCATAAATTTTATTTTTTGATTTTTTCCAGCTATAGACATTTATTTTGGCAAGGTGATGTTAAATACCCATAACATTCACTAAATAATGGTTTTCAACCTTCAAAATAATCAAAAACAGGCCAAAAATGACCCTAGAATTAGACCTTATTTTTGCTAAATTTTCACATAATTTGACTGAATATCAACAACTACCTGATAACCCCCTCCCCCGAAAAAGTTATTCTTGTACGAGTTGAACTTACAAAGAAAAGTTTTTGTGTTCATAAAGTAAATTTTGACCATGGTTACCATGGCAACAGAATGTCACAATATGTCTTATCTCTCATATTTATGGGGGTGTCAAATAGACTGACCCCATTACCATGGCAACCGTTGTTCAAATATAACAATATGGTTTGTTTTCATTGTTTTTACATTAAGTATGATAATTACAGAAAGTTTCATCAAAATCCATGACATGCCGTGGCCAGCTGTTTTAGGTTTTTACAGAGAATCCATATTAAATTGTGTGTACAGATGTGAGGTGTTTTATTTCTTTTAAAATGTCAAATTTATGCTGGATATCTGACGACGTCGTTACTTTTTGTTAGCTGCTCCGTGACCTAGAACTTTACGTTGTTCAAAAGGGGATTTGAAAATTTGTTATGGGCTAATCGTAATGGAAATTCGTATATGCCTTCAAAATTATCCTTATTATAAGGAAATCAACATGGTTTTTATCAAATTTTCTTGAGCTTCCCTTAAATTGCGATGTCCATGAACTTTCGGAATAGCCCTCGTATGTGTGATCTTTTGTGTTTCATGTTTCTATGGTGTGAGTTGGTGTTCCTTGCCCCTTTTGCGTCCCTTTCTGTGAGTGTTTGCTCTGTGTTTTTGTATTGGGTGTTTTGTGGTTTTGCTGTGAGTGCTGCAACGGAGAGTTGTTGGAGATCCCTCCTTTCCTTTGTAGTCAATCTTAAAAACAGATGTGACCTTGTACATGTATAAGGGCTAAAATATGATTCAGTATATAGTTTAACAGATATAGACCGTACATAGTTAGCAGATATACAACTTCATTATAAATGTATTGAGTGAAGTTGACCTTGATAACATGACCATGTGTTGATGTGATCTGAGACGTTTGGATCGTGATCAACAGCAAACAGCGATATGAAAAGGAAAGGATATTGAAATTAGCTTGGACAATAATAGAATATTCAATTTTATTACTAAGTAAGTAGTCACCTTGACCTTGGTCATATAATTTTGAGACAATGTACGTAATGAAATGATACATTTAGTCCTGAAAATATAAAACTAAAATATAAAATCAAGTGTATAGAGAAATCAAGAGATTTAGCCCGGACATAACAAGCAAGTACAGTTTCATTGAAAAAGAACTATAGTAAGAAGCATTGACCCTGGTGACCTTATAAGTATTCTTGAAGAAAACAACATATCAAAATATGAAATTGATTGTGTATTAAGTGGTTCAATAGATATAGCCCGGACACTATAGTATGTACAATTTAATTAAAGAAGAACTAGGTGAGCTTGACCCTGGCTACCATGGTTACATGACCTTCACGGGCAACAGAATAATTAAAACTGAAAATGATCGGGTAAACGGTTCAATAAATATAACCCGAACGTAAAAGCATATTCCATTTCATTGAAAATATTTTATGTAACCTTGACCTTCGATAAAATTAATAAAAATCTTTTGGACATGAGCAAGAAAATACCAAAATATGTTGGTAAATGGTTCAAGAGGTATAGCCTGATACTTTAGCATGTACACTTTTATTTAAAAAGCACTAAAAATAGTTAAAATCCTTCTGGGAATAGTTGAAATCCTTACGGAAATACTTACGGAAAGACTTCAAATCCTTGTTTATAGTCTAGAGGGTGCAGTTTTTATTGGATATTTTTCCAAACTTGATCGTCTCTTCGATGCATTAAAAAATTTTGGAAGCTGTAAAATGTAGGTCATGTAGCATCATATCCCACCCATCCTGCTACGTCTTTCGGTACATTTTGAACTTTCACACACTTTGGCCATATAACACTGTTTAAAATGAGGGTCACTGACGAGGGTTAAGTACCTGAAACGTGCATGTCTGGTCCATGTTGCAAATGGAGCTGTTCTGAAATGATGCCATCGTATTTGAAGACGTTTAACATTTGTAAGCCTTGGTGAGTGTCACTGCTGGTGGTTCAGAAGTCCCCGAGATCAGATGTAGCCTTTTCGATCAACTTCGGTTGACGGTCTCTTCAACGCAATCAAAAATTTCTGTGTATCTGTAAAACATGGTTCCTGTTGCATCATATACGACCAATCCTGCTTCAACTTTCGGTACATTTTTAGAGGTAATAACTTTCACATTCATTGGCCATATTTAATTGTTTAGATTGAGGATCACTGACGAGCGTTAAGTACCCGAAACGTGCATGTCTGGTCTATGCTGCAAATTAATCTATTCTTAAGTGATGCTTTTAAATTTGAAGGCGCTTATTATTCATACACTTCTTCCTGATGGGGAAGAATCCTTTTAATTTTCAAAGTTATAGTTCAAAGGTCAAGGTCACAGGTTGGAAATAATTAAAACCATTTTACACAGCAGAGGTTTTCATTTGGTTTGAAATTTTCTTCAAGAAGGTATAGAGTTGGAACACTTCCATATCACTATTTTAAACACTCATTTCTTGTTGCAGTGTGGGGCAGTTAAAATCGTTTCCCATGATTTGATGTTTAGAAGTGTATTAATTACTTCTTTCCAGCTCTGTCGCCTGAATGAAGCTTTGTTTTGGCCCTTTATCAATTTGACATCATATCTTTTTATCTGCTATTTCGGAACCTGTCATTTCATCCAAAAATACCATCGAAATTAAAGGAGTAAACATCATAGCACCATCCCTCCAAAGCCATTTTGAACATAGATTTTATTTGGATATGCTACTGAAACGACCCTAAAGGAAATTTGGAACCGCGCACTTTATGTTAAGCAAGTGCACAAATTTAAACTAAAAAATAACAGAAGAGGGTGCTACAGAAATGAATTTAGGCGGCTCCACAAAATCACTTTTCCTGGAAGCATCACTGATGAGAATTTAATATTTGAAGCACGTGTATGGTGCATGAAAATCGGTTTGAAATTTCCTTCAAAGGTCAAGGTATAGAGTCGGAACACTTCCATATCTTTATTAAAATGCCGTGGGAGGGGATGCTACGATTTATCGCTTAATATATACTTTTATCACAATGTCCAGTAAACCAATTCGAATTACGCTTACCAAGATGCTGTGGGAAAACAAATCTTGTCCTCAGAGATATTCTGGTATTAATTATTACTAACCTAGTCATCTAGTTGTGATGATGATACCAGGTCACTAGGTATTAGACAGGGTAACGCGAAATATCATCCAGTACCAGGTCACATAATGACTAGGTAACGACTTTACCCCACCGATGGCATATATTGATTATTTTCATGGAGTTTTTGGACGTCATTTTCTGATTAAGCTCCTATGTCAACATGAAGGTAACTTTGTGACGCCACGGAGATCTGGTAAAAGACTTTGCACTCAGTGAAAAATATACTGAATCATCTTCTCTTTTCACATTAATTAACACAACAAATAACCTTTTTTACAGATTATGTCAAAATTTACTGTTTATTTGTATGGCTTCATTGGGTCTCATACTTTTGATGAGATTACCAAGCAAAGAATCTTTCGACGCCTCATTTTGTGAAAGGACACACTTTTCCGAAAGAACTTTGCCGATGATAGCTTTGGCCAGTTATTTTGGATCAGGAAATACATGGACAAGGCAGATTATTGAAAAAGCCACAGGTATCAATCACACATAAATTTGATATCTTTTCTGAATGTTTTTAAGTTTATATCCGTAGTAAAGATTTAACTCAGCTACCGCATAATTAATGTAGAAGGCATATTTGGTTCCAAGACTTTGACTATATACAATGTATAATCACAGCCAATTGTGCCTTTCATTAAGTTCATATGAAATGAACATCGTGTAAATTTCATATGAAAGTTAATGTGAAATTCATATGAATTTCACATAACATTTATAGTATATAGAAAATATTTGACATGAAATTCACATTAGATTTGTTTGTGACCTTCACTGAAAATTAAATTTACAAAACATTCATGTCAGAAACTTCACTTAGATTTCATGTTAAATAATTCATGTTCGGGGTCGTTTCATTTAAATGTCATGTGCACATTTATATTAAGTTCATGTATATTTCAAATGAATTTCATATGAGGCACAATTAGCTGTGTATACAGAATAAACAATAAAATAAAGAAACAATCTTTTCCAACACTGCTGCTCAGAACTGCCTGATACTGTCCTGGTCACTAAATCCATAGCACCCTGTTAGGAGGATTTCTTCTGCCGTCTTAGGAATTTACCAATTATCTATTGACCTCACGTAGTCGTAACAGGAAATGTGCATGTTAACTTTCCTATTCAGCTATACGGAAAATAGAATATTTACGGGTAATTTCCATGTTAATTTCAGCCCGCCACCATATTGTTCGCCATATAAACAATTATACACAGTGACGTTATGGCGTCCGACGTCACGCATTTTAGTCTTTTTACAATAAAAAATACGTAGACATTTTAGTTTCCGTCATATTTTATTAACTAAGCACACAAATCCAAAAAGGGGTTCATTTTTGTTACAACTCAAAGAGTTCTATACGCTGGATATCAGTTTATAAGAGGACAAAAGTGCATTTTGGAGAAAATTGCCAAAACGGGGTGCTGTTGATCAAATTCAAATTCGGTTAATCAGACATGCATTTTACCATATCAGTGGCGCTAGAAATCGAATTTTCTCCTGTAATAATATTCGATATAAATACGTATCTGTAGTACATTAGTTAAGGTTCATGTTCAAGTCGTTGTCGCTTTCCCTAAACGGTCATGCTTGCCTTGCAAATTTTGTTTCAGTTAATAAATCAGTCAAAGAAGATACTGGCCAGGGGATAATCTCAACAGCACTCACAATAGAGCATAAAATTTAGTATCGACGGACCCCTAGCAAGCTAGAGGTGGGACCAGGTGCCCGGGAGGAGTAAGCATCCCCTGTTTGGCTAGCCGAATCCGCCGTCGATGTTCATACATAAAAATTAAAACAATATCTAAAATGCATGCACTGTCTGAGGTTATGTCTATATAGAAAGTGCTATGGTGACCATGTCAAGGAAAATATTCAAATGAGTTAAAGAAGATCCTGACGATAATCTCAACAGCACTCACAATAGAGCACAAAATTAAGCATCGACGGACCCCTAGCAAGCTAGAGGTGGGACCAGGTGCCCGGGAGGAGTAAGCATCCCCTGTTGGCCAGCCGCATCCGCCGTGGATGTTAAAGCACGAAAATGAAAACAATTTATAAAATTCATGCACTGTCTGACGTTATGTCTATATAGAAAGTGCTATGGTGACCATGTCACGGAAAATATTCAAAACACTTACTGTCAAAGCTGGGAATGCACCAACTATGCAATCTGAAATATGCTGATCTGAACTTGCGTCTTCTTTATTCTCTGGAAATAGAGATAAATTGCTTCGTTTCTTTTTGATAAATATTGTTCCAATTTCATGATCATGACGTTCCAATTTTTGATTTTTAGCTTTGAACTTTCTTATTTTTATACATTCTCTTTAGAATTTAAAGAATTAAAACTATTATGATTCATATCTTGTTTTATTTTCAGGAATCTACACAGGTTGTGATTACACAGACGATGATCTAAAGAGGAATGGGTTTCTTGGTGAAAATATAATGAATGGATCAACTGTAGTGGTAAAAACACATGAATTCACACCCTTTCATCTCAAAACGTACCAAAAAGCTGTTCTTCTCATACGTAATCCATATGATGCAATTCTCTCAAACTTCCATCTCCGACACAGTAAAAGTCATACGGGCACAGCTACAGATGAGGAATTCAAAAAAGGTCAGTCTTGGTTCGTTCTACAAAAATTACAACGGAAAGAAAATACATTGTATATTGGGGAGATTCTTTGCAAAATACTCATGTACCTGATGATCATACGATACATTTATGCATTTCGTAAGAGAAAAATAAACTCATCATCATATTCAGGAAGTGGCAAAAACAATCAAATAAAAAGGAGGGAATCTCTAACAAGACCTTGTTGCAGCACCAGCGGCAAAACATGAAAGCACCCCAAATGAAAACACTGATAAGACTTACGCAAACAATCGACTAATTTGATGTCATTTGTTGAAAATTTTCCCCCTATGTGGAGGGTCCATTAACGAACTATTTCATCAAGGTAAAAGGAAAATGAAAATTGGCATCACATCAGTTCCTTTCTTTCACAACTTTTGTTAATTCTTCTTTTTAGTTAAGTCATCACTTTGTGCAGTTGGTGTTTTGGAGGTTAAGCCTAGTTTCGGTGCCGACCTAGGACGGCCATTTGACACGAACATAGCAGAAGGTGTGGTTATCCTGGATTACGTACACACAACCCTCCCGATTTCCAATTTCCCAGAGGTCTCGAAGAACGTATAATTGTGCTGTAAAACAACCTCCTCACTGTCAGATGACCACACACAAACAAGGCTTAAGGTCACATGGCTGTATAAGCCAATCAAATTTGTAACACACCCCAGGTCACGAAAATTGACGTCAGAGCTACCACGTGTTTACTATGAAATGTTGACAATGACAAGCATTATAAACTTGAATTTGATATAAGTATAATCTTTGAGAATAGACGAAGACATATGTGAAATCATTCTTTATATCAAATTTGATGCGATTCTGACCATGGGGGTCCTAAGAGGTAATCATGCACGCATGTACGTAAACAGAGGGTTGTGTACTTTATGTGTAATTATTTTTCGATTTATAAACACAAGGTATACTTTTTTTGTACTTAAAGTAAAGAGTTAAGATCAGACTTCAAGACTAGATAGGTGAAAGTGTCCACAATTTTTTAATAAGAAAGAAATGTCACTTATAATTTGGTTGAAAACTGCAAAAAATCTTATACAGCTGTCACACCTTAAGAGCGCATTGGAATGTATGTGTAAAATTTGTGCAGAACGAACGCTTGTGGTGTCAATATATCAAAATTTCGACTCAATTATAAATGTTTGATATAGTCTGGTCAATTTCAATCATAATTCATGTGTGACACACAACAAAGACTACGTGGAATTAAAAGAAAAGGGGGGAGGGGTGTTCTTCAACCCCCTTCCCGCCATTTTCATTCCTCTAATTAATATGAAAAGTAATGTATTTTATCGCCGTAATGATTCTATTTTTCTTGGTAACTATTCAAACTTCGAATTTTGTTGAAAATCAATTACAAAATAAGGCTGTAAACTCCGTTAAACGAATATATTGGGCATATCTTTAAGATAATGGACTCGTGCACTTAAGGGGGTAGGGGTTATGTTTTGTGAATTACGAGCTGCTATTTGATTAGATCTTATGAGCTGTGAGTCTTGTATATATGTTTTAAAGATAAAACAAACCAAAATTTATGAAAAAAAAATGAAACACTTTTTTTTCTCAAATTTTAATTGCATTTTTCTATGTTTTCTAACTTTAACTTACGGACACCTGAATTATGCTCATATAATTTTCAAATATAAACAAAAAGCATTGATAATGATAAATCTAGTAATTAGAAAGTTGAATGAAGATCATGTGACATAGTTGATGCAAATTTGTGTTTCTAAAAACGAATAAATGAGGAAAATTAAAAGCAAGGAAAATTGTGTATTTCGCCAGCTTTTTCACAATAGGGTTACCTCTGATAGCACCGTATTTCATGGAGACGGATGAACATATTTTGTTGAAACTTGTAACATGACAAAGGTAGGTATTGATGTATATAATAACATTGTGAATTTGATTCAGATGTGAAAAGGTGAGCATCTTAAGGTCACATGGCTGTATAAGCCGATCAAATTTGTAACACACCCCAGGTCACGAAAATTGACGTCAGAGCTACCACGTGTTTACTATGAAATGTTGACAATAACAAGCATTATAAACTTGAATTTGATATAAGTATAATCTTTGAGAATAGACGAAGACATATGTGAAATCATTCTTTATATCAAATTTGATGCGATTCTGACCATGGGGGTCCTAAGAGGTAATCATGCACGCATGTACGTAAACAGAGGGTTGTGTACTTTATGTGTAATTATTTTTCGATTTATAAACACAAGGTATACTTTTTTTGTACTTAAAGTAAAGAGTTAAGATCAGACTTCAAGACTAGATAGGTGAAAGTGTCCACAATTTTTTAATAAGAAAGAAATGTCACTTATAATTTGGTTGAAAACTGCAAAAAATCTTATACAGCTGTCACACCTTAAGAGCGCATTGGAATGTATGTGTAAAATTTGTGCAGAACGAACGCTTGTGGTGTCAATATATCAAAATTTCGACTCAATTATAAATGTTTGATATAGTCTGGTCAATTTCAATCATAATTCATGTGTGACACACAACAAAGACTACGTGGAATTAAAAGAAAAGGGGGGAGGGGTGTTCTTCAACCCCCTTCCCGCCATTTTCATTCCTCTAATTAATATGAAAAGTAATGTATTTTATCGCCGTAATGATTCTATTTTTCTTGGTAACTATTCAAACATCGAATTTTGTTGAAAATCAATTACAAAATAAGGCTGTAAACTCCGTTAAACGAATATATTGGGCATATCTTTAAGATAATGGACTCGTGCACTTAAGGGGGTAGGGGTTATGTTTTGTGAATTACGAGCTGCTATTTGATTAGATACATTATCTTATGAGCTGTGAGTCTTGTATATATGTTTTAAAGATAAAACAAACCAAAATTTATGAAAAAAAAATGAAACACTTTTTTTTCTCAAATTTTAATTGCATTTTTCTATGTTTTCTAACTTTAACTTACGGACACCTGAATTATGCTCATATAATTTTCAAATATAAACAAAAAGCATTGATAATGATAAATCTAGTAATTAGAAAGTTGAATGAAGATCATGTGACATAGTTGATGCAAATTTGTGTTTCTAAAAACGAATAAATGAGGAAAATTAAAAGCAAGGAAAATTGTGTATTTCGCCAGCTTTTTCACAATAGGGTTACCTCTGATAGCACCGTATTTCATGGAGACGGATGAACATATTTTGTTGAAACTTGTAACATGACAAAGGTAGGTATTGATGTATATAATAACATTGTGAATTTGATTCAGATGTGAAAAGGTGAGCATCTTAAGGTCACATGGCTGTATAAGCCGATCAAATTTGTAACACACCCCAGGTCACGAAAATTGACGTCAGAGCTACCACGTGTTTACTATGAAATGTTGACAATGACAAGCATTATAAACTTGAATTTGATATAAGTATAATCTTTGAGAATAGACGAAGACATTTCAGAAAATAATACATATGTGAAATCATTCTTTATATCAAATTTGATGCGATTCTGACCATGGGGGTCCTAAGAGGTAATCATGCACGCATGTACGTAAAAAGAGGGTTGTGTACTTTATGTGTAATTATTTTTCGATTTATAAACACAAGGTATACTTTTTTTGTACTTAAAGTAAAGACTTAAGATCAGACTTCAAGACTAGATAGGTGAAAGTGTCCACAATTTTTTTATAAGAAAGAAATGTCACTTATAATTTGGTTGAAAACTGCATAAAATCTTATACAGCTGTCACACCTTAACAATTTTTTATCCTTCTGGTAATGAATAAAAATAAAACCAAAGCAAAGTGTAACATCCCCTCTCGTGACAAAACAATTTCTAATATGCTCTTTATCCATTGATATTAATACGAACAAGTTTTTTTTATATTACCCATTGGGACATTGACTTTTTACCTCTGACCTTGAAAATCAAAAAGTGTCGTTTTCTCAGCATTTACAACTCACACGCAAAGTTTGACGAAGATAAAGTGTCGCCTTGAGGGTGTCTATAAGATTTGTCTATAATTATGAATAAAACAAAATTTCTAATATTTATTTCATAGCAGTGTGTGTTGAAAAATATCTAACTATTAACAAGTTTAATAAATATCACACATTGAGACATTGACTTTTAAGTTCTGAAATCGAAAAGCAATAGGTGTCGTTTTCTCGCCATGGACAACTTGCATTCAAGTTTGAAAAATATTTGAAGTAAAATGTTTCATCTGGAGTGCCCAATTTTGTTTTCTACTACTGCCCATCTTTGACCTTTAACAATCAATAAGTGTCGTCTTCTTACCATGCATGAACAACTTACATGCGCATTTTGATGAACTCTGACCTTTAGAATATCCACAGTCTTGCCTAAATATCGCTCATAGTGACCTCGACCTTTGACCTTTGGAAAGTCCATAAGGTTTTTCGCGGAAACGTCATCCGTCAATGGCCGAAAAACAGCAAAGTAAAATAAATCCGCTCAAATATTAAACTGTCGAGTAGTGTTCAACATCTTATGAGTGATATTTTACTTCCTTTGTCAAGTTTTGCAATAATTTGATGAGTGACTTCATTTTGATTTTGGTTCTGATTAAAATATCTGAAATTGGTTATACTGAATTTAGGTCATGTTTTCAAAGGATTTCATGCTGTTCTATTCTGAAATAAGTTTCCTTTCTTATTACATTATAGTATATGGATACCCTTTATAATAAGAAAATTGAAGCTTCCATTGGCTCTAAAAGCGCATATATTCAATTCTATAACAAATGTCTCTTCATTCAGAAATAAATTGCAAACATGTACCTGATGAATTTATTAGATGTAGTGCGCTTACACTGATAGATATATATACATTAAGCATCAAGCATTGTTATCAATATTTGTACAAAAAATAAGTCACTTAATCTTTTATTATAGATAATAACCATGACACACTTTTAACCAACCTTCCAGTACCGTCAATTAATCAGTGGAACCTTTCTTTTCAGATTGG
Source organism: Pinctada fucata (assembly GCA_028142955.1). Taxonomy (NCBI): domain Eukaryota; kingdom Metazoa; phylum Mollusca; class Bivalvia; order Pterioida; family Pteriidae; genus Pinctada; species Pinctada fucata. Next base: position 19,283,309 of record AP027113.1, on the reverse strand, counting down.
GATACATACGTGCAAGAAGGCGCAGAGCGCTGGCGAAACACATATCTCGCCTGGTTGAAATTCACTGGACCCTTACATATCATCAGATATGAAGATTTAAAAGATAATTTTATGCAAGAAGTGGCAGCTTTAGTAAAGTTTCTTAACTTCCCAATTCTTCATAAACGTTTGGCTTGTGTGATGACCGATCGCTACGAAAAATTCCATAGAAGGAAAGTCGACGTTCAAAGTTCTTCGTTATATTCGGTTGGACAGAAGAAAATTATTGACAGTTATATTCTAGCTGTTGAAAACGGTATAAGACTGGTCAAAAATGAATGAGCTAAGATAGGTAAACGCTCATCATTTTATCTTTTGATAAATGTAAGATTGATTTTATAAATTTAAGAGTATGCCATCACGTATAAAGGATCCGGACATTAAAGCAATATTAGCTAAAGCAATTGTATTTTCCCATGCTTATTTTCACGCATGTTAATGACGAAGGATTTATAAAGGATCTTCTTTAACTCATTTAAAACCAGAGACCTAGGGTTCACATCGCTCACCTGAGAACACTGATAATCCTTGTGCGAAATGTGATTGATACGTACCTATTCAATGCTTATCGTAAACCTCATGAAACAAAGGGTAATCAAGCATGACATAGCTCGCCATCATAGCTGTGACGATTAACCGAAAAATCAGTTAACCGTGGTTCAAAATCTCACGGTTCGATTTAAGAAATGAATCTTATATTTTTTCTGTTGATGCAGGTATCACCCGAAAAAATGGACAGAAAACTGCATCAATGCGCGTAGTATCATTTAATTATGGAAAACAGACTGTTTTCTTGGATCTAAAAACAATCAATCACCGCGCTATATGTCGTAAGTCGGAAGGTTTCGCAGTGATACGTCTGCCAAAACAAGTTATGGCAGCCGCCATGATTCAAACAGCGAACGATCGTCCCTCTATATCTTTGGAATAAGGACCAGTTTGAGCAAATTATACATGCACTGTTAATTTTTTAGTAAGTAGAAAAGAAATGGTACCCTAGAAATGATAAGCAAACATCAACAAATTGTATTTTCAGCAACGAGTTCATTCGTGTTCGAGGGAACCCCCGGTTCTATAAATAGTGCTATAAATAGACTTCCGTGAAAAATTGTGTTGATCGGTGTATCAACAAAATTTCTCAGCCAATCAGAATCGTCGTTTCTTGAAATGAGTTAAAGAAGATCCTGACGATAATCTCAACAGCACTCACAATAGAGCACCAAATTGAGCATCGACGATGGAAAATAAATGATTCCAATATTCCAAGCCAAAAAGAATATTAAAAATTCAAAAATTCAAATTCTTTATAAATTGTCAATATTGAAATTTATCTTCTATAGTTACAAAGATTAGATATGATTGATGTTGACATTTCATATAAAGAAAACAGATAAAATCATTACACAGAATCATTCACACTGAAAAAGATGCTCGAAATGTCATAGGAAAATGCATGCTACGTACTAGTTTAGATATTGATTGCGATGAAATCGAGAACAACTCTTTCTTTGTAAAATGCACCAGTATATGTGGGTTGAACTTAAACACATAATTTTTTGACTTTTCGCACAAATTGATATACTACATAGTGTCGTAACGCATATACCTTCCCAGAAATATGCCGCGCAAAGGTCCCTTCGACATCACAGAATGGACCCTTTTTCCCTTCATTTTCGACATTGCGTAAACCGTTACTGCTCTTTTATAACATTCAAAGGATAATTACCAGAAGATTTACATATAAGATATTGGTATCTTTTTAATCTGTATGCCTTGTAGTATTTTGTGATATATGGTTTCTAAGAACTTTTTAAACAAAATTTCTTGTTGCGACACTGTCTTCGACTCTATTAGGGTCCGCTCACCAGTTTCTCTTACCCGGTCATGCGGCACAGAAATATTGCGCAATCATTCGTAATTTGACGTCATCTCATTTTATTTCTATATATTTCACATTTTTATACTACATCAATCTGTTCGTTATATCTACAGCTTTTATATGATACTAGTCTCAAGGTCATGTTAAGATTGCTATACATTATAAATATCATACAATTTTGCTGAAAAAGGTTCAGAAAATTGGCCTAAAATTCATGGTTTTTGCCATTTTTCTGTGTATTGTTTCTGGTCTCCTGGAAAAATTTCAGAAATAATGCTCATATTTCCTTAAAGCTATTATCTTATACCCCATTCTAGCCAAATTTTAAAAATTTCCAACACATGTAACTCAAAAAATGTGTAAAAACCCAAAAACTTCATATTTTCCGTTATGAAGTCTTGTCAAACAGGGAAAATCCGGTACGCCTTTTAAAATATCTATATTTAGACTAAATAAGTCATGTGACCTAAATTTTTTATTGCTCTTACACAAGGCAGGCATACTCTACAATATGCATCTTACCATTATAGACTATCTTCATAATGGTCTTCTCAACCCACCTTTCAAAACCACTCAATTTCCCCTATTTCAGCTTTTCCACCCTGGACATTTTGGGTTTACTCTAAAAAGCGGTGAGCGGACCCTAATAATTTTTCCTATGTTAGCGTTCAATTTTGTTTTCTGATAAAATGATAGAATTTGACTTTTCGCACAAATTGATATACTACATAGTGTCGTAACGCATATACCTTCCCAGAAATATGCCGCGCAAAGGTCCCTTCGACATCATAGAATGGACCCTTTTTCCCTTCATTTTCGACATTGCGTAAACCGTTACTGCTCTTTTATAACATTCAAAGGATAATTACCAGAAGATTTACATATAAGATATTGGTATCTTTTTAATCTGTATGCCTTGTAGTATTTTGTGATATATGGTTTCTAAGAACTTTTTAAACAAAATTTCTTGTTGCGACACTGTCTTCGACTCTATTAGGGTCCGCTCACCAGTTTCTCTTACCCGGTCATGCGGCACAGAAATATTGCGCAATCATTCGTAATTTGACGTCATCTCATTTTATTTCTATATATTTCACATTTTTATACTACATCAATCTGTTCGTTATATCTACAGCTTTTATATGATACTAGTCTCAAGGTCATGTTAAGATTGCTATACATTATAAATATCATACAATTTTGCTGAAAAAGGTTCAGAAAATTGGCCTAAAATTCATGGTTTTTGCCATTTTTCTGTGTATTATTTCTGGTCTCCTGGAAAAATTTCAGAAATAATGCTCATATTTCCTTAAAGCTATTATCTTATACCCCATTCTAGCCAAATTTTAAAAATTTCCAACACATGTAACTCAAAAAATGTGTAAAAACCCAAAAACTTCATATTTTCCGTTATGAAGTCTTGTCAAACAGGGAAAATCCGGTACGCCTTTTAAAATATCTATATTTAGACTAAATAAGTCATGTGACCTAAATTTTTTATTGCTCTTACACAAGGCAGGCATACTCTCTACAATATGCATCTTACCATTATAGACTATCTTCATAATGGTCTTCTCAACCCACCTTTCAAAACCACTCAATTTCCCCTATTTCAGCTTTTCCACCCTGGACATTTTGGGTTTACTCTAAAAAGCGGTGAGCGGACCCTAATAATTTTTCCTATGTTAGCGTTCAATTTTGTTTTCTGATAAAATGATAGAATTTGACTTTTCGCACAAATTGATATACTACATAGTGTCGTAACGCATATACCTTCCCAGAAATATGCCGCGCAAAGGTCCCTTCGACATCACAGAATGGACCCTTTTTCCCTTCATTTTCGACATTGCGTAAACCGTTACTGCTCTTTTATAACATTCAAAGGATAATTACCAGAAGATTTACATATAAGATATTGGTATCTTTTTAATCTGTATGCCTTGTAGTATTTTGTGATATATGGTTTCTAAGAACTTTTTAAACAAAATTTCTTGTTGCGACACTGTCTTCGACTCTATTAGGGTCCGCTCACCAGTTTCTCTTACCCGGTCATGCGGCACAGAAATATTGCGCAATCATTCGTAATTTGACGTCATCTCATTTTATTTCTATATATTTCACATTTTTATACTACATCAATCTGTTCGTTATATCTACAGCTTTTATATGATACTAGTCTCAAGGTCATGTTAAGATTGCTATACATTATAAATATCATACAATTTTGCTGAAAAAGGTTCAGAAAATTGGCCTAAAATTCATGGTTTTTGCCATTTTTCTGTGTATTGTTTCTGGTCTCCTGGAAAAATTTCAGAAATAATGCTCATATTTCCTTAAAGCTATTATCTTATACCCCATTCTAGCCAAATTTTAAAAATTTCCAACACATGTAACTCAAAAAATGTGTAAAAACCCAAAAACTTCATATTTTCCGTTATGAAGTCTTGTCAAACAGGGAAAATCCGGTACGCCTTTTAAAATATCTATATTTAGACTAAATAAGTCATGTGACCTAAATTTTTTATTGCTCTTACACAAGGCAGGCATACTCTACAATATGCATCTTACCATTATAGACTATCTTCATAATGGTCTTCTCAACCCACCTTTCAAAACCACTCAATTTCCCCTATTTCAGCTTTTCCACCCTGGACATTTTGGGTTTACTCTAAAAAGCGGTGAGCGGACCCTAATAATTTTTCCTATGTTAGCGTTCAATTTTGTTTTCTGATAAAATGATAGAATTTGACTTTTCGCACAAATTGATATACTACATAGTGTCGTAACGCATATACCTTCCCAGAAATATGCCGCGCAAAGGTCCCTTCGACATCATAGAATGGACCCTTTTTCCCTTCATTTTCGACATTGCGTAAACCGTTACTGCTCTTTTATAACATTCAAAGGATAATTACCAGAAGATTTACATATAAGATATTGGTATCTTTTTAATCTGTATGCCTTGTAGTATTTTGTGATATATGGTTTCTAAGAACTTTTTAAACAAAATTTCTTGTTGCGACACTGTCTTCGACTCTATTAGGGTCCGCTCACCAGTTTCTCTTACCCGGTCATGCGGCACAGAAATATTGCGCAATCATTCGTAATTTGACGTCATCTCATTTTATTTCTATATATTTCACATTTTTATACTACATCAATCTGTTCGTTATATCTACAGCTTTTATATGATACTAGTCTCAAGGTCATGTTAAGATTGCTATACATTATAAATATCATACAATTTTGCTGAAAAAGGTTCAGAAAATTGGCCTAAAATTCATGGTTTTTGCCATTTTTCTGTGTATTATTTCTGGTCTCCTGGAAAAATTTCAGAAATAATGCTCATATTTCCTTAAAGCTATTATCTTATACCCCATTCTAGCCAAATTTTAAAAATTTCCAACACATGTAACTCAAAAAATGTGTAAAAACCCAAAAACTTCATATTTTCCGTTATGAAGTCTTGTCAAACAGGGAAAATCCGGTACGCCTTTTAAAATATCTATATTTAGACTAAATAAGTCATGTGACCTAAATTTTTTATTGCTCTTACACAAGGCAGGCATACTCTCTACAATATGCATCTTACCATTATAGACTATCTTCATAATGGTCTTCTCAACCCACCTTTCAAAACCACTCAATTTCCCCTATTTCAGCTTTTCCACCCTGGACATTTTGGGTTTACTCTAAAAAGCGGTGAGCGGACCCTAATAATTTTTCCTATGTTAGCGTTCAATTTTGTTTTCTGATAAAATGATAGAATTTGACTTTTCGCACAAATTGATATACTACATAGTGTCGTAACGCATATACCTTCCCAGAAATATGCCGCGCAAAGGTCCCTTCGACATCACAGAATGGACCCTTTTTCCCTTCATTTTCGACATTGCGTAAACCGTTACTGCTCTTTTATAACATTCAAAGGATAATTACCAGAAGATTTACATATAAGATATTGGTATCTTTTTAATCTGTATGCCTTGTAGTATTTTGTGATATATGGTTTCTAAGAACTTTTTAAACAAAATTTCTTGTTGCGACACTGTCTTCGACTCTATTAGGGTCCGCTCACCAGTTTCTCTTACCCGGTCATGCGGCACAGAAATATTGCGCAATCATTCGTAATTTGACGTCATCTCATTTTATTTCTATATATTTCACATTTTTATACTACATCAATCTGTTCGTTATATCTACAGCTTTTATATGATACTAGTCTCAAGGTCATGTTAAGATTGCTATACATTATAAATATCATACAATTTTGCTGAAAAAGGTTCAGAAAATTGGCCTAAAATTCATGGTTTTTGCCATTTTTCTGTGTATTGTTTCTGGTCTCCTGGAAAAATTTCAGAAATAATGCTCATATTTCCTTAAAGCTATTATCTTATACCCCATTCTAGCCAAATTTTAAAAATTTCCAACACATGTAACTCAAAAAATGTGTAAAAACCCAAAAACTTCATATTTTCCGTTATGAAGTCTTGTCAAACAGGGAAAATCCGGTACGCCTTTTAAAATATCTATATTTAGACTAAATAAGTCATGTGACCTAAATTTTTTATTGCTCTTACACAAGGCAGGCATACTCTACAATATGCATCTTACCATTATAGACTATCTTCATAATGGTCTTCTCAACCCACCTTTCAAAACCACTCAATTTCCCCTATTTCAGCTTTTCCACCCTGGACATTTTGGGTTTACTCTAAAAAGCGGTGAGCGGACCCTAATAATTTTTCCTATGTTAGCGTTCAATTTTGTTTTCTGATAAAATGATAGAATTTGACTTTTCGCACAAATTGATATACTACATAGTGTCGTAACGCATATACCTTCCCAGAAATATGCCGCGCAAAGGTCCCTTCGACATCACAGAATGGACCCTTTTTCCCTTCATTTTCGACATTGCGTAAACCGTTACTGCTCTTTTATAACATTCAAAGGATAATTACCAGAAGATTTACATATAAGATATTGGTATCTTTTTAATCTGTATGCCTTGTAGTATTTTGTGATATATGGTTTCTAAGAACTTTTTAAACAAAATTTCTTGTTGCGACACTGTCTTCGACTCTATTAGGGTCCGCTCACCAGTTTCTCTTACCCGGTCATGCGGCACAGAAATATTGCGCAATCATTCGTAATTTGACGTCATCTCATTTTATTTCTATATATTTCACATTTTTATACTACATCAATCTGTTCGTTATATCTACAGCTTTTATATGATACTAGTCTCAAGGTCATGTTAAGATTGCTATACATTATAAATATCATACAATTTTGCTGAAAAAGGTTCAGAAAATTGGCCTAAAATTCATGGTTTTTGCCATTTTTCTGTGTATTGTTTCTGGTCTCCTGGAAAAATTTCAGAAATAATGCTCATATTTCCTTAAAGCTATTATCTTATACCCCATTCTAGCCAAATTTTAAAAATTTCCAACACATGTAACTCAAAAAATGTGTAAAAACCCAAAAACTTCATATTTTCCGTTATGAAGTCTTGTCAAACAGGGAAAATCCGGTACGCCTTTTAAAATATCTATATTTAGACTAAATAAGTCATGTGACCTAAATTTTTTATTGCTCTTACACAAGGCAGGCATACTCTACAATATGCATCTTACCATTATAGACTATCTTCATAATGGTCTTCTCAACCCACCTTTCAAAACCACTCAATTTCCCCTATTTCAGCTTTTCCACCCTGGACATTTTGGGTTTACTCTAAAAAGCGGTGAGCGGACCCTAATAATTTTTCCTATGTTAGCGTTCAATTTTGTTTTCTGATAAAATGATAGAATTTGACTTTTCGCACAAATTGATATACTACATAGTGTCGTAACGCATATACCTTCCCAGAAATATGCCGCGCAAAGGTCCCTTCGACATCACAGAATGGACCCTTTTTCCCTTCATTTTCGACATTGCGTAAACCGTTACTGCTCTTTTATAACATTCAAAGGATAATTACCAGAAGATTTACATATAAGATATTGGTATCTTTTTAATCTGTATGCCTTGTAGTATTTTGTGATATATGGTTTCTAAGAACTTTTTAAACAAAATTTCTTGTTGCGACACTGTCTTCGACTCTATTAGGGTCCGCTCACCAGTTTCTCTTACCCGGTCATGCGGCACAGAAATATTGCGCAATCATTCGTAATTTGACGTCATCTCATTTTATTTCTATATATTTCACATTTTTATACTACATCAATCTGTTCGTTATATCTACAGCTTTTATATGATACTAGTCTCAAGGTCATGTTAAGATTGCTATACATTATAAATATCATACAATTTTGCTGAAAAAGGTTCAGAAAATTGGCCTAAAATTCATGGTTTTTGCCATTTTTCTGTGTATTGTTTCTGGTCTCCTGGAAAAATTTCAGAAATAATGCTCATATTTCCTTAAAGCTATTATCTTATACCCCATTCTAGCCAAATTTTAAAAATTTCCAACACATGTAACTCAAAAAATGTGTAAAAACCCAAAAACTTCATATTTTCCGTTATGAAGTCTTGTCAAACAGGGAAAATCCGGTACGCCTTTTAAAATATCTATATTTAGACTAAATAAGTCATGTGACCTAAATTTTTTATTGCTCTTACACAAGGCAGGCATACTCTACAATATGCATCTTACCATTATAGACTATCTTCATAATGGTCTTCTCAACCCACCTTTCAAAACCACTCAATTTCCCCTATTTCAGCTTTTCCACCCTGGACATTTTGGGTTTACTCTAAAAAGCGGTGAGCGGACCCTAATAAGTTTTCCTATGTTAGCGTTCAATTTTGTTTTCTGATAAAATGATAGAATTTGACTTTTCGCACAAATTGATATACTACATAGTGTCGTAACGCATATACCTTCCCAGAAATATGCCGCGCAAAGGTCCCTTCGACATCACAGAATGGACCCTTTTTCCCTTCATTTTCGACATTGCGTAAACCGTTACTGCTCTTTTATAACATTCAAAGGATAATTACCAGAAGATTTACATATAAGATATTGGTATCTTTTTAATCTGTATGCCTTGTAGTATTTTGTGATATATGGTTTCTAAGAACTTTTTAAACAAAATTTCTTGTTGCGACACTGTCTTCGACTCTATTAGGGTCCGCTCACCAGTTTCTCTTACCCGGTCATGCGGCACAGAAATATTGCGCAATCATTCGTAATTTGACGTCATCTCATTTTATTTCTATATATTTCACATTTTTATACTACATCAATCTGTTCGTTATATCTACAGCTTTTATATGATACTAGTCTCAAGGTCATGTTAAGATTGCTATACATTATAAATATCATACAATTTTGCTGAAAAAGGTTCAGAAAATTGGCCTAAAATTCATGGTTTTTGCCATTTTTCTGTGTATTGTTTCTGGTCTCCTGGAAAAATTTCAGAAATAATGCTCATATTTCCTTAAAGCTATTATCTTATACCCCATTCTAGCCAAATTTTAAAAATTTCCAACACATGTAACTCAAAAAATGTGTAAAAACCCAAAAACTTCATATTTTCCGTTATGAAGTCTTGTCAAACAGGGAAAATCCGGTACGCCTTTTAAAATATCTATATTTAGACTAAATAAGTCATGTGACCTAAATTTTTTATTGCTCTTACACAAGGCAGGCATACTCTACAATATGCATCTTACCATTATAGACTATCTTCATAATGGTCTTCTCAACCCACCTTTCAAAACCACTCAATTTCCCCTATTTCAGCTTTTCCACCCTGGACATTTTGGGTTTACTCTAAAAAGCGGTGAGCGGACCCTAATAATTTTTCCTATGTTAGCGTTCAATTTTGTTTTCTGATAAAATGATAGAATTTGACTTTTCGCACAAATTGATATACTACATAGTGTCGTAACGCATATACCTTCCCAGAAATATGCCGCGCAAAGGTCCCTTCGACATCACAGAATGGACCCTTTTTCCCTTCATTTTCGACATTGCGTAAACCGTTACTGCTCTTTTATAACATTCAAAGGATAATTACCAGAAGATTTACATATAAGATATTGGTATCTTTTTAATCTGTATGCCTTGTAGTATTTTGTGATATATGGTTTCTAAGAACTTTTTAAACAAAATTTCTTGTTGCGACACTGTCTTCGACTCTATTAGGGTCCGCTCACCAGTTTCTCTTACCCGGTCATGCGGCACAGAAATATTGCGCAATCATTCGTAATTTGACGTCATCTCATTTTATTTCTATATATTTCACATTTTTATACTACATCAATCTGTTCGTTATATCTACAGCTTTAATATGATACTAGTCTCAAGGTCATGTTAAGATTGCTATACATTATAAATATCATACAATTTTGCTGAAAAAGGTTCAGAAAATTGGCCTAAAATTCATGGTTTTTGCCATTTTTCTGTGTATTGTTTCTGGTCTCCTGGAAAAATTTCAGAAATAATGCTCATATTTCCTTAAAGCTATTATCTTATACCCCATTCTAGCCAAATTTTAAAAATTTCCAACACATGTAACTCAAAAAATGTGTAAAAACCCAAAAACTTCATATTTTCCGTTATGAAGTCTTGTCAAACAGGGAAAATCCGGTACGCCTTTTAAAATATCTATATTTAGACTAAATAAGTCATGTGACCTAAATTTTTTATTGCTCTTACACAAGGCAGGCATACTCTACAATATGCATCTTACCATTATAGACTATCTTCATAATGGTCTTCTCAACCCACCTTTCAAAACCACTCAATTTCCCCTATTTCAGCTTTTCCACCCTGGACATTTTGGGTTTACTCTAAAAAGCGGTGAGCGGACCCTAATAATTTTTCCTATGTTAGCGTTCAATTTTGTTTTCTGATAAAATGATAGAATTTGACTTTTCGCACAAATTGATATACTACATAGTGTCGTAACGCATATACCTTCCCAGAAATATGCCGCGCAAAGGTCCCTTCGACATCACAGAATGGACCCTTTTTCCCTTCATTTTCGACATTGCGTAAACCGTTACTGCTCTTTTATAACATTCAAAGGATAATTACCAGAAGATTTACATATAAGATATTGGTATCTTTTTAATCTGTATGCCTTGTAGTATTTTGTGATATATGGTTTCTAAGAACTTTTTAAACAAAATTTCTTGTTGCGACACTGTCTTCGACTCTATTAGGGTCCGCTCACCAGTTTCTCTTACCCGGTCATGCGGCACAGAAATATTGCGCAATCATTCGTAATTTGACGTCATCTCATTTTATTTCTATATATTTCACATTTTTATACTACATCAATCTGTTCGTTATATCTACAGCTTTTATATGATACTAGTCTCAAGGTCATGTTAAGATTGCTATACATTATAAATATCATACAATTTTGCTGAAAAAGGTTCAGAAAATTGGCCTAAAATTCATGGTTTTTGCCATTTTTCTGTGTATTGTTTCTGGTCTCCTGGAAAAATTTCAGAAATAATGCTCATATTTCCTTAAAGCTATTATCTTATACCCCATTCTAGCCAAATTTTAAAAATTTCCAACACATGTAACTCAAAAAATGTGTAAAAACCCAAAAACTTCATATTTTCCGTTATGAAGTCTTGTCAAACAGGGAAAATCCGGTACGCCTTTTAAAATATCTATATTTAGACTAAATAAGTCATGTGACCTAAATTTTTTATTGCTCTTACACAAGGCAGGCATACTCTACAATATGCATCTTACCATTATAGACTATCTTCATAATGGTCTTCTCAACCCACCTTTCAAAACCACTCAATTTCCCCTATTTCAGCTTTTCCACCCTGGACATTTTGGGTTTACTCTAAAAAGCGGTGAGCGGACCCTAATAATTTTTCCTATGTTAGCGTTCAATTTTGTTTTCTGATAAAATGATAGAATTTGACTTTTCGCACAAATTGATATACTACATAGTGTCGTAACGCATATACCTTCCCAGAAATATGCCGCGCAAAGGTCCCTTCGACATCACAGAATGGACCCTTTTTCCCTTCATTTTCGACATTGCGTAAACCGTTACTGCTCTTTTATAACATTCAAAGGATAATTACCAGAAGATTTACATATAAGATATTGGTATCTTTTTAATCTGTATGCCTTGTAGTATTTTGTGATATATGGTTTCTAAGAACTTTTTAAACAAAATTTCTTGTTGCGACACTGTCTTCGACTCTATTAGGGTCCGCTCACCAGTTTCTCTTACCCGGTCATGCGGCACAGAAATATTGCGCAATCATTCGTAATTTGACGTCATCTCATTTTATTTCTATATATTTCACATTTTTATACTACATCAATCTGTTCGTTATATCTACAGCTTTTATATGATACTAGTCTCAAGGTCATGTTAAGATTGCTATACATTATAAATATCATACAATTTTGCTGAAAAAGGTTCAGAAAATTGGCCTAAAATTCATGGTTTTTGCCATTTTTCTGTGTATTGTTTCTGGTCTCCTGGAAAAATTTCAGAAATAATGCTCATATTTCCTTAAAGCTATTATCTTATACCCCATTCTAGCCAAATTTTAAAAATTTCCAACACATGTAACTCAAAAAATGTGTAAAAACCCAAAAACTTCATATTTTCCGTTATGAAGTCTTGTCAAACAGGGAAAATCCGGTACGCCTTTTAAAATATCTATATTTAGACTAAATAAGTCATGTGACCTAAATTTTTTATTGCTCTTACACAAGGCAGGCATACTCTACAATATGCATCTTACCATTATAGACTATCTTCATAATGGTCTTCTCAACCCACCTTTCAAAACCACTCAATTTCCCCTATTTCAGCTTTTCCACCCTGGACATTTTGGGTTTACTCTAAAAAGCGGTGAGCGGACCCTAATAATTTTTCCTATGTTAGCGTTCAATTTTGTTTTCTGATAAAATGATAGAATTTGACTTTTCGCACAAATTGATATACTACATAGTGTCGTAACGCATATACCTTCCCAGAAATATGCCGCGCAAAGGTCCCTTCGACATCACAGAATGGACCCTTTTTCCCTTCATTTTCGACATTGCGTAAACCGTTACTGCTCTTTTATAACATTCAAAGGATAATTACCAGAAGATTTACATATAAGATATTGGTATCTTTTTAATCTGTATGCCTTGTAGTATTTTGTGATATATGGTTTCTAAGAACTTTTTAAACAAAATTTCTTGTTGCGACACTGTCTTCGACTCTATTAGGGTCCGCTCACCAGTTTCTCTTACCCGGTCATGCGGCACAGAAATATTGCGCAATCATTCGTAATTTGACGTCATCTAATTTTATTTCTATATATTTCACATTTTTATACTACATCAATCTGTTCGTTATATCTACAGCTTTTATATGATACTAGTCTCAAGGTCATGTTAAGATTGCTATACATTATAAATATCATACAATTTTGCTGAAAAAGGTTCAGAAAATTGGCCTAAAATTCATGGTTTTTGCCATTTTTCTGTGTATTGTTTCTGGTCTCCTGGAAAAATTTCAGAAATAATGCTCATATTTCCTTAAAGCTATTATCTTATACCCCATTCTAGCCAAATTTTAAAAATTTCCAACACATGTAACTCAAAAAATGTGTAAAAACCCAAAAACTTCATATTTTCCGTTATGAAGTCTTGTCAAACAGGGAAAATCCGGTACGCCTTTTAAAATATCTATATTTAGACTAAATAAGTCATGTGACCTAAATTTTTTATTGCTCTTACACAAGGCAGGCATACTCTACAATATGCATCTTACCATTATAGACTATCTTCATAATGGTCTTCTCAACCCACCTTTCAAAACCACTCAATTTCCCCTATTTCAGCTTTTCCACCCTGGACATTTTGGGTTTACTCTAAAAAGCGGTGAGCGGACCCTAATAATTTTTCCTATGTTAGCGTTCAATTTTGTTTTCTGATAAAATGATAGAATTTGACTTTTCGCACAAATTGATATACTACATAGTGTCGTAACGCATATACCTTCCCAGAAATATGCCGCGCAAAGGTCCCTTCGACATCACAGAATGGACCCTTTTTCCCTTCATTTTCGACATTGCGTAAACCGTTACTGCTCTTTTATAACATTCAAAGGATAATTACCAGAAGATTTACATATAAGATATTGGTATCTTTTTAATCTGTATGCCTTGTAGTATTTTGTGATATATGGTTTCTAAGAACTTTTTAAACAAAATTTCTTGTTGCGACACTGTCTTCGACTCTATTAGGGTCCGCTCACCAGTTTCTCTTACCCGGTCATGCGGCACAGAAATATTGCGCAATCATTCGTAATTTGACGTCATCTCATTTTATTTCTATATATTTCACATTTTTATACTACATCAATCTGTTCGTTATATCTACAGCTTTTATATGATACTAGTCTCAAGGTCATGTTAAGATTGCTATACATTATAAATATCATACAATTTTGCTGAAAAAGGTTCAGAAAATTGGCCTAAAATTCATGGTTTTTGCCATTTTTCTGTGTATTGTTTCTGGTCTCCTGGAAAAATTTCAGAAATAATGCTCATATTTCCTTAAAGCTATTATCTTATACCCCATTCTAGCCAAATTTTAAAAATTTCCAACACATGTAACTCAAAAAATGTGTAAAAACCCAAAAACTTCATATTTTCCGTTATGAAGTCTTGTCAAACAGGGAAAATCCGGTACGCCTTTTAAAATATCTATATTTAGACTAAATAAGTCATGTGACCTAAATTTTTTATTGCTCTTACACAAGGCAGGCATACTCTACAATATGCATCTTACCATTATAGACTATCTTCATAATGGTCTTCTCAACCCACCTTTCAAAACCACTCAATTTCCCCTATTTCAGCTTTTCCACCCTGGACATTTTGGGTTTACTCTAAAAAGCGGTGAGCGGACCCTAATAATTTTTCCTATGTTAGCGTTCAATTTTGTTTTCTGATAAAATGATAGAATTTGACTTTTCGCACAAATTGATATACTACATAGTGTCGTAACGCATATACCTTCCCAGAAATATGCCGCGCAAAGGTCCCTTCGACATCACAGAATGGACCCTTTTTCCCTTCATTTTCGACATTGCGTAAACCGTTACTGCTCTTTTATAACATTCAAAGGATAA
Source organism: Pinctada fucata (assembly GCA_028142955.1). Lineage (NCBI taxonomy): Eukaryota > Metazoa > Mollusca > Bivalvia > Pterioida > Pteriidae > Pinctada > Pinctada fucata. The sequence continues at coordinate 19,268,258 of AP027113.1, read as the reverse complement.
TTACCAGAAGATTTACATATAAGATATTGGTATCTTTTTAATCTGTATGCCTTGTAGTATTTTGTGATATATGGTTTCTAAGAACTTTTTAAACAAAATTTCTTGTTGCGACACTGTCTTCGACTCTATTAGGGTCCGCTCACCAGTTTCTCTTACCCGGTCATGCGGCACAGAAATATTGCGCAATCATTCGTAATTTGACGTCATCTCATTTTATTTCTATATATTTCACATTTTTATACTACATCAATCTGTTCGTTATATCTACAGCTTTTATATGATACTAGTCTCAAGGTCATGTTAAGATTGCTATACATTATAAATATCATACAATTTTGCTGAAAAAGGTTCAGAAAATTGGCCTAAAATTCATGGTTTTTGCCATTTTTCTGTGTATTGTTTCTGGTCTCCTGGAAAAATTTCAGAAATAATGCTCATATTTCCTTAAAGCTATTATCTTATACCCCATTCTAGCCAAATTTTAAAAATTTCCAACACATGTAACTCAAAAAATGTGTAAAAACCCAAAAACTTCATATTTTCCGTTATGAAGTCTTGTCAAATAGGGAAAATCCGGTACGCCTTTTAAAATATCTATATTTAGACTAAATAAGTCATGTGACCTAAATTTTTTATTGCTCTTACACAAGGCAGGCATACTCTACAATATGCATCTTACCATTATAGACTATCTTCATAATGGTCTTCTCAACCCACCTTTCAAAACCACTCAATTTCCCCTATTTCAGCTTTTCCACCCTGGACATTTTGGGTTTACTCTAAAAAGCGGTGAGCGGACCCTAATAATTTTTCCTATGTTAGCGTTCAATTTTGTTTTCTGATAAAATGATAGAATTTGACTTTTCGCACAAATTGATATACTACATAGTGTCGTAACGCATATACCTTCCCAGAAATATGCCGCGCAAAGGTCCCTTCGACATCACAGAATGGACCCTTTTTCCCTTCATTTTCGACATTGCGTAAACCGTTACTGCTCTTTTATAACATTCAAAGGATAATTACCAGAAGATTTACATATAAGATATTGGTATCTTTTTAATCTGTATGCCTTGTAGTATTTTGTGATATATGGTTTCTAAGAACTTTTTAAACAAAATTTCTTGTTGCGACACTGTCTTCGACTCTATTAGGGTCCGCTCACCAGTTTCTCTTACCCGGTCATGCGGCACAGAAATATTGCGCAATCATTCGTAATTTGACGTCATCTCATTTTATTTCTATATATTTCACATTTTTATACTACATCAATCTGTTCGTTATATCTACAGCTTTTATATGATACTAGTCTCAAGGTCATGTTAAGATTGCTATACATTATAAATATCATACAATTTTGCTGAAAAAGGTTCAGAAAATTGGCCTAAAATTCATGGTTTTTGCCATTTTTCTGTGTATTGTTTCTGGTCTCCTGGAAAAATTTCAGAAATAATGCTCATATTTCCTTAAAGCTATTATCTTATACCCCATTCTAGCCAAATTTTAAAAATTTCCAACACATGTAACTCAAAAAATGTGTAAAAACCCAAAAACTTCATATTTTCCGTTATGAAGTCTTGTCAAACAGGGAAAATCCGGTACGCCTTTTAAAATATCTATATTTAGACTAAATAAGTCATGTGACCTAAATTTTTTATTGCTCTTACACAAGGCAGGCATACTCTACAATATGCATCTTACCATTATAGACTATCTTCATAATGGTCTTCTCAACCCACCTTTCAAAACAACTCAATTTCCCCTATTTCAGCTTTTCCACCCTGGACATTTTGGGTTTACTCTAAAAAGCGGTGAGCGGACCCTAATAATTTTTCCTATGTTAGCGTTCAATTTTGTTTTCTGATAAAATGATAGAATTTGACTTTTCGCACAAATTGATATACTACATAGTGTCGTAACGCATATACCTTCCCAGAAATATGCCGCGCAAAGGTCCCTTCGACATCACAGAATGGACCCTTTTTCCCTTCATTTTCGACATTGCGTAAACCGTTACTGCTCTTTTATAACATTCAAAGGATAATTACCAGAAGATTTACATATAAGATATTGGTATCTTTTTAATCTGTATGCCTTGTAGTATTTTGTGATATATGGTTTCTAAGAACTTTTTAAACAAAATTTCTTGTTGCGACACTGTCTTCGACTCTATTAGGGTCCGCTCACCAGTTTCTCTTACCCGGTCATGCGGCACAGAAATATTGCGCAATCATTCGTAATTTGACGTCATCTCATTTTATTTCTATATATTTCACATTTTTATACTACATCAATCTGTTCGTTATATCTACAGCTTTTATATGATACTAGTCTCAAGGTCATGTTAAGATTGCTATACATTATAAATATCATACAATTTTGCTGAAAAAGGTTCAGAAAATTGGCCTAAAATTCATGGTTTTTGCCATTTTTCTGTGTATTGTTTCTGGTCTCCTGGAAAAATTTCAGAAATAATGCTCATATTTCCTTAAAGCTATTATCTTATACCCCATTCTAGCCAAATTTTAAAAATTTCCAACACATGTAACTCAAAAAATGTGTAAAAACCCAAAAACTTCATATTTTCCGTTATGAAGTCTTGTCAAACAGGGAAAATCCGGTACGCCTTTTAAAATATCTATATTTAGACTAAATAAGTCATGTGACCTAAATTTTTTATTGCTCTTACACAAGGCAGGCATACTCTACAATATGCATCTTACCATTATAGACTATCTTCATAATGGTCTTCTCAACCCACCTTTCAAAACCACTCAATTTCCCCTATTTCAGCTTTTCCACCCTGGACATTTTGGGTTTACTCTAAAAAGCGGTGAGCGGACCCTAATAATTTTTCCTATGTTAGCGTTCAATTTTGTTTTCTGATAAAATGATAGAATTTGACTTTTCGCACAAATTGATATACTACATAGTGTCGTAACGCATATACCTTCCCAGAAATATGCCGCGCAAAGGTCCCTTCGACATCACAGAATGGACCCTTTTTCCCTTCATTTTCGACATTGCGTAAACCGTTACTGCTCTTTTATAACATTCAAAGGATAATTACCAGAAGATTTACATATAAGATATTGGTATCTTTTTAATCTGTATGCCTTGTAGTATTTTGTGATATATGGTTTCTAAGAACTTTTTAAACAAAATTTCTTGTTGCGACACTGTCTTCGACTCTATTAGGGTCCGCTCACCAGTTTCTCTTACCCGGTCATGCGGCACAGAAATATTGCGCAATCATTCGTAATTTGACGTCATCTCATTTTATTTCTATATATTTCACATTTTTATACTACATCAATCTGTTCGTTATATCTACAGCTTTTATATGATACTAGTCTCAAGGTCATGTTAAGATTGCTATACATTATAAATATCATACAATTTTGCTGAAAAAGGTTCAGAAAATTGGCCTAAAATTCATGGTTTTTGCCATTTTTCTGTGTATTGTTTCTGGTCTCCTGGAAAAATTTCAGAAATAATGCTCATATTTCCTTAAAGCTATTATCTTATACCCCATTCTAGCCAAATTTTAAAAATTTCCAACACATGTAACTCAAAAAATGTGTAAAAACCCAAAAACTTCATATTTTCCGTTATGAAGTCTTGTCAAACAGGGAAAATCCGGTACGCCTTTTAAAATATCTATATTTAGACTAAATAAGTCATGTGACCTAAATTTTTTATTGCTCTTACACAAGGCAGGCATACTCTACAATATGCATCTTACCATTATAGACTATCTTCATAATGGTCTTCTCAACCCACCTTTCAAAACCACTCAATTTCCCCTATTTCAGCTTTTCCACCCTGGACATTTTGGGTTTACTCTAAAAAGCGGTGAGCGGACCCTAATAATTTTTCCTATGTTAGCGTTCAATTTTGTTTTCTGATAAAATGATAGAATTTGACTTTTCGCACAAATTGATATACTACATAGTGTCGTAACGCATATACCTTCCCAGAAATATGCCGCGCAAAGGTCCCTTCGACATCACAGAATGGACCCTTTTTCCCTTCATTTTCGACATTGCGTAAACCGTTACTGCTCTTTTATAACATTCAAAGGATAATTACCAGAAGATTTACATATAAGATATTGGTATCTTTTTAATCTGTATGCCTTGTAGTATTTTGTGATATATGGTTTCTAAGAACTTTTTAAACAAAATTTCTTGTTGCGACACTGTCTTCGACTCTATTAGGGTCCGCTCACCAGTTTCTCTTACCCGGTCATGCGGCACAGAAATATTGCGCAATCATTCGTAATTTGACGTCATCTCATTTTATTTCTATATATTTCACATTTTTATACTACATCAATCTGTTCGTTATATCTACAGCTTTTATATGATACTAGTCTCAAGGTCATGTTAAGATTGCTATACATTATAAATATCATACAATTTTGCTGAAAAAGGTTCAGAAAATTGGCCTAAAATTCATGGTTTTTGCCATTTTTCTGTGTATTGTTTCTGGTCTCCTGGAAAAATTTCAGAAATAATGCTCATATTTCCTTAAAGCTATTATCTTATACCCCATTCTAGCCAAATTTTAAAAATTTCCAACACATGTAACTCAAAAAATGTGTAAAAACCCAAAAACTTCATATTTTCCGTTATGAAGTCTTGTCAAACAGGGAAAATCCGGTACGCCTTTTAAAATATCTATATTTAGACTAAATAAGTCATGTGACCTAAATTTTTTATTGCTCTTACACAAGGCAGGCATACTCTACAATATGCATCTTACCATTATAGACTATCTTCATAATGGTCTTCTCAACCCACCTTTCAAAACCACTCAATTTCCCCTATTTCAGCTTTTCCACCCTGGACATTTTGGGTTTACTCTAAAAAGCGGTGAGCGGACCCTAATAATTTTTCCTATGTTAGCGTTCAATTTTGTTTTCTGATAAAATGATAGAATTTGACTTTTCGCACAAATTGATATACTACATAGTGTCGTAACGCATATACCTTCCCAGAAATATGCCGCGCAAAGGTCCCTTCGACATCACAGAATGGACCCTTTTTCCCTTCATTTTCGACATTGCGTAAACCGTTACTGCTCTTTTATAACATTCAAAGGATAATTACCAGAAGATTTACATATAAGATATTGGTATCTTTTTAATCTGTATGCCTTGTAGTATTTTGTGATATATGGTTTCTAAGAACTTTTTAAACAAAATTTCTTGTTGCGACACTGTCTTCGACTCTATTAGGGTCCGCTCACCAGTTTCTCTTACCCGGTCATGCGGCACAGAAATATTGCGCAATCATTCGTAATTTGACGTCATCTCATTTTATTTCTATATATTTCACATTTTTATACTACATCAATCTGTTCGTTATATCTACAGCTTTTATATGATACTAGTCTCAAGGTCATGTTAAGATTGCTATACATTATAAATATCATACAATTTTGCTGAAAAAGGTTCAGAAAATTGGCCTAAAATTCATGGTTTTTGCCATTTTTCTGTGTATTGTTTCTGGTCTCCTGGAAAAATTTCAGAAATAATGCTCATATTTCCTTAAAGCTATTATCTTATACCCCATTCTAGCCAAATTTTAAAAATTTCCAACACATGTAACTCAAAAAATGTGTAAAAACCCAAAAACTTCATATTTTCCGTTATGAAGTCTTGTCAAACAGGGAAAATCCGGTACGCCTTTTAAAATATCTATATTTAGACTAAATAAGTCATGTGACCTAAATTTTTTATTGCTCTTACACAAGGCAGGCATACTCTACAATATGCATCTTACCATTATAGACTATCTTCATAATGGTCTTCTCAACCCACCTTTCAAAACCACTCAATTTCCCCTATTTCAGCTTTTCCACCCTGGACATTTTGGGTTTACTCTAAAAAGCGGTGAGCGGACCCTAATAATTTTTCCTATGTTAGCGTTCAATTTTGTTTTCTGATAAAATGATAGAATTTGACTTTTCGCACAAATTGATATACTACATAGTGTCGTAACGCATATACCTTCCCAGAAATATGCCGCGCAAAGGTCCCTTCGACATCACAGAATGGACCCTTTTTCCCTTCATTTTCGACATTGCGTAAACCGTTACTGCTCTTTTATAACATTCAAAGGATAATTACCAGAAGATTTACATATAAGATATTGGTATCTTTTTAATCTGTATGCCTTGTAGTATTTTGTGATATATGGTTTCTAAGAACTTTTTAAACAAAATTTCTTGTTGCGACACTGTCTTCGACTCTATTAGGGTCCGCTCACCAGTTTCTCTTACCCGGTCATGCGGCACAGAAATATTGCGCAATCATTCGTAATTTGACGTCATCTCATTTTATTTCTATATATTTCACATTTTTATACTACATCAATCTGTTCGTTATATCTACAGCTTTTATATGATACTAGTCTCAAGGTCATGTTAAGATTGCTATACATTATAAATATCATACAATTTTGCTGAAAAAGGTTCAGAAAATTGGCCTAAAATTCATGGTTTTTGCCATTTTTCTGTGTATTGTTTCTGGTCTCCTGGAAAAATTTCAGAAATAATGCTCATATTTCCTTAAAGCTATTATCTTATACCCCATTCTAGCCAAATTTTAAAAATTTCCAACACATGTAACTCAAAAAATGTGTAAAAACCCAAAAACTTCATATTTTCCGTTATGAAGTCTTGTCAAACAGGGAAAATCCGGTACGCCTTTTAAAATATCTATATTTAGACTAAATAAGTCATGTGACCTAAATTTTTTATTGCTCTTACACAAGGCAGGCATACTCTACAATATGCATCTTACCATTATAGACTATCTTCATAATGGTCTTCTCAACCCACCTTTCAAAACCACTCAATTTCCCCTATTTCAGCTTTTCCACCCTGGACATTTTGGGTTTACTCTAAAAAGCGGTGAGCGGACCCTAATAATTTTTCCTATGTTAGCGTTCAATTTTGTTTTCTGATAAAATGATAGAATTTGACTTTTCGCACAAATTGATATACTACATAGTGTCGTAACGCATATACCTTCCCAGAAATATGCCGCGCAAAGGTCCCTTCGACATCACAGAATGGACCCTTTTTCCCTTCATTTTCGACATTGCGTAAACCGTTACTGCTCTTTTATAACATTCAAAGGATAATTACCAGAAGATTTACATATAAGATATTGGTATCTTTTTAATCTGTATGCCTTGTAGTATTTTGTGATATATGGTTTCTAAGAACTTTTTAAACAAAATTTCTTGTTGCGACACTGTCTTCGACTCTATTAGGGTCCGCTCACCAGTTTCTCTTACCCGGTCATGCGGCACAGAAATATTGCGCAATCATTCGTAATTTGACGTCATCTCATTTTATTTCTATATATTTCACATTTTTATACTACATCAATCTGTTCGTTATATCTACAGCTTTTATATGATACTAGTCTCAAGGTCATGTTAAGATTGCTATACATTATAAATATCATACAATTTTGCTGAAAAAGGTTCAGAAAATTGGCCTAAAATTCATGGTTTTTGCCATTTTTCTGTGTATTGTTTCTGGTCTCCTGGAAAAATTTCAGAAATAATGCTCATATTTCCTTAAAGCTATTATCTTATACCCCATTCTAGCCAAATTTTAAAAATTTCCAACACATGTAACTCAAAAAATGTGTAAAAACCCAAAAACTTCATATTTTCCGTTATGAAGTCTTGTCAAACAGGGAAAATCCGGTACGCCTTTTAAAATATCTATATTTAGACTAAATAAGTCATGTGACCTAAATTTTTTATTGCTCTTACACAAGGCAGGCATACTCTACAATATGCATCTTACCATTATAGACTATCTTCATAATGGTCTTCTCAACCCACCTTTCAAAACCACTCAATTTCCCCTATTTCAGCTTTTCCACCCTGGACATTTTGGGTTTACTCTAAAAAGCGGTGAGCGGACCCTAATAATTTTTCCTATGTTAGCGTTCAATTTTGTTTTCTGATAAAATGATAGAATTTGACTTTTCGCACAAATTGATATACTACATAGTGTCGTAACGCATATACCTTCCCAGAAATATGCCGCGCAAAGGTCCCTTCGACATCACAGAATGGACCCTTTTTCCCTTCATTTTCGACATTGCGTAAACCGTTACTGCTCTTTTATAACATTCAAAGGATAATTACCAGAAGATTTACATATAAGATATTGGTATCTTTTTAATCTGTATGCCTTGTAGTATTTTGTGATATATGGTTTCTAAGAACTTTTTAAACAAAATTTCTTGTTGCGACACTGTCTTCGACTCTATTAGGGTCCGCTCACCAGTTTCTCTTACCCGGTCATGCGGCACAGAAATATTGCGCAATCATTCGTAATTTGACGTCATCTCATTTTATTTCTATATATTTCACATTTTTATACTACATCAATCTGTTCGTTATATCTACAGCTTTTATATGATACTAGTCTCAAGGTCATGTTAAGATTGCTATACATTATAAATATCATACAATTTTGCTGAAAAAGGTTCAGAAAATTGGCCTAAAATTCATGGTTTTTGCCATTTTTCTGTGTATTGTTTCTGGTCTCCTGGAAAAATTTCAGAAATAATGCTCATATTTCCTTAAAGCTATTATCTTATACCCCATTCTAGCCAAATTTTAAAAATTTCCAACACATGTAACTCAAAAAATGTGTAAAAACCCAAAAACTTCATATTTTCCGTTATGAAGTCTTGTCAAACAGGGAAAATCCGGTACGCCTTTTAAAATATCTATATTTAGACTAAATAAGTCATGTGACCTAAATTTTTTATTGCTCTTACACAAGGCAGGCATACTCTACAATATGCATCTTACCATTATAGACTATCTTCATAATGGTCTTCTCAACCCACCTTTCAAAACCACTCAATTTCCCCTATTTCAGCTTTTCCACCCTGGACATTTTGGGTTTACTCTAAAAAGCGGTGAGCGGACCCTAATAATTTTTCCTATGTTAGCGTTCAATTTTGTTTTCTGATAAAATGATAGAATTTGACTTTTCGCACAAATTGATATACTACATAGTGTCGTAACGCATATACCTTCCCAGAAATATGCCGCGCAAAGGTCCCTTCGACATCACAGAATGGACCCTTTTTCCCTTCATTTTCGACATTGCGTAAACCGTTACTGCTCTTTTATAACATTCAAAGGATAATTACCAGAAGATTTACATATAAGATATTGGTATCTTTTTAATCTGTATGCCTTGTAGTATTTTGTGATATATGGTTTCTAAGAACTTTTTAAACAAAATTTCTTGTTGCGACACTGTCTTCGACTCTATTAGGGTCCGCTCACCAGTTTCTCTTACCCGGTCATGCGGCACAGAAATATTGCGCAATCATTCGTAATTTGACGTCATCTCATTTTATTTCTATATATTTCACATTTTTATACTACATCAATCTGTTCGTTATATCTACAGCTTTTATATGATACTAGTCTCAAGGTCATGTTAAGATTGCTATACATTATAAATATCATACAATTTTGCTGAAAAAGGTTCAGAAAATTGGCCTAAAATTCATGGTTTTTGCCATTTTTCTGTGTATTGTTTCTGGTCTCCTGGAAAAATTTCAGAAATAATGCTCATATTTCCTTAAAGCTATTATCTTATACCCCATTCTAGCCAAATTTTAAAAATTTCCAACACATGTAACTCAAAAAATGTGTAAAAACCCAAAAACTTCATATTTTCCGTTATGAAGTCTTGTCAAACAGGGAAAATCCGGTACGCCTTTTAAAATATCTATATTTAGACTAAATAAGTCATGTGACCTAAATTTTTTATTGCTCTTACACAAGGCAGGCATACTCTACAATATGCATCTTACCATTATAGACTATCTTCATAATGGTCTTCTCAACCCACCTTTCAAAACCACTCAATTTCCCCTATTTCAGCTTTTCCACCCTGGACATTTTGGGTTTACTCTAAAAAGCGGTGAGCGGACCCTAATAATTTTTCCTATGTTAGCGTTCAATTTTGTTTTCTGATAAAATGATAGAATTTGACTTTTCGCACAAATTGATATACTACATAGTGTCGTAACGCATATACCTTCCCAGAAATATGCCGCGCAAAGGTCCCTTCGACATCACAGAATGGACCCTTTTTCCCTTCATTTTCGACATTGCGTAAACCGTTACTGCTCTTTTATAACATTCAAAGGATAATTACCAGAAGATTTACATATAAGATATTGGTATCTTTTTAATCTGTATGCCTTGTAGTATTTTGTGATATATGGTTTCTAAGAACTTTTTAAACAAAATTTCTTGTTGCGACACTGTCTTCGACTCTATTAGGGTCCGCTCACCAGTTTCTCTTACCCGGTCATGCGGCACAGAAATATTGCGCAATCATTCGTAATTTGACGTCATCTCATTTTATTTCTATATATTTCACATTTTTATACTACATCAATCTGTTCGTTATATCTACAGCTTTTATATGATACTAGTCTCAAGGTCATGTTAAGATTGCTATACATTATAAATATCATACAATTTTGCTGAAAAAGGTTCAGAAAATTGGCCTAAAATTCATGGTTTTTGCCATTTTTCTGTGTATTGTTTCTGGTCTCCTGGAAAAATTTCAGAAATAATGCTCATATTTCCTTAAAGCTATTATCTTATACCCCATTCTAGCCAAATTTTAAAAATTTCCAACACATGTAACTCAAAAAATGTGTAAAAACCCAAAAACTTCATATTTTCCGTTATGAAGTCTTGTCAAACAGGGAAAATCCGGTACGCCTTTTAAAATATCTATATTTAGACTAAATAAGTCATGTGACCTAAATTTTTTATTGCTCTTACACAAGGCAGGCATACTCTACAATATGCATCTTACCATTATAGACTATCTTCATAATGGTCTTCTCAACCCACCTTTCAAAACCACTCAATTTCCCCTATTTCAGCTTTTCCACCCTGGACATTTTGGGTTTACTCTAAAAAGCGGTGAGCGGACCCAAAATTCTAAATAAGTATAAAGAATTTAAATAATTGAATCATATCACATAAAAGGTCAATCAATAAGACATTGAAGCATGTGTCACTTGTTGAATTATCAGCTGTAACTATGGATGAAAGGTCGATCTAAAAATGATTAATCATACAAATAAGGTTTTTTTTTCCTGTATTTGCACCTGTAACATTGGGCATGGAAAACATACATTATACCTATGTACAATCTTAAAAAATATTCCTTAAACATCCAAAAGTGGATATCTTGACAAAATTCTTTCACTTGTAGGGTACCATGCATGAGTACCTCATACCTACAAATTGTCATGACAATCTGAAGAGTGGTTATAGAAAAGAAGCAGAAAATGTATGAAAATCACCCCCCCTTCCTTTTTACATAAGAAAAAAATCCATAAAAAAAATCAAAAAAATAAAATCTAAGCATAAAATACATATCAAAGCATTAAGTAAGTTAAATATGATAAATATGTAGTAAATGAGTGTGTAAAATCATACACTTATTGAGTTATTTAAAGAAATAGTGCAAAAATGTGCATTTCTGACTAAGTCCGAAAAGACGTCAAAAAAGCGTCAAAAATTTGACTTTGAAGTGGAACCAAAAATAACAACACTTCTTAAGAGATCACTCTAGATCATCCTGATGCTTTCAGTTTGTCGATACATGCTTCGGTTCGGAAGAAGTTTGTCAAAGGAGGGTACCCCCGTGACCTACTTTTGGCTGTGGTGGCGCCACCTGTTGACAGATCCGGACGAAAAACAACAACACTTGTAGGGGACTATGAGTACTTCATACCTACCAAGTTTCATCAAAATCCCTTCAGCCGTTCTGGAGAAGAAGTTTAAAATGTGAAAAGTTTACGACGGCTGACGACGGACGACAGACGCAACACTATGACAATAGCTCACTTGAGCCTATGACTCAGGTGAGCTAAAAACCTTGAAAATTAATGCTTGAATTCCGACGTTCACCTTGAAGAGAACTTCTTTTGACTTCAAAGTGACTATGATCAATGTATCAAAATAAATTACAAGGACTGTCATTGTTTTCGGATTTTATTTTACTGTTTCATTTTGTAACATAATCAGTTCATGTAAAGCAGATTTCCTGTGAATCCACTGTATCCGTTTCCATTTATAAAGTTTCCACCACCTCCAACAGTTCTCAGTTGAACAGCGTCACCCTTTTTCAACTGCAGAACTACGGTCGCACTCGCTGGCTCATGTGATTCACCTGGTGCGTCAGCATAGGTTCTCCATGTATCTGCACCATTGACAAAGAGATGAACATGCGCTTTCTTTCCTTCTCGAACTAGGATGTGCCAAGCAAAAAGGAACGTCCCTGCAACCGGCGCCGTGAATGTACCATTGTCTTTGTTGTACCCATTACCTTGGTTCGTTACCACATCATCAAATTTGATAACCACATGCATATCTTTGTTCACCATATGATGAGTTAACTTTGCAGCAAAGGCAACATGGTGACTTTTGGTATCTATATATTTGAGAAAAAGATGTGTGAAAAGATATAGAAGTATGATTTGGATTTCAAAATAAAGGTGCATGTAAAAAAGAATACTTTAATAATTATGATATTATCAATATCGAGTAATGACGAAATTGGGTCTGTCATGTAATAAATAACAAAAACTTACTGGTTTCTTGAAGGAAAAATCCACTGATTATTTCTCTTAGAAATTCCATTTTTTCACGGCTAGTAAACTTTTTGTGCACATTCTGATTAGTAGAGACCAAACCAACCAGTAATCCAATGGTAAACAATATTATACGAAGTGCGCTCATCGTTTCAGTAGAACACAATAACGCAAGTTATAATGAAAAAAAGTCATTTATATACGTTTTGTTTCTTTTTCATTTCTGATAAAGTTTTATTCAAATTACATACTTTCGTGTTGGAAAAAGTAACATATTGTCATTATGGATATCATACAGTTTGTATATGATTTTATGCAGATAATATATCACTTGATACCCCTTTCATCGATGACTACAATCTGTTGTAAAAATTATACTAGTACAAAAACACGTACTCGTGAAATATTTCCATCAAATCAAGATAGATGTCTAATTTGCAGAATATATATCGATGAGAAAAATTTAAAAACTACCAACCCCTATAAAACTGCAAAACAATGACTTCTCAATATACAAAGCAAATGGATGGAATTTTCTACTACATGCTCTCATGAAAAGATATTTAGAAAAATCTGTCCTTAAATTTCTTATTGCAGATTTTTTTCGACAGAAAAATGTCTTCCTTACATTGTAGTTTACTTCTGAATCTACTGTCGATTCTGATAAATTATTCATCCTTTTTTCATATAATAGTAAAAAAAAAACGGAACCTTCAGTTGCAACATCGCTCTCCCCCCCCCCCCGACAGAACGGATCTCTCTAAATGATGAAGAGGGGGCTGCAGTGATTAAAACAAGAGGCAAACGGGGGCCACATCGCTCACCTGAGGCTAACATTTAAAAAAATGTTTTAAGGGACCGCAGACTCGTATTTTCGATGAAAATAAATTAAAAATAACAGCACTGACTCGGCGTTTTATTTTTATTTTCTCTGCCTGACCGTCCGAAGTTGCCTCTGTAGAAAGTAAAATTTTAGACTTAAATTAGAATTTAATTTGCACTTAAGATTTAATGTAATTTATTATTCATTTATTTATGGATGAAACATTAATGAAAAGTTCAGGCTTTAGCGTAAATTCCATGTTTCTATTTAAGTATGTTTTGGGTAGCACCGACGAAATGAAAGTAAAAGCATTTAGTTATTTTCTGTACTGTTAACCTTAGAATAAGAAATATAATCAGTCTTCATATTATCAGTGAGGACAGCAACAAAAAGGGATATGGGCAAAATCGGCTGTTTTTGGCTCCATTATTTTGCTATTTTCAACAATTCTTTTCTTGTTTTCTTTTTATCTTTCAAATAAGGGTAGAGATATTCATGTTTATTGAAATTTAATCGAAAATAGACATTATCAATTAATATGAGTGTTATCTCCCTCCCAAAGTGCCCACTACTACCGAAATTAGTGGTAAAACGACAACCAGATTTCAACATTATAGTTTATAGTATATGTAGAGCAAGCGCATGTAACAAAGTTATACTTTCCATGTGCATTCAGAATATAAAAAAAGGTATTCCCCATATGAGTTTAAACTTACAACTGTAGGTATGTTTGTCCCTTGCCGAAAATCTGAATTTCTAACGTGAAGACATATACATAAAGAAAAGGGAAGGATCTCCAGCATAGAGAGAGAACTCATTTTTCAATCATTTTGCAGTTTTCGAGAAATTACATAAAATTTGTCCTTTTTTATTTAGAAGAAGCATAATGAATAAGAAAATAAAACCTTAAAAAATATTTTGATTTGGGGCCAAAATGGTAACTTTTGCCCCTATCCCTTTATGACGTTGCCATAAGTCTGATATTTTTTATAATCTAATATTGCGGAATTTGCTCTTAGCAATTTTTCAAACTAAGTGTAAGTGACAAATGTCAGCTCTATATTTTACAAGAGTTTTATGAAATTTTCCATAATCTGTAAATTCAACGAAATAGGATTTTTTTTAGAAAGCAGGAAAGAAAGCTAGGGTGATCTCTGTCTTATCAACATGATCAGAATAGGATATCTTTTAAATTAATCTATATCTATTGGTGAATTTTGTATTTTTATATTTCTCTACATCGATCTATAGTATATATACTTTTCAGATTTGCTTTGTCAAACAAAGGAGGGAATCTCCAACAATACCAGGTTGCGGCACCCACAGCAAAACACCCAATGCAAAAACACAGAGTAGACAAGCACAGAAAGAGACGCAAAAGGGACAAGGAACGTCAACGCACAACACAGAAACATCAAACATAAAGGACTACACATAAACCAGTTAAATAATTCCTATGGGCTCAATATTTTCTTTATATAGTTCAAATGTACTTTAAGAAAATTGTGGCACTTCGGTTGTTTTTCGAAAATTTTAACAAAGTTCTTTTAAGTTTGTCTTCACAAATTTTATTACGACAATTTAGTTTTCTATGCAGTCGAGAAAGTTATTCTGCCTGTTCAAAAGTGACTTTTCTTATTTAAACTAAGGAGGGGAATTGCACATTTGATTGGCGTTTTCCCATCTATTTTCAGTTATCTCCACTAAAAGATAATTATTCCAAAAGTATCCAAAATGCATCGAAATTGTACGTAAATAAACCCAATATGATGGTATTGCACGTGTAGAAATGACAATCATTTCTCCAATTCCTAGGTAAAACCCGTTTGTAATTAAGTTTTACATTGTCCTCGCTTGAAATAATCGATATTTGAACTTAAATTCAGAAAACAATATTCTCAAAATCTT
Source organism: Pinctada fucata (assembly GCA_028142955.1). Lineage (NCBI taxonomy): Eukaryota > Metazoa > Mollusca > Bivalvia > Pterioida > Pteriidae > Pinctada > Pinctada fucata. The sequence continues at coordinate 19,252,839 of AP027113.1, read as the reverse complement.
TAGAAAAGCATTATTACTTAGAACTTCTTGTACTTATATCTTTATATGAACTAAATGACAAATATGGATAATGACCATATATCTGTTTACAGCACAAAATCGATAATTCAGAATATCAACTTTTGACAAAAATGCATTAAGACATGGACAGAGTTTATTTCTATAATTCCACTAATCTCTAAGGACCTACAGGAAAGGCAACTCTTTGGAAACGAAAATATAAGCCACGACTGAAAACCACTTTTTTCATGTCACTTGCAAAAAAGTGGTATTAATGATAAAGAACATATCAATTTTTTAAGCAAAACATGGAAACTCAATTATTCTCTGAAGAAATATTTGTAGATGCAAAGTTTGCGTGACAAAAGAAATTGGATTACAGAATCTAGCATAATGAAAAATGCAATAAAACATGAATTAAATGATCAAAATCTGGAAATAAAAGACCGTAAATGTATAATATTTAAAGGATTGTGTTTGTATCTTAATAAAAACAAGAAAATGAAAAAAAAAGACGAAAAGTAATCAAATCATTCATTGACAAATAAATCTCCAAATTTGATACGAAGTGGAATTAGTTTTTTGATTAATTTCAATTGATTGGGAAAAGGCCTGGCTATTGCCTCAGAAAAATTATGTACCTTACAAATTTAAAGATGTACATTGAAAAATCATTGATAAAAAAGTATACATGAAAGAAGGGTTACAAAAAGATTTTGTTCAATTGTTTTACTAATGAAGTGGTACTGTATTTTTGGCATGTGTGTTTTGTATGTTTGAATATATGGAGCCAGAAAGAATTAATAACGAATATGAATTATCTATGCTTAACATAATATTTTGATTTCAGCCTAACGAAAAATTTACAAACTTTTTTAATTAAATTTTACTGACGGCGAAATGGATAATATGGGTACAGAGGAATAGAGTTAAATATCAAAATATAGATGCTACATTTCTCAGTATGTTTGAAAAATTACGAAACATTGCCTTGGATCAGATATATTCTATTCTGTTCTGAAATTATTTATTGAACACATTTCACCACAAATGTGTTGAGTATAAGGGAAAAATTAAAAAAAAAATTCTGTATAAGTATATAGTATAAAATTGAAATATTTCATATGTAATTATTGGCGTTTTTCTCATATGAAAAATGAATTTAATAAATCTTGAAAATACATAAAAAGCATTCATTTATGAAATTATACTAAAACACAACTAAAAATATACCAACATTATCTTAGGGGAAGGGGGGGATAAGGGAAACCAAATGGAATAAAAAAAAGTTGAAGTGCAAAAATATAAAACAGAAAAGAAATTAAAATTATACAGATAATTTAGAAGCTCAGAAAATGGAATAAATGAAAAAGGAATTCTGTCTTGGTTTGAGTTCATTTTGATTGGGTCCATTTGGGCAAGGAAAACATATTACTTGTATAAACATATACAATAAAAAAAAACAAAAAAAAAATAAAATCCAAATGTTGACATTTTGACAAAACTCTTTCACCGTTGCATTTCTTACAATGAATGTCAAAATGTGTATCTGAACAATTTCAGGGAAGAAGTTGAAAATGTTGACAATGACCATCCCATCCTTTTTTTTGCATTAAAAAAATCCATAAAAAATAAACAGAAATCTTTTCATCAAAATTCTTCAGATAAGCATTCCTCGAGTAATTATGAGTAAAATGATCTTAATTGGGACAGCAAACTTAGCCGAGAAAAAAATGAAATAACTCAGGTAAAAAAAAAGTCAAAAACGCGTCAAAAATTAGTTATCGAATCTTAACGAAATCTTCCGGATCACTCAGATGTCATTAGTTTTTCGATCCATGCAGCGGTTCTGGAGGAGGATTTATTTAAGAGGGGTACCCTTATAGACCTAATTGACACCACCCTGGATCTACATCTGAAAGGATCGGACTGAAAGTAACAAACTTGACGGAGGATTTTTAGTACATCTTGCACATCTATGAGTTAAAGAAGATCCTGACAATAATCTCAACAGTACTCACAATACAGCACCAAATTGAACATCGACGGACCCCCAGGAAGTCAGAGGTGGGACCAAGTGCCCAGGAGTAGTAAGCATCCCATGTTGGATAGCCGCATCCGCCGTCGATGTTCATGCACGATAATAAAAACTATATATAAAATATATGCATTGCACTGTCTGAGGTTATATCTTTATAGAAAGTGCTATGGCGACCATGTCAGGGAAAATATTAAAAACACATACTGTCAAACTCCTCGCGGGGAACTTTTTTACGAGCTCCACGCGGCAAACGGCATGAGTGTGATTCAAATAACTCAACAGCACTCCGATAAAGCACCAAATTGAGCAACGACGGATCCCCAGCAAGCTATAGATGGGATCAGGTGCCCAGGAGGAGTAGGCACCCCCTGTTGGCTAGCCGCACCCACCAAGTTTCATAAAAATCCTCCAAGCAGTTTTAGAGAAGTTGTCAAAAATATGAAAAAAAAAACGGACTGACGGACAGCAGAGGACGGACGTCAGACAAACCGGTATGACAATCGCTCATTTTGAGCCTTTGACTCAGATGAGCTAAAATACATCAGACTAATGCTTATGGACATGAACAGTGATTTTATGAATTCTTATAGCATCAACACATATATTGAGATGTTGCATCCTATGAACTCTTTGAAGCATCGTTTATTTTTCATCTAAACGCAATAACCCTTTTATTAAGGATAAGGGAATGGGAATCTTACGAGAGATGAAGTACCATTTTTTGTTCAGGAGCCAAAGATCCAGGTGAATATGGCATTATTATATAAGGTTCCATATATCATCAAGGCAATAGTGAATCCCCGAATGGAAGCACGACCAGGTGACCGGGAGGAGTAAGCGTTCTCTGACTGCATGTAACACCCGCAAATTCAAAATAGAAACGTCTCAAATCTGGTAATGTCCAAACGGTTAAAAAATTGATTTGACGTCATCCCATTGTTCTTGCAATCCAAAAGTCAGTCCGATATTTATTCTACCCGTCCGAAATTTACCTGATCCAATGTCAAGGCACATCGGTATATCCTAATGTTGCGAACTTTCACAGTAGATCAATAAATGAATTTCATACACAAAACCCGAAATCAGATTCCAAAAATCACATTCAAAAAGTTCTGAGTTACAAAGTCTTGAGAATGTATTAAATAGAACTTCCTCACGAGAAAAGAAAAATCCGGACACCCAGATGGAATTACAATAATACACCTCCATAGAAACACGAAAGTTAACTTACGTACTGAACAATATCTAGAGTCCAGTGTAATGACGGATCAGGTGAGGCTGTTGAAGTAACTTTCAATGTTAAAACATAATCAAATGCCACATGAATCATGAAACAGTAGAATTAAATACCCGAAACATGCATGTCTGGTCCATGCTGTAAGTTCATCTGCTCTAAAATGATGCTAATGAATTTGAAGACGTTAAACATGTAAAAAAAGTAGGACAAAACAGGGAAGCTTAAATGCCCAAATTAACAATCAGCAATCGGGTTTAAGAATAAACTCTAATACTAAGATAAAAGCTTTTAAGAGGTTTTACAAAAACAAATACTTTCAGCTTCTTTTGAAATTCGGATCTATACATGCAACAGAGTAATACAATATTATTTAGGGAACTTCAAATGGTGACATACTAAACAAAATAAGGGCGGTCAAAAGTTCAGCGAATTTCAATCGAAAATGAGTCAGAATCATAAATTGCCTCTTATACAGTAGATATGAAACCGGTGTCACCAGAAAGACATTTTCTACTTGTACTTGACCAACGTTCAGCTTTATACAGGCTCATTCCAAAGAATGCACTCTGACGGACTGTGACAACAGGAATCAATTTTGGGCCCTGTCTTATCCTCGTCAGTGTAATTAGGACCCGACTACCTATCCCCTGGAATGTTTGTCAGACTCCTAGGTGACTGCATGCTTAAGCTCCTTCCAGCAGGCAGAGCACGGATCGGTTTTCGTACGCCCTAATGCTTATAATATCCATTTCTAATTCATCTGTGTGTTACATGATCCTATGAACAAAATGATAAACGAATAAAGGCATATTCCTTTTTTCCTTACCACCCAGTGATATGAAACGAGAATATCGGTAACAGATGTTAATAGCTTTCTTTCTCTTTCAAATTGGTGTTTGACATCTTCAGAAGGTCATATATTTGTTTGTGTCCAATTATTAAAAGGTGTTCAATGCAAGAATGTCTGTGAAAAATTAAAAGAATAATTGATAAAAGAAGTGAAGCAATTTGTAATGTAAATCGTTACTATTTGGATCTTAGGATAGATTATAATATGACCAGGAATGAGATCTTTAAGTAATCAAATGTATTGGATCAATGCAGAGTTATGTCACAGCCGATTTCAAAGTAAGGGAAAATGGAACTTATATTAGAAAATCTTAACGTTATGTGATGTTTCATGCATAATAATGTAATACATTTAATTTTGAAGCTTGGATCAATATGCTGATTAATTCGATAGCGGTTCTGGTCTTGGTTGCTGTATTCATACCGAATGCACATGGTACGTGTAAAGTAGAGTTGCTACTCATTTCTATGTTTGGTGGTTAATTTGATTTGCAATTACCTTTCAATTGTTTATGCTATGATGGTACTGTTGATTGTATAGAATAATGTATATCGGATAACTTTAGAGTACGATTTGTACTAAATCAATGGCCACCCAAATTTTCACCGAAGGACTGGATCACCCCTATTAATAAGAATTCTAGATTCGTCCATGATTGCTATACTTATTTTGTCTGCTCCACTGTATCATCTACTCATTTACTCCTTAGAAAAGAATGTTGCTACATGTCCAAGGACAACCAAGGGTAACACTTTTGATATACTTAGAAAACGCTTGTTACATTTGGTTAGGACCTTATCTTATTTTAATTGTTGTTTTTCATTGTTATTACATTTTTGTTTGTTTGTTTTCTGTTTTTATTTGGGGGGGGGGGGGTTGGATAGTTAAGGATTATGCAATCGAACTGTACAAAAACACACTAGAAGCACTTGAGATTTGTTTCTTTCAAATGTGATCTCGAGGAGCTCCTGACTACTTTTTACATAAATTCATATTCTAATACCCCTTGTAAATACTATTCAAAGAATGTATCTATTAGCCAATATATTTTTAAAGAATCATAAGCAAAAGTCATAGTGCAACCTTATGTTACTCTCAATCAAAAAATAAAGACAATAGAAATGAAAAAAATCATAAGAAACCAATATAAATTAAAGATATTAGAAATCTTACAGATTTGTGATAGAAAAAAAATAGCTCGCCTATTCTTTTATGAAGTATCCATGATCATATCTACAAAGGATTTTTTCTATGACTATTAGGTATCTTCTGCACCTCTACATCTCAAGGAAAATTTCGTATGATGCGTATTGGGCACAGATACACAGACGGGAACTGTGTTGAACGTATATGTTTAGGTAATGGCTGGTTATTCCCGTTCAAACAAGGTAAGAATGATTGTTTGTTAATTTGTTCATAAACATTGCTAGGATATTCTTACTTTTTAGAATTTTGAAATAGATGGAATTTAATGCTTTCGTCTGTAAGAACAATTGCTCTCCAAGACGAAATACCAAACGTTAGTCAATTTGAATTATGGAATGCCAATGGATCATATACCGGTTGCTTGATTATTTTCTTCGAAAATGACGACATCCAGGAATATTTCGAAATCGCAAACTTCTGTGCAAATCAATGGATGAATTGCTTGCTGTCACTCCCTCCTATCCATAAAAAAAGTAATGTCATTACTGATGTTTAAATAAAAAAATGTTCTTATCACATTGAACTTGAACCATATAGTAAATAGGTTTGTACATATTTTGATGGTGATAAATTTTATCATTACTCTCGATATTGAAATATATTTATCCATATCAAAATGCAACAAGAAATTTAGTTGACTGAATTCGCTAATTTTGCGGCCGTAAAATCATTAGTACATTCATGCTTTGAAATTCATATCAACAACGAAGTCATATCCATGCATGCAATCAGGAGACGCTGACTCTCCCTGGGCACCTGGTCTCACTTCGGAATTTTGTTCATCATATGATTCGCAACAGTTCCGATGGGAATTCTCACAATTTGGCCTTGCCTTCTCGACTTTTAGACTGAATAACTGTTAGGTACTTCTTTGATGTTAACCTTAGCAACGCTGCATTGTCAATGAAGATACCATTGTCTTTATTTGACCTATTTGCAGACGTAAACATATTACTGATCTTATCGTCGCAAATTCTGCTTTTGCCGCTCTGTCCACATGTCATTGTTAAAATAAATTTGCGGCATTTTACATTATACAATTAATGTATGCAAATCACTGAAATACAAATATATCATTTCCTAAGTGTACAGTATATTACGTGTACAATATTGTAACGATTTTCATTGCGACATATACGCATTTTTGCAGATGAAGTATCATCATCGTGACCATAACCGAAAAGTAGTTACAGTTAATGGGGAATTTAAGAAGAGCGAAAATCAATACAACTTATTACAATTACAACAAATAACAACCAGCTTTAAAGAGCGTTAAATAACTAATTCATCAAACATAATTAAATGCAAATGAAAATTAATATCAACTTGAAGTCAGTAGGAAACACTGTGAAATATCATTTTTTTTATTCTATAAACGATAAATAGCAACGCTCTGATTGGTTGATAACGTCGCCGACGCTCCTGGATACATCGCCATATACCATGGTAAAAAATAGACCGGGATTACCCCACTGACTTCTTCAATTGGTGACGTTATTTATTGTGAATCAAGGATGAAATATGATGTGATATTGACTTACTATGAAAAAACTGACCTCGACTTCGCCTCGTTCAAGTTTTTCACAGTCAATATGACAATATATATAACAACAAGTCCAATATTGTATAATGCTATTTGTAGAATAATGCACAAAAAAACCCACATGAAAATGACATGCTGAGTATAATAATGTAAGCAATCAAGAACACCGTGGACTGTTAGAGCATTCTGCAACATATGGATATAAGGGGATATTGATCATTTTATCATAGGGATTACATTGATGTTTCACATCAACATGATAATGACCTATTCCAATAGCGCGGAACATGGTTGTATGATAAGAAGGATCCATGCATCTAAATTATATCATGTTTCAGATGACTTAAATTACCTTAATTGTTAAGATAGAGTAAAAATTCCTTTTCGCACCTTATCAACTACAAAATGTTTGCAACAGACAAAAATCAAGATGTTCACCATAGTGTTATTTATTTTCTGCATAATGCACATAGAATTTTTGCATTAATTTCATCTGCAAAGCTACTGGTCAAATGGTACAACAGTAATGGTGTCTTCCTCAAAGGGAGTAGACAAGACATTAAGATTGTCATTTTCCGTCAGAATATATATTTATGTTATCAATATTTCTTGAAATTTCTAAAACGTGGGCATGGAAAAATCATATTCCACCCACTCTGCTACGTCTTTCGGTGCATTATTAGGACATAATAACTTTCACACTCTTTGACCATATTACTTTGTTAAGATCGAGGATCACTGACGAGAGTTAAGTACCCGAAACGCGCATGTCTGGTCCATGCTGCAGATGTATCTGTTCTTAAATGATGCTATTGACCTCCCTTCTATTGAATTTGAAGACATTTGACATTTCCACCACTTGATCCCCTTTAGTTTTTGCGTGACGTCACATACTAATCGCATTTGCCTACAATGGAAAATACATAAGAAGAGGCCTACATACTTGCATGATATACTTGGAGGGAAACGAATTTCATATGTTTATATTTTATTGAACCATTACTAAGAAATCGTCAAAATAGAATCGTAGAAGGGTCAAGTCCTTGAAGCATCTTTCCAATGATATTTGGAATAGTTCATGGAATTTCTATCAAAATAGGTTGAAAATTAACAAATAATTAAAAATGGAATTAATTGTTGTTTATTGTAAGGTATCCTCTGTAACAGACGGTTTTAAAGTATAACCCCCATGGAAACACATGTACCCTTTTCTTTATGCTATGATTATATTGACGATTTTCACATTACCGCAGTTGACTTGTATTTTACACATCTAAAGACCCGACATCATAAGATATGAAGTAACTTTATACTGTGACGCCATACCTGCTTTATGACGTCACAATTAGAAATAACGTCAAAAGTAGTGATGTCGGGTCTTGGAGTGTCTAAAATGCAAGTCTGCCGGTAATATGAAGAAGGTCTATTAACAAAAATGTTTTTTAGGATGCAGACATCCTTTGGCGTCCAGTGAATGTTTGAAAAGAAACGAAACCTACTTCAATGCTGTGAGATGCACGAAATATACATGTAATTCACAGGGAGATATTGAAATGGAAAGTATGAGCTCTTTTGGTATATTTGATCTTATCGTATCCTAATGATACCGAAACCTTCTTAAACATATGAGCAGTATAATGTTAAATGATAAACGTCTTTAGGTTTATGTATTTAGGTATCTTTTTTTAAAGATCATGTACCTTTTTCAAGATAACTATAGAAACTGTTACAGTATATCTCTTTGAAGCTTAGGTCAACAATTTCAAAAATACAGATCGAAAAATTTGCTTTATCCATGTTTAAATATGTTTTAAAAAACCACCATTATTATCTTGAATTTATATCGACATAAAGATGTATTTGCTTCGACGCGTTAATACACTCAACAAAATAAATTATGCCCTTTTTGAAATATGATTCCTAATGTATGTTTGAAAAATGTTTGTGTCATAGCGAGAAACTGAAAGAATGGAGGGACATCTTTAATAACTAGTAAACTGCGTTAAATTTTCTTCCAACGAACATGTCAGCTTTTATGGTTTTTAAGGGGATTACACGTATTTGACCGTCCATTTACGGTCATACTGTTATAGCGCGAATAAAGTGCAATTAGATGTTGGTCTAGTATTGTGCATGCCTACCTATTAATTTCCGATGACTTCAGTTTACTCTATTTACAGACCATTCTGCTTAATGTCAGCAATACAAGATACACGACTTTCTATAATATTTTTCTTACAATTCGGAAAACCTTCGTCATTTTATGGTTTTGTTCAATTTTCTTTCTAAAGCATTTGAAACATATCGATAGTTTGATCTGACCTACTTCTCCAGACATTAACTTTTTATTTTGACGGAAAGACGACAATCTTGTTACAAAACCACCTGCAACACATAGGTGACATGTAGAGATGACTTTGTCCGTCATTCGTCCGTACGTGTATGTCTGTCCATATGTCAAATAACTCGCTTTGGTTGCTTCATATCATCATAAAACGTGGAGAATAATCAAGCATGATGAGTCTCAACACACGTTGAGAGTTCCTTTCATCTGCAAGGTGGTGAAAGTGACATATTTCGATAGGTGACATGGATGTTTAAGAGGCAGAGACGATCGAAATAATTTTGCTCAGCAAATTGCACTAGAGTGAATTTCAATCGTTTGTATTTTGTTTTCAATACCTTCAATATTGAATGTCCTTAGATTATTTATCTACAAAATGTATCTGTCTATCTGTTCATTTTAATTTTAGTTTCTATATCTATTTTTTCTTGCAAAGAATAAAGATTAAATGTGAACTTTCGTGTAAACATGTATCAAAGTCTTTATTTGGAATTTTGTGTGTGGACATCGTTATGTTTTGTGGAGAAATTTTAACTTATGTCTTAAACAAAATTCACCGTTTTTAAGTTACCTGTTATGGCTTGGAACATAAAGAGAATGTCGTTTCGTTCTTTATTTTTTCTTTTTATTTGAAGTTGTATTACATAGACTTAACGATCTCTCATTTTCATATTTTAGTTACAGGTTGCTACGACAAAGTGTCAAGGACATGTATAGATAAAACAAAGGACACCGTCGATATAGAAAACTGCCAAATTCTCTCATGTGAAAAGCTTCATGATCGCCTTTATCGAGTACAGAGTAGGAAATGGCCGGGTAGTATTTAAAACATACATTATTTAGACAGATATGAAAAATACCAGAGAAGAAGGAAGGAGGGGATTCCCAACAACACTCGGTTGCAGCACCCACATCAAACACTCTATGCAAAAACACAGAGTAGATAAGCACAGAAAGAGACACAAAAAGCACAAGGAACACTAGCACACAACATAGATACATCAAACACAAAACAATACACATAAGCCAACGAGTCAAATGCTCATCCAATGGCGGCATCGGACAGCCATCCGTGACGCCAGTAGCAAATGCAATGGTTATACGGATTACGTGCGCAAAACCCTCCCACTTATGCGGTTACCCACAGGTCTCGATAAACGCACAATAGAGGTGTAAGATCACCTCCTCACTTCAAGATGACCAATGGCATACGATAAGATAGCATAACGCAGGAAAAGAAAGAAGAAGCAATCGTAGCTCAGGAGACAGAAATTCAGGGGGAATCTGGCTTAATTGTTTAAGTTTTCATGGCAATGCCCCCCCCCCCCCCCCCCCCGAATGGAGTCGGGACCAGGTATCACTTTCAAATTACCTCAAATTATGGAGGTTTATCAATAAAACAAACCTTCAATTAATCATTCTGCAGTAACCGGATGTGACAGTTCTACCGAATTGAAGCGACGGGTGTTGCATGCAAGCAGGAGATGCTTACTCTTCCTGGGCACCTGATCTCACTCCCAAATCGGGGGTTCGCTTCTTTTCATATGGTGGAGGTTTTTGTTTGTTTGCTTTGGTTCCTGTTTTGTCCTGATTTTGTATGCCTTCGGTTTCTGATTTTTGAATTATCGATTTTGTGCTATATACAGGGATATGGTCATTATCCATATTTGTCATTTGTAACAAAACTATTGTTAGATAATTATTACATTCTATCATTATTTTCAATATTGTAATATATCTTCTATTATAGAATTATAGTCCATCAAATGAGCATTTCAACATGTTATGTCTCATCGGTAATATGCTCTTGGCCGAAAAAGAGGAAATCCTAATAATGCGCAATGAAGACTTGAAGTCTAAACTTGGCCTAACATTTTTGCCAAAAACCCCGCTAAGGATAGAGCTTTGCCATCAGAGAGATGGTTGAACAGAATCTTTGTTAGAGTAGCACGTTCCGTCTTCGGGTTGTGAAAGGATTGATACTTGTAACGCATATTTTTAAACATAAATTGTCCTATATTAGGTCATTCATCAGTGTACCAAGAGTCAAATCCGATACCTCCAACGTTCGAGAGACTCAGGCGTTCTAAGTTTGAACTGAAGCCACGCCTCTTCATGCATATTAATGAGCAGGAGACATATTTGATATGCCGTGTGAAATAATTCAGAAGGGTTCAAACTGGCAATTTGTGTGGCGCCACAAAAAATCTCTTTTGAGTTCAGTTATTGTGACAACTATGAGGACCTTCGGTTCAAAATTTTGGCATTAACGGAAAGTTCATAACTTCTACCATCCAATAAAAATAGAAATATGCCCCATTTCTTTTTTATTAAGCATATTTTCGCCTGAAGTCAGGACGTGCTGCTTAAATAATTGTGACGGGAATTTTACAAATATATTTCAAGTCCTGTGCCGTTACACTGTGAAGTCAGGAAATCAATATCCCCGAGGACTAAATACTCCACCAGCAGGGATACCAACCTAGGCCTAGTGGTTGAAATAATTGTAGATTTGAAATATATGTTCTATTATAAAAGTTTATTTGTTTTTAAACACCGTCACTTGAAAACATTACATTCAAAAGTCATATTATGACTTTTAATAAATATTATCTTAATAAGTAAGTAAAAATCCTTGTCCCAAACCTTGATCCTTTTTGGTCCTTCATACTTGGATACTATATTGGCAAATATGTAACATGATTCGTTTGATATATGAAATATTACACGTCTTCAAATTCAAATTCATAGCATCATTTTAGAACTGATCAAGTTCATGATTAGTACGAAGCATTTTAACAGCGACACATACAATGCATTCAACAATGCCTTCCTCACATGCACTGCAGATGGTTAATTTGATAACTTATTCGTGTTTTTGTGGAGCTTGTGTCATTATCTCGGTCTGTTTGTCCTATTTTCTTATTAAGTGGGCAAGTTCAGTTTTGTATTTTTCTCAAACTTCGCAATTCTTTCGATTGTGTTTTTTTGGTCTGGTTTCGGCTTTCATGTTGACTTTCATTCACTGACCTCAACGGTTGATTGCCCCATGTTTCTTCAGTACACCATTGAATAAACCTTTGGACTTGCACTCTGACTGACTGTGACGACGGGTCTCCATGACGGGCTCTTTTCAAACCTCTTTAGAGAAGACAGGGCCCCGACCTCCTGTCCTCTATTAATGTCGGTCGGGCTCCTTGTTTGATTACATGCATTATCTTTGTCATCTTTACAGCCGGCGCAGCACGGACTGCATTTCGTACACCCCACCCATTTTTATATACCTTTACATATTCATATGTGGTCTTTAGGATCCTCTGTTTCGCTGTCTTGTTTGTATAGTCATCTTGCACTGAGGAGATTATTTTACACTGCAATAATTATTGTGCATTCTTCGAGACCTTTAGGGAATCGGTCAAGTGGGAGGGTTGTGCTCACGTAATCCGGATAACAACATAATCCGCTTCTAACGTAGCAGATGGCCGTCCTAAGGCGGCACCGATTGCCCATTGGTCTCTTTGGTTTGTGTCTGGTCTTTTGTTTGATGTCGAGTTTGTTGCCCTTTTTGTGTCTCTTTCTGTGTGTGTCTTCTCTATGTTTTCACTAAGGGTGTTTTGGTGTGTTGCTGTTGGTGCTGCAATCGAGTCTTGAGTTTTGTTGGAGATCCCCCCTTTCTTTGCACAATCTTTATGGCCATTCAATGATGACAAAAACTTAAAATTGAACGAAAGAGCGCCATTCGAAACTTTTTTACATCTTTGAATCATTTTAATTGAAATACCACTGATGAAAATTTTGTATAGGAAGCACGCATGTCTTGTGTACCGAATGAAGTGTTTTCTTCAAAATGGCTGCTATCTTCAAGAAATTAAAGAGTTTAAACACTTCCATATTGTTTTATAAAATTTATCCTATCCGACTCAAAATAAGGAACAGGAAAAATCTTTATAAATTGATGAAAGGATATATATCGTTTGATCTTGTTAACATTTGAAATTTCATTAATCTTAGAATGTCAGAGGAATGGGAAATGTTATCGATTAGATGAATGCCTGGTAGAAGGTAACCAAAAGTATGTCTGCAAAAAAGAATGGCATCGCACTCGTTGGTACCTAGGCTATTTGATGGTCACAGCGACTGATGATGATAAATATGGTAAGATTTCTCAAACAAATAGCAACGTACTGAAGCAATTCTGTAGTAATTCTTATTGAATTGATAGTTATAGTAGAGATTAAGAATGATAAGGAGGACTCTTTTACTCAGCAATGTTATTGTTATGGAATGAGATAAAATTGAAAAAAATAGTTTACAATCAACTCAATTGATTTTAATCCGTCATTTTGGGATTACGTATCAATAGATTAAAAAAAATCCCTAACAGGATTCCGTTGCTTCAGAAAAACATCGAAATACAAAGAGTTAAAAAAAGAAGACAATCGCAGAGACAAAAAAGACGATGTATACCACACTCCATGAATCTATACACAACGGTCCGTACAGAAACCAATGAGATAAACATCAAAGAAGTACCTAACAGTTGTTAAGTCGAGAAGGCAAGGCCAAATCGTGAGAATTCCCATCGGAACGGTTGCGAACCCCGGAATGAACAACATTCCGAAGTGTGACCAGGTGCCCGGGGACAGTTGGCAATTGGTGCCGACATAGGACGGTCTGTAATCCTAGTTGCAAATGGTTTTGTTTTCCGGTTTATACATGCATCCCACTTGTCTGATTATCCAGAGGTCTCGAAGAAAACAAATGGTTTGTGTATAATAGCCCCCTCACTGTAAGCTGACAACAGCAACACGAAGGTGCACAAGTATTACTAATTTCAACAGATAATAATGTTAAGGGATGAATATCAAAAGCACAACAGCTTTCAATAAAGACAAGTTGTCCCTCACTGTTTTTATTAGGAGAATTGGACTTGGTTCGACGTGAAATCCCATCATCTTAGTCGGTCGAAGTGCAACTCTAAAGAATGCGCTGATATTAGACTGTAGATTGGTCAAGTACCTAGTCCTTCCAGTGATACTACATTCATATCTATGGTATTTATAGGGATTTATGATTTTGATGCAGTTCTATCTACCATTGACAATCAACGAATTTGATAAGACGAGTTTTCGTGGAGCTGTTGCGAAAGGTGTTGCATGCAATAATGAGAGTCTGACGCTGGCTCTCCCTGGGTACCTGGCCTCACTTCGGAAAATGTTACATGTATTCATTTCGAGTTTCGCGACCGTTCCAATAGAAATTCTAATAATTGGCCTTGCCTTCTCGATTTTGAGACTGAACAACTGACAGGTACTGCTTTGGTGTTTATATTGACCATCCTTATTTTGTTTATAAAGGCAGGCAGGTTGTGAAATTCCTAAAATGATATAAGTTGTCGTAGGCATAGATTCAATTTTTAAAAGAAGCCGAGGGAATCTACGTAGAATTTATAGACAGTCTCTCCTAGCGTATGTAACCCGAAATCTTAACCTAATGTTTCTTGGTAATTTCTTCATTTCTAATGTAAATTCAAAACATGCACAAGCGTATCGGATGAGTTGAGATATGTTGATATTTTATGGTGGTAGCTACAAGAGAGATCATCAATGTGAAGTCAGGGTAAGATTTATACGTTGAATCAAACACATCTCTTTTGTCATAATCCATTGTATCAATATATAAGTTTACAATATTGATGCGAGGTAGATAAATCTTACACGTCTTTAAGAACTGATTTTGCAGTATGGACTAGACATGCACGTTTCAAGTACTTAATCCTCATTAGTGATCCTCAATCTTAACAATGAAATATGTCCAAAGACTATGAAAATGACCAAAAAATACCGAAAGACATAGCAGGATGGATGAAATATAATGCTACAAGACCCACCTTTCAGAAATTTTCTTAATTTGTTATGTGAATAGTAATTTTCGAATGCGTTTGAAGATACGATAATTCGAAATGATAATTTTATGTTATATTTGTAATGCTCTCTTTGTTATATGTAATACGTTTCCAATTAACAGGAATTATCTAATGATGCAAGAATAGTAACAAGTTATCACTGATGTCATAAAGCTCGTATCTAAAACTAACCCGCATAGTTCCGACCAAATATTTTATGCAAAGTTTTGTCGTCGCCACATGGCCAGAAACATATTTCTCTGCTTTTCACATGTTTCATGTGCATTAGAAAGTATTTCGTAACGATAAGATGATTCTATATTTCAAAAGACCCATGAACAAAATTTGCCTTGTATAACAAAATAATTTTGACCAGGAGTCCCCGAGGGCACATGTAGCTAAATTCGATCAATTTCGCTTGGTCATTTCTTCACACGCATTTGAAAATTTCTGTTTACAAAATTTTCTCAAATTTCTAAAACCTGGGTCCTGTAGCATCATATCACAGCCATCCATCTTGCGACGTCTTTATATATTTCGGTATATTTGGGACATAATTTCCACAGATTTGGTCATACTACATTGTTTAGATTGAGGATCACTGACGAGGGTTAAATAACCGAAACGTGCATGTCTGGTCAATGTTGTAATTTATCTGCTCTAAAATAATGTTAATGAATCTGAAGACATTAAACATTCTTATCAATTTGAATGACTATATCAGAATGTCAGAGAAATGGAAAATGCTATCGATTGGATCAATGTGTGAAAGAGAATGACACTACTTATGCCTGCAAAAAACAATGGTACCTTCAGGATAAACGTTGGCAAGAAAAGTATCTGATGGTTAATGTTACTGGTGAGAATGGTAAGATATCTTTCATAAATGAGTTAAAGAAGATCCTGACGATAATATAAACAGCACTCACAATAGAGTACCAAATTGAGCATCGACGGACCCCTAGCAAGCTAGAGGTGGGACCAGGTGCCCGGGAGGAGTAAGCATACCCTGTTGGCTAGCCGCACCCGTCGTCGATGTTCACGCACGAAAATGAAAACAATACATAAAATACTTGCACTGTCTGAGGCCACGTCTATATAGAAAGTGCTATGGCGACAATGTTAGGATAAATATTCAAAACATATTCATAAGTAACAAAACATCTCTATCATGCAGTAAAGTTATAGGAAACAATTGAAATAAAATGAAAAATTGTTACGAAAAAATAAAACCATTGAGAATTGTCATGGCGAATTTGATGTCAAATGTACAAAATGAGAATAAAAATATCACAATAAAGAAGCATACAAATTCCTAAAATTATAAAACAAGATAGGGAAAAAATCCATAACAGTTAAAACAGAAGGAATGAATCCTCACAAGAAAGGAAAAAGCACCATAGAAACAAGGAGGACAGCCCTGTCTTGAGGAGCAATTTCCATATTTTTACATATGAGGGCTGATTGATATGTTTGCCAGCCTCGGTTTTCATTGTTGCAGAAGTATTCTGCTGATAGATTTTCTCCAAAAAGTACAAACAATCAATGGCACAAGGTATGCTTCACTTTTGAAACAGTTACGGGAAAATATTAAACTTTAGCAACACGCTCACTATTTAAAGATGTGTTATTTAATCAGGACAATGCTCCTATTCACAAGTCTGTCACTACCATGATTGCCATTCATGATAGTGGCTTTAATTTGATTGAACATCCGCCTTATTCACTTGATCCTCCTCCATCAGACTTTTATCTATTCTATATTATCTATTCCAAAAACTGAAAGCAGCTATTTCTGACACCAACTTTCATTCCGAAGATGAATGCAAAGTTGTAGTGGATAGCTTCCCGATCAGTCAATATAAGGAGTATCTTAAAAGTGGTATTGAGGCCGTAAAACACCGTTGGCAAATGTTTATAGATACTGAAAGGGATTATGTAGAAAAATTATGCAAAATGTCTGATTAAATACGAGGCTGTCGACGTCTACATATCAATCAGCCCTCGTAACTTGTGAAAAGTTTTGGGCGAGTCATATACATTTCCCACCTCTGTGTTATAAGATTATTATACATCAGAATTTTGTTTTAGAATTCATTGTTACTTCGATTGCTATTTTCTTTTCAGTTTCACGGTATTGCGAGAAGGTTTTCTGATGATGTCAGAGTGAAAGAAGATAGAAAGGATACATCGACATTTGTTATCTATCTCGAAAAATAAAATCTTGTCTTTTCATCTATAGTATATGTGTCGTATTGTCTTGTCCCAATATTTTATCAACAGTTGACATTTTGCATAGAAAAAAAATTCTATCAAAAACCCCGACCCTTCTTATCAGCCTAATACATTTTGGGTACCAGGTTTATGTTTAGCATCACATCACATCCATCCTGCCAGGTGTTTCAGTACATTTTTGACATTATTTATTTCATCCTCCTTGGTAATATTACATTTTTTGGATTCAAAATCACCACCAGAAACGTCCATGTCTGGTCCATAATGCACTTTTATCTGTTCTTAAATGATGCTATAGAATTTGAAGATGCTTAACATTAAAATGAGGGGCTCGCTTTCTCATTGAAAAAATATTTATCAATCTTTGGAAAAAATCATGTTATCGGATGAAAATATACCAATCCTTAGCACATATTGGGAAATGAATTTGAGGATCACAGACGAGGGTAGAGTACCCGAAACGTGCATGTCCGGTCCATGCTGCAAATGTATCCATTTATAAATAATGCTATTGAATTTGAAGATGTTTTTAACTGTCAGTGAAGAGACTGAGTAAATATGTCTGTTATAAAGAGGTGCCTGCTGTATATAGGCAATAAATCGTATGTAATATCTGTGAAAGAAATGGTATTATACATACATGTAAGTGAATTGAATTTTACATCTTTCGTCTGCAAGTTTGTGCATTTTTCAAATTGTCCACTTCTCATCCGTAATCGGCGCACAAACTTTCACGAAACCGAACAGGAAGCAGTTACTCAATGCTCTCTATATAGTATGACTTTTCTAGTCGATCCTTACACAACCTCGGAATTGACTTGTTTATACATTGTGAACTTCTCTTCACGAGAAGAAAGCACTGAAAGTCCATTAAGATTCTTGTTTTTTTAGCCGGGCCGCCTACAAATAAATATCCTGAACGAGTTTTAGTGAATGGCTCAGTTTGCACTATTCAATATCGGTGCAAAGGTTTTTACCTGGAAGCAATTACTCAATGTCCTAAACAATGCTAAACTCGGTTACTCTTTTCGAGACGATCCGTCAAGAAACATGTCATATTATTTTAAGCTCTAACTGACTTCAGCAAATCCGTAGTCAGTTATTGTAATATGGTTCTAATGGTTCGATACATCGACTGTCTGTGCGAAGATACATATAAACCTGTTACAAGAAGTTATCATTGACAAGGAAATCCAACCCTACGTTCTTGGATTTGCTGATTCAATGACAAGGTTTGTCGAATAATGGAGAAAAGAATATCGTGGACGCGAGTGTAGAGGATAATGAGCAAATTGTATGATTGGTCATTTTCTCTTTTTATTCACAAAGAAAAACTTTTTTCACAGTGTCCACATTGAAATCGAAACGAAGCAGATCGTAACGAAACGATGAAACAAAAGAAATGGTAAACGTCTTCAGATTCAATAGCATCATTTGAGAACAGATAAATGTGCAGCATTGACCAGACATGCACGTTTCGGGTACTTAAAGTAAAACTTAAAGTACTTGAGAAAGTAATATAAAACTTAAAGTACTTTAGAAAATAGCCATATTGAGGAAAACTTGTCGGGAACGAAAATGTTTACTCTATATCTGCAAGTATTAGAGTCTTTTTTTGTTAAACATTTCTAGTGTTTGTAAAGGGTTTCAAGGGTAAAAGTTGACAAATGCAAGAAATGCATTGCAGAGGAGAGGTGATAAATGACCTCGTCACATATGTGGAATACATCTAAGAATCAACAAAATGAGAACAGATACCTCCTTTTTCAGGAGGGGGTGTCACATTTCAGGAAAGACCTTAATCACTCTTCAAGTCAAACCCTTTCATTTTGATCCGCACTACTTGCGGTCCTCTAAAATAATGCAGTGATTGGCAAACTTTTAAATTAATAATTCTAATGATAACTGTCAACTTTGACTCCTTAAACCTTCCGGGAATTCGAATTTTCGGATGAAACTATATTAAATGCAGATCTTGTTCGTTCTCGGCAATTTTTCTTCTATATAGCTTTTTTCTCAAGAACCATAAGTTTTATGTTGTTTTTCATTTCGTTTCGGTCTGTATTATTTCGATTTGTTTTCTTTCATTTTTGTTTCGTTTTGCACTTTACAATGTCTCATAGTTGAGACTCAAAGGGGCTCTGTTATTTTCGTCTTCTCTAAAACTACTAAACAGAAATATACTTTTCAATTCTCTGTATGTTGATTTGGTATATCATTTGAAAACCATTTCATATCGACTTGAAAGAACTACTATTTCACAATATGGCTTTGGAGAGACATATGGTCACATTTACAACTTAACTCATCATGAATTGACAATTTAAGAATGCGTTTTCTCTATTCCGGTCCAAGCTTTCATTAATGAGACATTACAGTATATGCAAATTTAGTGAACTGAAATCATGACCATGGAGAAAAAAGAGAGAAACTCCTACGGTACTTGATGCAGCACCAACAACATAAAACTGAAACATGAGAAGCCCAAAACGAACATATATTTCATAAACGATTGTCAAGACACCGTATAAAACACCCAATTACTAAGGACCTCCTTGAATGTGTAACAAAACATTATTGAACATATTTTGATCATGATTTGGAGAAACGGATTTATCAGCTGATATTATTTCGACTTTCTTATCGATTATAAGTTATTTAAGGGGTGGTTTTATTTATTTGGTATTTTGGGTTTTTCTGAGACGATCTAAAGACAGATATGGCCAATGAGGTGTTAGGGTTGCTGACATGTTAACCACTTTACACCCACCGTAAGCATCGCACAAAATACCATGTAACCTAAGAGGAAACAAAATCTTTATTTTCTGATAAAAAACAAGTACTTATATGTAAAGAATGTCTTATATCCATTTACATAGAATCCTTGACACATGTGTAACCTTAGGCTGCCGCGTTCAACTATATTGTTACACCTTACAGTGAGAAGTATTATGTTTATAAAGCAATTGTGTGTCCATGTTGACCTCTTTCTGTTCGGATAGGTGGGAGGATTGTACGCACTTAATTCGAATTCACTGTTTGCTCTAAGCAAATGACCGTCCAACGTCGGACATCTGCTACTTACTCCTCCCGGGCACCTGGTCCCACCTCTAGCTTTCTAGGGGTCCGTCGATGCTCAATTTCCTGCTATTTTGTTAGTGCTGTTGAGATTATTGTTAGGATCTTCTTTAAGTCATTGGTCTCCTTCCATTTATGTGTTGTCATTGATTTTAGGTATTTATGTACGTCTGTTACTGTTTTTGTCTGTTCTGTATGATGTGCTAGTACATATTGTTGTTTCCAGTTGCGGTTGTAGTTTTATCTGATGTCATTTATGTTTCACTTTCTTGTGGGTTTGTTTCGCTGGGTGAGTGCATGGTGGTCATACTGGAGATATGTTTTATTAAATACAGAGGAATCTGCGAGTTTATTATCTACAAGACTTCTCGGCGAACATGCACACAAAGGACTGATTGGTTGTAGCATTGCCGTCTCCATCGCCACTGTACACAAAAACATAAAATTCTCAATGGGAGCAAGTATTCTAAGTCTTCTACCACCTTGTAAAGCAAATCAATAAACATTCAACCGCTGATGATTGTGGGTAGATGAAGAATTTATTTAAACTCTGACACAAAAGAATCATGAATCCCGACAGGGACCAAGCATCCATAAATCTTTAACGAGTCTGTTTTCATATCGAAATACATATTTGTCTCTCATCTACAGAATACAACCTCTATTTTGATTCTATGCGGTCAGAATATTATATACTGTCAGAATATTCTATACAGTGTGAATATTATGGAAGTTCTATTTTCGAGTGTTTAGGTCTTTTATCATTATACTTAGATTTTTGCTCATCATATTTTTCATTTTCAATATTCCTCACTTTCGACTATTAACATCGCTGATGGTACATTTCTTGTTTAAATGCATATTTGGAGCACTAAATTATTACGATAGAACACATGCTTCAATATTGATGGTTTAATACAATGACCATAGTACAACAGCATTATTTGAACAATTTTGAATTTTTACAGCACCGCATTTATTTCATATTGTTGCGCAACCTATAGTGGAATTCGTTTTCACAAAATGGACGGTGAAGATTCATTATACAGGTATATCAAGCACAGGTCCGTGTTAGAATCAGTTTGAAAAAACCCCGATTAATGCAAATTAAAATCCCTCAAAATGTATACCTTAAATTCATCAGCTTGGTCAACAATTACTTGAGAACAATTTCATTTTTCACTATCTAGTTGCAATTGTGAGATGAAACCATTTCAATTTCAATGATTTATGTTAAACGTATTGTTTCTTGTACTGGAAATTGTCCAAATATTAATCACATTTCCTATACATTCTATTGGAAAAAAATATCTCGAGTTTGCAACAGTAGCTTAAGGTGATAATATGTTGCGAGTTCGCTTGCAATCAGGAGACGCTGGCTCTCCCCGGGCACCCGGTCTCACTTTGGAATGTTATTCATTCCGGGATTCGCGGCCGTTCCTATGGAAAGTCTAATAGTTTTGCCTTGCCTTATCGACTTTGAGATTGAATAACTGATGGGTACTATATTACAGAAACTATAATAATTCGATCGTTTCACACCCTGTCTGAGTTTGATAAAGAACTGTACTTAAAAGTGCTGTCTTTCAATGATAGGAATGCTCTCGTTGTCTCCGTCTATTAATCATTTTTCTTTGTCATGTGTGTATGTGTGTGTGTGTTTTCCTGGGGTCACTGCAACGCAATCATGTTGAAGGCCTCTTTCTTATCTTTTATTCGATCCATCTATGAATTCGGTCGCCGAGGACAGTTGCTGTGCTGAATGATTACAAATACATAAAGAGCCCTGTATGAAATATAAAACCTTTAATCTTGTTCAATCAAAAGACGTCGTGGCAAGGTCCGAGCTGTTGCAGAAAAACTGAATGGGATATTTGAATTCTTACGTAACTCAATAATGTGGAGATGTCTTTGAGGTATAATAAAAGCAAATAAGACGCTGTACGCTTCATTGTTGTTAATCTTAGAAGTAATTAACCACCCGATGATAAGGTATAGAAATGCAGACAGCAGGTTGCTAATCCTCGCCGTCATGTGATAGCTCATTGGACTTAATCATTGAACTGCCCATGTCATCCTCACTTGCAGATTTCCAGTCCAAGCGCAACTGCGGTGAGTATGATTTATTTCAAGGTATTTAAAATGAATGTTTGAGTATGAGTTGAAAAATCTCTATTTTCATATTTTTAAATTTGCATTACTATTCCACTCAATCGTAATTCAAATCTCCACCCTCTAAAAAACAAGATTGCTATCAAGTGTTACACTGTACATAATTACAAAGGATACTAAATTGAAGAATGAGACTGACTCTTTGAATTTTATATTCAGATTATGCTATCCGATGTACAATTGGGTATCTCTTCATGCTAAGTTAGATAGTAAAGGAACAACACTTATATCCATTCGTTCCATGTATGCCTCATCATAACTAAAAGCATTTTTGCCCACCATAAAAATCAAATGAAGTCATTCAGTATCGACATGCGCTGTTACGGATTACGTCATTTGATTGTTCATGTGGGCATAAACGTCCCACTAAGAGAGGAAAGTGAACCGAATGAATGAACTGGTCTAGAGGTAACAATAATCGCAAAGCTGATACATATATAAGACTCTAATGGCAACATAAAACAAAGCAGAATTTTAACTTTTGAAGCACAAATTGTCGTGAATTTCGTATGTTATATATACTAAATGATGAACTCCGGAAGTTACATTTATACTAGAGTTTGTCCCTATTTTACCCGAACCCTTTTTATTGATGTACTCTGAGCATTACAGGCTGTAAAAATGTGTATTTCATAGTTTCTTAACAGGAAAAGACGTTATCATATTTCACAATTGAGATTATTCCATCACTACGTAAAAAGACCCTAAATATACAACGTGTACAATTGCAACACAAATGGACACAAGGTTAAATTACCGTACAAAAAACAAACCTGAGTAGAACCATCACTTATTTTCAATCTTTGTCATAAAATTGTAAGGGGGTTTAAAATAGATTTGATTATGATAATGACAGCAATAATTCAGGTGCGTAGCCAGAGTAGAAAGGAAGTAGGTCTTTCGGCCGCATTAAGGCCCCCCCCCCCCCCCTCCATCAGCGGGTTCCGGGCGAACCCCTGAAACCCCCGGAAGCTCGTGAAGTATGGTAATTTGAAACACCAAAATTCCACTAAAAAGGCTTATATTCAAGTATTATGCCAATGTCGAAGTTCGATTCAATACATATCTATTTGTACCTTTTTAATGTCCGTAAAATATTAACGTAATTCTTCTATTTCCGTATGATCATGCATCTAAATGTCGTTTAACATATGAATAAAACTTCTTATTTTAGTATAGATGCATACGAAACATTTTTCCTTTTTTTTTTCTTTCTACTTTGATTGTTTTCATAACATTTCGTTTTAATCATTTTGTTATTCATCTATTTTATTATCTATTAAATGATGTGTACTCAGTTGTGTACTTAAGCATGTTCAGCGTTACTAACGCGCCTGAAATTTCAAGAAAGATAACCAGTAACATTGTGAACGATAAGTTTGGCCGAACGTACCTTTTTTAATATGCGGAACACTCATGTTGATGACTCATTTTCCTTTTTTGCTCAGAGTACTCTCTGACAATCGATTTGGTTTTATTATGTCTTTTTCTGTGATACATCTAATACTTAACCATGGAATTACAGACATTCCAAATAGGCAAACATTATGTATTGTGTATATCATTGGTACAGTACATTTAAGAAATGACTGTCTTAATTTTTGTGTTCATGGGTTTATAATTCTGGTTGATCACGTTCCACTTTCGTGAATAGAGAAGAGATTTTCGGAAGATTTACACGTGTCCCACCAGAATAATTCACCCATGAACACCAACAGTAAGACAGTCATGACTAATATTTAGATATTAACATTCATTCTAATTATCATTTGCATGCACTTCGCACATTTTGCCTGTAACAGCGTCAATTGCATTCCAACGTTGGTAAGTTCTCCCTACATGCAAAACTTGTACGTGACAACACAACGGCAACCCAAGTCATTGGAATATAATTCTAGTTGCTTTAAGGGCGTTTAACATAGGGAGTCTACTAGTAATGTAAATATTTGAAAATAACTCCCCAATTTCAACCTTCAGAGTTCAAATTAGTAGTCTTGAAAATATGGACACAAACATGAGGGGTTTTTTAATTTCATCTTTTAAGACGCAAAATACATAATTCATTCTAATCTGAATTGATAACAATGACATTAAGATCAGATTCCTATGATGATAAGAGAAAAAGTACTTGTTTTCGTTATAAATGTATACAGCATAGAATCCACCGTTATACCATAAGACAAAAATATCCTTTTTTGCTTTTAGATGATGTGCGACATAGTATTGCAGTTTTACATATATCTCATTTTCATGTCTATAAGTGGGACTCTGTCAGAAGGTAAGAATGATCGACAAGAGTTATAGAGTTTGGAAGAACTTTTATGTTCTAATGTTAAACGTCTTCAAATTCAATAGCATTCAAAAGCATTCAATAGCATTCAATAGCATCATTATATAGTAGCCAGCAGCCTGTTTCACATCAGTACTTACGAACAGCTTTAGGCATTCTGGTAATTTTTGATCTCTTAGCACTTCATATAAACTAAAAAAAGTGATTTTATATGTTTCTGAATGTAAATTCAGTATGTAAAAATGATATTAGAAGGCACAATACACTCGTAGTTGTAAAACATTTTTAAAAATTCTCAGTTTTTACTTTGTGATGAGAATTATGAAAAATGCTGAAATTTTGTGAAACTAGGCACTGGTCCTTTTATTAACCCAAGAATTATATTTATTTGCAACCTTGACCTCTAACCCTTAAGTAAATCTTCACGACCTTTGTCTTAAAGAGCACATCCTACATTAAAAATTACAAATTTTTCTTAATGATCGAATTCCCCTTATCAGAGGTACTCCTTTGTTACGAATCCTTAAGGTTTACATGTATCAAACCTTGACATTGTCCTTTAAGAATTGACTTTGACCGATCTTCGTACCAAAGTTCACAATCTGCTAAACATTTTGTTAAATTATCATTTGTATGAGTAAGATATGATGAAATTATTATTATGATTTTCTAAGGGAAGGATTTTAAACACGTCTTAATTTCGTTGTCACTTGTACCTTTTTGTGGTACATACATAAACTATTTATTTGTAGAATGGTTTTGACACAGGAAATAAATGTTTGGAATAGCACAGCCATATAACTGACAATTCAAACTTATATTTCCATAAATTCAAAGTATATTAAACATCTAGGTTGTAGTCGTGAGGTCAAATATCTTGGTATAGATATAAAACCCTATTACAAATCGTTCAAAAAAAAAGTTATTCCTACGTGTCGCTATGCTTCACAGGCGGCACAAAAAGTTTCATTGCTGCGTTAATACCAGATGCATCTTCTATGTGCAACACGTTGGTAAACACAAAGAAAGATTGGAATGCCGAAAATAAATCCAAATAAGCAAAGATGTAACAAAGGATATGTACTTTACGCTTGACTTGCGTGAAATTAATGCGATTATAACAGGATACTGCGAATGTAAGCAAACATAAGAAAACTCAAGTAAGTGCAGAAGCACGGTTTAACTAGGCGAACGACATCAGTGGGGAATAATAGTCTTCTATCAGAGATGCCAACCTTATGGTTGAAATTGAAATATCAAAAAAATATCTTTCCTGGAAATGTAGAGCAACATATCTTAGAAATATGAAAATGTAGAAAGTCAAAATTTCAAACATTTCAGGAGTCTATTAATTGTCTATTAAGTCATTACGTGAAGAATGAGGACGGTCAAAGTATCCATTAGGAATCTTACTCAATATTTTCCATGCAATATATACATGGTTTGTACTATCGGGTTTTTTTCCATGCTTTTAGAACTTACGACATTTCTGCTTCTAAATTTGACGAATTCTTGACGTGCGACCTTTTTATTCTGTATATTATTTAGTAGCTTTTCAGAGGAGAGTTTCCGAAAATGAATTGATTCTTCAGTTTACTTTTATAGTTTATTTCCAAACTGAATTACCATGTAGACTGCGTTGTATGACATTTTGAAATTAAACACTCACTCAATTATTGGTTTGTGAAAATGTAGATACGTTTTTGACGCCCTTTGGACTACAAATCTTAGGAGACATATGAAAATGTCGTAAGTCAAAATTTCCAACTTTTCATCACGTGAAGAATAAGCACGGTCAAGAGATACGAGGATCTGACTAAATATGTATCAAGTATCAAAGATTCTAAATTTGCGATAAAAATGTCCCGCCACAAATTGACTTACGACATCTTCATATTTCACGGACGATATGCGAGTTTCAACAAATAATATACCTTATCACATGAAACACCCGTTATGCAGTTTCGATTTCATAAATAAATATTATAATACGTTTCATTTGGCAATTCTTTAAGGTAAGGTTAGCAAATTCAAACGGGAAAAATTATACAAATATTATACACATCACTGAAATCAGGAAGGATTTCTCTATCAAATGATGGAATTCAAATAAAAATTGCCCGTTTCATTTTCTTGCAGAAATAGGTTAAAAACAATATAAATCTCAATTTCATATAAAATCAATATATCTACCTTTATTATCCAAAATTATGAGATTCACCAGACAAAAAGAGACAAAACTATTAAATTTCATCTATACAATGTTCACAATATCAAAATATCAAAGTATATTCAGTACTGGTATACCTTATTATGAAAAAACCGTTACTTTAACAATTTTGGTTTAAAAAAAACGGTTGCCATGGCAACAAAAAAGATGAAAACTTCCCTGTTATACGTCCTTCTGTTTAATAAAAAAGTAATGACAAAAAGAAATTGATATTCTCATTATTATAAGCTAATTAAACTTGTATGTACCCGAGTTCCTTCTCGGGGAAATATTACATAAACAGCCACGGGTTGCATTGCTTTAAAGACATTTTTACAACATTTTAAGTTATTTTTCAGTTTGTCCTTCTTGGAACAGAGCTAAAATCCAAAAAATTATCTATACATAATGATATTACTATAATATAATATGTTTCATAGAATGAAAACTTAGAAACCTCACTCTGTTGCCATGGCAACAGCAGCTGTAGATTTTCCCGCCAAAATGATATTTGAGAAATCCAGCTTATCATATTAGCATATATTCAATGTTAATGGACATTTGAATCACATATATTCAAAAGGCGATAAAAGTAGTCCTAGACAAATACTGAATAGTTATAATTTAAAGGTATCATCAAAATTATTAATTCATAAGAAAATTCTATGTTGGCATTTTTATCAGTAAAACAGCTGCAGTGTAAAAGGTAGGTCATGCTCAATGGTCAAAGTCAACATTCTTGGTATCAATAGAAAGGTCTTGAAATAAGCAATACATATGTAAAATATGAAAGCCCTATCACAAACCATTTAAGAATTATGGCCAAGGTTAAAGTTTTTGCAGACAAAAAGGACAAATGGATTTGACATTAAATGGCAAAGGTTTACGTTTTTCAAAAGTAGGTCAAACTCCAAGGTTGTGATCTCGAGGTCAAAACTTTTGATATTGATGGGAATATATTGCCACAAAGAATGCATATAAAATATAACAGTCCTAATCAATAAGGATTCAATAACTTGTATGGCAAAAAAAAAGCTTTTGCTGACAAGATGAAAGACAAACGGATAGGTAATAATTAAATTATATGCCCCCACATTTTTTAATAAAGGGGAGATAAATTAGTTGAATATTATTCTTACAAAATCAAATGCAAATTTTTATCAAACCATTTCTCTACTCTTTAATCACTAATCACATTCAGCATCAAGATTTATAGCATCAACACTCATACTTTCAATAAACATTGTTACAGAAGCGTTCAATATTATATTCTCAATTCTTCACAATTATTTTTTATCATATACAATGTACATATTGTCTGTGAAAAGGTATACAATTATATCACAAGTTCAAGGTGTATCATAGATGCAGTGCGTTGGATTGAACAAAAAAACTTGCACCAAGAATTAATAATTTCTTGTAGTACAATTTGTAAAGACAGATTAAAGAAGCCATACCTTACACATTTACATGAATTTCGCAGTCTATGGTCGTAATATTCCATAACTAGAACTGCCCTTAACTAAGTGGACGAATTATACCCCCCCCCCACCCCCACCCCGCTTTTTATAAATGGGACCATTTATGATGCAATGTGAAAAGCCTACCATTAATAGTATAAGAGAAATCTGCTTTCAAAACATCTTAGCATAAAAATTAAACGTTGTATAGGGTAAAGGTCAAGGTCACAAGATTACAGGGTCAAAAGTCATGGTACCGAAATGTAGTACTCTTTATGGTGAATGTGTGTATGAAATATGAAAGGCATACCATTAATAGTATAAAAGAAAACTGCTTTCAAAACATCTTAACATAAAATGTTGTAATGGGTGAAGGTCAAGGTCACAAGGTCAAAAGTCATGGTACCAAGATGTAGTACTCTTAATGGTGAAGGTGTGTATGAAATATGAAAGGCATACCATTAATAGTATAAGAGAAATCTGCTTTCAAAACTTCTTAACATAAAATGTTGTACAGTGTGAGGTTCAAGGTCACAAGGTCACAGGGTCAAAAGTCATGGTACTGAAATGTAGTACTCTTTATGGTGAATGTGTGTATGATATATGAAAGGCCTACCATTAATAGCATAAAAGAAATCTGCTTTCAAAACTTCTTAATCGGACGGACAGACAGACGGACAAGGTGATTCCTATATACCCCCCTAAACTTTGTTTGCGGGGGTATAATTATCAATAAACGACCACCAAAGTCCCATGACCTTGATCTTTTGATCTCAGATCAATAGGGCATATCCTTAAATGATAGGAAATATTTCTGGTATTTGTCATATTGATACATGTAGGTGCATTACGCACTTTTATTGTGTCCTCTAACTTGACCTTTGGACCCAAAGTTTCACCAGGCTTCTCTCCCCATATGCCACCCTCGCTCGATCCGACATGGAATTTTCAGTGTGGTAAAGACAGTTGCCAAGCAATAGATGTTGATTCAATGCAGCACTTGTGGAAATGGATCTTTAGGCAATCAAATTATGTTGCTGACATTTTCTTTTTCTTAATTCGCAGACCATCTGCATTGGAATCTGTAAATGTATTTAATCAAAATATCTTATTTTTCAAAATCCTTGAACAATTGCTTCTATCCAGCGAAATTTGAATATTAGCTTAACATTTAAGTCATCCTTTTCATTGCTTATCTAACGATCTTTGTTTCATTTGTGACTATTATAGCCAGGTCAAGAAAAGACAGGTAAAATGCAAATAACACTACAATTTTCTCTATAAATCTCATTTCATGGGCTGTGATCTTGGCATACAAAACAAATTTACTTTGACATCAATAATATTTTCTTATCAATGCAATTTTCATGGAAATTTTAAAGTACAATGTAGTTACGTACAACCAAGCATTTAGTGACAGTCTGTAAACTAGTACTGCTCACAATGTTTTTTTTTTCAAGTATCATTATCTGCAACAATAGCTTTAACCTAGAAAATTGTTAATGTTCTGCTCAGGTCTTAGTACATAGCTGAAAGACTTGTTTTAATTACCATCTGAATCTAGGAATTGAAAATGTATATTGTCCCATCCTGCCTTTACCAACAAATCAGTTTTCTGTGAGTCTCCACTGCATAAGTTTACCTATAATTGTAAAAATTTGAAAAATTAAATTTAAAATAAAACAACATTAAAAATGGTGTGGTGGGATTACATAGTACATGTACTAAGGAAAAATGTTAATGCAGACCGACAATTTTAGACTTGCATTGCTAAAATTCTATACTGAGGTACAATGTACATGCAGTAGAAACAAAATATGGTGTACTACATCGTCAGTGTTTTATCTAATTTTACTGACCAGTCGCCATGTGGGTCCCTATTGTTGTAATTTCAGGGGCTGACAATTATTTTTTTTTGGGGGGGGGGGGAGGGGTGGCACATCATTCACCAAATTGGAGAATAGACTATATAAGAAAAAGAAATCATTATTTATTAATTGCTGTTCATGAGCCAGTCTTTCAAAAGTCCCTCAACATTTTAAAATAAGCATGCATTTCGTCTTTCTGTACAACATTACGGTAATCGGTTTAACATTAATCAACATTAACCACAAACAAGTCCGGTTGTCTGGACTATTTCAGTACAAACAATGCCATGCAGACTTGGAAATATTTGAAATGGGGAATCTTGCATATATGGTTATGACTATGAGAAAAATGTATGTAATACTGGATTAATCGTAAAGAGTTTTTTTTCCTGACCTCCCATGCACTCCCCCCCTTCTCTTTGTGCATTGAAACAGAGTAGCTCCTTATTTCCAATGTTAACTGAGTCCCTGTGTATTCTCACTGAGAAAATTGCACATTTTAGTAAGTATGTCTTTACATATGTTAATCTGCTCTAGATCAATATACGGTGGTCAACATGGTCAATCAAGTGCATAAGTTACTGAGAAAATGAATCGAAAGTACACCAAAACTCTGTATGGAATTGAACACATATGTTGTTCCTTTAATAACACAATTTTAATGGTTATTGTATATATATAGTTTGTTAAAAGCTATATAGTATGCAGATTAGAAGAATTGATGTACCGAAAGAAGTTTTACCATGCGAGACCTAAATTTCAAATTTCTAACTAACACAGTTCAGTTTTATAAAAGAAAATGCCTGACTGTCATTTGTATGTTTTCAAACACGAACATGATTACACATGTACAATAAAAATTCATTAATGAAAGAAATATGGGATAAACATTTCAACATTTATTTTCAAATTAAGAATTCCTATCTTGGCGAACTTGAATTTGAATAGACAAATACATGCAGTTATTGTACCTGTATATCTCATACTGTATAAAAGTATTACAACTAGAAAGGTTTCTTGTTGCGGTTGCAACAAGAGTGTCTTCCTCCTATACAACTTTTGGTTTGGAAATATGAAGGACGTCACATTACATGTATTTATATTATATATTTAAGTATTCAAATAGCAGTAAGATTAAATTTTCAAACCGATAATTGTTGGTGAGCAACCATTTGATTGGGGGGGGGGGGGGGGGGGGGGGGGCAGGAATTCTATTGCCAGCCGGTAAAATTTTTTCAGCAATTTTCTGAGCAGGCCATTTTTTTCAGCCATTACCAGAGTCGGAGAAAAAATTTCGCCGGTTCTTCGGGCCGGATTTAAACAAATTGTCAATTGTTGTGAATGTCTGTGTAAGTTAAACTCCCCGCTGTTACAGAGTATGAGTTAATAACCGTTCCTTCAGATGTCTCTTTGCAATTAGCGAATTTCAGACAGATTGTATGATGTTTAAATAGAACCTTTTCTAGATTTTTGTGCCTATGCGTATTAGGTCTCTGGTAGATACAGCTATGTGAACAGTTTGTATTTATATTAATTAATTTTTTGACTTTAAATTGTCTGGCACAAAGGGCCAGCAAAAATTTCCATATCATGCAATGTATCCTTACTTTTACATGGTCCGGGAAAAAAAAATTGCCGGCCCTTTGGGCCGGAATATTTTTTTCAGCATTTTTCAGAGCCGGGATTTTTTTTTTGCAAATTCTTCCTGCCCCCTTCCCCCATAAAAAAAGGCGAGCTCGTAGCTGTAGAACCAATTTTCTTGAGAAGAGAAATGGTAATAACAAGTTACGTTCAATATATATATATAAATACCATGAGGTTCTCGCTGTGCAGGTTCAAATTTGGACCCCCCCTTCCCTTTTTTCAAAGTTTATTTTGAATTTCCATCATGGCGACATCGTTCAATATAAACAGAACTGTTTTCGAAAAACGAGGGGAGAGAAGAATGTTGGAGAAATTGTTCATCAATTTGTAAATAAACCAACCGAAAATTATGTTCGAACGTTTGCTAGAATTAGAAATTAAACTTGATGTTCAAAATATAGTTATTGAAGTTTAGAAACAGGTTTGTAGGTTAGAAATCGGAATCAAACTACCACTTTTTGTGTTTAAATTCTGGTTTGTAGCTGATCTCTTCTAAATTAATCAACTGTTTTAAAATCAAATTGTGTATATCGAAATGTATTTATGAAATGCATATTCATCATTGCCGTGAAATCGGAATTTGAAAATCTCAACACTGCTTTTCTCGAGTCGGACTCGGACTACCAATTTTAGTGTGCGCCCGATCTGTTGGCGTGAAGGTGTATCGAAATACCCAACTCAAAATTTCGATGCTCATATCTTTTCAACAGTAAGAGATAGGAAAAATCAGAAAGACTAAATAAGACAGATATATGGATAAAAAATAATAATATTGAAATTTTTAGGAAACTTCATAAGCTTAATTTTTGTTTAGTATTATAAGCAAAAAAGTGTCTTCCTCCTATGAACTTCTGAATTTGGAAATATGAAGGACGGTGAAGGACGTCATTGTAATAAATCGTTACAGTGTGCATCTAGCATTTCATATCTTGCATGGCTGTCGACTTTCAAAAAGAATGGAAATTGTAGATAGCAAAATACGAGATATTTAAGCTTACAAATAGCAAAACATGAAATTTTCGGTCCTTTTGAGTAAATCGACGCTCCCGTCAAATATTTGAATCTACTAAAAAACATGATAAAAAAAATAACAGGGACCAAAAATAAAAAAGACCAATCTAGCTTTTACTCCAAACGTAACGTTAGAGAACTTTCATTGTCCTAGCTTACAGGGTTCTTGAGAAATCGCTGATCCAATTTTCCACGGTTACGAAAACAATAGGTCTTTCGACGGAAGTCGGAAGACCTAATAAATACACACTGTGACAGATCCACTAGTTACTGGTATTTGAAAGGTGCTGTTTCTGCTTTATAGAGTATGGTGAGACAAGATTTATTTAATGTCAGTATAAGTATATAGCTCCAGAGAGCTTTTGACCTACATATCATTTTCAAAATGGATGCCTACATGTATACATGTTATATACTTACATGTAGATCACATAAGATAAATGAGTGCAACCAATGCACAAAATACATGT
Source organism: Pinctada fucata (assembly GCA_028142955.1). NCBI lineage: Eukaryota > Metazoa > Mollusca > Bivalvia > Pterioida > Pteriidae > Pinctada > Pinctada fucata. The sequence continues at coordinate 19,219,276 of AP027113.1, read as the reverse complement.
ACCAGCTTGCATGAGGGAATATTCAGAAGGGGGATTGGTTGGTAACAGAAGGGTCCTCTGAAATTTCAAACCTACTGGCTGAATTTCTATTCTTTCATGCATTTATTCAGTAATATTACGCTTTATTTATTGTGTAATGATGAATCATTGTAACTCATTATCATATAAGTTGGACACTATAACAGCTTACTGTACATGCAGCTCGCTTTAGAACTCGGAATATTGAAGCTTTCTGCTCTACTTAATGTCGGCAATTTTTATGCCCCCGGAATCAAAGATTCGGGGGCATATAGTTTTTGGCCTGTCCGTCTGTTTGTCTGTTTGTCTGTCTGTTTGTCCGAAAAACTTTAACATTGGACATAACTTTTGAATGGTAAGTGATAGGGCTTTCATATTCCACATGTGTATTCCTTGTGACAAGACATTTCCATTGATACCAAAATTTTTGACCCCGTGACCTTGACTTTGTTTGAACTACTTTTCAAAAACTTTAACATTGGGCATAACTTTTGAATGGGAAGTGATAGGGCTTTCATATATCACATGTGTATTCCGTGTGACAAGACCTTTCCATTGATACCAAAATTTTTGACCCCTTGACCTTGACCTTGACCTTTGACCTACTTTTCAAAAACTTTAACATTGGGCATAACTTTTGAATGGGAAGTGATAGGGCTTTCATATATCACATGTGTATTCCGTGTGACAAGACCTTTCCATTGATACCAAAATTTTTGACCCCTTGACCTTGACCTTGACCTTTGACCTACTTTTCAAAAACTTTAACATTGGGCATAACTTTTGAATGGGAAGTGATAGGGCTTTCATATTTCACATGTGTATTCCTTGTGACAAGACATTTCCATTGATACCAAAATTTTTGACCTCGTGACCTTGACTTTGACCTTTGACCTACTTTTCAAAAACTTTAACATTGGGCATAACTTTTGAATGGGAAGTGATTGGGCTTTCATATATCACATGTGTATTCCGTGTGACAAGACCTTTCCATTGATACCAAAATTTTTGACCTCGTGACCTTGACCTTGACCTTTGACCTACTTTTCGAAAACTTTAACATTGGGCATAACTTTTAAATGGGAAGTGATAGGGCTTTCATATTTCACATGTGTATTCCTTGTGACAAGACCTTTCCATTGATACCAAAATTTTTGACCTCGTGACCTTGACTTTGACCTTTGACCTACTTTTCAAAAACTTTAACATTGGGCATAACTTTTGAATGGGAAGTGATAGGGCTTTCATATTTCACATGTGTATTCCTTGTGACAAGACCTTTCTATTGATACCAAAATTTTTGACCTCGAGACCTTGACCTTTGACCTTTTAACCCAGTGACCTCACATACATGTACTTAACAGAAAATAGTGTTCATACTAACAAAGATGCCACCGGGGGCATTCGTGTTTCACAAACACAGGCTTTATTGCAATTGAAATTTATATAGGGGGATAGATCTCGATTAACACTGAGTCCATGGAGAACATCGACGACGTCACACTAAAATTAATATAGAAATATCCCAATCTAAAACATTTTTCTTTCACTGTGAGCATAGAATTAGTCGTACAGACATATACCACATACCCTTAGTTCTGAGAGTTCGAGATTTATCCCCCTGTATAAATCTTAGTCGGAAAATATGCCAATAAAATAGAGAAATCTTCAATTTTTCTATTTCTGATATTACAGACAACCTTAGCAATAATATATGGTTACCAAATGCTAGCTTTGATCTAGTCATCTTTTGGATTGATTTCCTGTCTGGGTCATTGCACACTGTTCTTTGGCACCTTATGTACAATCAGACACTGCCCAACTCTCCTCTCCTTCTCTATGCACCCCAGGTGCAGCTGGGCATCGCGTCGCATGTTGCACAATACATCTGCTGCTGCTACGAACTGTCTATGTCTGCAGCTCAACGACTCGCCTACCTGTCCTCCAGCTGTCGTCTTTTGCAGGATCAACGGTACAAGTTGCACCAACACTATTATCATTATCATGATCTAAATAGAATACTTATTTGTGAGCGTTGAACTGACGTAAATATGATTTCTTTGAATGAAACTTTCCCTTCTTCCTCCAACAATCAATGTCATCTAAACGCTTAAACCTTGAAAGACACCGTATTCAAACGTCGAACTGATCTGTGTTCTATTACAGCGCCATCTCGCGTTTCGTTAAGAGTTATCGTTCCGAATTTGCTAACCTTACCATAATGCGATTGGTCAAGTTTGGAGGTGTGTCTACGTAAATATATATGATTGGTGAGACACTAGCCTTATCACCTAAACTGTGTGACAAGTGTCACCTTTCAAATATCGGTCATTTGTAAAATTCAGACGCAGATTCAAAATCAATGACTCAGATTGTTGTTATTGAATTGATTATTGTATTAAAATACTGAAGAAAATTCATTTTGTTTTCTCTTTACGCGCAGAACATCTATCTGTACAATGGGGAACTAATTCTCATAGCGTAGCAGACGCCTTCTAGGTCATGTAGTGGTTTGCCTCTTGTTCTCAGAAACGTTGATTTCACGATAGAAATACAGAATAGGCAGAATCATGTGATAAATGATTTTTCATATCAGTCGATGTATTATAAAACTCGTTGTGCGTTTTGTGCACACAACTCGATTCAAAATACATCGTATGAAATGAAAATTCTTTGAGATCCTATATATCTGTGATGATCGTGGCCGAAAAGAAAAAAATCCAATATGATATGCAAAATCACTTTCACTTAAATAATTAATTGGAAAGTTAGAAAGTAATAAACTGTATAATGAATAAGCACAACTACAAATGGAAAGATGAACTAATAAACGGAGAAGGTATATCAAGCCAAAATAATGTATATTGATCCACTTAATTATGAAATATAAAATGGAAAAGCTAAGAAAATCATGGAAACGCTGAATTATAAGCCTTCTTCTCTTTTCTAAATTATTACCTAAATATGCATTAAAATGGAAAAGCCAGCATTTAAGCTGAATAATAGATAAATTATCTAATTAGGAGAAAACCAAAATGATATGTAACTTGAGCTAAATAAAAAAAAATGAAAAAGCTTAACATCACACGACGTTATATTAGACGTTCTCTTCATAAACTCTTCAACTGTCGAAAAATCTCAACATTATCATTAATAAGAAAAGTTAGGAAATCCAACAACACCCGCTTGCAGCACCCACATCACAGCAAAAACCCAAAACACACAATGCAAACACACAGAGCAGACACACATATAAAGAGACGCAAAAGGAACAAGGACCACCAAATTACATAGAAATATCAAACACATATGACTAAACATAACCCGACTTAGATCGGCCATCTGCCAAGATGCACAGCATTTCATAGATATATTTTTCTCCATACTTCTAATACTTATTCTAATATGACTTGATACTTCTTCCCAATTAAGACAACAGACGCGAGCCGTGCTCTATTCTCCAATATAGGCCCTATAGCGATAAGCCACGCCTACCCATTTTCTGAAAGCAGATAAACCGGCAGGAACTAGTTTTTACCAAGAATCGAAAGGGTTAAGTTTGGTCATCATTAGAATAGAAATAAAAAATGACAAGCCGGGCTCTGTTGTCCCAGGGCATTATAAGACAATAGAGCCCAGCTTGTCATTTTTATTTCTTAAGTATAAGTTGAATAATCGTAAGAACAAGCGTCCGTGTGTTATATAAAACTGGTTTAATTTTGATAAGATGTATCAAATGCTAATTTTGCCATGATTTTCATGGCTGTTGACACTAAGCCTATGCTGAACGTCGTCGATGTTAAAGAACAGTTAAAATGCTATAACAGAGATTGTTTGTCGTACAAAGCACTGACGTGCTGATTTTGAAAACTAAAAAAAAAATTGGCACTTTGAAGAGCTCTTTACTTGAAATTATAGACCTGAATAAATTCATCCTCGGTCAATATGATTTTCCCAGGTCTGTAATTCAAGATATCCGATCTTATTAAATGTTTTACGTCTTCAAATTCAATAAATTAATCCTAAGTCAATATGATTTTTCAAGGTCTGTTATTCAAGGTATCCGATCTTATTAAATGTTAAACGTCTTCAAATTCAATAAATTCATCCTCGGTCAATATGATTTTAAGCTCTGTAATTTAAGGTATCTGATCTTATTAAATGTTAAACGTCTTTAAATTCAATCGAATCATTTTAGAGCAGATACATTTGCAGCAGAGACCTGACAAGCACGTTTCGGCTACTCAACCCTCGTCGGTGATCCTCAAACTAAACAATGTAATATGACCAAAGATTTCGAAAGTTATTGTGTAAAATTTACCGAAAATGTGCCAATAGACGGAGCAAGGTAGGTGGGATATGATGCTATGAGACCCACGTTTTAGAAATTTTAAGAATGTTTGCTAACTGAAGGTGCTATAATTGTATATTATCAGAACCAAACTCAATATATACTAACAGAGAAAAAAAAAACATTCGCGATTTTCCGATACCTGATGTGATCAGCGCGGACAGTCCATGTACATGAGTTTTACATTTCATTGCATGCCATATTATGCACATATTTCCGGTTTGTTTTTTAGATTGCCAAAGCCCTCTTGATAATGACAAGTTTATACCCGTGGGTGATTTTGAAGTAGATAAAAGTGACTGCAGCTATCACAAATGCACAGAAAAAGGCATTGTAAAAGAAAATGGTAAGCTAAAAACTTCTGCAATCTTTCTTATTCACCCTTTCGAAAATGACGTCATTCAACGCATTTGCTTGTCATTTGACGTGACTAGGATTCCATTTACGTTTCAGGATTAATGAACGAAATCACTTCATTCATTGGAGTTTTCAGTACCGTCAGTTTCATTTCCATTTGGCACAGTTCATCTGGTGGTCACCATATATATGTTTAACCCAAGATGCAATATCAGTTTGACTGATATCATATTGTTATTTCTTTTTTTTTTTTTTTTTTTTTTTCTTACATGATCAATCCCTTGAATAATTGACTGTTGAAAAAGTGGACTAACCTGGTGGTCTCCTATTGCTTACTACAATAAAAACAAAATCACAGCAGCATTATTTGGTTGCATTTCAATAGATTGTGTCTCATCAATAAGGTGTCATTTTAAAAGAAACATTTAGGCGAAAGAGCATATAAGCCAACTTCACAAACCTTTATTATTGAAATCTTCTGAGAATGTAAATACAGTTGTGTAAAATACTCATAGAATTATTCTATTCAGACCAAAATAAGGTATTACAAGGTAGATTTCAAACTTTAGGTTGCCATAACAAGTTGGTCACTTCAGAGTGTATCATGAAAGGAGGGAACTTTACTGACGTTCATCAATGTAGAACAGCCTACTGTCATGAAAATGGAAACACAACAGTTACAAGTAAGCCAGAGCTTATTTCCTTTAATAGAGTTAGCCAGTTTTCTCGATCAATAGGAAACAGTAGAGGTAATATGGGTTTTTCTTTCATTGCAATTATTATGATTACTGTACGTCTTCGAAATTCATAGCATCATTTAAGAACAGATACATTTACAGCATGGACCAGACATGCACGTTTCGGGTACTTAGCCATCGTCAGTGATCCTCAAACCAAATCATGAAATATGGCCAAAGATTGTGAAAGTTTTGCCAAAAAAAAAACCCCGAAAGACATAGAAGGATGTGTGGAATATTATGCTACAGGACCCATTTTTCGTCCCCTACTAGCAACGCCGAAGAGGACTCTTAGTTTCCTCTCGGTCCGTCTATTGGTCCGTCTTTGAAATTGTCAGTTGTCCGGACTTTTTCTGCAACGGATGGATATATTCAGGTGAAATTTGATATATACCTATCTTTCGAGGATTTATGTCCCATGATGATTTGAAAACTTCAGCTTTAGTCAGTTTTCCTTACTTTTTCCGGCAACACATAGAGATATTCATACATAGCATGGTCTTGGATAAATACAGAGCTAGTATAACTTTCGGCACGCTTGAACTATTTTTCGAGGAGTAATGCCCATCAATGAATGCAAATGGAAACTTATCCAATTATGCCATTTCCCCCCCCCCCCCCGGATCTTTGACTCGTGAACTACGAAGGCTGATTGATAGTTGTGTGCCTCAGGGTTTTTTTTTGCGAAGAAATTTGAATTTCATCACAGACATTATGCATATTCTTCAACTTTTTGAACTATAATCCCCTTCAGTATCTATACACTTTTGCCACCGGTGTTTAAGGGCCTCAATATTACTTTTTGATAACCCCTTGTTCAATCTCTGTGTCCTGATTCTCTGTCCCATCTGAAAGCTGGTCAGACTTCTCGGATGATTGATCATGAGCTCGTTTCAGCCAGCAGAGCACAGATTTGCTATACGCATGCCATAATTTTTTTTCAGATCCATTTACATAGAACCTGTTTTTTTAAGAGGCCTTGTTTGTGATATCACATTACAGTGAAAAGTTTTACCTTTATTCAACAATTGTGCGTCTATGGATACCTCTATATATCCGGATAAGTGGGAGGATTGTGGGCACGTAATCCGTATAATCACATCCTTTGCTAATAGCAGATGACCGTTTAAAGTTGGCACCGGGTGTACATTGGTCTCCTTCCTTTTATGTGTTGTCTTGGTACTTGACCAATCTACAGTCTTGTACAAGCGCATTCTTAAAACTTGCACTCTGACTGACTGTGACGACGGGACTCCATGACACCCTATCCAATCCTCTTTAGAGAAGACAGGGTCCCGACCACCTGTCCTCTCTGAATGTCAGTCGGACTCCTCGGTTGATAACATACATGAGCTCGCGGCGGCAGAGCACGGATTGTATTACGTACGCCCTCTTTTTATATCCATTTACATATTCATCTGTGTTGCTTGGGCCCCTGCGTTTTGCGGTCTTGTTTGTATATGGTCATCTGACAGTGATGAGGATGTTTTACACCGCAATTGTACGTTCTTCGAGACCTCTGGGTAATCGGAAAAGTGGGAGGGTTGTGCGCACGTAATCCAGGATAACCATGCCTTCTGTTATCTATCTAAAGCGGCACCGGTTGCCCATTGGTCTCGTTGGTTTATGTGTAGTCCTTTGTGTTTGATGTTTCTGTGTTGTACGTTGACGTTCCTTGTCCCTTACGGGTCTCTTTCTGTGCTTGTCTGCTTTGTGTTTTGTATTGGGTGTTTTGGGGTTTTGCTGTGGGTGCTGCAACCTGGTGTTGTTGGAGATCCCCTCCTTTGTTGTCTTTAATGTTTGATTTTTCTGTACGTCTGTTTCGATTGTTTTGAATGCTGATCTAGCGAATGTTGTTGTGTCTTTTTGCGATTTGTTGTTTTCTCTGATGCCATTTATGTGTCACTCTCTTGGGTGTTTTTTTTTTTTGCTGGGTGAGTGCAGGGTGGTCATGCTGAAAATCTTTCCGCATTCCTTATCTTGGCTGGTCAGAAATTAATCTAATGCAAGTATGACGAGGTCGTCGGACTGTAAGTGGGTGCCAGAAATAAATGCTTTCAATTTTGGGAACAGATGAAAGTCTGATGGGGCAAGATTTATTAAATAAGGTAGATGCTCAATCAAAATTAAGCACCAATCATAAATGGCAGCCATGGCAGTGACAGACATGTGAACAGGAGCATTGTCCTGATGGATTAACGCACCTTTAGCTAGTAAGTTTTCCACGGCGCTTAAGATTAATACTCTTCCGTAAGTGTGTCAGAAGTGAAGCATAGGAGCATTGATTGTTTGTCCTTTTGGATATAACCTATCAGCGGAATACCTTCTGCATTCCAGAAAACCGAGGCTCACAACATATCAATCAGCCCTTGTACGATTTGAACTACTTCTTTGGTTTACTAGTACATGAAACCTAAGGTTTGTGAATTAGGGGGAGATATCCAACATGGCGTCACTGCAATTGTTACACAGGAATATACACACATGGTACGAGAAAACGAAATAGACGGAGCACAAGAGCAATCCCATCTCATCATTAATGCATATTAGACAACATTTTACACATTCATTTAGGTATGTGTAGTTCCTAGAGATTTTTTTTTTTTTTGGAAAAACACATCCATTGATGGTGGAGCCACTGACTGTTATGCGGCGCTGCATAAATAAGAAAATAAATAATAAAATTGAAAAGAGTCTTGTTTTGGAGTTTTCTCTCCTTGATGATATAAAGTGAAAAAGAAAATTGATGACAAGAAAACTAATTGGACCAAGGTAAAGCTTTGATTTTCGGTAAAGTTTGATGAAATATGTATTTTAGAAGCTTTTCAAACATTGATCTTTTATGCCCCATCCTTCTGGTGAAAAATTTGCTTTAAAATAACCTTTTTTCCATAGAGTTCATTGTTAACTCTGATGGCCCATACATTTTGAAGTGACTTTAAATAAAATAGTTAGTTAAAAACTTTTATTTAATTTTTAAATCCTAACCATGCTAAAATTCTAGAGCTTCAGATTCCATTAAAAGTTGCCCGATTTACTCCTCATTACCCATTGAATACCTTAAGACAATTTAATTTTAGCAACAATGGACATTCAATATAAAGACGTTTAACAATTAGACCACTTGTTGAGTGTCACTGCTGGTGGACCAGGAGTCCCCGAGGGCACATTTAGCCAAGTTTGATCAATTTATGTTGGTCGTTTCTTCAACGCATTCTTAAATTTCTGTTATCAAAATGTCTTGAAAATTCTAAAACGTGAGTCCTGTAGCATCATATCCCACCAATCCTGCTACGTCTTTCGGTACGTTTTTGGATATAGTAACTTTCACATTTTTTAGGCATATTACATTGTTTAGGTTTGAGGATCACTGACGAGGGTTAAGTACCCGAAACGTGCATGCCTTGTTCATGTTGCCAATTTATCTGTTCTTAAATGATGCTACTTAGTATGAAGACGTTTATCTGTTATTAAATGATGCTACTCAATATGAAGACGTTTAATATGCAACTACAGCACCAAGAAACAGGTAGAGACAATTATAAATCTAAGGAACAAAGTAAATACTTTTCATTGAAATTTAATATACATATATAAAGGATAGAGATAAAATTGAATCAAATACAAATACGGCAAACCACTTTATTTTAAAGCAGAATGTGGAGTAATCAGGGTTGCTTTCGCAGAATCCTATCGGATACACAGAGATGCACAGAGATATCTTTTCCGAAGACCTACAATCACTGAATACATTAAAGTCCGATCACTACACGATGATATCATAAATATAACAATAAAATGGACATCAAAAGGCAGCACAAAACCATTTTAAATGGATTTCAAAATCTCAATTTGTAAAAAATATTACACGTCTTCAAATTTGTACCATCATTTATTCAAGCAAATAGCTGACACCGCTATGGGTACCGCGCTCTTCGCGGACTTATTTTTATATTCATACAAAGCTGACCTCATCTCGACTGGGCAAAATCACCTCGTATCTAAGTTCAATTCTACCTTCAGATACTTAGATGACGTGTTGTCCATCAATAATCAGAACTTAAAGGATCATTTACATGAAATCTATCCTCATGGACTAGAAATCAAGGAACCAACCGTTAGCGACAGATCCGCTTCCTACTTAGATATACTTCTTTCTTTTGACGCAAACGGCAATTGGAACCCCTTACTGTATGACAAGCGTGATGATTTCTGCTTCCACATGAACTCCGCTGGTTGAAGTGAGCTCATGAGCGAGAATTCTAATCAATTTTCAGATTGGAAAAAAGGCCAGATTTCTATTTTCTCTTTAGAGCTTTTCACCTTATCCGTAAGTGTGTCATATCGTCTAGGTTGGTTATTGTGTAATGTTGGTAGATATTTTTTTCCAGTTACCAAATATAAATTTCTTTAAGTGACTTCAGGAATGATAAATCCTGACATCTATAGAACATAAAAGAGCAGAATTGATCGCGAATAGGAGTCAGATGCATTGTCTGTAGCAAATTATCGAAACACCCAATTACGAATACGGAGGCGTTATACTATGTAGAACTTATTCCAGGTTGAATCAATTTGAATAAATAATTGCAACATTCATTATAGACCCTCTATTTTTATTCGATGCGTATGTCTTAATTTCTGCACTATTTGCTTGTTGTTGAAGGTTCTTATAGAAACCCTCGTGTTGTCTTTTATAGCGCCGTTTATTGGCATATTTCCTGCTGTTTGTTGAACAACAAGACTTGAAACACAATTAGTACTTCATAATTAACAAATATCACTGAATTATCTACAGTAACTTTTTTTTTATTTCGAACAGACGAGATAGGAATAGACGGGCAACAACCATAGATCTCATTGATAGCTGAGATAAATGAGATATTAACTTGATAATTGATTATGGAAGACCACTTTCTCGTCAATTTGATAAAATTTTCTTATATTTCTCCTCCATTTGTTCTTTTCTTATTTCGTGTATAGAGACAGGATGTTATGATCAAAGCACCGGGAGATGTATAAGAGAATATAGGGCAGTTACAGACAAGAACACTTGTAGATATTGGATTTGTATGAAGTCTGCCAATGACTACAAACTGGAAGTACAGTCGACATGGCCAGGTAAATGAACCGATAATAATAAGTTGTTTTATAAATGCATTTTCTTGTTTCGGGTGGGGGTTAAATATTTAAGAATTGGGATGGACTTTGGTCCTACCTACTTGGGTACTATATTTGCATTAGATATGTAACATGATATCATAGGAAATTTATCTGTTATCATTTATTTTGGTGATGATAATTCGTGGTATTCGATACGAGATGTAGATTTATAACCATTTTATTTTTATTCCTCTCTTGTACATTTGAAGACTATAATAAAAAATTTGACATAAGTCGATAAAATTGACCGAATGCTTTTCATGTGCATATATATTATATATTCATTTCTATTATTAATGAACGATGAATTGTCTCATATTCCTGTGAGGAATTGAAGTCTTTCGTCGAAAAGGTGCTTCCTATTACATGCAACGTAAATAATTTATTTATTTTTTTCATCAGCATAGTGCTTAATAGAGTTACGTTAAATGAATACATTTCTTGGTGCTCTTTATTTATTGATTGATTTTTATTCATGTATCCATTGTATGGATATGTTTTAACAATGGGTGCCTTATAAAGAAGTATGATGGTTGTTAAAAACAACGAAAACTTGATTTTCCAAAGAGAAGCATTAGTTTTACACGTTGAAATTTCAGGTTGTAAAGATGGAAACAAATGTTTCTATGTGGGTGACTGTACAGATATATTGAATGAAAACGGTTCATCCGTGGGACATGTGTGTAAGCAGAAAAAAGTAAAAAACGGACATAGAACAGAAATTAAATACGAATGGCACGAGAGACGTCAAGGTAACAATTACATATAACTATTTTTTATTACATACTTGTATCCAAAGTTATCCCACTTGACTGGCGAAGAAGAACAATTTGATGTTGCATAAGGACTGGCTATAGATTCAATATCATATTCCTTTAAAGATGCTTTACGCTGTTGAAGTCACGCTTCAAAATATGTTGATGAAACATATACAAACCAAAAGTTATCAGCGGGATAAATTCGTTATAGAGTGTTTTACACAAGGTTCGAAGAGTCTTCGCATCGCCCGATACATTTTTTTTCATTAACCAAATAAATTACTGTTTCTTGTTTGTATAACAATTATCAATCAAGGGGATTCAGGATCGATGAAAAACATTGTATCGGGCGAAGTCTTTGTTTTCAGTAAAATATAGTCGTAGCAAAGTTACCTGATCGAACGGAGCTGATTCAATCAAGCGCATGAGACGAGTCAATTGAATTTTAGAATAGATAGATTATAAAGGACCTCGCACGAATTGACGGGAAATTCGCCCAGATAATAAAATCTCCTCCAGGGTTACTAAAACTATTTTAAGGTATAAAATATATATTTATGGATAGAAAAACTTTTCATCTTTAATATTTACCCAAATGTTTATCATTGATATTACCTACTTGGCATTTATTCGAAATCAAAGCAACGCGGGGTCCACCATTTAGAGTCCGTGGTATTACGTTACAAAATTCAATAAGATGAGATGAAATTGAGAAAATCGTTTTACTCTGAGTTATATTAAGTTATCATACATTTAGTGATTTAATAAATGGTAGAAGTATTGTCATCCTTCAAAAACTAGTATTTCTTTTCCGTATTCAAAACTACTATTTTGGTTCATCTCTATACTCCCAATAGTTCACAATGAATGAATGAGCTTAGTGCGTTTACATTACTAAACGATAGTATTACATGTAAGCGAAAAACAATCGAAAAAAGAGATTTTTTGTGGTTATTCGTAAAAATAAATAATAAAGTGTTTGATAAATAGAGGAAAATAAAATATAATGGAGAACAGTATTTTTTGTTGGAAGTGTTTGAATGAATATCTCAAAAGAAAAAAATGTAGACGCAAAATATTTACTACTCACCCAAACCATAAAATGACATCATAAAGATAATTAATTAATTAACATATTAGATATAATTGCAAAGTATCATCACTCTAAACCCATCAAAAGAAAATGTGATAGATTTATGTATAATTACTTAAGATTTTGAGCCTTCTCAACCCCCCCCCCCCCCCTTTTTTTTTATATTTCGATCGCCTAGTTGACATCGTTCCCCACCTTGCTACAGGATCTTACTCGCCATGCTGGAAGATCTTGTCAAACTTAAGTTTCTATTAAAAGGAAATCTTGTAGCAAGGTGGGGAACAATACTCTAAAAACGTTTCCAGTTTCCATAGGCTTTAGTGTTAAATTGGACTGTTTTAACCCAAATTATACACAAAATATAGGTAGCATGTTTGAAATATTACAATTTTCATAAAATTCAGCAAAAATCTTACCGAATTCAGAGTTTAAATTTCTTTTAATGAGGAAATTTTTTTTTTCGGTCCCAACTGGGCGGAATTCCATGCTTATCGTTCGAGCTCCTTACATGCAATAGTAATTAGAGTATAAACAAATTACATGTAATCTTTATAGCTTATATGATCTGGCAAAAAAATGAGCTCTTCTGATGACCAGGTGAAAATATGCCCCGCCCGGTCAGGTCAGTTTGACACGACATTAATTCGAAAGACTTTAAACCATCTTAGTAACGTTAACAGAGTAGAGAGTCTTAGTAGGAGTTGAATATTAAGATAAATATCCTGTTAGAGACATTATGTATCTACAATATCAAATAATGTTCTTCACAGAAAATCAATATTCTGGAAACAAGAGTACGTATTACTTTCCGTTGTCGGATACATGTATACACAAAACTGCGTCTTCGGTGAGTTTCTCTCGGCGACCATATACGACAAGATCAGAGTTTACATTTTATATAACTTTCATATACAAGCAATTTTGAGAGTAAATTCATTCAAATACATTAAGAAGCACTTAAAATTCCAAGAAATTTATTAAGTATTCGAAGTTTTGGCCTGATAAGTCACCGCCGCGAAACAAACCGGAGACGCAATTTAGTGAATGACATCCGACAAGGGGGAGTAAAGTATGTTATAATATCTAAATGTTTATATAAACAGATATTGCGATTTATTATTTAATTATTTATCTATATTTCTCTGGATGTTCTGACATTGTTTTTGATGTATTTGCAGGTTGCTGAAATTTCCATCGAAATTGAAGACATGAGTTAAAAAACATTTATTTTCCAATCATATAGAACAACATCCTAATTTCTGTCCTTATTCGACACACGTTTTTGTACTTATGTGTCCTTTGGATTCATCTGTACTGTCAATAAAATGGCATATGAAATAACAATCGAAGTGGTTTAATCTCTGTGTGTTAAACGTCTTCAAATTCAATAGCATCATCTAAGAACAGATACATCTGCAGCATAGACTAGATATGCACGTTTCGGGTACAGATCTCCAATCTAAACAATGTAATATGGCCAAAGCGTGTGAAAGCTATTGTGTCCAAAAATGTACCGAAAGACGTAGCAGGATGAGAGGGATATAATGCTACAAGACTAACGTTTGAGAGTTTTAGAAATTTCAAGAAAATTTGATACAATTTTTTTTTGAATGCGTTTAAGAAACGATCAACAGAAGCTGAGTAATACTATATAAACAAAATGTAATGGTTATACTATGCACGTTATATGTAATTGTTGCCATAATAAGGTAACGATATTTGTAACCTTGGCCCTGAAAATCGACGGGTTTCTATATATACTTTGTCGATATATGTATCTAGATTAAACATTGTCCAAGATGTAAAACCATGCAACCATCTTTGTCTTCGAGGCACCTCTCATTTCGCATGACACTTCATTTGAATGTAAACTTGGGAAAGGGGTACGCATTACATGTCGAAATGTGTCTAGGTCTTGTTAGATTGTTGTCAGAATTTCTTCTGTGTGTACGTCAAAAATGGAACAAAATCTACTCAGTTATCGTAAACTCGGAGATTTCCATCCTTCAAAATTGTAGCGATATTAAAACTATTATTTTTCTGTCTCGGGTCAATGCTTTTCGGTTTCTAAAATTGGAAGTACAAACGAATTGGCCAAAACGACATTGATACCAACGGTATTTGGCCAATACTGCATATATATTCAATTCAGAATTCAAATGACACTTTCGTTGTTATGTTTAAGCTTAGCCTTGTGTCAGCCACATTTGATTACATAGCAACCGAAGGTAACGCGGGAATGATAAGGCCAAATTTAAGATACCCTCTGAATTGACCAGAGAGAAAACGAGATGAAAAAAGGTTGTGAGTTCCAAAAACACTCCTTCGGGCAAGGTCATATTGAGAACGGATTGAATCGATGACGTTGTTCACGTGATGCAAAACGTCATGCTCATTCACAGTTGGAAACATCAACAACAAACGCACAGGGAACGCAAATATCGTTACGTCATCAAGTTATGTTCGTTCATATGACTCTTATTTAAAGTTTCCCACTAATTTGAATGTTAAAAGGAGGGGAGGAGATTTGAAACAAGACTCGGTAGCAGCAACCCCAGCAAAATATCAAACCACCCCTTATGCGAAAACACAGAGCAGACACTAAGGACAACAAACACAATTTTAAAGAACATGGAATACAAAAAAGGACAAACTAAACACAAAAGTCTACTCATAAAGCAATGAAATCAATGGGCAATCGATGCCGACTAAGTACGGTCATCTGCCACATAATTAGCAAATTGTGTGGTTTTCGGAATTACATGCACATAGTATTCTTACTTGGTTACCGAAGAGGTCTCGAAAAAATTTCAATTATTGTGTATGCTAACCTTCTCACTGTACGATGAACACACAAACAAGACAGCAAACTGCATGAGTAAAAGTGACAAACAGATTAATATTTATGAATTTCCTATGTTTGTTCAGGGACCGACATGGTGTCTCGTCAGCAAAGTCAGTCAGAGTTCAATTTCACTCCGTACATTCTCCGTTACCTTATATATTACGTCTTGAAAATTGTTTTATTACAACGTAATCGGATTTCTTTAATACAACGAGTAGACAAATTTATCGACACATTAAGGTATCCGTTGAACAAATAAATATCAAGTGTAGTTACCTAAAAATACCATAATGCAACATAAAAATCGGTTTCCAGCATCAAAGGTCAACATGTTAACCGCTATTTTAACCACGAAAACTATCGAGACGCTGTTAAAAAATACCGATATAATTCTACACTGTTTAAATGGACAAGACGTTAATGAGATCTCCATTTGTACATTGGATTGGAAATTTGGGGACCCTGTGATAAAGGACATGATTTTCATTCTATCTAAAAAGCAACATTAGCTGTCAGCAATCGCTTTTTCCAATTGTTCATTTTCATGTATGTTATTACACTTAGAAATTATGCTCGAAATATGTTACAGTGATTTGTTGCAAATTTCAATATACTAAGGGCAAATAAAAATGGTAATCCAATGCAAACTCTAAATAAATATCCTTACCTTCTTTTTCTCAGTATATAAAATCAATATACAATATAGCCCAGGCTAAAGTTTTGTCTGCGCAACCGACGCCGACGATCAGGTTATGATGTTAGCTTCCCAGATATTCATAATCCTTGCCAAAACATGGCCAAGTTCATATAAGAACGCTGTGAAATTCAAAAATAAAATAAATATACGCACTCTCACAATGAAAAATTATGAACAGTATCACTTTATCCCCCTGGAACTATTGCTGTAGGAAACAACAAATGTGTATGTTTTTGGATGTCATATAAGCATATGAAATCCCCCTTTCCAGAATGATCAGTGACATTCTACGTTGTGATTTAACTGCTGTCATCATCACCAAACAATACATATTTACCTGACATGTACATTAAAATGTACATCGAGACAATCACAGAATTTGACAGGTTTCCATGGAGCTGTTGCAACGGGTGTTGCATGCAATCAGGAGACGCTGACTCTCCCCGGGCACCTGGTCTCACTTCGGAATTTGTTAATTCCGAGGTTCGCAACCTTTCCTATGGAAAACCTAATGATTTTGCCTTGCCGTTTCGACTGTGAGACTGAATAACTGATAGGTACTTCTTTAATTTTTATTATTAAACAATTGAACATTTATAAAACATAGATGAATATTCCTTTACTTTTTCATTAATATCTTTATTGCAGTCTTTAACTTGTAAGTTGTCGATGATTTTTATCATAAATTTGACAGTTCTTCTCTTTTTTTCCCTTGTTTAGTGTTCCATATTTGCTGCATGTCATCAGATGCAAATCTCCCATATGAATTGTCTTGCCTTCAATGTTCTCTTTATCGAGACTTAGTCATTAGTATCAATCTCTAATTCACTTCTTTACTTGATACGAAAAAGGTAAAAGAGGAAGAATTCTTTGAAAAAAATTTGGTCAGATAACGAATATAAACATCCAGTTTCACAGCTTTTAAAAACAGGAATTGGTAACTCTGGTTTCTCGGACTTTCAAAGTCCATTTAAGCAGGAATATCCTAGTATATTGTAGGTTTATGCATCATCACATTAATTTCATTTGACCCAGAAACTGCTGATGATGAGTAATAAAATGAATCGTGCTATTAATTATCGAAAAAAGATTAACTAGACAAAGTATGTTAATAAAACAATGCCCCCGCTGAAAAGTTTTACTCTCACCACAGTAAACATGGAAAGGAAGAAATTAACTTGACCTATTGACCCTAAAATAATCAGCTTTTTTCCATATTTGAGGTTTATTTCTCATAACAATGACCTTTGACCCAATATCCCCATCTCTTCTGAAGTAATTAAGTAATAACGTTTCAATAGGTTAATGCATGAGTCGTTATTTGAAAACTATCATTTTCTTCCCTAATGTTGACCTTGTCCTTTGACATATTTTCCTTAAACTCAATAGTTTTTTCCCTCCTAATAAGTAAGTATATTTGATGTGGATTATGCTAAAAAATCTAGTTAATGCTCTGAAACGAGGATTTTATGCAAATGTATTTTTCCTCACAGTGATCTTGACGTTTGACCTTAATGACCCGAAAATCAATAGGCATCTTCCCCTCTTGATCATTTAGCATATATCCAAATTTGATGGTAAAATTGACATGAAATATGATGCACAGCGTTTACCTAAATAGTTTCATATCTTAGCAAATTCTTAAAGACCTACCAGTATATGTACATATATGCCCCATAATGCCTTTTACATTTCATGCATGAAAAGGAAAGGAGGGGATCTCCAACAACACCTAGTTGCAGTACCAGCAGCAAAACCCCCAAAACACCCACTGTAAAAAGACAAAACAGACACGCACAGAAAGAGACGCAAAAGGTATGAGGAACGCTAAATCACACAGAATCATCAAACACAAACCAAAGAGACCAATGGGCAACCGATGCCGACTAAAAACACAATTTAAGTATTAAAAGACTAATTCTGCTCAATTTCCGTCCGCCATTAGCAATGCTATAGGGGACTCTCTGTTAACTTTACTTTGTCTGTTGCCTATTTGTAAAGAGGAAACAAACATCCTATTGGAACCGTTACTGTGTACAGTAAGGGGTCCACCTTGTTTATAACTTGCACAAGTAACAAGTTCCTCTGACAAATTTTGAACCTCAATATCTAATCTAGACATTTCTCTTGTGAACTCACCATTTGTAACTTAGATAATGAATTGGAAAATCTCCGGGTATATCTCCAGCGCTTGCTGCCGTACAAGATATTTGGATCAGAAACATAGTGAAGTGCTAGATTCATCTTCTGAATGTGAATAGTAATAATATATTACAATGCCTTGGATATAAAACGTGTTTAAATTGAAAGCACTGTTAAAACTGATAAAAGTTATCATTATTTATATTTTTTTAAATCTGCTTTTTTATTCATACTTTTTTAAGCTATAAACTCCTTAGCATAAGTTGCAGAGATCCCCTCCTTTCTTGCAGAAGTTATAACTGATAAAATCAAGTAACTTCATCATGTAACAACCTATTTAAGATTATCCCTGACTGGTATTTATTGAACTTCAAGGGATATAACTTTGATATTGCATATGCATATTCTCTATATCAGAGTCTGTAAGTGTGACTTTGATCTAACGACCTTGACCTACATTTCTACTTACATGTTTTTTTTTTCTGAAAAGAAACAGGTTTGCACTACGTTCATAGCACCTTTAATAATTCCTTGCCATGTGTGTTAAATCGCATTTTATAGAAAAAAATCTTTAATTTACTGCTTATAGGAGCTAGAAGATTTCAATGGCACAAAATATGGACAGCACAGTACTTATTAGGAATGAAATCCATTTCAAATGTTATATTCCAGCTTTAACGCTGGAGACCATAGCAACGATTTTGGTGATAAATTGAAATGGATGAGATAAAAGAAGATCCTGACAACAATCCCAACAGCACTCACAATAGATCACCAAATTGAGAATTGACGGACCCCTGGCAAGCCAGAGGTGGGACCAAGTGCCCGGGAGGAGTAAGAGCACAATTTTCCCAACTTCGATTTTCTTTCAATGACTTTTCAATGGGCGTTACTTTTCATAGTAACCAATCGGAGGTCTCATTGAGGTATGCATTTAGTTATGATTGACACCGAAGAACGGTAAATGTAAGAATAATACAAATATGACCCTTAGTTTACCCATATTTTTGACTCCCACTTTAGTCATTTTGTCTTGACACAGTGATTTTCCTGTAAGATCTATCACAGATGTAAGACAGGAAGTAAAGAAGCGCAAAAGGTACGAAAATGAAATATCTGCTACAATATCGGCAACACAGTAGAACAAAGACTTATTGAAAAATTTCTTTAAATGGTCTTAGTCATCTTTTTATTTTGGCTATCAAACCAATACGAAAATGTAAAAAAAAAATGTCTGTGTCATATTAGTATATCAAAACCCCGCGTACTCTATTGATCATTTGTAATCTGCACCAGACAAACATGACATGCATCATGCGATACACGTAGGAACATAATATGTATATACTTGCAACATCGTGGATAAGTTTCAATTTCACGTTCTCTCTAATATCTATGAATCGATCAGAACATGCTGTAGTGCAGATAAGCTAAAGATACCGGACTCGACGGAAAAGCTATAAAATCGGTTTTATAATTATCACAACTTATTGAAATAACCTCATAAATTGTTTGAACTCTGACTGAACAAGAAATTTATTATCCTTTTCTGTTAAGAAATGATCCGAAAAGCAGTCAAAATTATTTAAAATGTGTCCATCATTTGTGAGCTTTGGTTGAACTATTGTAGTCATCTCGCGACTACAAATTATGAATTTCGTGGATGAGAATTTTACTTGATCATTTTCGGAATTCTAAATAAAAGTTCTGATATAAATTTACATGAAAGTGACATGTTTGTTACAGCAGTCTGAGAATAATAGTGTATTCTAACATATAAAATCATACTCGTAGTATGTTTAGGAGCCTGAGATATTTCAAAATCATGTGGAAATCGCCATTCAAATTCATAACAAAATTGGAATCCAGACTTATAAACAAGTTTGCTGTAATTTAGAATAAATCCTGGCCATTTCGTCAATTGAACCCAGACCTTGACAGGCGAACCATTATAGCTTCTGTTGCTGTCAAGTGACCTAAGAACACCTCGTATTGACAGACGTAAGGTTTCACACCGGCGGGAATGATAATAATTTCTATAACATCAGTTTGCCACGTGATCCTAATTTAAACGTTTGAAATTAAAGTTTTCTTCGCCTAGACATTTGTACGATTGAAAATATCCCATAAACAAAGTAAATATTACAAACAATTAAAGACTAAAACAACTAATTTGCATAGTCATTGTGGAGGAAAGGATATATGGTTACACTAAGCACAAAAAACACTGATATGCATGAAAGATTTCAATATAACGTTTGTACGAAAAAATTATATAGCTAACTCAGAAAAACGACGGACTGTATAGATATTTGACAAAGTCTCACCGAAAATGAATTACCAATATAAATTTGCGTTCATGTTCAAAATTAGTGATAAAAGTAGCATCAAAAGTATATATATTAACACAAAGCCACAACTTTTATATGATAGAAAGAAGAGGACCTCCTACAACACTCGGTTGCAGCACCCATAACAAACCCCAAAACACCCAATACAAAAACACAGAGTAGACACCCACAGAAAGAGACGCAAAAGGGACAAGGAACACCAACTCACACCATAGCAATATCGAACACAAAAGACCACACATAAACCAACGAGACCAACGAGCAATCTGTACTATCTTAGGACGGTCATCTGTTACTCCAGTAGCAGATAGTGTGCTTATTCATATAACGTGTGCGCAACCCTGCCACTTTTTCGTTTACCCAGACGTCTCAAAGAACTAAAGAATGCCGAAAAAAGGGGGGAATGTTGACCTAAAATTCATGGTTTTTGCCATTTTCCTGAGTATTTTATCTGGTCCCCTGAAAAAAAATAAAGAGAAATTATCCTTATATCTCCTTAGAAGAAAAACAGACAATATTGTGGTTTAAAAATACAGGAAGCATGTAATAGAAATTGCAGTATTTTGGCAGTTGAAATTGAATCCTGTCAACAAATTGGGGAGAAGTGTTTTATAGCACTTTCCAAACTCCAACACATTTCATGACATATTTGGCATTGTCAACTAAAAAACCGACCCTACGTTTTTCAGGTATGAAAGTGAAAACACACATGGGGGGCTTACCTGTTTTTGTGCATAGTCCAACGAAAGCTGCAGAAGGGTTGGGTAGAAGTAAGCTGGTTTTGCCAGCGTTTAGGGCTATATCTTAACAAAGGAATAAGAATCTTGATGTTTAGATAATGTTTGAATAATTTATTTGGTCACTTCAATAAATTGTGAAAATAATTTTATCTGTTCTTAAGTGATGCTATTGAATTTGGAGACGTTTAACATTATGGCCTTCTCTTAAGGTTCGGTGTCCTACATCTTCATACATTAGAAATTCTATTCCTGTCCTATTGACTCCAAGTCTTACAAAAATCTTACTTCTGTTATTCGAAAATTGTTCTAATATTCATAAATCATATGGTACACAGGAAATATCTAATCAAGAAAATATTTTTTTTTTATATTAAGAACATTTTAATGCATCCATTTTCTTATATTTGAAAGTCAGCATTTTATGTTAGAAATAGAATTTTGAATACATGAAAACATATTTCTAATATAAAAAAAATGATTAACTTAAACATTCGAAAATCAATTTCTAATCTACGATGGTTATTTTTTATAATACAGGAAAATAGTAGTCATTTCTTATTTCAGAAATTGAATTAATTAGATAAAAAAAGGATTTTCTAATATGAGAAATCAAATCATTTCCTTAAATTAGAAAGAAAATATTTTTATTGAAAGAACATTCACTTGTAATGAAAGAATCTTTTACTTGTATTAAAAAGCTTTGTCATATAAAAGTAAATAATTTTCTCATATAAGAAAATAAATTCTGATATGAGAAAATACAGTTTTTTTTATTTACATTGGCTTTGCATACAAACAGGCCCTTAATAGACAAAGGGAAAACTGTTGCTCTGCTGGCTGACACGAGCTCAATCAGCTATAAGCTTGGACGATACCACTTTGTGCAGAGCACAGACAAACAATGGACATGATGGGAAACAACTTCAACAAACGACAATGGAGATCGAGACAAGTAGCAACACATAAATAAACCATCAATCAATAAAAGCAAATAAATCATGTAAATATCTTGTCTATAAATCTGATTTAATCTTTCTTGGTAATTTTCGTCAAATTATCACGGTTTGATCTAGGTTCAATTCGTACCACGGTGCCCAGCTTGTAATTTTGAAAAACAAATACAAGAGTCGACAATGGAGAACGAGACACCAACTCCGAATGCACCAAGAAACAATCAGAGCAAAGAAAGTATAGTGGTTTTCTTCCATAAATATCCTCATTGTAAGCTTTTATTATAATTAACGAATGATTTCCTTGGTTTTTGTTTTTCATAGAATCATGGACGGATCTTGATTTTTCAGAGGGTTTTAAAGCCCTACCAAGGGACCTCAGCCTGTAATGTTCAGAAAATTCAGGGAAAGTAGCAATTTTTGACGATCTTGCCCATTGGTCATGTTAGTTATGTGTAGTTTTTTGCGTGAGATATTTCTGTGTTGGGTGTTGTTGTTCCTGTACCATTTCAGTCTCCTGTGCTTGTCAACTCTATGATTTTGCAGAAGGTGTTTTCGGGGTTTCCTGTGGGTGCTGAAACCGAGTATTGTTGGAGATATCCTCCTTTCTTCTACATTGGTAGGTATAAAATCCAACTTCCGCTTAAGCCGAACGCGAGATTGATCGAATGAAAAGGATATCCTGGTTTGTGTCAATCGCAAATCTAACCAATGAAACTGGTTACATCAGAAAAAGCCTAGAAATTGAAATGAAAATACTATCCTGCGTAAGTGAAATAAGGGCGAGGAAAGATCTGGTTTCACAAAAACAGTCACAGATGGATGGTATTTGATCAATTTCAATTTTAGTCATTATGATATAAGTTTTAGGTAACCTACAAGATTTATCCATACAAGGTTGGACTTAAGTTGACTTCAGACCGATCAGGTAAATATTAATATATTATTTGATTAACATTTTGAAATATTTGGTGTGAGAATTGCTTAATTTTTGGATGTTCTGCATCATGAATTTCATTTGTTTTAAAAATTTACTGAATACATAAGCTAGAATAATTTTCAAATAAATATCTCCCATTCATTAATATGTATAAATAAATGATATAAAATAAATTCGCATATATTTAACCTGATAATACCTCTAAGTTTAGGTGCTAAATTGAAGTGAGTTGTCTTGCTTCCGTTTCTTTCCTTTTGACTTTTTTTCTGAAATATAAGGGAGTAGGGAATCACCATTGTATCATCCTTTTAAAAACTTTTTAAAACCAAAACATTGAAACTTTTCCATTTGGAAAAGCCGTAATTTCAAGTTTTGTTATTTTAGAATTTTTTATCCATACAATTTTTTTTTTCAAATCTATATTTATTCTGCCAAAAATGAAATAATTTCAAAAGGGATTTATATAAACGCAAATGATTTTACAAAGTTTAATTTAGGGTATTTTAGGCATTCTAAATCAAATTAAAATATGGGATATTTTTTTAATTATTTGACTGAACATAGGATCATAGGTACATGTAAGATCTGCATTGAAAAAAAATTGTCTGGAAGTGGGTTAAGAGTCAGTGATACTTCAACCACTAAAATTAATGAAATCACATAATGTGGTTAAAGAAGTATCAAATCAATCTAGAAATTTTAAATAATAATAGATACATTAAATAAGTATATTACAAAAGCATTTAAATTGAAAATTTCACATGGGCGGATCCTGGAATTTTTTCAGGAGGGGTCCTAAGGTCCGGATTTTTTAAGAGCAAAAAAAAAACCGCAAGCGCAAGAAAACACAGTTCTTGATTGATGATTATCAGTTCTGTTTCTAATTATTATTAAAACAGGTGACTAGAGAGTAACGGCGAGCAGAAAAATTATAATCTTGAATTTTCACATCAGGGCACTTGATTATTGATTGTCAGTTCTATTATGTGATTACAACAAATGGCGAGCGATAACGAGCCAGCAATTTTTTCCCCGAGAATTGGAATACAATTCACTATTCGTGTCCTTTTCAGTTTCTTTTCGTCTTCTTAATGCCCGCGTTTATTGACCTAGGTGTTATGTATATGTTTTGTATATATATAAGAAAGTGCAACATCATTGGAAAAAAATGAACATGTATGTACTAAATTCTGGCTCGCTTCCGCTCGCCAGAGAACATTTTTTAAATGATGAACGCAAAACATTTTCAAAATGAAAGATTTCTAATACAAATTCATCATATATTTTTAAAATATTGTGACAACCAAAGGGGAATTGGGACTTAATTTTATGAAATATGTATATTGATAATAAAAAATAGCTATGTTTCGAAAATTCTCCCTTTCCCGACCCCCCCCCCCCCCTTCCGCGCTTGATTTCATGATTTTTCGAAGTTGTTCTGCAACTGAAGACGAAGTTCAGTTGTTTGATTTTTACTGAACGCATAGATAAGATAATCGCCTGATATTGGTTTATTGAATTTGAAGACGTTTAACATTTTTACAATACATCTTTTATATTAGCATACTGGAAATAGAAATTATTTTTAAAATATCTCAAATCAAATATTCTGTATAATAATAAAAATACTCTTGAGCACAATTAAATTTAAAAAAAAAAGTATTGAATGGTTAATGAGAAGTAGTTGGGGTACCCATTTACAAAATTCTGAGATCGAAAATCAAAGCATAGTAATCATGCGAAATTAATTTGAAAATTTTCTACTGATTTTTTTGAAAAAAAAGTTAATTTGAGAGTTATGGGCTCTCAGAGTTTGCAGAATCATATGATACAGAAAAATATTGAATGTTGAATATCCCTAATTTCAATGTTTTTGACATAATTTCTTTCATCATCCATTGAATACCTCGGATTTAAAGTGAGTCCTCCTTCCTTTGCTTTTTTTTTCTTTTCTTTGAAACTTTTTCTAAAATATTTTATGTGCAGAGTAGTATATCGGAATTATTCATTTTAAAACCCTTTGAAAACTGAAAAAAAATGTTCCATTTAAGAAAGCCGGAAAGTCAAGATTTAATGTGCAAATATCTTTAAACCATTTAACTGGCTATCGTTTCATAAGATCGAACAATTATGTCTAGGATAGGGGGGGGGGGGTAAGTGATAGTTTATCCCTTACCCATGCAAATGATTTCGGGCATTCTAAATCAAGAGAATGACTGTAATAATACGATAAAAAATTGAAGGAAAATAATAACAAATATATTTTTCTTTATTTCTATATAAATATATGCTTTTAAATTTTTCATTTTTACCATTTTATTATAGTAGATTTTTTTCCCTTTTATCAAATATTTGCAAATGAAAAGCCTTGTCTGAAGTTTGAATTTCTTTCTTATTAGGTCACGATGTCGCTGCCAAGGTCCAT
The DNA here is from genome assembly GCA_028142955.1 of Pinctada fucata. Taxonomy (NCBI): domain Eukaryota; kingdom Metazoa; phylum Mollusca; class Bivalvia; order Pterioida; family Pteriidae; genus Pinctada; species Pinctada fucata. The sequence continues at coordinate 19,193,709 of AP027113.1, read as the reverse complement.
ACTAAGCTTGTCTGCTCTAGTCTTGCTCTTTGTTCTTGCACATGGAAGGAACCTAACAGTTAATACAGATGACTTAGGGAGTAAGTCTTATTAAAATAATCAAATAAAATAGCAGTTCCCCCTTTCCAGAATGATCAGTGACATTCTACATTGTAATTGAATGGCCTATACTTACCTGATCTGTATATCAAAATGCACATCGAGACAATCACCGAATTTGACAGGTTTCCATGGAGCTGTTGGGACTGGTGTTGCATGCAATCAGTAGACGCTGACTCACCCCGGGCACATGGTCTCACTTCGGAGTATTGTTCATTCCGGGGTTCGCAGACGTTCCGATGGGAATTCTCACGATTTGGCATTGCCTCGTCGACTTTGAGACTAATTATTTGTTAGGTACTTCTTTGGTGTTTATTATAAAAAGAAACTCAATAATTTTTAAGCACTCTGGGATGCAAAATCCAGTAAAAAATGATGAGCCTAAAACGAGAGACGTGCCAATGAATAAAGAAGACGAATCCTGATAGTAACAAGTTAATACTATATTTTGACAAACCTTACCTAGCCTAATTCCAATTCTGGCAATACTTTTTCAGTAGATTGTAATATTTCATCCAGAGAGAAGGGATGATACCATGTACAAATAAAAAAACAAACACTCGAATACACAAATTTCCGGCCCCTTGGCCTTCATCAAGTGTATAAAACAACAATGGATTTGATGTAACCTTGTTGTTTTTTACACTTGATGGAGGCCAAGGGACCGGAAAATTGTGTATTCGAGTGTTTGTGTTTTTACTTATTCAGTATATTTTTTTCTCACTTTAATATTGGCAATTTTGTGACATATCTTTCACGTAAAAAGAAAAAAAAATTAGAAGAAAAAAAGTAATACTTTTGTTTCCATCATTGCCAAAAATGTTCAAAATTTTCCCTTGACATTACTTGAATTATCATTGTCCCATTCTACTCTGCGAGGTTTCTATGTTCTCACTTGTCGAATTCTGTGCATTGCATGAAGTTATCGATTGTATATATGCACTCTTATCCCGTTGAAAATTTATGAAGCCAATCTTACACAAATAAACTTTGGATGTATCGACATTTGCCACATATATTTTACTGTTTAGTAAGACCCGTATTTATATCAATACTCCTGAAACTTTCCTAATGCATTACATGTACGACTGGCACATCTTATCTGATATACCTATTGCTTTAAAGAACGTAGAGCATTATCTGAAGGTTTCTGTAACAGTTATATTTATACGTGCATGATGTTTGCAATACATTTACATAATTTAAATATCATTCTAGAAAAAGGTACATCATGAACCTGGAAAGTTACAATATAATCCATACACATAGTAATTAATGTACATAACCTTTTAAGAATGGACAGTGTAGCTAGGCCTTAGCAATTCAACATTATGTTTGCCGTCCGCGGGCGGGTACCTTTAAAGAGAATTTCTCAGAAAGAACACAAATAAACAATGTCATGCATTTTCAGGTAAAAATATAAGCAAATGACCTTAAATACCACAAAATACCTATACTATCATTAATATCAGGAGATATTCGTGATTCTCTTGAAATGAAGTCATAATCATCCCCTTCACTTAAAGAAAGACATTTTTCTTTTTTGTTTTCAGTTTTCCCTTTCACATTCCTTCATATTGCTCATGTATTTATGTGTTTTCATGCCTGGCGGGAGGGTACCTTTCAGAAACATTTTTGGACGTAAAACAGAATACTTAATTACTCTGGCCTTATTGACAGTTTGAATTATTTCCGACTATATTATCATGGTTAATTCTATTTAAGTCCATAGGTGAATAGTAATGTAATCATGATATTAGGTCTTTCAGAAAATTCTTCAGGAATACGTAAATTGTTTTCGTAGAGTATTCTAGATTTACGCAGTCATCCCTTTTAATTGTTTTTGTATAGGTAATTGCCTGTTCTTCTCCAGTTTTGCTCGTACCCTGTGAGACAGCCTATGTGAGACACATAAGTTGTCTCAAAGGCTCCAATTGACCAATGGTAAAAGATAATCTTATTGTGACGTCATAGTGACGTTATCCGATAACATGGCGTTAGATTGCATGAAACGTTGTTTGAATTCCCTTTTTTCTTATGTTTCATGAAAGGAGAAATTGATTCCATTACTTTCTACTGAGTGAAACATAAAGATTTAAACTCGTGACGGATTTTTTTCATCTTTTTTCTCGTTTCGCTACCCTCCACTCGGGAAAAAACGAAATTTTCGTCACTCAGGTAAATTTTTATGTCTCACTCAGTAGATCGTGATAAAACCTATTAGCCTAAGGACACAAAAGTTCAATATAAGATTTCTTGGGATTTTCTTTCATGAATCGCCCATTCATAAATGTTATAAAGATTGACGCATTTGTATTTCGGTTATAAATTGTACTTGATTATAATCTATATATATACTGTGGCGTATCACGTGATACACAAATGATATGTTCCACGGGAATCCCTTTTATTAAACCAAGTAAATACTTTCTAAATCTACTTTATATGATCTTACATTAGGCCTATCATATGGTCATTATCATCAATGATATGATGGTTATCTATTCTGGTCAAGAATAGACGTGTATTCGGAGAACACTTAAACAGAAATTTTTCAATGCTCACCACATGTTATGATATGGTGCACGGACAGATACAAAATTTTCTGTTTAAGTGTTCTCCAAATATACGTCTATTCTTGACCAGAATAAATTACCATCATATAATTAATAATAATGACCATATGATAGGCCTATAATAAATTCATATAAAGTAGATTTAGAGAGTATTTACTTGGTTTAATAAAAGGGAATTCCCGTGGAACATATCATTTGTGTATCACGTGATACGCCACAGTGATATACATGTAAGTCAAATAATAGATTCAAACATTGTTTCTTATTCAAGTAGTATAATTCTTATTTAAATTTCAAATACCAAAGATCTGATGAGAATTCTATGATATTTCATTTAGTCATAGACGGATCAGCCCGAGTTGTAATTTCGGAATTAGTTCTTGAAGACTACCAGAAGGCGGTGGATGAGTTTAAGAAACTTTCTTCTGATTGTGATAGACGTGTGAGGTCCGCTGAGAACTTCTGTGAAAGATGCGGCAAGTAAGTTATAAAACTTAAAGTATTTCTTTATCTAATCGTTTTTTAAAGGATCGCTAATCCGATGTACTTGATTCAAGTGTACAGAAACTTATATAAATGATGAAATCAAAGCAAATAAACAATCGTTGGCGGATTTAGTGATTGGTCGATTTGTCACAATGCCCTTTTCGTTGGTCAACATTTTAGAGTAACATAAATTTGTAATTTCCTTTATTCCTTTATTTTGATGTTTTTTATAGTTAAAAAAATAATTTCACTAGCTCACTACCGCTCGCAAGCTGGCATTACTTGTACAATTAAGGACATATACTGTTTATTCAGTTTTAGGATATATATCCTTTATATTTGAATCAGTTTCATCTTACTGTGTGTAAAAGTTATGTATATTGACACTTGATGCGGTTACCATAGAAAACATTGAAGTTCTGAGTACTTCCCAAATAGACTCATACATTGTACAAACATTTTTCATTGCGAACTATGGCAAATTCAAAATTATATTCAATAACTTTTTTATTGTTGTATGATTTTCCTTTATTTTCCTGTGACGACGGGACTCCATGACGGGCCCTGTCCAAACCTCTTTAGAGAAGACAGGGCCCCGACCACCTGTCCTCTCTGAATGTCAGTCGGACTCCTCGGGTGATAACATATATGAGCTCGCTACAGCCGGCAGAGCACGGACTGTATTACGCACGTCCTCTTTTTATATCCATTTACATATTCATCTGTGTTGCTTGGACCCCTGTGTTTTACGGTCTTGTTTGTGTGTGGTCGCCTAACAGTGAGGAGGTTGTTTTACACCATAATTGTGCGTTCTTCGAGACCTCTGGGAAATCGGAATAGTGGGAGGGTTGTGCGCACGTAATCCAGGATAACCACACCGTCTGCTATTTACGTGGCAGATGGCCGTCCTAAGTCGGCACCGGTTGCCCATTGGTCTCGTTGGTTTATGTGTAGTCTTTTGTGTTTCATGTTTCTATGTTGTGAGTTGGTGTTCCTTGTCCCTTTTGCGTCTCTTTCTGTGGGTATCTGTTCTGTGTTTTTTGCATGGGTGTTTTGGGATTTTGCTGTGGGTGCTGCAACCTAGTGTTGTTGGAGATCCCCTCCTTTCTTTGGAATATTGGAATATTTGGAATATTGGAATAAAATTTGGAATATTGGATATTCTATTAATTGATTGAAGCAAAGAATTTGAAACCTTTCCGTACATACCTTTCTGTGTAATAACATAAAAACTTTTATTTTAAAACATTTTTCAAAGAACTTAATAATGGAAATCGGAATTATCTTTCTTTGTTTGTCAGAAATACAGAATACTCTCCGATGTGAAGATTCAAGGTTTTGGGTGCAGGATATGTCCTTAATTGAGATTAAATGCAGTTTTTCATATGCATAAATTATCAATGTACACGAGTACTGGACCTATATGTAACTTTTCTAGATCCACCTGTGACATTAGACAGACAAACAATGTAGATCAGTTTTAAAGCTATCGATTCTGTTTTTATTTCGTGTCAATACTTACATCTAAAATCATCAATTGTTTGTGAAAAAAAACGAGAAATGATTTACTTAGTTATCAATTTGTCTGTGGTTAAAGTTTTAAGTATATGTACCATATGCACTGCATAGGTCTTTATATATACATGCACATTCATACACTTAGGGCGCTAGTGAAATGAATTTTGATGGCTTATAAAAAGCACTTTGGCTGCAAGCATCACCGAGGAGGATTTAATATCCGAAACACGTGTCTGATGCATGAAAATTGGTTTGGAATTGTTCTTCAAGAAGGTATAAAGTTGGAATACTTGCGAATTATTTATACTTTGACATGGTAATTAAGTAATCACTCCTCTTCAAATCTCGTATACTTAGATGTTTTGATTTGATTTGAATTTCATCTCTGACATCACTGATGATACATTTTTGCTGAAATGTGCATATGGTGCACTAAATGATGACTATGAAACGTATACTTCAATAAAATAATAATTAACTTTTCTATGATTTTAGACTGAAAAAAGAGATTTTTTTGCTTTGTTGTCATTATTGATATGTATAATCGACTGTAAAATTTCAGTTCACTATATGCGCATTTCAACCAAAGAACATGCTAAGGATAGAGCCATGCCATTATGGATATTCTCCTTAGTTTTAGTAATTTTTCATTAATTATATTTAAAATATTCATATGTGTTGCTTAGGCCTCTGCGTTTTACTGTCTTGTCTGTGTGGTCATCTTACAGCGAGGAAATTATTTTACATTACAATTTTGCTTTCTTCAAGTTATTTGGGTAAACCGTTCCCCGCGAGGGGTTTGACAGTAAGTGTTTTGAATATACTTCCCTGACATTGTCGCCATAGCACTTTCTATATAGACATTACGTCAGACAGTGCATGAATTTTATATATTTTCATTTCCATGCTTCATAAACATCGACGGCGGGTGCGGCTAGCCAACAGGGGATGCTTACTCCTCCCGGGCACCTGGTCCCACCTCTAGCTTGCTAGGGGTCCGTCGATGTTTAATTTTGTGCTCTATTGTAAGTGCTGTTGAGATTATCGTCAGGATCTTCTTTAACCGAAAAGAAAGAGAAGCGCACGTTAGCTGGATAACTACACCATTTGCTACTGTCGTGACAGATGGTCGTCCTAAGTCGGCATCGGTTGCCCATTGGTCTTGTTTGTTTATGTGTACATGTAGTCTTTCTATGCCGTATGTTTCTTTTACGTTTCGTGCTGTGATTGTCTATTTTGTGCTTTCGCATCAGGTGTTTTGGTGAATTGCTGTGGATGCAGCAACCAAGTCTGGTCTCTCCTTTCTTTCACAACCAAGTATATATTTCAAGTCAAGTGCCGAAACACTATTATTGATCTAGGAAAGCGATATACTCGGGGACTAAACAATGTACAAGCAGAGATACCAACCCCATGGATGGTCATTATTAAAAGATGATCTACTTTAAAAGACGTTTTTGAAAGATGTTCTACTTTAAGGATGACCAATACTTAAGGGATTCAAGGTCAAAAGCTAATTGAAACTGCTTAAATTGATCAATGTATCCTAAATGAAGAAATATTCACCAAGAGTTCATCTCAATTCAGGTTTTTTATACATTCAATGGTCTAATGAACATAATGGTACCCAAACAACAATAAGCGGAACGAACATTTCTAAAGATGTATGCCATATCAAATCAAAATTTGAAGCTTTGCAATATTTCCTTGAAAGTTACACAAAAGACATTCGAATTTTCACTTTTTACTAAATATCTTAATTCATTTTGGGCAAATATTTCATCATTATAGACAAGTTTCAGAAAATCCTTCGCCATTTTGCCCTCATGTACTCCATAAATAATAACGTAAAAATACGCATCGGTACCATACAAATGGCACATAAAACAAAAAAATCAAGGTCAAACCATGCATACATTGTTGTTTTTGTATTCTTTTCTGTAATATCAATTGATTGGTCAGAAAATCTGATATGTATTCATGTCAATGGTAAAGATACAATGATATTCAATAACCCCCCCCCCCCATTTCTTTCATAAAGATATGTTGTAACCTATAGGTTTTCAATGTTATTGGTTTGCTACCTTAATATCATATATCATAAAAAGAATTATAAATAATTTCACGCATTCAGGCAATTTCATTTTAATGACCTTGATCATTGAGCTTGATGACACTATATCGTGTAATACGGTGTATTGACAAACTCAAACACATTCTGAGATACATGACGACATGAAGCATAACATTCCCTTGCCTAATCATAAAACCTTGGAACTTTTCATATTGTCTCACTCTGAAGATGTTCTTGACTTTTCTTTAAGTTTTCTTTGATTTTGACCTCTGAGCTTGATTTTCAACATTTGACCTTGAAAATCAATCAACTTTATCCAATCACCAAATCCATATAACAGTGGCAGAAAATTGATGACGTCATCCAACTATTGGTCCTTCTTAAAAGACGTTATTGAAAGATGTTTTACTGTAAAAGATTTTATTGAAAGATGTTCTACTTAAACAAAAGTTTTTGAAAGATGTTCTACTTAAACAAAAGTTTTTGAAAGATGTTGCACATTAAAAGACGTTACTGAAAGATGTTCTGCTTTGAAAGACATTATTGAAACATGCTCTACTTTAACATTTCAGCTTACCATATGCTCATTTGATCAGTTGTGTCGCATTAGTAATGTTAGAGGCAAAAAATAGGAGAAAATCAAAATAATGAGGAATTATGACGAGCAAAAGTCTAAACTTGACCTAATATTTCTTCCAAAAATCTAGTTAAGGAAAGAGCTTTGTCATCAGGAAGATACATTGTCTATAAATTTTAGTAAATTTTCATGAATTGTTTTTTAGCTAGAATTTATAAATATATTCCAAGTCATTGCAGAAGCACCGTGCAACTAGGCGAACGATATCTTCATGGACTAAACAATTCATCAGCAGAGATACCATCCTACTGGTGTAGATTGTCATTATTATGGGTTTAGTACCCGAAACGTGCATGTCTGGTCCATTCTGTAAATTTATCAGGTTTTAAATGATGCTATTGAATTTAAAGACGTTTAACATTTGAACTACTTGGTGAGTGTCACTGCTGGTGGACCAAGAGTCCCCGAGGGCACATGTAGCCAAGTGCGATCAACTTTGGTTGATCGTCTGTCTCTTCAACGCATTTGATATTTTCTGTTACAAAATTTCTTGAAATTTCTAAAACGTGGGTCCTGTAGCATCATATCCCACCCATTCTGCTACGTCTTTTAGTACATTTTTGGACATGATAATTTTCATACTTTTTGACCATATTACATTGTTTTCATGGTTTAGACTGAGGATCACTGACGAGGGTTTAATAACCGAAACTTGCATGTCTGGTCCATGCTGTAAATTTATCAGGTTTTAAATGATGCTATTGAATTTAAAGACGTTTAACAATTGAAATATATGTTCATGCGCCATATGCGCATTTAAATAAGTTAACATGTTATGCATTGCAGATCTAGTGTTTGCAAAGTTCTGTTTCTTTAAAATAAAAAAAAGAAACGCTTGAAGTATCAAAAAGCAATACTATGTCATATGTATCACATAAAGACTTTAAGGAAATCATATTTTCAAGGAAACCAAAACTAAAAGAAATGCTGAAACAAGCTGTGAAACGTCTTGTTAAGAAAGCTATAGATGGGGTGAAAAATATCGGGAAAAAAGCTGGAAAACTGGCAAAGAAACTAGGAAAGAAGGTTCTCAGACATACCCTAAAGGTCCTCAACGGTGTTAGAAAGGCGTTCCGTAGTACAAAGAAGCTGGTTGGAAAGGCAATGAAAGGAGTCCGTAAAGTTTTCCGAAGTGTTGGAAGGGCAGTACGAAGGCTTGTTAGACGTATTCGGATTAGGAGAGTCATACCTCGAATCAGAGTAAGGAGAATCATAAGAGTGAGGAGAATTCGAGTCAGAAGAATTGTTCGGTTACCTCGAGTTCGAGTCAGACGAATTATAAGGATACGTCGAGTCAGATTACCTCGAATAAGATTCAGATTCGGAAGTAAGTGTTTTTCTATATTTTTTTCTTTTTTGAAATAAATATAGTATCCTTTGGTAATCTTCCCACATATCAATTTCAAATATCCTGATATCAAATTCTAGTAACTTTTCTAATGCATACAATGTACTAATTTTAAGAAAAGAAAATAATACAGACACAACATATTTTGAATGTGACTTTGAAGATATTGTAAATTAAGTATTTCCTTAGCACTATTATACAATTATTTACATTTACCAAGGTAAATGCGTACAATGGTTAAGTTCCCCGAGAATACAATATTCCACGAGCCAAAATGGCGAGGTGAATATAGTTTTAAAGAGGAGTTAAAGCATTGTATTTACCAAGGTTCAAGTAAAATAATTTTTTTATTACATGCAATTTCAAAATCATCTATAGATTAAATGATTAAAACATTACTGTCAGACTGCAAAAGTGTCTTTAATCAATTTTAGCACATGGAGAAGTGTCCGCATGTTATATCTACCTCGGATGACGTCACCCCGGGTAGATATAACGTTTGAGCGTTTCATCTAACTACAATATTAACCGTTCAGAAGAGGGATTATTTTCCTTTAATATTGAAACGTTATAACCCTCGAAATAGTAAAACTTACTCAATAAACACTCCAAAAGTTTGTTTTTATCACTCAGGCATTGAACGCAATGAAGCGTAACGAAACGAAACGTTTTCACCTTGTAAGGAACACTTCTCTCTGTCTTTGTTCTGTTTGACTGCTTTCGAAAGAAAAGAGTGTATAAATAACAACAGGAGATTTCTCCATTGAAAAACGGAAAAAATTGTGATATCGCCTATCCATAAATCAGTCAAATAGCTTGTAATTCAAGAAAATTTAGCTTAAATGACACCGGAAGTCCACAGTCGGCCATGCGCTATGTCAAATACCAAAAGCACATTGAAAGTGTATCTAAGGGTATGCAGATACCGATTTGATTTGGATTCAGAAACGCCCTTACCAGAGAGGATCAAACAGGTGAAACCCCTTTAGTTTAAACTTGATTGAAGTGAGATGTGTTCCCTACCAGCATAAATTCAGGTCTCGTATTGACCTTGCCCAGAATGCTTCAAATTGATCGAAGTTCAAACTTGATCTATGCACGTAACTTACAGATATGTACAAATATAACAATTGACCCTTCAGAACGCGGGAAAAATTTGAGAAATTCCATGACGTGACAATGCAGTTTCGATGTTTGACCGAGGTTCGAAGCTTGATTGTCCGAGATAAAAGAATTGTGACGTCGACCACGAAATTTGCATTTTTACCCGCAATCGGAAGTGTCAATTATGATATAATTCTGAAAGTCAGCGGGACGGATGGACAAGATAGAAAGACAAACAGACAGACAGAGATATGCAATCGTAATGCTAGCGAATCATTTTTTTTTCTAATGATACACGGAGACTTCTATTCTTTGTTCAGATTTATTTATGAAGTGCAGTTTAAAATGAAAATTAGAAAAAGGCAGACTTTCATTTCACTTACTATTAAACATTCTGATTCTGAGAAATAGGTTCTGTTTGTCATGTCCAGACAAATAAGTATCAATATTATGTTTATCTAAATTAATATTACATTACAACAATTTATGTTAATATTTAATTTCGTATTGTTTATATAATTTTATATTAATGTTAATAATGATTTTAATTAACTAATATTACAATTTATGTTAAACTACACTTCAGGGCGTTGGGGCAAAAAGAAGAAGAGAAGTGACCTGACCGAAACAGAATTGAAAGACCTCACAGACATGGGTATATAAAGAAGCTGTTTACTTTCGCTTCATGAAGACGTTACTTTCCTTTTTTTAAAGTGATCATATCTATGAATTCTAATTTTCTTTAAAAATTTTTATTGAAATTCATTATGAATGTATAAGGATCTTCTTTAATTTTATTGGGTTTTTTTTTCCTTCAATTTATATAATAAATCGTCTGAAAATCTACCGAAGACGAAGTTAAAGATTCTCCTTTGAAGTTAAATGTATCTACTACAGATGAAAGAAACTAAGATAATTTCAAGTTTAACCAAAACCTAGTCACCTATTTAACCAATGTGAACGTTTATTTTGTGATTAACCATTAATCTTGATATTGACCTAAAATGTCTGTTGAAATATTGTTAACAAAACTGTCTTAGTAAATAAGAAAACCTCCTTGTCATCATCATTCCACATTTTCCCTTTGGTAAAGCTTCAGGATCTGATTACACCCAGCACAAAATTTGTAGCCGCTGACACTCTTAACAAAATAACTACCATCAATATGATAATTAATCGTCGGGCGCCACATTATTTTCTCAACTTAAATTCATTTTGGCTTGAGGTGCAACTGATGAGAGTTCTTTATCCGAAACATGAGTGCCTGGTGTCATACTTAATTACAGGTCTACGTAAGAATCAGGCAGTTGAAAAACCTTAAAATTTTTGCTGAATTTTTTCTCTTGAAATGTTTACAGATCCCCCCCTGAATATTCTGAAAGAATTTTCCTCATACTTGGATGGTGAAGAAAGTTATAGGGGTAGCAAATTTGGTGGAATTATATGGAGAAAATTTTCCCGCTATTTTCTTTTTAACTTCATAATCCTTTATACATTTTGAGGTGAATATCTCGCTTCACCACCGCTACCAGGGATGGGGTAATTAAAAATGTAATTGTAATTAATTACAATTAATTACATTTTTCAAGTAATTGGATGTAATGTGTTATTGAAGATTTTTTCAATTACATGTAATCTTCTTTAACTCATTAACTAATTACAGAGCAAAAATTGCATGTAATGCCAATTACATTTCAATTACTTTTCAATTACATTTGAAACTAAAACTATTTGGAATACATAGATTGGTCTGTGAAAAAATTTTACTTATTTTGTAATCAATTTTCATAATTCATTGAGGATAGGCTTCAGATAATGGTTGAAAAACAGTTTTACCTGAATGATCACAATGCTTAATGTGACTAATTGTCATCAAAACAAAGCTTGGTTATGTGTTTCTGCAAAGACCTTGTGCATATTAGTTTTGCAGATTATATTTTTTACCTGGTTGTTGCCAATAGAAAGAATGCTTGAATAAAATTGTAACAGGTCACTGTTTACAAAATTAATGTGATTTGATTCTAATGTGACAAAATTCAGTTGGGATAAATTACATGTACATATCATTGAAGACAAATTGCATGGCACATTAATGATTTCTCAGGGAACCTAAAAAGGCTTTTGACTGTAGAATGGATATTGACCTGCACTTTCTTGAATTTTGTCAGAGACTTGAAGTGATTATTCGGCATTGTTAAAAAAAATTATGTGCTAAACATAAATTCATTAAATGAAATGTAATGTGTAATTTAATTAATTACATTTGCAATGTAATTGTAATTTAATTAAAATTACATTGCAAAAAAATTGCAAAGTAATGTGTATTTAATTAATTACATAGCTAAAAAATACAATGTAATGTGCAATTTAATTAATTACATTGAAATGTAATTGACCCCATCCCTGATCGCTACCTTAAGAAACGAATATCATATGCCACATATATGTCTAAAAACAGAAATAAAAAGTTTTGCAAAAAATTCGATGTATCACCCCTGCCTGATTCTTACGTGGTCCTATACTTAATTCTATTTAGAAGCATGCTCTTCGGTAGCAGATATGGGCACGTTGTTATTATTTAAGTATAGAATCGTCTAGACAAAAATAATCTGTGAATGATTGACACGGTTATATATAAAAGGCATGATTTTAGGCACTGATTAATTTATCGGTAAAATTTTACTGCAGCAAAGGCACAGGAGCAAGAGATATCCAAACGTGGAGTAGTTTCCTTTGGATGCAATATGTGTGAAAATGAAGACGCCCTCCTTAAGCACGGTAAGAAACCAAAATAGTTTTTCTCGTTCTTGTTAATTTTATTCAGAAAAGTATTTATATCAAACTGATTTCTGATCAAGATTCATATGAACAATTCCGCTTTTGATTTTGACAGTTTGTGGGAACATGTTTTCGAGACAGCGTGTTTTGGAAAAACACATGACTACCCTCTCTGAAATAAGTCAATCGCTTGAGAGCACCAATGTAGTTAAAACGGTAAGTATTGTTCTTTTTCTCGAATTATTTATTCATTTATGGGGAAAAGATATCCTGTGCCATAGGGCAATAAACTTATAACTTTAATTGATACGTATCTACAATAAATTTCAAACTTTTGTCCTTAGCTGACTCTTTGATATATATTTAAGATCACATTCGGAATCGCACTCTTCATATCATTCGGATTAGCCTCGACCTTTTCCTTCGAAAAAAGACTCGGACGTCATACGGCGCCATTTTAAAAATAGTTCCCCGTTGGTCTTTTGGTTTTTGTTATAATCTTTCATGAAATAGAAGTTTCAACACCGGATCGTAACTGACAAATATGACAAATATCCCCTCCTTTCTTCTACTCACAAGATAATTCACTCAAGTTTGAGAATTTTGAATGTTGAAAAAGTGCCTCTGTACTTTTACATCGATTTGATGTAAAACCTTCCACCATTGGCATCCAAGTCTTTTTATGCCGTTACAAATAAAGGGCGAGGGGATCCGAATGTCTTCATATATGCACTATCCGGATAATTTCCTCTCTTTCGACCTCGAGTGTTGATACATTGTTTGTTGAATGCGTATTAAAATAATTCTATAGATCACATGTATATTTCAACATGATAAAGTCAATCATACTTGAAGACTTAATTATATCAATTTCTTAAAGAAATATGAATTTATTTTAAATAAGTTTGCTTGATCTGATATTTAAATGCTAGAAATATACATGACCATGTACAATTAATGTCTACCTTTATGGGTTCTGAATATAAAAGAAAATTCACTGAAACACACAATTACAACTTTACTCTCTTTTCCTCTTCTGACATACCTGTAATTCATCTGTTTTATTTTCTGTTTGAAGACCTCAACGTCTTAAAGATATATATTTGATTTATTAGTACCTCTAGGTGAGCTTTCTTAAGTTCATATTCCTAAAATATTTTATGAACCTTCATAAATTTATTATTTTGTCTTATTCGTTATATTACGCATTAATGTATATTTTATAATACGAAAGGAAAAGCATCATCTAACATGTTTAACACTTTTTGTGAATATATTCATCTTTAGGTTTTATACGATGACGATTCCTGGGACATGGATAACAATGATCTTGACTTCTACAGTTCAGTGTTTGTGACGTCATCGTTGGGTAGTCGTACCTTAAGTTTCCAGTCGGCTTCTGTTTATTATGAAGATAACGAGCCAGAGCTGGAGAAGATGGGACTGACTATCGGAAAGGAGGCCTACAAACAGTACAAGGCTGTCTCTGGTTGGGCAAACTAATTGACAATGTACTGAGGACACGAAACTCTAAATAAAATATCTTGCATCTTACCAGCGTACGTTTGTTATTCATATGACAGAAACAACAATGAAGAAAATATTTTTTTTTCATATAGGGTAAGAAAATTTGAAATAGAACATCTTTTCCTTGCAAGGGATCAATTGATATACATGTATACAAGTAGGTTTGAAGCAATGAATGAAACGTACCTACCGCTAATACACATGTATATTGCATAAGTAGTGCTGCATTTATCCGAATGGTCCCAGAGTACTTAATCGAGACTGGACCAACTTCAATATTGCCTTATATGACAAGGAACAATGAGGAAATGGTTAAAATATCATATCACTTTGATACCAGATGCATAAGAAATGTTTTCATCCAAAAGTTATCGAGTATACATAAGAACCCCTTTTCATGCAGGACGGCAACTTAAAATACTATCTTAAAAGTCGTTGAATAGACATACGTCATCCAGGAAATCAAACACTTATATGTAAATGAAGTAATTACTGCATTGAAATGACTGGAGGATTATTGACATCTGATAACTAGTTTTTATTTTTTAATGTGCACTTTTCTTGTTATGTCGCTAGGCTATCACTAGGTTATCTACCATGAAAAAAGGATATATTCCAATACTTCTTAGTATGATAGTGCTTTTTTGTCAGATGAGCCTTTCCTTTATATAGAAGAATTGAAAAATAATTTGAGAAAACAACTTTAAACATTGAATTTTTCAAAATAATGTTATTCTTGAGGAACAAATCATGAAGCAGTGATCACAGAGGAACACACATTTATTAGATGAGAAACAAAAAGATGGTGACACAAAGAACAATCCAAGTACATAATTGATGCATGAAGACAACTCTCTATATATATGAATAATTATCCTGTTGACTAAATGCAGAACACCTGTTTTTGGCGATTTCTTTTTAATTATACGGTTGCAATCTTATAAAATACCAAATGTAAAGAACTATCTTGGTCGTTAGGCACGGTCCATTTGATATTCTGGGGGGGGGGGGGGGGGGCTTGGGGTTTTTTTTTTTAATTTTGCTCTCAATTTTGATGAAAAAAAAATAAAGGGGTAGGTTCACTTACTACCAAAATCGGCCCTAAATTTTTGCGAAAATTTTTGTTATGAAAATTATGATTCAGGAGCTCTTATATTTATCTCAAATACCTGCAGAAATAGAAAGTAAATATTTTTCATTGTCAAAACGTCACGTGCGTTAGTTATGACGTCACATTGTGACGTCATTTGCTCTGCATGACGGAAAATGAAGGAAAATCGCCTTATTTTCTGCACAAAACTTTAAAATTAGTATAGGCGCCAACCCTCACCCAACATAAATTTTATGTAAATCGAAAGATAGATTGCAAATTTAACTTTTTATATGAACATTATTTTGGGTGAGGGCTGGCGCCCTACTTATTTTGATAAATTTTGACCAGAATTTTGCCCATTTCTTACGATTTTTCAGCATTTTACGACTTTAAGCCGATTTTGAAGCCATATCTTTCCGCGTATTGCACGTAAATTAAGATATTTATTTGGTATTTCAAACAACCATACATTTAACTTCCTTGATACGAAATACAATCGAAATTTAAAACATTCTAAAATTAGGGCCGATTTTCCATGTTACCGAATCTGCTCCTTTGCTTATGGTGAGACAGAAAAAAATAATCTTGCTCTTCCAAATAATCTGAAATTGAAGAATTACCATAAAATTTTGCTAAAATTCTTAAATTTTTCATTTATATCAAAAAAAATTTTGGCTCGCTCCGCTCGCCTAAGTTTTCTATCAAAACATTATTTACTTATGGCAAAGTTCATATATTTGAAGATATCAAAAGTTATACATGTATGTGAGTGAAAAAGGGTTTCTTTAAAAGCTGGTTAAAAGCTGGTTAATATATTATCAATATTTATGTACATGACTATTACTATTAATACATGTTGCATGCATCCCATAGAGTCTATTTTATGTCCTTCTAAGCTTTCATTAGGAAAACTTCAGTTATTCACAAATTTACAATTCTGCATTTAAAAATTTGTCTAGAAAACCTAATCCCCTCAGACCCTCTTATATGCACGTACCTTATATAAAATATTTAGAATTGTATTGTAAAAATCTTTTATCTCTCTGTTTAGAAGTGAATTGAATACATGTGCACTTGCATAAAATAAATTAGTAATATATTACTATTCAGAGTTTTGAGTAAAAATATAAATAATTTCTATTGATAAAACACAAACATTCTTTATATGCGCATCACTTTGTTAAAGAAAAATTCCTTGCTCCAACTGGCTCCCCCCCCCCGAATATCAAATGGACCGTGCCTAAAAGAAAATACCCCTATTTTGGTTGTGCGAAACTTACTTAAAAATAATAAGGAAAATAAAATGTCTACGGGGATTTTCTTCAGTATAAAATGACTAAACGACATGACGTCGGACACCATGACGTCACTGTTTAACATCTTTGATACGGAAAACAATAAGGGGGCGGGCTAAAATCAACATGGAAATTTCCTGTTGATATTTTATTTTCCGTAAAGCAGCTTAAGATTAACTATTTAATGTCTTCAAATTCATTGGCATCATTTTAGAGCAGATAAATTTACAGCATGGACCAGACATGCACGTTTCGGGTACTAAACCCTCTTTAGTGATCCTCAATCTAAAAATTGCAATAATGCCAAAGAGTATGAAAGGTATGATGTCTAAAAATGTACCGAAATGCTTGGCAGGATGGCTTGGTTATGATGCTACAGGACCCATGCTTTAGAAATTTCAAGAAATTTTGATAACAGAAATATTCGAATGAGCTGAAGTCAAGTGTATTAACAGCAATTCTCTGTAAGAACCAAAGAATTTCAAGACATGTTGGCACGGCATGTCATGGATTTTTGAAATTTTTCGTATGGAAGTTCAGTATGAAGTACTAGTATGTAAATCAACCCCAATTTTTTTTACAAAAAGGAGTCGTTGCCATGGTAACCATGTCTGCAGCTTCAAAAATCGAGAAAATCTATAGGACGAGGCATATTCGTAGGCTTCGTTACCATGGAAACAGGTACTTTTTTAATCGGAAATTGCTTTGATTTTTTTTTTCTTTAAATCCTTATTATTATGCATATTTGTAAAGTTTTTTACATTAATCTCGGATGCCTTTTGTATACAAGATGAAAAATTGGGCCAAAACAGGGTATCAAATTGCTCTGTTTTGGGCCCTTAAAGACTCTTTTTCGCATGTTTTAACTGTTTTACAAGGTTGAAAATTTCATAAAAGCACCAATTTTTGAAGTCCAAATTCTTGTTATCCAATTAGTATCATCTCTGAACTATACATTGATATATAAAAATCAATTGTGCTAATTTGTCCTTTTATATGCAAAGCAGCATCAAATTCAGTTTCTATGGCAACAGTCCGCTGAAAGTTTTCCATAGGATGAATTTAAACACAACCTCTATCAAACTATCTACGCATGATATTTAAACAGAAGTTCATGAATACATCTATCAGAGGCGCTTTAATATAAAAATGACCTTGAAAATATTTCAAGGTCACCCACTGAATTTCCAAGGTCATTAAACTTTAAGTGACCAGATTTGACGAAAAATCCTGATTTTTTTATAAAATGAAGGTGCCAATATTTTAGAAACCTTGAAATATTGAACTTAACAGTTATTTGCCATAAAATGATAAATGTATCACTATTTTCTTAGAACTATTAATAACGTTTCTTCACATCTTCGAATATCTAAATTATTGGTGAGTATTTTGATAAAAAAGGGACGAAAGCTGTATTTTCTTGTTTTTTGACGAAAAAATATTTTCCTATTAATTTGCTCCAGCTCAATAAATTCTAAGATTTTTCTTTCTTACCTTCATGTACTTTCATAATAAATATGACCTATCAAAATATTCAAATGAAAAAATCATTAAAATCGGTAACAAAAAAATTAAAAAATCAATATTTTATGCAAAATTTGAGTCTCAAAGTATAAATGACCTTGAACATCAAGGCAATGACCTTGAACATTTTAATTGTTCTCCTGTAAAAGATTTAAGTAATATCTATACATGCATACATTTTGACAATCTTATGTGACTCTAAAGAGGAATAAAATCAATTTCAAAGATAATATGAAACAAGCAAAAGGGTCTAATGTTGTCATGGTAACGGTTTTTGGCGACATAATTTAGGTTAAACTCTTAATAAACCCACTCCAATTTTTCGTTCATTTTATTTGTCAATAAACATATATTTCCTTTGATGAAAATCACTGGTCTCCTATTGGTGCCTTTTGTGATATTTAAGATTGAAAATGGTCAAAAACATACTAAATCGGCCCTTATTTTCACCTGTATTTTTCGCTTCATTTTGACTTATTTTGGCTTAATACAATAAGCTTCCTGTAATAAATATCACATAACTAAGTGTACTAAGTAAGAATGGAAGTAAGGAAGAATAGATTATACAAAGATGAACAAGCTGTTACAGTGGTATCCATGGCAACGAAGTCTCCGGAGCTGGCTTATTTCATGGTCCCAAAAATACTCTAAATAGAATGACCTCGTTATCATGACAATCAGAGGTCACATTGGCCGAAAAGTGTTATTTTCATGGTCACTACTTAATATATACCCATTATACAGAAAGTCATCAAAATCCATGACATGCCGTGCCGATCGATTTTGGTCCTTACAGAGAATGGCTATTAATTACTTCTTTCCAGCTCTGTGACCTGAAAGAAGCCTTGTTTTCCCCTTTTATCAATGTGACATCATATATATATTTTTTGCTATTTCGGAAGCTAGCTATTTCACCGATAAATATCATCGAAACTAAAGGAGTTTAACATCTTAGCACCATCCCTCCAATGCTATTTTGAACATAGATTTTATTTGGATATGCTACTGAATCGAGTCTACAGGAAATTTGGAGCCGCGCACTTGGCTACATGTGCCCTCGGGGACTCCTTGTCCACCAGCAGTGACACTCACCAAGAGGTACTAATGTTTAACTTCTTCAAATTCATTAACATCATTTGAGAGCAGATACATTTACAGCATGGACCAGACATGCACGCTTCGGGTGTTGAACCCTCGTCAGTGATCCTCAATCTAAACAATGTTATATGGCCAAAATCTGTGAAATGTTCACTTTGGGAATGTTGTTCATTCTGAGGTTCGCAACCGTTCCAATGGGAATTCTTATCATTTTGCCTTGCCTTCTCGTTTGTGAGACTGAAGAACTGATTGGTACTTCTTTGATGTTTATTTGTGTACATAAAGAATTACCTAAAAATATCATATAGGGTTATATCACACATCGGCTGAAACCATTATAACATCGAGACAACTACCGAATTTGACAGGTTTCCATGGAGCTGTTGCGACGGGTGTTGCATGCAATCAGGAGACGCTGACTCTCTCCGGGCATCTGGTCTCACTTCAAAATGTTGTTCATTCCGGGGTTCGCAATTCTTACGATTTTGCCTTGCCTTTGAGACTGAATAACTCTTGGGTAATTATTTGAGTTTATACTAAAACACATAGGAAATTCAAAGTTTTTTTTAAGTTTTAGGAATAAATTGTATTAAAGTGTCGTACTTAATTATGGCATATAAAAATATATTTAACCATCAGTTACAACCTATATTTATTTATTCTCTTGAATTAGTGAAATGTTTGTGTAGAATAAGCATTGTAACATTCATGTAAATACTGAAGGTACTTCATAAGATAATTTAGCAGTAAATGAGCATTTCAGCATTTTATTAACCAGATGTGACCACTCGACTTACTACAGAACATTTGTAAGCGGAAGAATTTAATTTGACAATAAATCATGCATCGTAATATGTCTGACTGTGTAAAATTCATTTGTTTCTTAGTGGGTGGTTTGTTTTTCCACACAGCCCCTGTTGCTCGAAAAAAAACTTGTCAATTCGACATCATATGTAATTTTTTTTCATTATTGATTTATCTATTTATTTATTCATTTATTTATTGTTATTTTGGAAATTTCTCATTTCATCCTGAAATATTATCTAGATTTTAAGGAGGTTTACATCCCAGTACAATCGTACCAGTGATTTATTAGTTCTAGATTTTATCTCATTTTGCTATTGAATCGAATCTACAGAATAAAGGGAGCCGCACGTTCTTTATAAAATAGATATACAATTTAAAAAACAAATCAAACTACTGAAAGGCATTGCTAGAGAAAAATAGAGATGTCTTAAAATAACTTAATATACATGTACCCCTGCTGCGAATTTACTATCCGAAAACGTGTCTTGATCGTTGGAATTGTTTCAAAATGTTCAAGAAGATCATGAGTTCAATTTTCATAAATTGATATCTTTTGCATATGTTTAATGTAATGACAAATATGGATAACGACAGTACAAAATCGATAATTCAGAAATACATAGTACAAAATCAACGATTCAAAAAACCGAAGGCATAATAATACGGAAGTGTTCCAACTCTATACCTTCATGAAGAAAATTCCAAACCAATTTTTCCTGCACCAGACACGTGTTTCGAATATCAACTTGGCTCGCGGCTTTGCTGTCGTCATCTGTTCATGCGTACGTAAATTTAGCTTTATCGTAAGTTTTGTATACTTTCCGTCAGTTACGTCATAGTAAAAAAAGGAGCGACGTTACTGCATTTACTTTTACGGGGAAAGTTAATTGTCGTTGCAAAATTTAAATTCAATCAAATTTGAATGCTTTTCTGTGAAGATAAACATGATCAAGGAACTTATTTGCGTATACGTTTTTCATATTTTACACAAACAGGAAAAATTAATATTTAATATGAGATAAACCAAAGAAAGAAAAATCAGTCCTTTACAAACTTGAACATAACATTCGGGTCTCTCTCCACCTTCTCGTATATGTAAGATAATGTAAAAGTAAATAGAAAAGGAAACAAATTTATTATAGATTGTTATGTAAATAATCATCAGTGATCCTTCCAGCGGAGCCACCAAAATTCATTTCAGCAGCGCCCGCTTTAATGTTTCGAATTTAGATTTGAACATTTACTTTACAGAGAGTGCGCGGCTCCAAATTTCCTGTAGGGTCGATTCAGTAGCATATCCAAATAAAATGTATGTTCAAAATAGCATAGGAGGGATGGTGCTAAGATGTTAAGCTCCTTTAAGTTCGGTGATAGTTTTGAATTGAATGACAAGATTTCGAAATAGCAAAATAATATCTATAATGTCAAATCGATAAAGGGCCAAAACAAAGCTTCTTTCAGGCGACAGAGTTGGAAAGAAGTAATTATTAGAATTAAGAATCAGGATAAAACAGGAACTAACGCAAGCAGACAATAAACTCCACCACATGAAAAGAAGCGAACTCTAGAAATGGCAATGAGACAAGGTGCCTAGGAAGAGTCAGCATCTCCTGCTTGTATGCAACATCCATCGCTTTAATTCGGTAGAAATGTAAAATCCGGTTAGGGCTACAATAGAAAACACTCTTGTTTTCAAAGGTACCTAAAACTGAGAAGGAGCTTTGTTCAGACAACAACCATACGTGTCGGATGTCTATTGCGTATCCGTGTAAGTGGTAGGGTTATGTGCACGTAATCCTGATAATACGCCACTATATAGAGGATGGCAAACCATAGTCATTTGTGTTTGAAGTTTCTATGATATAATTTGGTGTGCCTTGTTTCTCTTGCGCCTCTTTCTGTGCATGTCATTTCCGTGTCTTTTGCATGTGGTGTTTGGGGTTTTCCTGTGGGTGCTGCGACCGAGTGTTGTTGGAGATTACCTCCTTTCTTAGCGTCGAGTTTGGTTTTCCAGAGTAAGTGAATGTTATTCTGGTCTCATGCTTTGGTTCGTCTGCTTCATTCTTGATGGCGTTGCAAATTTTGGGATGGGTGATTTTTTTCAGTTTTCAAACATAAATCATATTATCAAAATTCTGACCTTGACCCGTGATACTTGGTCTTTCAAATGTTTCAGTGCCTCTACTCTGATACGACAAAACATCTTAGTTTAAGGAAGAGTCCCTCGGGTCTCAGACGCTCATATTTCCCAAATGACAACTTTTACATTATTGTCATGTCCTTATATCCATAGCTTATGTTAAACCTGATATACAAACAAAACATAATTCGTGGTATCATGATTACACCGAGACCTTAAGCCGTTTGAACTTTAGCATTGGACCCTATGGGAAAAGTAAGAAAAATCCCTTTTTAGGGATGATAAAATGTAACTATAAAAGTATCTTTTCCCAAAACAATATTAGTTTGATAATCTGAACAATATTCTCCAGAGAAAAAAGGGTATCCGGGTAAAAAATTACCAGCAATACAGACCTGAGGGATACTCTACCTTAAATGGAAAATAACATTCAAATCAGAATGAGGAGAATGAGGAGCATAATGATGACGTTGCATCCGAATACATCAGAGGAAATAAAACAAATCCGTTTTTCTATGCAAAATATAGGCATTAAAGTCATAGAATTAGTGTTTTAATTTGTGTTTTCTTAAACATACGGGTATGCAACATACTGCAAGTACATTTATCGTTCTTGAGCCCATTTCATGCAATAAATGCTTTTGCTGTGTGTTGCATAACAAAACACAATTCTACTTTTATTATTATATATATGCACCACAATTGTCATTTCCTTTCTTGTTTCTGAAATCGCGTTTTCCAACAACACTTAGTTGCAGCACCTACAGCAAAACACCATAACAACCCATGCAAAAACACAGAAATGACATCCACAGCTAGAGACGCGTAAGAGACAAGGAACACTAAAACTACACAGAAACATCGAACAAAAAAGATCACACAAACCAATGAGATCAATTGGCAACCGGTTCTAACCTAGAACGGCTATCTGAGAACACCAGTAGAAAATGTTGTGGTTATCCGTATTGCGTGCACACAACCATCCCACTTTTCTGGCTACCAAGAGGTCTCGAGGAACGCACAATAGTAGTGCACTGTAAGACGATCGTACAAAGACGACAACATGAAGCAGGGGCCCGAGCAACACATAATTTGATATGTAAATGGGTATGAAATAGAGGACGTACAAAATACAGTCTGTCCTCTGCCGGCTGTAGCAAGCTCATGTATATTATCATCCGAGGAGTCCGACCGACATTAAAAGAGGACAGGTGGTCAGGGCCCTGTCTTCTCTAGAGAGGTTTGGACAGGGCTCGTCATAGACTCCTGTCGTATCAGTCACAATTTTTTACAATGCGTTGATACAAGATTGTAAATTGATCACCTACCAATCCTAATGTCCATCTGGTGACTGCATGACCATATCCATGATATAAGAAACATTTGATCATTCTTACGCAACTTCAATGGTAATGCTTTTGATTCGTCTTATTTATTTAATTTAAAGGCGTTTAATTGTTAAACGTCTTTAAACTCAATAGCATCATTTAAAACCTGATAAATTTACAGCATGGACCAGATATGCACGTTTCGGATACTTAACCCTCGTCAGTGATCATTAGTCTAAACAATGTAATATGGCCAAAAACTATGAAAATTATTATGTCCAAAAATGTACCAAATTACGTAGAAGAATGGGTGGGATATGATGCTACAGGACCCACGTTTTAGAAATTTCAAGAAATTTTGTAACAGACAATTTCAAATGCGTTGTGGAGACAGACGATCAACCGAAGTTGATCGAACTTTGCCTCATGTACCCTCGGGGACTCTTGGTCCACCAGCAGTGACACTCACCAAGTAGTCCAAATGTTAAACGTCTTTAAACTCAATAGCATCATATAAAACCTAATCAATTTACAGCATGGACCAGACATGCACGTTTCGGATACTAAACCATCGTCAGTGATCCTCAGTCTAAACAATGTAATAAGGCCAAAAAGTATGAAAATTATTATGTCCAAAAATGCACCAAAACACGTAGAAGAATGGGTGGGATATGATGCTACCGGACCCACGTTTTAGAAATTTCAAGAAATTTTGTAACAGACAATTTCAAATGCGTTGAAGAGACAGACGATCAACCGAAGTTGATCGAACTTGGCTACATGTGCCCTCGGGGACTCTTGGTCCACCAGCAGTGACACTCAGCAAGTAATATTTGTTTTTAATTCCACCACAAAAGGTAGGCTGTGAATTACCATGGCAATATACTCTGTTGCCCTTATTGTCCCGAATTTTAAAATAAGAAGGTAATAGTTTTCATAAAATTTCCAGAAAGTCTTAACTAGGTTTGAAAGTGAAGACAATGACCTTGAAGTTTCTTTGTGTTTTGTAAGTTTCTGTCATTAAAATCCAATACCTTAGTACATGCTTTGCGTATCGGAGGAGTTGCGAGATGTAAGTACCGTATCACGGTAATCTTGGAACCTATACCGTCAAGCCAGTGGAAATCTATTTTGTTGAATCCAAAATCATATCTTTTGTCATACACACTCTTTTGATTGTTAAACGTCTTCAAATTCATCGGCATCATTTAAGAACAGACAAATCCGCAGCACTGACCAGACACGCACATTTCGGGTACCAAACCCACGTCATTATAGGTCACCGCGGGTTCAGTTTCCAGGTTAGAACAGTCGTCACGGCATGTTTCTTTTGATCTTATGCATAATGACACTAAGAACGTTTACATGAGAAATGCAACACGTTTCTTTCAACAGTTTCATATAAGGGAATTCATTAGTTGTACATACATGTATATAAACATATTGATGATGATCTCGTATTTCAATTGTTACAAAACAATTTCATTGTAGGTAGAAGTTGCATAAATTGATATGGCGATGTACAAATTTAAAATTCATTAAAAAATAATACATTCGCACTTCGGTGATCCTATCGGAAATCAAAAGTGAGAACTTCCATGATATATTCGAATTGCGTTGAATGAATCTAGAGGTTGTATTCTGTCAATAATATACAGCTATGAAAATATATTACTTTGTCTTGCCATTTAGAGCAGAAAATTTGAAATTGAGTAATCTGACTCTCAACTTGAAGACAAAACAACACAAAAGAAAGATACAACTACCTAACTAACAATAAAAAAACCTCCACATAACAGACTAAGGAGAATTCTAGAGAAGGAGTACCAAGCGCAGTGAAGGGCTGCGTTACATTTGCCGGATCGATCAGAACGATTCCATTCTCATAATGGAACGAAAATGGTTCCAGAATGACTTCACCATGGCAACCTTGGATAGAGGAAATTTTTTTATATTTACCAAATCCAAAAATAAAGTTTTAATCAATATTGAAATAGTTCTGTTTTTGCTTCTTTTATCAAATTATTGATCATTTCTATTGACATCAATACCGAAATTTCCAATTAATTAAAATGTCCAGCATTGTAAGGAGATCGTAACATTGTCCGCCATGTTGGAACAGCCCGGAACGTCGGTCCTAGACGTGCCAGACGATTCGATCCGATCAGCTGGAACGGCGCGTTCCATTACTAGAAACAGCCGGAACATCCGGATCGATTCTGCAAATTGAACGCACCCCAGGAATCAAAGATCAAGGACAATATGTGATGATGATGTTAGTCTCCGTTAACCATGCAAAGATAACCCCCAAATGGAGGCAGGACCAGGTGCCCGGGAGGATTTAGCGTTCTCTGAACAACGCAACGAGCACGAAAGAAAACACATTATGAAGGGAGGGAGAGAAATGTATTCTACAGAAGATCTTCACATTGACACAGAAGACAGCAATCTCCTACGCATGCGTCCGATTTCAGTTCCGCTTTTTTTCACTTTGAAATCTACCTCTGCCTTCATCGCCTATTGTTTGTCTGCATGATTCTTGCAGACTGGAACTGGGGCTTCATATCTGTAAATTAAGTATTGCAAGTATATAACAGCTGGTTTGACTACATTTATGAGGTATACAGTGTACATGCAATGCTTTTGTTTCGATGCAATACGATGTAGTATAAGGGATTCTTTCTTCATTCGTACGTTTCCAACACGATCAGCTGAGTGAGAAGTTCCCAGTAAAAATACAAATTCTAGCTATAAATTGAAACCTACCGTCTTTAGACATGAGTCTTGTATAAATTTTACTACATCAAGATAAAAATCGTTTCCTTCATTGATCATTTACTCGCCCCTAAACACTCAAATATGTGTCTCTGCCTTTGAATCTTTCGCAATGTTTACGTCAGAGGTCCGAATGACGTCACTGTGACATGCCGTACCTGCGATGCCTCTCGGGTTTTATCATTGCGTGAAAATAGCGATGACGGCAAGGTTATATTGCAAGCCTGTACCGCCTATGACCTTGTTGCAAGTTGAGTAGACACATTATGAAGGGAGGGAGAGAAATGTATTCTATATACGATTTTCACATTAACGCAGTAAACACATTATGAAGGGAGGGAGAGAAATGTATTCTATAGACGATCTTCACATTAACGCAGTAAACACATTATGAAGGGAGGGAGAGAAATGTATTCTATAGACGATCTTCACATTAACGCAGTAAACACATTATGAAGGGAGGGAGAGAAATGCATTCTATAGACGATCTTCACATTAACGCAGTAAACACATTATGAAGGGAGGGAGAGAAATGTATTCTATAGACGATCTTCACATTAACGCAGTAAACACATTATGAAGGGAGGGAGAGAAATGTATTCTATAGACGATCTTCACATTAACGCAGTAGACATGAATATTAGGCACTTCAAGACCCGACATCACAACATTTGACGTTATTTCTTACTTTGAGACCAAAACAAATTTTTGACGTCATAATGAAAAATAAAGTCAAAAGTTGCGATGTCGGGTCTTGAAGTGCCTAATATTCATGTCTACTGCGTTAATGTGAAGATCGTCTAT
The DNA here is from genome assembly GCA_028142955.1 of Pinctada fucata. Lineage (NCBI taxonomy): Eukaryota > Metazoa > Mollusca > Bivalvia > Pterioida > Pteriidae > Pinctada > Pinctada fucata. The sequence continues at coordinate 19,166,698 of AP027113.1, read as the reverse complement.
AGAATACATTTATCTCCCTCCCTTCATAATGTGTTTACTGCGTTAATGTGAAGATCGTCTATAGAATACATTTCTCTCCCTCCCTTCATAATGTGTTTACTGCGTTAATGTGAAAATCGTATATAGAATACATTTCATCAGGATCTTCTTTAACTCATTGGGGTGTCTAAAATGCAAGTCTAGCGGTAATGTGAGAATGGTCAATTTCGGAATTGATTTGTGATCGACTCTATTACCCCTACTGTACTTATTATCCTGAAGTAATCAATGCTCTCTAGTTGGGTCGATGAAATAACATATTATATTTTTGTCCTGAATAAACTCCTTCTCCCTTTTTTCTCGGTTCTATTGTACATAAAGAAGATCGAATATCCCTTACAAAAATTGTTATTAGTGCAGCAAAATCAAGTTCTAGTATGGTAAGTTTTTTCCTTAATTTGGGTTTTGCCAAACAGGTGAGCGATGCCTGCCATCATTGGCATCACTTTAGATCTTCAAAGCTGACTTACATATATTTGTATGTTTTCTTTCCTTAATCTTAATACGAAGTACAGATATAAATTTCGCAATGTTTAACCATACGGTATTTCTTGATTCAGTGTTTTTGTTACATCAAAAACACCATTACGTTGTTGCAACAGATTTGCATTATAAACAAATAATCATAATAAACAGACAAATCAATTTCAAGTATCATATCAATTTCAAGTATCATAAATTACAAGTTCATAAATAAGAAACAATTTTATAATTCCATATGTCGAATTTGAAATTCTAAATCAGGATTTTATTAGTGTAGGACACTGAACAAAATCTATAAAAGTCAAATATTCAGACTGAATTTTCGGGCGTCTCAGGGCAACATCAAAGAGAAGGTAAGTTGGTTTTTGGTAATACATTTCCTTAAGCCCCGTTTACACTATCAAAGTTTTCTTGTACAAGAAAACTTGATCAACGTTTTTTACGCAAACTTTGATAGTGTAAACGATCCAAGAAAACTTTGATCAAAGTCCGTCAAAGAACTTGGATGGACTTTGACGGAATAGAACTCCATCCTATTTTTCTTGAAACTTGGACGGACTTTGACGGGAATCGACAAATCAGTATAGAGATTCAGAATGACACCAGCAGTATTTAAGTATTGAAGATAGAAGTAAAAGCAATTTAGAAATGTTAAAACTAAATAATGTAGAGACAAAGACAAACAATGCGATGCAGTGAATTTCATCTGTCATAATTTTAGAAAGCACGGGAAAATTTCCTTGAAATCGTGTCCACATTATGTAATAACTCCAATAAGCAATTTCAAACAAAAACTAATATGTTTTCATACGAAATATTTACAATATTGGCAGGATTCATCTTTGTTTTGGTGCATATCTACCGCGTTTTCTTGTACAAGTCGTCAAAGAACTTTGATAGTGTAAACAGACGACTTTGTCTAAGAAAACTTTGACCAAGTTTTCTTTGACGTACTTTGACCAAGAAAACTTTGATAGTGTAAACGCGGCTTTAGGTAAACTCTTACTGTCACCATTGTCATTTACAAATCTGAAACATTGGCCAGTCTGTAGATCTGTTTCAGTTAAATATATATGCTTAATGCCTGAATGCGTTACATATTTAGATGATAAATATTGTGTACATCGTTCTTATTCGCCATATAGAATAAAATATGTACAATAGGCGATTTTCGAGTTACACGGATTGACCGTTATCGTTTTGAAATAACGCACTGCCTATCACGTGATTTTGCAGAAATGTCATCCAAGCCTATTTCCGGTTTTTCGTAGCAACTATGTAAACAGAGGGAAATACAACGTTCCATCGCGTTCGCGTACTTTCGAGTAGTAGCATGTTTGTTTATAAAAAATAAACACAATGCCTCCACATAAGAAATGTCTCTTTTCTGTAAATTTCTTTAAAGAAAAACTGAAAATACCAGCCTAACATGACTTTGAAATTTAGAATCAAGTCATTGTCAGCTGATTTTGTGATACACGACACGTACACGTGGCAGTTTTCATTTTTACATAGCGGTCGAATAACGTCGAGCATTATGGAATAATTCTGTCACCATAAATTAAACTGATATCTTTTTTTCATATAATGTCTATGGTGGCATATTTCTGCCTCCTACATGCGAGATATTTTTCTTTAGAATATGTCGACATGCGACTTACTTATGTTAACATGCTACTTATTTATATCAACATGCAACTTATTTATGTCAACATGCAACTTATTTTGTCAACATCCGACATAATTATCTTGCATGTCAACATAATCATCTTGCATGTCAACATAATCATCTTTGCATGTCAACATATTTTTCTTGCATATCAACATATTTATCTTGCATGTTGACATAAATAAGTCGCATGAGGACATAATGTATAGAAAATATCTCACATTTAGGAGGCAGAAGTATGCCACCATAAATGTCAGAATCTGATAATGAAAAATATATTTCAAAGTGTTGGGATTGTCGGGAAAGGGGGAGGGGGGGGGTTGGAGTATTCAATATTGTTATTCGTTTCCAGTAAGATCAGAGGGATGGATTTTAGGAATTTTGGTATTGAAAAAATAAAATATTTTCACAAACTCCATCGTCCATGGGGTACATAACTATATCTATATCTGGGTTCTTCTTTAAAGACAAGACATTAAGTTTTTATATGCAACTGTCAAGGAGAAGTGAAGGTAAATAAAAGATATTCGAGTTTCAAATGGTGCAACAATGGTTGTGTTTCTTAAGTGAAATAAGTTTTTGTTTATTATATTAAATTACTGTAATAAAAAAACCCATGAGGATTTTTAAAAATTACATAATTTGACAGTTGCATATTTAGGGGATGCAGAGTGCCCCCAGTATTTCAATCATTTCCCTATACCCTATACAAATACACTATTTGACAGTCGCCTATTACCCCCCCCCCCCCCCTTCCTCGTTCATTGATTCAATTTAACGAAGAGAAAGGCAAAATGCCATAATCACAGTGTAGGATAGATAGAGAAAAATTTGGTAAAAAAGGGGGGGGGGGGTATTGTTTGAATATTTGAAATTTGCATTGTTTTATAATACATGTAAATACTGCAAATTAAATATCTGAATTTGCAGTTGTTGATTATAAAACAGTGCAATTAAGATGACATATTTGCATCCCTCTCTTATCATTGATGGGCTACAATTCCTTTGTTATGGTCAGAATTTAGACTCCTATGTTCATTTTATTTTGTATGAAGTAGTCCATGGTTGTCCAACATAACAGCTTTACAAACAGCTCTATACATATTATTTTAAGTAGTTTTAATGTTGTCTGCAATATCATGAAATAGAAAAGAGAGATCTTCATCAATTTTCTTTCATGCAACCCAAACAAAAAAAATGAGGGCTTAAATCGTGTTTTACATCGTGCTTAAATCATGCGATTTCTGAATGATTTAAACCCGATAAAATTCGCATGCAAATGAGGTCTCAAATCGTGTTTTGATAAATCGCATTAAACTCGTGTTTCTATTCCAAAATTTTTATTACACAGAAACAATCCATGATAAATCGTGAGTAAATCGTACGATTTATAAACAATTTGTATACAAGTCGTGTCAAAATCGTGCCCTGGTCAAACATAAATTGTTACCAAACCGTGTCAAAATCGTGTTAAAATCGTAACAGCAGTGTGCATAAATCGTGTTAAAATCGTTCATATAACTACAAATCGTATATAAATTGTAATAAATTTTTACTAAATTGTGTACAAACCGTATCAAAATTGTGTATAAATCATTCAAAAATTGTGTATAAATATTAATCATTCAAAGATAGGGGGAAGGAATTACGTACAAATGGCCAGACAAACAGACTGATGATTCGATTACTAGATGACCCCAGTGTACCTTTCAGGCAGGGGGCATAATAAAAAGGTTACATATACACCAACAAAAGAATGCTGTGATGGCATATAAGGTATTAACTGGTCAAAATTTATCGAAACATGGGACCTGTGCAGAAGACATGGACAAACAGACCTTTTTTAACTTCTCTGGCAATGAGGCCATGACTTTTTTTGTTGCATTAATCAGCATGGGAAATTTATACATTTTTTTTCCATATAAAGTTAAGGATCCAATATCAGAAAAAGCTAAATTTACATGTATTAATTACTGCATTAAATTCCACATGGAATTAAAAATACAATAATTCACAACCAACATCAAAATTTGAACATTCCGAACTAAACTAGAATTATATTCATGTGTAGTTCGGTATCTCCCCAGGGGTATAATTAACATAATTTACAAACATGTACCCTGAATCTGCTAACTTTCAATATTAATAAAAGTATTTTATATCAACAAAATCTCAAAATAAGTGAAGGGTGTCAAATTGTTAAAATTTAATAATTTTCATCAAACAAAGTGACCTTGACAACTGAGATGTGATCATGAAAAGTACATTAGTTTTGACAGCCACACAGACAAATCATTACTGAATTGATATTACCAATGTTCAGCAGATATAGTGCATTTATACATGTACTTACATGTATATCAGAAAATATGTAAAATAAAATTTTACAAAAAACAAGTGTAACAAAAACTGTAAAAATAAAATAATAAACACAGTCAATATACACAAATATAAAATTTCACACTAAAATAATCAGAAACATTATGTAAAAATTAACACAAAAACAAGATAAATAAAATACATAAATTAAAAGAAAAATAATTTTGGCATCATAATCTATTTCACAACAATGATTGAAAAAAAAACCCTAAAAACTTCTAAGCTGATGCTATATATTAATTGTAGCCGCTACAGTCGCCGCGTTACACAAATAAAGTCAACATAACCCAATTCTTTGTTCGAATAATTTTTTTTTCTATTTCCCAGTTTTTTGAGTCATTTTTTTCTATTTATCATATAATATGAATAGAAAAAGAAATTTGAACAAAGAATTGGTTTATATTGACTTGTGTAACACGGTGACTGTACGTGTAGCTATAGAACAAAAACCAAATCAATGTTATGATCAATAATAATAAAATGTCGCAAGTTATAGTTTGAAGTATTAAAAACACTGTGGACCTCGAACACAGAATAACACGTACTTATACAGGGATTTTTTTTGCCCCTTTTTGGGGCCGTTATTCGGCCCCATTCCCAATGAAAAATAGTATCTTTTTTTCCCAATTGTGGCTCTAAATTTTCCCAATTTCATTCAGATGGAATTATCAGCGAAAATAGTGAAATTTACGGGTTCAAAAGTAGCAAATTTACTAATTATTTGCCATATTGTTGTAAGCATAAGAAATTAAATCATATTTAAAAGAAAATTATATGATTAAACATTCAATTCTGAACTTTTGATTATATAAACTGTCATTTTACTTTCATATTCAGTATTAAATATTTCCCAAATATTCCCAAATGTCGTTAATTTTCCCAATTGCACGGGCCCCGACCACATTCCCAAATTACTGAAAAAAATCACTGTTATAGATCTGTCATTATTGAGGAAAAATTATACACTGATCATTGTCGTCATTGAACATTCGAACTGCATCCGATTGGAACCACCTTGATTACACTGTCATGCATGCATACACACCCACAAATATGAGGTTTCATTTGGAAATTATCTCGATCCACCACGACTAAGTCCGAGTAAGTAAAGCCTTAAGGGATACTGTGACGTACAAATAGCTGAGATTGCTGGGTTAATTTCCTTTGATTCCCCTTCTACAGTATGTGTTTTGGCTGAGCATTCTCAAGGATTACATAGGTATTTTGCATGATTATCGTTTCGTTGTACGCTAATTTCCACTTCGCTGGCGATATTGCAGCATTAAACTCGATCATCTCCAAAACTGAGAGCTGAAGAAATGCAAAATATGAAATTATAAATCAAATAACTATTTAATCGTAAGATTATACAGAAAATATGCAAATTATAATATACAAATGTGAAGAACATACCTGTTACCTCCTGTTGGGATCCATCCAATGGCCTGTTGACCCTCCAGATCCTCTCTCGTGTTGTTGCTTAAATATATGGTGTATGTGGTGCGTTTGGGACTATACAAGTGGGATTAAATTTAATGTTTTGATCCTTCCAGTGTAGGTTCATCTTGCTTTTAAAAGTATTTACATTCGGGGAATCCACCACGAGGTCCGGGAGACAGTTCCATACATTCACTACTGCGTGGTACGAAACTATATTTCCTGATGTTCAATCTACAATGAACATGGATGTATTGATCAATCAGTTGATAGATATATAAATATATAGCCATAAATTCACCAACAATTACATGAAATGCATCTAGAAATTAGACTGAAAAGTCTCAGGGCGAAAAGTCTTACTGTCGAAACGTTCTTTCAGCTCAGATTTCCTTTGTTATCAATTAAATATTTACTGACTTAGAATCGGATCGTTTACATATATAAACATCAACAGAAAATATTAAAGCCTTACCTCCTAGCATTCATATTGATACTTTGTCAGTAATAAACTCCAAACACAACTTTCCAGATCGATTGCTGCTTGTAAACACGTGCCAAAGTTTACCCGTGTCTGTAACATGTGTAGGGTATGTCACATGGTTTAAATCTCATAATTATAATGATCCATCTGTGTAAACATGTGTTGGAGATTAGAATTACTTCCATCCTAGGACGGATTTACCGATATACATGACATATACTTGACTTTTCTATCGTCTGCTGAAACTTTAAAATGGCCGTCGGTATACATGGTCGCATCGTATACAGAGTAGTTCAAACTTTGACACTTCAGACCTGTAATACCTGAAATTCTAAGTTTTCAAATCATGTTGAAATCGCGACTGCCTTTGCTAAGATTATTAAATCGTGCTTAAATCGTACTATTAGCTTGTTACAATTTTAAATCGTTCTTAAATTGTGTCTTGTAATATAAATCGTACAGAAATTGTTTCTGCCATATAAGGTAATCTCGATTTATAAACGATTTCAAATAAAAATTGTTCTCAAATCGTGAGCTCAAATTGTGAATCCACAATTTAAACATCATTTAAGCATGATTTTAAAGCGATTTATGTCGAATTATTTTTGTTTGGGAAGCTAAAGGCTATGAAACCATATGACAGATCCTGATTTGACAAAATGTTTTCTAAAGTCATCATATCATTTATTAACTGAATATCCTCTTCAATTTTAAGTTCATATCTGCATAACTTAAGACCTTTTACTGTTTGTTTGAAATGTTGTTAACTGCATTTTTAGTTTACATCTTGAAGTAAGAACTCAATTTCTACTGAAGAAGAAATTATATGTGGTACATATATATGTAATTGTCCGAAGATATTACAAAAAATGTATTTGGTATTCAGAATTATGAAATATGATATGATTTTAAACCTCATACATGTAAGTGATCTGGCAATAAAAAGTTTCCCTGGAGGTAATTAATAATAAAGATTTTATTGTATAAATGTTGTACTATTATATACTGAGTACTTCGAATTATTGAAAATAATTTGCATCTATAGGTTCATTTATATTCTTTCTCTCATTTCTGAGTAAAGTTAATTTCTAGAAGAAAAAAAAGTTCATTTGACGAAAAGGCAACATTTGAACCTTTTTATGTAATACACAAATTTGCTTCCTCCTTCCATAAAATACCACATACTTGTCTATTCCTACATCTTCTTCATTTATTGCAACAATTCTATTTATAATTACATAGTTAACATATAAAAATAAAACAGTTCATTGTTCACCATTATGTAACAAATCCCATCCAATGCATCTATAGTTCAACATGATGGTGAAATAACAAAAAGAACTCAAATGCGAAGGCTAAAGTGAGCACTTATTGAGGTTTTGACTTCTACTCAAAATCAGTGACTTTAACACCCCCCTCTTGACAACATAAAACACCTACTGTGATAAAGACTAACTGAAATAAGTGATTTTGTTCAGTATCATATGAGGGAGTGGACAGGGTGAAAGGGATAGGGAGGAAGGGGGCGGTAGAGAGAGAGAGGGGGAGGGAGGGAAGGGGGGGAATGGGAAGGTAGGGGACGAGAGGAGGGATTAAATGGGAGAGAGAGGGGGGTAAGGGAAGGGTGAAAAGGAGGGGGAGAAGAGGGAAGGGGGGGGGGACGGGGCTACCCCCCCCCCCCCTGTCCGCCCCCTCACATCATGTGTAAGTTTAATCGTGTTATTGTCTCGCATAATACTGTGACGAAATCAAACATACTACCTGTATAGACATATCTTGAGAGTAAAATTTAATAAAGACGATGCAAAGAAATATGACTAATGGTGAAAGTAAGCGGATGACCTGCTACATACTCCAGATTCTCTAAATACTTAGCCCAGTTGCCACATTAAACTTAGATAGATATTCACTTTCGTTTTGTGTCAGCGCGATAAAATAATTCAGCTTAATCACAGATCCATTATAGATGATAAATCTACTCTAGTAAAGCAAAAAATATCGTTTATTCACTGAAAATTGTTCAAATCTACCGCTTAACAGTATATGTATGTATGCCGAAATTCCCTCCTATGACTAAGGAGCACCCCTATATATAATAGGGTAGGAGGGTCCTTGGCATTCCCAGAAGGGAATAATGTAGGTTAAAATCCTAAAAATGATGTATATGTTTTAAAACTGCACCAATCTCGGAATCCCAGCTGCGATTTAAGACCCTGTGGCACCAAGTCTGTCTAGCAGATTTAGTGGTGAACCACCAATTAAAAATAAAACTACTTCTAAAAATGTAAGTTAAAGCAAAAGTGCCGTGGAAAAAAAATATGTACATGTGATAAAATAAATGCAAAAGTATATTAGTAAAACGGGTCAACGGTAGCCGCATGACCGAGAGGGCAACAAAACACCAAAAAGGAACATTAATTCATTCGGTGAAATGTCAATAACCCAGCCGTTTTTGTGGGGGAAAACCGGAAGACCCGGAGGAAAACCCACCACTGACCCCAGGAGAACGGCCAAAACCCCTGGGCAGCCCAACTCGTATAATGACGAGTGGCGTAAACCGGAAGTAACCTTGGATGACAAAGGCATATTCTAAATGACGAACCTGTCCGAAACCAGGGTAACTCGAAAATCGCCTATTGAATAGATTCAAGGAATTGAAATATTTAGCACTAATATTGACGGTACATGTACATATACAGAAACAATTGAATTTAACATTTAAATAGCATGATACATAATTATCTCAATTGTAAAGCCTTTCTCGAAAATAACATTATTATTATCAATTTCAATGATTGTGTACTTTTGAATTCGCTTTATTTCTAGGTTCGAGATGGTGCCATCACTAAGATTCATCATAGTCGTGACCTTACTCGTGGTACTATGTTCATTTGTAATGGGATGGAATAGAACATTGGGATGGAAAGATGTATCATGTAAGCATATCACCCAATATTGTCATTTTATTATCATTTTGTGATTTAAATAAATTCTAACTAGTAATTTGAATTTGAAACACTCTAAATTCAAAGTTCATATCCAAATAATGATCACTGAAAGAAATACCCAATTACATTGCATATTTATCTTCATACAAAGAAAACCCACGCCTGAACAGATTTAAGAAACGAGGGTCACGTGACATTTGAAATCATGACGGAATAATTTTGGCAAAGTACAGAAAGCATGAACTATTTCTATTACATGAAATTCAGGAAATAGAAGATTCAGAGGTTATCGCGATACATGAAATAATTGGAAAGAATAGGAATAGGGTGTTTCCTGTATGGGATACCGAATAAGATGTTTCTTTTATGTGACGAAGCTTACTTGATATACTTAGCTTTTGATGTTACGAAGGTACTTTAGGAAAACTTTGATGTATTTAACTTCGATGTATTCGATTATGATAAAATTTACATCTATTCAGAATACATATATACCATGTAGAATCGAACACAAAAATTAAGATGTATACATGTATATGCTGAGCATTGATAACTGCATACATTTTGTGCGATTACATTTTGCCATTGTTAATGATACATGATAAATTCTGCTATAGTTTGGTAGGAGCCAAAAGATGAAACCAACATCTGAGTCCCAAATACAGAAAAAGTAAATCCTTTACATGGAACCGAACAAAATTACATTGGACTCTTATAAGGAATATCCAAGACGTTGGGCTAAGAAAGATGATGTACATTACATTATACATTGATGAAAACACATAAAAGGAAGGAGACCAATGTGCACCCGGTGCCGACATTAGACGGCCATCTGCTTTTACCAAATGGTGTAGTTATCCGGTTTACTTGTGCACAATCCTCCCACTTATCCGGACACACAGAGGTCTCCAAAGACACACAATTGTTCAAACCTTGTACCTGGTGTCCCAAGTTTACAAAAACATGTATCCCATTGTGAAACGCTTATAATCCCTGAAATCATACAACCTTCTATTCATTGCCTCTTATTCCTTCGGCAACATATTCAATTGATGCCCTGCTAAAAGTCGTGCAGAAAGATCAAATCGTTTTTAATCTCGCGCACATTCATTACATTATCATTACACTTAGACAGTAGAAAAGTAGTAATATAATACATTCGAATTTCGAATTTACCTTGAATTTTATTTATAAAAGGGGACGATATTGCAAAAAATGATAATGACATCATGTATATCATTTTGCTTGTTATTTCTTGTAAAGCAAAGTTTTGGGATTAGTTATTGGCGGGTACCTACCACCAGTTTCTCGTCGCTTTGAACTCCTTCTGGGGAGTAACATTTTACTTCATTCAGTAATTGTCAAAGTTGGTCTTTCTTAACCATCAAATCTTAATCGTTAAACGTTTTACTGTCGATTTATAGTGTAATATATAGCGTCATGTACTGTTAATTGAAAATCGGTATAATCCGTATATACGGTGTCGAACCAGGTGAAAACGACATCTTCTTAACTCACGAAAGCCCGATATCTCGATAACTAGTCGAAATTGTGAAGTCGCTTTTTTGCATTGAATTGTACTCAATGATAACTGCTTTTTAAAAATTCATTCTGTTTGTTTCACGCATTTTGATTGGTTCACAGGATTTCTACAAGCATGTATAACGACGATATACATGCCGCAAACCGACTCACTTGACATACTTAAAAATGTATTCCTACGTAAATTTGCACGTTACAAGCTTTAGCGCACTTTTTTGCGTATGACGTCATGCTTCCCTTTGTTCTTCGCTCCTGTGACGTCATATTGTGACGTAAAACTACAAGGTATGAGCTTGTAAATGGCGTTCTCCACATGTAAACAACAGAGCAAGTAAGTTTGTTATTTATAAAACTATGATTTTTCGTCAGGGTAATAAATACGAAGCAGTTGTATTTCATATTTTGCAGTGTAATAATTTCTGTGGGTCGTTGTTAGTCCTCCGTAGCAATGACACCTCTAAAGCGAAGCGTGAGACCCTCTAAGGAGTATAAAAAGTAAAAATATGTCACATGAATTAAAATAGGGATAAACGTACTGTGTTTTGAGGTTCCGACAGGTATATGTTGAATATACTGTTGGAAACATACGTTATACCGTCGGGGACAAGCCCCGACGGTATAACTGCGTTTCCAACAGTATATCCAACATATACCTGTCGGAACCACAAAGCACAGTACGTTCATCCCCTAAATGGAAATCATATTACAATCACTTACTTCACATCGTGGAAGAAATTTCACAGACACGAAGATCAACTTAGATATAAAGCATATCCCCAATGTACTTATTTCAGTCGCTAAATACAATTGAAGGGATCTTTAATCAATATCAAAATTGAATGATATTCTTAGATAGAACTAAGAAGATAGCAAAATCAAGCTGAGCAGACAAATCATTAAAAAATATTGCTACTGAAAGAAATTTGACTTTTTTCTGAAAATCATTTTTTTTGAAGTACCAATGATGAGGTTTCACTTACCGCAGCGTGTATCTGGTGTGTTAAAATTGGTATTAAATATTGTCCAGGAAGGTGTCGAGATGATACACTTCAATTTCGTATTGCCCATTGATCTGACTACGTGTATTTTTTAATCTTTTGATATTTTGCACATGTATATATCATATAAGTTCAATTTAGTTTCAAGTTAGATATCGTTGTGCTTTTTTTTATTTTGCGACCATCAAAAAGATGTAAGGTAAATGTAAGGTAAGGGGATGCCGATGACCCTCTTTACATTTTGGTGTACGTTACGATACGATGTGACCATAAAAATGTAGATATATAATGTCAAAACTTAGAAAATATTCTATAATTCGTTCAGTCATAGACGAAGTAGCCAAAGCGGAAATGTCTAATCTTGTCCTTGACGAAATCAGCCGGATACAAGATAATGTGAAGAAACTAAACCCTGAGTGTAAAAGAAAAATTAACCAAGTTATCGGCATCTGTCAACGATGTGGCAAGTAAGTTGAACTGATAAAATCATCCTCTCCGTTAAGATATTTTTCTATTAAGTGAAAAGCACTATCAAACTGATTATTGGACATTTTTCAAGTTAACGCACTTCGGACTTCGCACTCAGGACTTCGCACTTTAGGGGCCATATAAAAGAAATCAAGCGCGATTTAAAACGTTAAATCAGAACACACATTGACGAAAGGACAATGTACAACTTTCAATATGTATTTATACCAATGAAAACAAATAAATTCTTCATGCAGTGTAATCTATGTTCATTGGAACAGAATTTATATTTTGAGTTTGTGACAAAGTCCCTTCGAAATGCGATGCCCGAAGTCCGAAGTCCGCGAGTATGAAAAATGTCCATTTAAAGCATGACTGTGTACAAAATATATCAATATTCTTGACGATGAAGTCCCAAGATTTTGCGCACTTAGCAGTGCGGAAGCGGAACGTCACTTATTAGAATAGTCTTTATTGATGTAATGCTCATACGTGGACTCCATTTATATGAGCGTTGATTGTTCATTGAATCACGGAGCTTGCCGGTATACCTCGAAAGAACTTAAGAATTTTTTTCCACAAAATTGGACGAAAACTATATCAATGTGCGAAGCGCAAAATATAATCTGATTCGCGGAAGCGGATTAGATTTTGTTTGTGCATCGGGTTTTTATCGATAGACAGAAAAAGTTTTAATGCTACATTTTTGTATTTCCTATAATCTAATTACTGTTATTTCAAAAATAAAGCTTCATTTTTCTATAACAACATTTGTTATGTTTAAACTGATGTTTCATTTTTGCGCACAGGGATTTTACACTGAGGATCGCGACAAAACGACGGACCGTAAATGTATTAAGAAAACAGATAATTACTGATGACCACGGAAACGCAGCGTTTAAAACCTTGACTCAAGAAATAAAACAAAATCTTGAAGATAATTGAAAAAAAAAAACACTTGTTGTTTCGTGATTTCATCTGATACAAGCTGATGGTCTTTGGATGTCGGCGCTCTTGAAGTTGATGTTAACGCACGGACCCGATTATGTATACTCCAGTAAAATTTACTATAAAGATTTTGATAAAGTTTTATCCCTTACTATTGTATAGGCATTATGCTGGCAATGTAGAAATAACCAAATTATCTCCTTATGACAAATCGTAATTGATCAAATCATCTTAAAGTTTAAATAATTGTCTAGCATTTACACAACTTTTTTTCAGGAAGCCAAAACTGAAAGAGTTGTTGAAAAAGCTCGTAAAAGCACTTGGCTCCAAGGCAATAAAAGAGGTGTCTAGAATTGGCAAGGCCGCTGGCAAGCTTGCAAAGAAAGTGGGAAAAAAGATTCTGAAACATACCTTGAACGTCCTTAAAGGCGTAAATAATGTATTCCGTGGCACTGGAAGAGCTGTAAGAAAAGCTATTTCAGGTGTCCGTAACGCATTCCGTGGTGTTGGTAGAACCGTTAAAAGGGTATTCAGACATTTTAGATTCAGAAGATTTAGACCAAGAATTCGGGTTCCACGATTCCGAGCACGGTTCGCAAGGTTTAGAAGAATTGTAAGAATTCCACGATTTAGAGTCAGAATTCCAAGAATCAGGGTTCCACGATTTAGATTTGGTAAGAATTAAAAGTAAAATGCAGTCTTGGAAATTCTGTCGAAGCAAAAGCTTCAGATGATTATACTGTGGAATGCGATTTATTTCAGGTCTGTTATGGGTTAAAGATATTGAATCGTTTCTTTGTATTAGCTGACATGTACCAAAGGATCAACGCAGGCTAATGTTATATATATTAATTGACAAATATGGGAAAAACATATCCCTATCAAGAATGACAAATATGGAAAAACCATATCCCTATCATTTCACATTTTGGACTTCTCAAAAACAGAGTGGAGACATTTTAAAATTAATTTTTGCTTTCATTTCCTATGAGTGTTTTCATTGAGTCACCATGGCACATTCAGCAAACATCCTTCGTCCTGCGGTCAGGCATCAAAAGTTTCAATGTACTTCATTTCCTTAACAATTTCATTAAATAATCGAAGTTAAGAAAAATAATGCATCCTTTATCGAATCATGAGGAATTTGTAAAACATCTCACTTGCTTCGGAGATACTAAACAAATCTTTAGACACGTGGCAGAAAACGATTTAATTCTTTTATCTAAGCATAAGAAATCATTTTGATTCGTCCATTTTACTACTAAGAGACATAAAAACTCTAGTCTTTGAAAGGATCATCATTGCACTATTCAAATTCCTCAGTTCAACTGTTCGGTTTATACAATCATGTAGTAGTATGAATTCTGCAGGAAGACGATGGGGCAAAAAGAAGAAGAGAAGTGATCTGACCACAAGGCAAATAGAGGAAATTACAAATTCAGGTATATTTTAGAAGTCTTTTAAAGTACACATTAGTTTCTGTGAAATCATTATATCTAATGGAGGTTCAATTTTCGTGGTTTTCGTAGATAGCCTCATTTAATTGTAATTTGTTTGTGATCAATGTTTAGTTTGTTGTCAACACTGTTTTTACAACTGTTTGTCAGAAGCCAGCCTTGTGAAACCCGCTTTATATTAGGCAAACGAGGGGATACATTTTAGCGACATCTTGTTGTGAGTAGCAATAAGCCCTGGATGGCATGGGGCGGCTTTAAGGTTGATGTTTCAAGATCGACGTGACGTGAATGTAATCGTCGCCACTTTTGGACTTTTCCAGACCTTCAATTACCCTTCACTTCGCTATCAAGTCTAATATTTTTCACTAGAGTAATCTTTCCGAAGGCATCTACGAAATAACGACCACGAAGATAATGAGTTAAAGATCCTGTCGATAATCTCAACAGCACTCACAATAGAGCACCACATTGAGCATCGACGGACCCCTAGCAAGCTAGAGGTGGGACTAGGTGCCCGGGAGGAGTAAGCATCCCCTGTTGGCTAGCCGCACCCGCCATCGATGTTCAAGCACGAAAATGAACACAATATATAAATTACATGCACTGTCTGAGGTCACGTCTATACAGAGAGTGCTATGGCGACAATGTCAGGAAAAATATTCAAAATACTTACTGTCAAACCCCTCGCGGGGAATTTTTTACAAGCTCCATACGGCAACAGGCATAAGTGTGACACAAATGAGTTAAAAAAGTGATTTCTTTTTATTCAGACTCAAAGTCCAGAAGAAAAGACAAAATCATTAGAATTTCAATGACGACAGTTGCGATCCAAGGAATGAAGTGATACCAGGTGCCTTGGATGAGCTTACGTCTCCTGAAAGCATCCAACACCTGTCTCAAATCCTCCATGAAAACTTGTCAAATTCGTTTATTGTCTTGATTTAAATTTTGATTTTCATTTCTTGTAAGTGTGTATTGTCTTATGATCTTGAGAACCATTCAATCGCAATCCAGAATCATTTTGCCATTTGTCTTTGAAAGCATACTTTTATGATGCTCAGCTTTACAGTTTTGGCTCCTGAATGGCATTAGAAAAGGTGTGTTCTTTTGCATTATAATTATTTATTTTTATTTACATGACTGGTTTTTTTTTTTTTTTCTTATAAGGCAGCGACATCAATTAATGCTAGATGGAACAACGACAAAAATCCATTTTTTCAAATGATCTGTGTTAAACGGAAAGTGTATTGAATAATGCAATTTGTAAAAATCTTCCGGAATGGAAATATTAGGCTCTTTAACGACTGATTAAAACGCTTTATTACTGTAAACGTTGAAATTTTCGCGTGGGGAAAATTATCAAGTTTTTCGTGTATAGCGGGATTTCGCGAAAATTTCCCCCACGCGAAAATATCCCTGTTGCATTCTTACAATGGGAAAGACATTTTTATCGCGAATATTTCCCCAAGCGAAAAGTGTTCTTGTCATAATCGCGAAACCCCCCCCCCCCCGCGAAAATAATTACGTTTACAGTATTCTAAGGTCTGTTTAGATGAGAAATATGCATCATCTTTTCAAATAAGCATCAGTGATTCAGTTGAATGGGATATGATTCGATGGATGTGATAGAGGTGGATATAGGATAGGATTGAGTACAGCTGTAAAGAGATGGATAAGATAAAATAGGATAAGAGGGAGGTCGACAGGGATGGAGTGTATAGAACTGAGTTTGAGAATGTATAGAATAGTACAGGAATTCAACCAGCACCATAAACAATCAAGTGACAATGCGACAATAAAACATCGATTTAAAGATAAAGGATTTCGGCCCTATTTTCAAAGTTGTTTATATATCTATAATCTTGTTTCTTAAATGTCAAATGTATGGTGAATCCAAATCCGAAAAACCTGTTTTGATTTCAGTATTATACTGAATACTACGACGCTCAAAACGCCACAAAAACGTTTAAATCATTGAATATATCAATAAATCAGAGGAATTTCGATACAAAATTGTGAAATCAAGTAGCGCTTCAGGCCTTGTCCATGGTAAATTTTGTGCCAATCAATGGATTTCTGATACAACAATTTTCTTTGGTTTTGTATCATGCAGGGCAAATGACGTCAGGTCATGACGTCATACATCACGCGCGTGACGTTACGAGGGATCAAAATAATGACGCTGTATTTTCTCAAACATTCAACATTACAAAAAGGGATAATTAATGGTTGGTTTATAAAAATAAATTTTGTCGAAATTATAAGGCCGATTTGAGGGGTTAACGCAACTAATCCTTTTGTAAACGTCTTCATATTGAATAGCATCATTTAAGAACAGATAAATTGGCAACATGGACCAGACATGCACGTTTCGGGTACTTAACCCTCGTCAGTGATCCTCAAATCTAAACAATGTAATATGCCAAAAAAAGTATGAAAGTTACTATGTCGAAAAAGCGTACCGAAAGACGTAGCAGAATAGGTGGGATATGATGCTCCAGGACCCACGTTTTAGAAATTTTAGAAATTTTGATAACAGAAATTTTAGAATGCGTTGTATGTGTTCTTCCTTAACATTTTGAAAGTTCGTAGTTTATTTGTATAGAGTAAACCATTTTCGGGGGTGCTGCATCCGAATACCGCAAAAATTTAGTGATCGGATAAACTTCCAAATTCTCTCTTTTTATTTTGGGCATAATGAATGAGAAAAAATACTTGTTGATAGTTTGCTATGAAAAAAGATACTTCTGTTTCGTTATCGAGGCATAAACTCTTATGATTTGAGACCACAATGGTGGAATCGACAAATCCTCATAATTAGTACTTTAAAGTAAACAAAAAACCTTTGGTGAACCATCTTGCCTTGTCAAACTGTATCATTTATTTTTCAGCGATGGAGCAAGAGAATCCAAAGATCAAAAAACGAAGTTTAGCGGGAATAACATGCTCATTGTGCGAAAATGATGACGCCTTAATGGACAAAAGTATGAAACTTTTATTCACAAAAATTCATGGTGATAAATAATTATCATAATGCATACATTTTATTTTCATACTCTCTTGAAATCAAATACGTGCTTATCTCATACATTCAAAGCAATATCATAAAATGCTATATTTACTAAGTTTATATGCAATTACTTCGAATTACTGAAAAAAATAAATGTTAAATTAGTTTTGTTTCTCAATTTGCAATAATAAGGAAAAAGTCATAATGAGATGTTTATTTACGTGACTGTTACTTACTTGAGTTAACTCAATTCTGACAGTCTGTGGAGGTATGAGGCAACTGGAAAAGCATTTAAATTCTCTTGAAAAGATGACGATGCGCCTTTCGAATGAGGGCAATAGTCGGAGTCGGATGGTGAGACAGGTGAATATTCCTTTTTTCTCGCATAATTGTTTCGAAACACACAATTATTGTTTATAGAAATAGGTACACTTTCCTCTCTAACGCGCATTACATGTTTGATGTTTGTTACATAGTACATACCTGTAAAAAATACAAATCAAGGTATTAGGGGTATAATAGCAATATCGCGGAAAAGCTAGAAATTATGTTCTTTCCATATCTTACATTTTTTTATATTTGATATTTTTTCATGTCTCATTTAACTCGCCATGAAAATGTATGGTCCCGAACATTGCCGAAGTCGTGCGTCTTCGGCCAACTTGGTGGCATTTAAATTTTTCTTTTATCAAAACAACCGGAAGTAGAGTATTATACCCCTTTTGCCTTAAGACAATTATTCACTATATATATTTCAGGTATACTTCACAGAAGAATATGATGAAAACAGGGAGGTTTCCACTACAGTCTATGTGCAAGCGTCCGTGGATGAACGAAAACCTCCCTTTTCATTTAAATCAAGTGCTGTTTACAACACAAATGGTTGCGAGTGCGATCTTCAGAATATCGGAGTAGTAATCGGCAAGGAGGCTTACCAGAACTATAAAGAAATGTCAAAATAGAAAAGGATCAGCACATGTTAAAAATCTAAATGTTAAAAAAATAAACATTAGTAAATATAAGTCTTGCATATGGATGTATTCCACACTTATTTTCCTTCGTCAGGAATTCTTCCATCTATTTGAATTGGCCAGGTTCTTATGATAGTTTTAGGTTTTACAACTTTAAAAATTACTGTAAACGACTTTATATTCGCGTGACTTTATATTCGCGTGACCTTATTTTCGCGATAACTAGAGGAGCGATTAATTCCCGTGACTATAATTTCGAGAGCTCATCATCTGGATTTTTAAAATAAGTTCCTTTTTTCTGTATAGGTATATTTTCTTAGCACCTTTAATTGTTGAAATGCTTACTTCAAATAAGCTGAAATAAAACGTTTCGTGTCGTCATATCTTTGCGTATTAATGATTATTGAAAACGATATAATTAAAAATATAAAAGAAATGTGCCATGATTATACAGTTCTTTAGTATAATGTTTGTCTGGATGATTAAGGCTAATTGATTAATTGCTATGTTTGTAATTCAAACATCTCTAACATCGATGCGTATCATCGTCCGTTGTCTAATAAGGGTAATTAAATCTAATGGAAAGGGAAAATAAGACGCGTTAAACTTTACGCTTTTGTCAAAAATGATCTCCTTTTTATCCTTTTGGTGGACTTTTTATTAGCGAGGACTTTATTTTCGCATTTAATCAAACTCGCGATAATACGCGAAAATAACGTCCTCGCTAATAAAAAGTCGCTTACTTTACACAATATAACTGCAGCCGCTTCTTCTCTACTAACATGTATTATGCCTGTTTGACCTCTCGTTTCCATGTTTGGATTTTTTTCAACTTAGATATTTGATGTTTAGATAAAAGCTGATATCAGATAGCTTATTTCAAAGGATTTTATAATGTTTTAAGAATATAAAATTGTAACTCATTAGCATTTATATCCCCCTCCTTGAAATCTATGAAATAGTCTGAACAATTATAGCTTTTTTAGCTCACCTGAGCCAAAGGCTCAAGTGAGCTATTGTCATAGCAATCCGTCTGTCGTCTGTCGTCCGTCATCCGTCGTCGTCCGTCGTCGTAAACTTTTCACATTTTCAACTTCTTCTCGAGAACAATAGAAGGGATTTGGATGAAACTTGTTGATCGTCTGTCTCTTCAACGCATTTGAAATTTTCTGTTACAAAATTCTTGAAATTTCTAAAACGTGGGTCCTGTAGCATCATATCCCACCCATTCTGCTACGTCTTTTGATACATTTTTGGACATAATAATTATCATACTTTTTGGCCCTATTACATTGTTTAGACTGAGGATCACTGACGAGGGTTTAGTACCCGAAACGTGCATGTCTGGTCCAAGCTGTTAATTTATCAGGTTTTAAATGATGCTAGTGAATTTAAAGACGTTTAACATTGATAGGCATGAAGTACTAATGGTTCCCTACAAGTGATGTTGATTTTCGTCCGGATCCGTCAACAGGTGGCGCCACCAAAGGCAAAAGTAGTTGACAGGGGGTACCCTCCTCTGACAAACTTCTTCTTCAGAACCAAAGTACATATCGGCAAGCCGAAAGCATCTAAATGTCCTAGAAAGATGTCTTAAGAAGTGTTGTTATTTTGCGTTCCACTCCGAAGTCAAATTTTTGACGCGTTTTTGACGTCTTTTCGGACTTAGTCAGAACTGCACTTTTTTGCCCTATTTCTTTAAATAACTCAATAAGTGTATGATTTAACACACTCATTTACTGCATATTTATCATATTTAACTTACGTAATAATGCTTTGATATGTATTTTATGCTTAAATTTTATTTTTTTGATTTTTTATGAATTTTTTTCTTATGTAAAAAGGAAGGGGGGTTGGATTTCAAACATTTTCTGCTTCTTTTCTATAACCACTCTTCAGATTGTCATGAATTTTTTTAGGTATGAGGTACTCATGCATGGTACCCTACAAAAGAAAGAATTTTGTCAAGGTATCCATTTTTGGATTTTTAAGGAATATTTTCAAGATTTTACATAGGTATAATGTATGTTTTCAATGCCCAATGGACCCATGGGGAGTGGCTTCAAACCCCGGCGGGACCCCAACAAATTTTTTTTCCCTTTTTTCAGTTTTTTTTTCTCTTTTTCTTTTAAAATTTATCGTTACAAATGAAACTGTGAACGAATTTTGTCAAAATATCAAGTTTTAGATTTTAATGATTTTTTAGAAGAGACAAGCTAGTTTGTCTTTCTGTACTTATTTTCGTACGTCGAAATAACTTGGCCACATACGCTATCAAATATACTCTGAATTTATTTTAAAGATGTTGACTTTTTCCATACATGCATATTTCATAACAATTTCCCTATTTAATGATTTTTTTCTCTGTTTTATTTCTGTATCTATGGTAAACAAAGTCGCCATATATCTTGTGTTACAGATTTGATTGGTTCAATACCTCCACGCCCCTTTGGTAGGGGTAACTACAGGAAATAAAAAGGTGCACACTAAAAGTTTTGACTGACTTGAAATGCCCAGAATTAAGTCTGTAAAATTGGTCTTTTTCGCTTGCGAATCTTTGGCATGCATAAAAAGGAAAAAGGGGGGGGGAGTCATGTATGTCCTTTTTTCGCAAAATTCACTTTTTTACAGAAACTCTCCGTTATCGTCGAAAATTTTCCGAATTTTACATATTTTCAAATCAATCTGTAGATTGCATAAAAGACAAAATCAAGTTCGAAGTTAAATTTATCACGATTACTGGTCATATTTTATCGATTCAATATGCTTAAAATACATTTCCAATATTTTTTACCAATGGTGTTGACACCTTTTATTCAGTACTGTTCACCAGTCAAAACAGAGGGGATCCCTGCGAAAAGTTACAACTGTAAACAAAGTCACCATTCTTTATATCTTGTGTTACAGATTTGATTTGTTCAATTCAATTCCTCCACAACCCTTTAGTAGCTATACATTTCATGAGATACCATGCAAACGGAATAGATTTTTATTTAATATGCATTATACTTGGAACAATTTCATACTGGTTATCATTCATGTACTGGGAACACTTGCATATACTTGTTATCATTTATACACTTTGCTCGAATTTCCTCTGTCTTAGACTCTCTTAGATGAAGAAATTTACTGACTGATTTCTTGAAGAAACGTCTAATGAGTAATCTCTTCTTCTGGATTTTGAGAATGCATAGGATAAAATATCTGAAATTCTTGAAAATGAATAATTCAGTTCAGAGTTCTTTAAATATTCCAATGAAATGTTGGACCACAGGAAGCTGTTGATTTAAAAGAGTAAATAAATTATTATTCACATCACAGAGGCTTAAGGTTGTGAATGATAAATAATTTTCTCTCATAAAACGACAGGTACCTATGGTAAGACATTTTGGAAATTTTATCTGTCCAAATAATAGATACAACATGAGTTTTTATCGGACCAAATAATTTTTCATCGGCAAATCCGATGCAACCGATACATTTCATGAACTCTCTCCGCTAACATCTTGTCCGTGTAACAGACCTATGACGAGGTAAAACAATTACCTAACAGTAAATAACGACGTAGTTCTGCTAGTTGGACAAGCTTAACAATATCATGGGCCTTTCAATTTCCCTAAAAGCAGATACACCAGAATATGGTGCATCAAACTGCGAGACCTAGCGAAACCACTTGATTGAGTTTTTGAACAGTGTATGCTGAAATGAAACGCTCCTTCTCGCCTGTTGAAATATGCATAGGCAAGAAGCGCCGCATTTCAGCATATTTACCGAAAATTATTTGTGCAAGTGGCTTCAATGGGCCATGAGGTTTGATACACCGTACGCTGCTTTTTGGAAAACAAATGGGCTCGATTTCTGCACAACTCACTTGAATTGATATTGGATTAACACGATTTTGACTTACGTTACATGAATTAAGATGAAATCATAACTATTCAAAAGCATTCATAAATTTCAGTATAATTTAATATGAATAAAAGCAAAACCGAAAAATCTTTGTTTTTTATACCCCTGGAATAAAAGATTCGGGAATATATAGTTTTTGGCCTGTCCGTCTGTCTGTTTGTCCGAAAAACTTTAACATTCGGCATAACTTTTGAATGGAAGCTGGTGATAGAGCTTTCAAATTTCACATGTGTATTCTGCGACAATACCTTTCCATTGATACCAAATTTTTTGACCTCGTGACCATAACCTTGTCCTTTGGTATACTTTTCAAAACCTTTAACATTGGGCATAACTTATGGTTAGTGATAGGGCTTTCATATTTTACATGTGTATTTGTGACAAGATCTTTCCATTGATACCAAAATTACACTGACCCTGACCTCTCACATACTTAACAGAAAATGGTGTTTATACTAACAAAGATACCACCGGGGGCATTCTTGTTTCACAAACACAGGCTTTATAATTTCTGGCATGCTAGCTATCAATAATGAAATGTTTGGTGTTCAATTTTAAATAAACTTAATTTATGAAATCATTTCATTGTTTTATCCTTTTTCTGCCGCACATTAATGTGGAATTTTACAATACGATTTTAGTTTTGATGTTGCATGATTGAGCTATACTAGCTGGGCATATGACTTTGGGCCACTTTATCCGTCTTTTCAAATCAGTAAAAAAAAGTTATTGTTTTGAAATGTGACTATTTTTTCTTGTTTGTACTTTTAATGGTTGTCTGAAAAAAATTCTCTGCATGCGGCAAAAATCTTTTTAGAAAGGTTGTGGGCTAAAATCCTGGTACTGGCACTATCAGTATTCAATGTCAGTATGTCAATTAAAGCGTGCATGGGTATCAGGTGAGCGTTGTGCCCCCTGGGGCTCTTGTTTATATACGTAACAAAACGAACACATCTATCTCTTAATCGCGAGTTGTGTTGCTACCACAGGAGTTTGATCAGGTACATGTAAGGTTTAGGTGTATTCAAATTTCTTTCGCTTTTAAGATCTAAACAAGTATAGGGGGTCGCCCATTAATACTCGCTATCAACATTTGAGTTTTGCTATGACGCCACGCATTGCTATGGCGACGTCGTAAAAACAGGCATTTTATAGCTTACCAAAGCATTAGAATAGGGTTACCATACTGATGTTTTACAAAAACTGACAGGGTATCGGCGAATCCCCTGTCAGAAATATCCGTTTTACCGCTAAGATTCATAACTACGTAAAAAGTATTCGCATTCTGCCAAGAACACGTTTCTCTGATAAATACATGAAAGTGTAGCAAGACATAATCAGAATTAAAAACCACAGTCAATTGACAGAATACAACACTTAACGAAACAGTTCAAATGCTCTGATATTCTTTTTAGATATGCAACCATGACAACGAAAGCTGAAAACAATTTATTTAAAATTCCAAATGGGATATCTCTATCAAAAATTATTTGCCGTGGCCCATATAAGAACATGACCTCGATAATGCATGTAAACCCTTACATATTGTTATTATACCATGACGAGGAGAAAGGAGGAGAGGACCGGCAGAAAAACCCCCCATGGCATAACACAAAAAATATAAGCACAAGAAGAGATGCAATCAAGGCAGGAAGCACAACATAAAAAAACATAAAATCAATGCCATCTACAACGTTATAAGCAAATGGTGTAGATATCCGGATATCTTGCGCACAACCTCCTGCTTGTCGGGCTACATAGTGGCAGCTAAACGCAAAAAATTTGTGTGTTAAAGTTACCTAGCTGTACGTGATAACCATACAAACCAAACTACAGAACGCGGTGGCTCCGAGTAAAACACAGAAGGATATGTTATGCTACCGATTTGAGCAAGTCATACATACATGTACCCGGGGCGTTTAACCGACATACAGAGGGGAAAGGTTATCGGACTGATGTTAACGTTTTGACCAGCATAATGTCTCGTCACAGCTAGCAAGAAATCCAATGCTTTTTTATTGGAATTCGTTTGTGCAATAATGGAGAGTGTTTTAATTTTTCTTATTTTTTGTTAATGAGAAAAGGTATAAATATTATTTACTTACAATGTATCAAATGTTTCGTAGCAATGCCACTACGAGCGCATTCATGTGACACC
This sequence comes from Pinctada fucata, assembly GCA_028142955.1. Classification (NCBI taxonomy): domain Eukaryota; kingdom Metazoa; phylum Mollusca; class Bivalvia; order Pterioida; family Pteriidae; genus Pinctada; species Pinctada fucata. The sequence continues at coordinate 19,141,798 of AP027113.1, read as the reverse complement.
ATTGTAACTGGTTTATCGAAATCGTGTGTATCCGAGATTATGAGTGTCTCAAAAACAATCAATATTGAGAAATGAGGGGATCTCCAACAAGACCCGGTAGTAGCACCAACTGCAAAACATAAAACATAATAACACATACACAGAAATAGACACAAAGGGACAAAGGACAACAAACACGACATCAAAACACCAAACACAAAAGACTACGCAAAAACGAACGAGATCAACGGGCAATTGGTGCTGACTAAGGACGGCCATCTGCTACGTTAGTAGCAAGGTGTGGTTTACCAGATTTCGTGCGCACAACCATTTTACTTTTACGCTTGCCCAACTGTCTCGAAGAACGAACAATTGTAGTGTAAAATGATTTCATCACTGTAAGATGACTAAACAATCAAGACAGCAAAACGCAGGGGTCGAAGCAACATACAGATGATTATGTAAATGGATACAAAAACAAAGACCGTCCGAAATACAGACCGTGCTCTGCGGACTGTATCGAGCTCATGTATGTACACCAGAGGAGTCCGACCGACATTCAGAGAGACAGATGGTCGGGCCCTGTCTTCTCTAAAGAAGTTTGGACAGGGTCCGTCCTTGAGTCCCGTCTTCACAGGCAGTCAGAGTAAAAGTCTATGTGGTGATTTGTATTCTTGGCAACCCAGAAAGAAGTCGCTTAAAATTATAAGCTTTAATTAACGCTGCAATATCAGAGTTCCTATCGATGACAAATATGTATAATGACCATATCCAAATATACAGCACAAAATCGATTATTCAGAAAATCACAATCCGAAGTCATACAAAGTCATGAGAAAACAGGAACCAAAGCAAACAAACAAAAACCTCCATCATATGAAAAGAAGCGAACTCGCAATATGGAAGTGAGACCAGGTGCCAAGGAAGAGTAAGCATCTCCTGCTTGTATGAACCACCCCTCGCTTCACTTCGGTAGAATCGTCACATCCGGTTACTTTCATTTCGGAAGATACAAGTGGTTGGATGGTTCTACGACAGAATATCATTGAACATTCTGGAAAGTGGGATATTATAGCGTATGACGAGCTCCCCGTATCGACCGTTAAACTTCCCCAGAGATGATGTTAGTCGGCAATAAACGTATCCCTAACGAAGAAACTTATTTCTTGAAATGAAACACCTCTTTGTAATTTGACGCCGTTCTGTAAAAATGATAAGCTTTTAAAAGACGCAGTATGTATAACAGGCAAATCGTATATGCTATTTAAAGTGTGATATAATTGTGGTTTCGATGAAATTGACATTAAACTTAAGTCTGGTGTGACTTGAGATGTTCCCCTCCACTCATGAACCAAGCCTACAATACATCCGATTATCTGAAAATCAGTCAGTTTCTGAAAACTACTGTTGCAACAATACTTGTCGTCTGCTATTTCCATGAAAATTTATTAGAATTAAAAAAAATAAAAAAACTACTTTGCTATCCGAAATATTTTTCTTCTTACAAAAATCGATCAGGTCCAGCTTAGAAAAGATGCAAAAGGGCTCATGTACTTCACATCGGCCACTGTAATCTACGCAACTATCCGTGGCCGAAAAAAAGGTTCAGTACGCTACTACGCTACATAGCCAATTGTGCCTCACATGAAATTCATATGAAATGAGTATCATGTAAATTTTACATGAAAGTTCATGTGAAGTTCATATAAATTTCACATAAGATTTATGTGAAAAATATTTCACATGAATTTCACATAAATTTTTCTACATGAATTTCACATGAATTTTTCTTTGTAACCTTCATACAAAATTGACCTCACATGAATTTGATGTCATAAACTTTACATGAATTTCATACAAAAATTTCATCTGAATTCGTGCTTGTTTTACATAAACTCCATGTGAACTAATATGTAAAATTCATGTAAATTTCACATGAATTTGATATAAGGCACGTACAATTGGCTGTATATACTTGTATACTCAAAGGTCAAATGTAAACATTGAAAGAACAATCTTAAAAGATTACTTATTGAAATCTCTTGTGAATTAAAGGATACCTACAGTGGCAATAGAGAGAGGTTTATGCGGATCAGCCCTTTTTAAAGTTCGTATGAGAAATGAACCGAATACACGCACCCACCACCCGGTTACTTTGAGGAGTTGAAAATTATACCTCGGATACATTAATCTGCAGACTTATGTTTCTCTTTCTGACTTAAATCAACCTAATTTAGGACATCGCAAAACATCAATGATATTTTTGTCCAGATGCTTCTTTTAAATCTGATGATATTCGAATATTTTTAAAGGTTTTTCATGATAAAAGTTTTTTTTTATTCATCATAAAGACATAAAACAATCTGAAAGACGTCATATTGGGCATTTCATGAAGTTTGAAACACTTATGACAAAATATCCAGGACTGACACAATAAATCCAGGATACATTACAGACAAAATTATTCCTCGTCAGGACACCTTACACGGTGTGTCCTTCTATATAACATATTTTTAATCCTATCTTTTAGTAAGATTTATACCTTCTTTTTTCATTACATGAAGTGGTAGTGTACGGATAAAATAATACTTTTTAGAAATTAGAGGTTCGTGTTGAGGATAAAAGGGACAGCTTGGACTCATATTGCTACGTAGCATGAACAGACAAAGGAAGTACTGAGATATAGTTTCATAAAAAACATTCACAGATGTATGACCTTTGATTTGATGATAACTCCAGATTCATCCTATAAGTTTCCATATTTTGACCATGCACTCTACAGTCAACGTTGGACACTATTTGAGTTCAGCACGTAAGTACGAATAGAGACAAATATAACTATTACTATTAGACATTTTTCATCGTGACGAACTTCGCATTTCGAACTTCGTACTTCGCACTTCGAACATTGAAGAAAAAGTGGCGTAGCTGTCGTTCGCGTGTAAACTCATAAGCGGAGTCATCTACAATTTGATTAGTATGCTCAATGGAATGATATATTGGACATCCTGTACAACTGGCCCGCTTTCTTCGGCAACAAACTTATGAAATTAAAGTGCGAAGTTCGAAATGCGATGTGCGAAGTTCGTCACGGTGAAAAAAGTCTATTAGTTTCTCTCTCTCACTTTCTTCAAGTATGTAATTGCGTTTTTATTTATTATTAGAATTATTTTCAGTTTTGTGAATCAGGCTTCAATTGTATCAAACTTCTCAAATTGAGATTTTCCTCAACCTTAAATCCACTTGAGGGTTCCTTCAGCTGAGTTTTCCTCAAAATCATCTTGTAGCAAAATTTTTCAAATCATTTGAGGGGTCCCTCAGCTGCGGAAAGTATTTGAGGAAAGACTTGAGGAAATAGGTTATCGTCACCATAGTAACCTATGCGCAGGGTCATTACATCTCGGTACATTTCACATGTCATCAATATAGATGTACTTATCCAAATACTCATTCATGATGTATACCTTTCGGTACCTTTTTTAAGGTTTTAAGGGTATAGAATTCTACTTCCTCAAAGTTGATGGACTTCCCAAAATTTTCCTTGTTTGAAAGACATATTTGAGATTTTCCTCAACTTGAGTAGAGATGAGAACATTGAAATTTGCCAACTTTCCTCAACTTGTCCCTCAACTTTAAATCTTAGTTTTCATATATAATACAACAAGAGACTATTTGTTTTGTAAATTAAACAATGTGATTTGTATTTTTTACTTAAATCTGTCTTTAATGTGCCTATTTTTATATTTTGAAGAAATTCTACCTCTCCTCAAGTATTTGAGGTAGGTATGGAGCTCCCTCAAATATGTGAGGAAAATCTGTCTTCAAATTGAGGAAAATCTCAAATATTTCTTTTATACAAGGTAAATTTTGAGGAGTCCTTCAACTTTGAGGAAAATTTATTAATTTTGAGGAAAATTTCAACTTTGAGGAAAACCTCAAGTTGAGGTAGATTAATACAAGACAAAATGAAGAAAGCCTAAAATATTTGAGGAAAATACTCAAATTTGAGGAAAATCTCAAATTGAGAAGTTTGATACAATTGAGGCCAGATTCTTAAAATTGTTTAAAATCGTTATTCAAAACCACAGAAACGAAAATGTTTTGTTTCTTCATTCTACTATACCTTATTTCTATTCTATTTCTTTCTTTTTATATTTCGGTCGAAATCTCATGAATATTTTTCTTATTATCCTCACATTATGTGATTGATTTTTTTTATTCGTGGAAAATATGTATTTTGCTATCGTCAATGAAGAAAAGAAAAGACATTGAATTCATTGAATGTGAATTATTACAAAATTCACATTTGATGTATTACCAATAAAGAGGTTCAACTGGACACACGAAAAGTTTTCAGGTAAACACATTGTGAATCAAAATGTTCTAAATCTTTTACTCTCTCGACACTTGAATAAAAAACGCAGAGCGCACGCGGGTTTCATTTTTATTCATTTATTTATCTATCTTCAAATTGTATTTATTTATCATTTTCACTTCATATTGATACATCCGTATTCTTTGCATGTCATTAACTTTGCTTTCCTTTCATGCCTATGGGACTCGGTTTTGAAGAACAAATGTTTTGGTTATTATTTCGCTTATTACAACCGGAAAATATCTATGGTATTTACGGTTTGGGGAGGTAATACTACAGTAACTGAAATGAAACGAAAAATAATAGATAAGTTGTCTTGCTTCTCTTTTCTCTCATGATATGAAAAGATATAAAAGTCTCCCATTTAACTTCATGAAAATTTACTAAAACTAAGGGGTATCTCTTTGATGTCATTGAACTTTCTTTGGCAGGTTCTTTGGCAGAAAATTTAGGTCAAGCTTAGCCATTTGCTCTTCATTATTTCATTTTATTTACTTGGAATAAATCTTTTACGGACTTGAGCATTACTGATGAGACAGAACTTGTTGCAATGCGCATTTGGTGCACTACAATTTTACAATAGAACATACATTTCAATATTAACAATCGCATGCAATGTGTAATCGTAACATCTATTTTTTTTTTCATTTTCAGTATACAGGGAACGGCCACGATGTCGCTTTCAAGTTTCTTACGCGTTTTGTCTCTACTTTCTACCACGATCACCCTTATAAATGCTTTCAACCAAACAGTAGGGACAGACGAATTATTAGGTAAGCTCTTTTATTGCCTCATTTTCATAATATTCCTTTATTACATGCGATGTAATACCACCAAAAATTATTTTGTGTGTGTGTGTGTGTTTTCGGCATGATTTTAAGTCTCATTCTTAAAAGCAGTTTACAAGCATTTCTAATAAATGAAAACATGAAAACGAAACAAACAAAACAAGAGGACCATTGAGGCCTCGTCGCTTACCTGATTTGCAGACAAAAGAATGATATTGGACAATTTGGTGGAAGCCCATGAGTGCTTGCTTCATGTAAGATTTTGAAAAATCCTGTACATCAGTTTCCGAGATGTGTAGCATTTGCAGAGGAGAAGTCGAGAAAGAGCCCTCGGTGGTCATATTTGCTGACTGATCGGTACGACAAAATTTGGTAGATGACCTTCAGTGCTTGCTTCCTGAAAGGTTTCGTGATGTTCTGTACAGCAATTGCAGAGGAAAAGTCGAAAGCGCATCAGAAAATCAGGGTCCTCGGTGGCCATATTTGTTTACCGATTGGCACTTGTTAGAGGACCTTGCGTTCTTGCTTCCTGTAAGGTTTCGTGAAATTCTGTGCAGCTGTTATAGAGGAGAAGTCGAACATGCATCAGCCAATCAGAGTCCTTTTTCTGTAGAAGAAATTCATTTCACCTTATATTCACAAAAATAAAGATTGCATTAGAATGAAATAACTAGATACTGACGTTATGTTTGCGGACGCTAATTGCTATTTTTATGGTGCAGACATCCGTTTTTCTGGCTCCACTTACGCGTCGCCAGAAAAAAAAGTCATTTTGAAATCGTAAAATCAGCATTTACCGTCACAACTTCAGAAGCTAGTAATTCCCTATGTATAGGAGGATTCCTTATAAATACTTTAATGAAATATTCATGTTGTAAAATTCTATTATAAAGGCCTAAAGATGTAGAAGTACCGTTTTCGGAAAATGCCGAACAACGAAGGAAAATATGAAAAACTAAATGCATTATTTCAAATAAATTTGATGTGCATAATGTTCCATTTCCCTTTCTTCGTCAAAATTGGATAAAAAAAATTCACGATGGTATATCAACACTATCGACTAAACCTTCAGTCTGTAAACTGAAGACCATTTTACTTTGTATTTGCCACGAATTGCGCGCTATCAAAAATTCACACTTTGTTACACAACTTACATGTTTATCTATTGCTAAAAGTTACATATTTGATCGGTACACACTAAAAGATAAGTATTTAAATAGTATAGAAAGAAGGAATGGAATGGAAACTTGAATATATATATACATATCAACTTTATTAAGATTGATTATAAGAGTTTATCTCATTGCTTTCTTTTTCTTTTTATTGCATGTGGGACACCCCCCCCCCCCCCCCCGCCCACACACATACACATACACTGGATACAGATGTTAAACATATTCAAATTCATCAGCATCATTTACAAAGAAGTGAATTAACAGCATGGACCAGACATGCACGTTTCGGGTATTAAACCCTCGTCAGTGATCCTCAATCCAAACAATGAAATATGGTCAAATTGTGTGATAATTATATCCGTAATATGCAGAAAGCTGTGGCAAGACGGTTGGAATATGATGCAACAGGACCCAGGTTTCAGAAATTTGAGAAAATTTTGTTAACAGAAATTTTCGGATGCGTTTGAAGAAAAGGCCAACCGAAATTGAATTACGCTTGGTCAGAACATTTGTATTATTGATACGCACGTTTGGTGAAAAGCACATTCCGTATCTGGGGGATGCTGGAAAAATATTTCCGTTTTCCATTGCTTTCTATAGGAAAAATGCTCATTTTGACCGTAAATCCGCCCAATTATGAATAACTTATCAAATTCATTCAAATTCATATTTGCACATATATAGTTGTCCTTTCTACAGAAAATGTTATCCTAATAGCTCATGTTGATTGTTTCTTCAATGCATTCGACAATATCTGTTCTCAATATTTACCGAAATTCCTTTAACGTGGGTCATGTAGCCTCATATTCCACCCATCCTGCTACGTCTTTCGATACATTTTTGAACATAAAAACTTTCACACTCTTTGGCAATATTACATTGTTTAGATTGAGGATGACTGACGAGGGTTAAGCACCCGACATGAACATGTCTGGTCCATGCCTCAAATTTATCTTCCTTAAATGATGCTATTATATTTGAAGACGTACGTTTAACATTTGTATACAATTATCTAGTGAAGGGAAGAACCCCTACATCTCTTTGTGAATTTTAGAATGTTTCGGATTTTTGTATTTCCACATTACATGTATGAGAAAAAAATCGTTGACGCCAATGCAAAAATCGTTCTTACATTTTTAAGAGTCCTTCATCTTTTATATTGACTCCCCCCCACCCCCCCCCCCCCCTCCAACAGATATTCCTAAAAACTACTATTCAGGAAAATGGTACGAAAAGAACAAATAATGAATTTATAACTAAAACACAAAAGCTAACGTCAAGTGATACTTGAAAATTGAAAACCATTTTATTATAAAATAAAAGGAAAAAGTAGACAATTTTTGACAAGTTTTCAGACGTAACTGACTCAATTATTTTAAGGCAGTTACGTTTTACAAGTCACGATTCAAGACATACGGCTTGAAGATAAAAATATTTTGATCATATGTAATGAATACTTCGACAGTTCAAACTCTAACACAAGTTGATGTGCTATGCAATATGGGGATTGTGGGCGTTAACAATGCCTGTCAATCATGCGTTTAGTTAAGCATAAAACACCAATACGAGTGTGTCAGCAATTTATGAAAATAAATCTATGATATGTTTTCCTTTTATTGGATATAGGTGCTCATTTTATTGTATAAAATTGTTTCGATCGATTACTACAAGGTGTAAGGTGGTATCTTAACATGATGTTACACGGATAATATATCATATTGCATTCATATACCCGATCCCCTGAACAGATTTATGGTGTACATTACAATCAATAACAAAAGTATGTCCCTCTAAAGATCTGACTACGACAGCCAAATCGCACGAAACGTGGCGTGAACGTAGATTTGTTGTTCATCATTGTTACCTCTTACTTTTTTTTAGGAAACCATTTAGATTTAAAAACTTTCAATTCCAAATGATAAAGAATTCAAACGAAAATTCTATCTGTTTTAGTCCGTATTAAAACTTATCCTACTAATAGATAAAGAATTTTGGATTAATATATCCTATTGAAAACATGAAATGTAAATCCAACATTAAGATATAGATAGATAATACCGTTTCAGGGGGTCAAAGGTCAATGTCATTTTTGGACTAAGATATTTGGTGAGACATACTTTAATAATTCATAGCAAATTTATTTTTGGACAGAATGTTTTAAATGTTTAAAAAAAATAATGTATAGAGAGAAGGAAGGTAAGATAGATATCATTCATGCTGTAGGCAAAGTATAGGCTGAGCCTTGGCTTTAAGTTTGACATTTTCTGTTTCCATTAACTGTCTCGAGAGAAAGAACCTTTCAGTCATCAGTGATCAAATTGCAATGTAATTTTTTTAACTAAGGATAACTTTGTTGTACAAAGTTTTTTAATTCAAGATTCAAAATGGAATTTACCGGATAGGTTTTAATAATAATGCGGAACTACATGTATAAACCTTCTTGAAGAAAATTTCAAACCAATTTATTATGTACAGACGCGTGTATCGAATATTAAATTCTCATCAGTGATGCTTCCAGCCAAAGTGTTTTTCATAAGCTGCCCAAATTCATTTTACTAGGGCTCTCTGTTTTTATCTTTAGAATTAGAATTTGTTAAATTTCAAATTTATTTTTCTTAAATTATGTTATTATATTTGAAGACGTACGTTTAACATTTGTATACAATTATCTAGTGAAGGGAAGAACACTTTCATTCCTTTGTTAATTTTAGAAGGTTTCGGATTTTCGTATTTCCACATTATACTTATGAAAAAAAAAATCGGTAACGCCAATACAAAAATCATTCTTACATTTTTAAGAGTCCTTCTTCTTTTATATTGCCCCCACCCCACCCGATATTCCTGAAAACTTCAATTCAGGAAAATGTACGAAAAGAACAAACAATGAATTTATAACTAAAACACAAAAGCTAACTTCAAGTAATACTTGAAAATTGAAAACCATTTTAACATAAAATAAAAGTAAAAGTAGACAATTCTCGACAAGCTTTCAGACGTAACTGTCTCAAATTTTTTAAGACAGTTACGTTTTATCACGATTCAAGACATAAGGCTTGAAGATGAAACTATTTTGATCATATGTAATGAAACTTCGACAGTTCAAACTCTATCACAAGTTAATGTGCTATTCAATATGAGGATTGTGGGTGTTGACAATTGCTGTCAATCATGCGTTTAGTTAAGTAAAACACCAATACGAGTATGTCAGCAATGAATGAAAATAAATCTATGATAAGTGTTCCTTTTATTGGACATAAGTGCTCATTTTATTGTATAAAATTGTTTCGATCGATTACTACAAGGAGTAAGGTGGTATCTAAACATGATGTTACACGGATAATATATCATACTGCATTCATATACCCGATCCCCTGAACAGATTTTTGGTTTACATTACAATCAATAACGAAGGAATGTCCCTCTGAAGATCTAAAATAACATGTGTCTCATTTGAAACACTTGTTGATCGATGTTAACGATTTATTGTACCATTTGAAAATATTTCAGAATTAAAACTTTTTATTTCAAATTAATAAAAATTGAGTAAAATAATTTCTCAAGGGTTTTCAAGTTACTTTTTGTCTGTATATATTGTAAAATCAATTCATGGCTGGATTTAAGATATTCAATGGGACCCGTAATGAAGGAAATTATGCCAAAAACATTGAAATTAATTTATTCATCATTGAGTATATATTTCGGTGTCATATGATATTTTAACAACTTTTGTTCTCGAAATACGAAATATTTTTTAAAGGGCCATTTTAGGAGTTACATGTATCTCACCTTGTTGAAAAATATAGAAAAAAAACTTTTGACTTTTTAGCTAAATTTGATGAAACATATTTTTTTAGAATTTTATAACCAATAGATATTTAATGCCCCATCGTTCTGTTGACAATGTATGAAAAAATATTTTTCCCCCATAGAGTTCAATGTAAACTGTAAGAGTTTGTTATTCTTAAAGTAATTCTTTTTTTTCTAAATATCTAAACTGGTCAAAAATATTCGTTCAATTAATTTTTACATCATAACTATGCTATGATTTTAGGTCTCAGGATTTCATAAACGTGTGCCCCAATTACCTCTCATTACCCATTGAATACCTTAAGGCTTGATTCTTTGTCGCCCTTCTCTGTGAAATTTTTCACAAAACATGTGGCTCATCAGCCTCAAAACCTCATTCTTACACATTCTTCAAGGAAAATAGGACGGTACTCTTACGTATTTCAAAATAATGCTATGGTATCTATCTGTTTTGTTAAATAATCTATTGAATTTTGTTCATTCCGAGGTCCGCAACCGTTCCTATCGAAAATCTTATGATTTTGCCTTGCCTTCTCGACTGTGAAACTGAATAACTGATGGGTACTTCTGTACAGTGTGATTTCTAATCATAGGATCTAAAATTCAAATTCATACCTATTGTGTATTAAATGCGGAAATACATTTAATTCCATATTGAATATGTTGATTATAAATTTTGACTGATTTTTTTTTTCTCTCACAAAGGTGAGATGCTCTCAGCTCGGCTACATGGCTTTAAATTGAAAAAAAAATACAAGACTATGGTTCGATGCTCTAAGCTCGCTTCTATCAGCTCTGATTAGTACGCAATTCTACATCTCTATGCTCTACGCTCTACCAATCTGAAATGACTCTGTGGATTAATTGACTGGCATCTATCTACACCATAGTATGACCTGATTCATTCATAAATGGATGGTTGTTAGTACTGCTAGCTAACGAGCATCGGTTTCCGATGTCATCGAGCTCTTAGATATTCCACCCTTTATTCTCTAATAGTTGACCGATCTACATGCGTTGGAGTACTAAACACTGCTAGCCGGAGTGGCGTGCCTGTCGTTTAACCGTGCGTAATATTGATGCTGATGCATAAGCCGCCCAAATTTGTTTCACTAGCGCCCTCTGGTTTTGTTTTTAGAATTCAAATGTGTGTATTTACGTTACAGAGAGTACGCGCTTCCAAATTCCCTGTAGAGTCAATTCTATAGCATATCCAAATAAAATCTATATTCAGAATAGCATTGGAGGAATGGTACTAAGATGTTAACCTCCTTTAATTTCGATACAACAGTTGTAACATTTGAAACCATTCTTACTTATCTATATTTTTATTGTCAAAAGTCCTAACCGGCCTGTTCTTCTACATTAGCGTTGTAATGTTTTGTTAAGATATCTTTATAGAATTCAATGCTTTGATACTATCAAAAACGTAATATAATGCAATATGTAGGCGATAAAATATTCACCATCACATTCCATCAGTCATCCGTTTAGTTAAGAAAGTACATTACCAGCAAAGGATAATACGTTAAATAACACTATCATAAGTGATGTTTCATTTGATAAATAAGTGTTCAGTTTATTAGATAAAATGGTTTCGATCGAATATCACAAGTTGTAAGGTGTAATCTAAACATGATGTTACACTGAAAAGATATCATATAATAATTGTATTCATATACTCGATCATTGGAACAGTTTTATGATGCACATTACATGAACCATGCTACACGTATAATGCAAGTTAAAGTCTCTAATCAAATAGGAAGATTTAAGCTTTTTCAAATGTCTCTGTCTGTATCATGAAGGGATGGAAAGGGTGAAGGGGGATGGCGGGAGAAGGGAGAAGGGAGAGAGGGGGAGGGAAGGGAGAATGTTCGGCAGGGGGAGGTAAGGGGCGAGAGGAGAGAGGAAAGGGGGATGGAGGTCCCCCATCACTAGTACTGTTGGTACGTTGTCTATATATTTTCAATTTTGATTCCAATATTCAGTCATAGATGCCGCAGCCCGAGTACAAATATCCGAGTTGGTGCTCCAAGACTACAATAAACTGGTATCAGATTATAAACAGCTGTCTAGGAACTGTGAACAAAATGTGAATTCAGCAATTGGCATCTGTGAAGGCTGCGGCAAGTAAGGTTTTTTATTATATAAATTATATTTCACTGGAATAATACGAGGGTACAGTGAACCATCCAAGATTTTTTTTTTTCAGATTCATAACAAAACAGTAATTCTAGAAGAAATCAATCAAATAAGGAGTCTCTTTACCAAATTGACGTTAGGATTTCAATTAACACATATGGACGATATTCCGCAAGAATTTATAAACAGCAAGATTATATCTTAAATTGTTTCTATGGAATCTAAAGTGAAAAATATGAAGAAACATTTGAAGCAATAAGGCAATTTTCTGGTAGGTGCAATCAAATTTAGTCGGAGTACCAAATACTGTCAATAGAGTAACATATGGTGTAATTATCCCGATTTTTTTGTGTAAAGTTATTTAGTTTTCGTCGTACACCATAAACATAAGTAATGAGCATTTGTCAAGGCATTGATATTATACTACAGAAAATATTAAATGTGAAATCGAATGCATCTTAACTTTTCTAATGGTATTTTGTTTAGAAAGCCAAAGTTGAAGGAGATTCTAAAACAAGCGGTTGGAATTGTTATCTCAAAAGCCGTAGATGGGATTAAACGTATAGGTAAAAAAGCTGGAAACTTGGTCAAAGATTTAGGGAAAAAAGTTGTTGGCCATTCAGTGAAAGTGCTTCAGAGCGTCGGAAAGGCTTTCAAAACCACCAAAAAAGTTGTCAGTAGCGCTATTAAGGGAGTTCGTAATGCCTTCCGGAGTGTTCGAAGAGTAGTGAGGAAGATAGTGCGTGTTCGACTTCCTAGAGTGAGGTTACCTCGAGTAAGAAGGATTGTCAGATTACCTCGAGTACGAGTTCCAAGAATTCGAGTTCGCTTCGGTAATAAGTTTTCCAGTTATTCTCTTTATTATCTTATGACTAATATTTGATTTTTTTATTATCAAAGTGAGTAAACATTTTGAAGTCTTACCTATTCTAACAAATATGTCTTCACTTTCAATACATATTAGGTGTATTTATCTATTTGTTTCATTTAAAGTAGGCCTGAAAGAGTCGATAAGTTTTAATCCTGAAAAGACGCCAAGGATCTAGGTATTTCACATCGACTTCGATTACCTTCGCTACTATCCTTGACCGACAAAATCATATTTTTCTAATTTTCAATTGGTATGCTGTTGGTCAGACATTCTTATGAGATTACTTACACCATTTTATTGCTAAGTTAATAGTGATTCGATTAGAAAAGAAATAGAAATATGTGTTTGTGATTTAAGAATCAGCAAATTATGGAGATGAAAGCTATTTTGTACAGGCATTTTTCATAAATGTGAAGAAGTTCCCTGTCTCCTGAAACTTTATAAAACTTTATAAGTAGTGGACATGATTCATATTGAAATATTACAAAATAGTATGAAAAGTATATGATTCAAATCAAAATCAAATGATTTTCCTTGCAGGACGTTGGGGTAAAAAGAAGAGGAGTGAACTGACCAAGAGACAAATAGATGACCTAACTAACATGGGTATGTGTATTTTAAAAGATTCCTTGTGTAAGACACATCGTTTTAAAATAAAGCAGGGGATTTTCAAAAAGAACCAAGTTGCAGAACCCACATCAAAACATCGAAAATCACAGGGAAGGCTAGTACAGCACACAAAGGGACATGGAAAACTCTATACGAAATTAAAGCACTAAACAAAAAAGACCACATATAGACTTATGATATACATGGGCAGTTGGTGCCGACCTACGACAGTCATCTGCCTCGTAAAAAGCAAATGGTGTAGTTATCTAGATTGCGTACGCACATCCTTCCTACTTAAATGGAAACCCGATAGTCTCAAAGAGGCATTTTTGAAAGTACATTTTAGGGGTGAGATTCCTTCGGATGTAGCATATTTATCAGCAACAGATAGCTTAACTTCCCTGAAACCGGCTATACATACATTTGCAATAACCAGGCAAATAAAATCATACAATGGGGGAAAAGATTGTTGATGTGTGAAAGTAGAAATAGAACTGTTCAAGAATAGGTATTTCGCCTGTGCATGTTTACCCGATATACGTGACCTTGACCTTGATAGTGACCATGACCTAAATTGGATGTAAGCCCAATCATGCTTTACCATCACTTGAAAGATATCTGATGTATATCAAGTAAGTTATAGCCAAATATGTAAAAGTGTGACAACCAGACAGACAGACGGGCGCCGGACAAATTTATCCCTGTATGTCGCAATGCGTTGCAAACGACATAAATATGTTGAAAGTAAATGTTACATCATCTGTGTGCCGATGTTTTGAAAGTGCTGCCAGAACTTATCTAAATCAAAAATCTATGAAATTTCTGCAGTATCTACCAAATCTATTTTACCATTCTACAGAAATGAAACATCTAATACTCATTTCCAATTGACAAGGAATACTTTTGGGGGTTTTATGTCCATGGCCGAGCTGAACGCTCCATTGTACGTTTGCATATTGTATTTCAAATGTGTGAAAATTTATACATGTACGAAGTACGAAGGAACTCAGCAACAACAAAAAAGAGCCATACGACATAGAAACTTGGCAAATCTCAATTATTACTTCAAATTTAGGTTATTATCTTTTGCATTCTAAGTAAACATAATGGAATTGTTAACCAATTATTATTCATTTTCAGCAATGTCCTTAGAACAGCATGACTTATCGGAGAGAGATGTCGTACCAGTCACCTGTGATACGTGTCAGCTTGACGAAAACTCTCTCTTGAATTATAGTAAGATGGCTTTTCTTTTTAGCTCTAGACATAATAATTTCTTTTTTTCGTTTCGCCGTTTTTTATTTTCTTGTGATACACACACCAATAATTGCATTTATCGCTGGTTTGATAATTACCGATATGAGCTGTCCATGGACGAACAATTCAGTAGTTATAAAAATCCCTTAAGCTTGACGTCAGAAGGAGTAAGCATCTTCTGATGGACAGCAACATCAAGTACAACGCTCAGCAGAATTGTTCAAACTTTTTACTCAATAGATAAATAGTGTAAGAGATAACTAATTCTCTTTCTATGTGGAAATACATACAAATGTCTTTGATTTCAAATGTACATTCAAGTTACTGTAGACAGTGTTCGAAACTTGTTCGTTTCTTTGAATTCTGAAGATTTGAATTTGTTTGCAAGTAGTTCTTATGTAATGACAAATGTACTAGATCTTGCATTTAAAATTTTGTAGTTTGTGGTGAGATGATGGGAAAACAAAGCAGAATATTGGGACAGTTGGAATCCCTTGAAAAGATTGTCGGCTCTCTCGAAGAGAAAATGGTCATAACATCGGTATATATAATATATATATTTTATATATTTCTTACCAATTAATCAAAATACATCTTGTTTGCTTTGATCTATCGATCAATCTGCTTCTTGAAATTCATGGAAAATTTGTGTTTTTTAAATTATTCCGTAATATATTTTAAAACACTAGAAAGGGCATAGCAATAAAATCCTACAAGATAGATTTATGGAATGCAATGTACTATAATTCTTGATTCAATCTACAGTCACTTTTTACTCATAGTAAACTTGAAAAAAAATTAGGCATAAAACCAATCAAGCCTTTATTAGGCTTCATATAAACACATCGACATATTAGTTTCGTTGTGTTCGTTTTTCCCCTTCCAAATTCGAGTCTATGGTATGGATGACATTAATCAACATACTACTTTCTGAAAATTTCTATTTATTAGGTATCATACGACGACGATTCATTCGTTGACGTTGATGACAACGGCAATTCAATCTTCAAGTCAGTTTATATATCAACGTCCTTTGATGACAGCCAGTTCTCCTTCAAAACCAATGCCGATTACATAGAAGGCGATGAAACAGCGCTTGAAAAGATGGGACCTGTGGTCGGCCAAGAGGCATACCAAAAATACAAGGAATTATCTGGAACGTGAAATGTATTACAAAAAAGATAAGCTCTGAAATAAAGAATCAATAACATTCAACATAATTGTGAAATTGTTATATATAAGCGCGAAGGTTATTGAGTACTTCCAATATCCACTTACATAGTTTTTGTGTCCACTTTCATGGTTTTTGTATCCAAATGTGTTTTATATCAACTTCCATTGCTTTCGTATTACGTAGAGCTCCTGTGTTTCATCAATCTGCATGTGGAAAAAGGAAGGGAGTAAATGCAGTAAAACACCAAAACATCAAATACAAAAAGCATACATGCACATTAAGAGACACAAAAGAAACAAGAAACCAAACATACAACATAGAATCATCAAACACAAACCAATGAGACCAACTGGCAACCCGTGCCGACATAGGACGGCCATCTACCACGTCCGTAGCAAATGGTTTGGTTATCCGGATGACGAGCTCACCTTTACGTGACGTCACCTTTCAGAGAGAGGACTTTTGGTATACATTCAAAAGCTGTACATATAAGAAGAACACTGTGAATCTGGATAATGTGGGAGTTGCTAGGGGTCCGTCGATGTTTAATTTTGTGCTCTATTGTGAATGCTGTTGAGATTATCGTCAGGATCTTCTTTAACTCATTTGTGGATCCGTAATCCGGATATCTACATAATTTGCTTTATTAAAGAAGATGACCATCCATAGATGACGTCGTTAGGGAGGCATCTGTTTCACATTGTTGTCCTTCAACTTGTATTTTCAATCATGACATCTATATTTGTATTTCTTATAATGAAACAATTAAATTTTCATTCAGATATAGGGAAACATACCATAATTAGTTTACTCCAGCATTTTTTCGTCCCACTGGTTAAAGAGGGTACGCTATTGCTTTGTGCCCTTTGATGTTTTCATTTTGTTTGCTTATGCTTTCTGTTTGCAGCTGTTTTTGAGTCTCGACTTCTGATTAAAATATTGTTTGATCGAGAAAATCGAGAACAGGATCATTCTGAATGTTGGAGATTCTCAAATGCTAACAGCAGTAAACATGGTAAACGAGCAAAAGTAAATGTCCCGCATATTTTGTTGAGATTGCTTTGAATGTTGGTTCAATTTTGTGTTGATATTTTTGTGTTCCTCGTTGTCATATAATGTTTGTTGAAGCCAATCGGTATGATGTATATCGTTCTATTGCTGTAGCCAGTGCAAAGTTTTTTTGCAAAACTTGCATGTGTACATAACCACTCCTCCTTTGTTATGTATTTCCATTGGAAAATAATAAGTGCCGAAGAAGCGTCCATAAGTTATTCAGTCTCAAAGTGGAGAAGGTAAGGCGAAATCAGGCAAATTTTGAAATTTCGGATTACTCCCATGTTCAGGTTCAGGTTGAGTTGACAAAAATCTTAACGTTGAGAAACGTAGTCCCAAATATTATGGTATTTCTTACAAGGTTTTATAAAAGACCGACAGAAGATATACACAAATACCCTAAAACTTATGAGCACCAGAGACGCTTCATACCATAGCTTTCAAATCAATGGTTTTGTTGGTTAGGGGGGAAATTGTTCATCCAACATTCACTGAGATACTAAGACTTATGGAAATATGTATTTCATATCATGTATCGAGCAATATTAACAAACCGATATCTTCCGTGATTTGATCTTATTTCTAATTCATCCGATGTTGCTGGGCATATTTCGACAGAATAAGTAATACAATATGATAGAGAGTGGCATATTTGGATGTCCAAATATGTGAACATCGACGGCGGGTGCGGCTAGCCAACAGGGGATGCTTACTCCTCCCGGGCACCTGGTCCCACCTCTACCTTGCTAGGGGTCCGTCGATGCTCAATTTAGTGCTCTATTGTGAGTGATGTTGATATGATCGTCAGGATCTTCTTTAACTAAGTTTCTAGCATCACTGATTAGACATGACATGTTGAAATCCACATGTGGTGCACATTTACACGGAACATATATTTCAATACTGATAATTTTATGCACTAATTTGGAGTCTTCGCTAATGACTGTTAGTCCCCTATGATATCATTTTGTATTTTCGAAGTGTTTGAAACTAGATTTGAAATACAATTTAATAGCGAGCGGAGCTCGCATTTATGGCAACGCGTATACGCAAGTATAGTAAAATGCACAAGCAAAAGATATACATACATGGAGCTAAAAAGTATAGAAACAGGACCGCGGATACGGGTAAAAGTGACTCGATTCCCTTCAACGACAGAGCAGGACAAATTCAAAATGGATAGAATTCTTCCATTCAATGGCGTAATAAAACTAAGTGAAAATCGCCGAAATCAGAAATTCAGCAGCAACTAATCCGCCATCTTTATCACTAACGACGACACAACGATACGTAACTCTGCAGTATACTTGACGTCATTATTCCTCTACATGTGACGTCATGCTAACAGTGCGCCCATTTTCACGTGCAAGAATGGTACATGATTGTAGAATTGCGAGAAGGAAAAGTAACACAAAACTGCCGCGATTGTCCAGCACTTCTCAGTGTAACAGACAAACAAGATAGATATGATCTAAATAATTATGTAGTAAAGAAGAAAGATTTGAATTTCTATAAGTGGATTTCAAGGTCAATAGAGAGGAAAGGGGAGGGATATCAGAATCCCTCACAAAAGATCGACGACTGTGCAAAGTAGATGGGACGGATCAAGATTTGTTTTATTTATCTATTTTTTTCCAGTGGGAAGGGGAGGTCTAGGTTGACCGGCGGGGAGGGATTCCTGAAACCCCAAGGCTATGATTTTGAAAAGTATTTGATTTTGAGATCAAGGTTTTTAAAACGTTTTAAAAATTTTTAAAACGTTTTGAAAATTACAAAATTTTTGGTGTCTTTTTCCTCCGCTCGCACATAAGGCTTTGCCTTGATTCATATTAAATTTGTACACTCTCCGTCTTAAAATTAGATAAACTATGTCCAAACTTAAGGGTATCTTCACGATGACATAGCTATATTCTTAGCAGGTTCTTTGACATAAAGTTTAAGCGATATTTACAATTTTGCTTTACATATTTCCAATGAGTTCTGTTACAAAATTCTTGAAATTTCTAAAACGTGGGTCCTGTAGCGTCATATCCCACCCATTCTGCTACGTCTTTTGATACATTTTTGGACATAATAATTATCATACTTTTTGGCCCTATTACATTGTTTAGACTGAGGATCACTGACGAGGGTTGAGTACCCGAAACGTGCATGTCTGGTCCATGCTGTTAATTTATCAGGTTTTAAATGATGCTAGTGAATTTAAAGACGTTTAACATTTGAACTACTTGGTGAGTGTCACTGCTGGTGGACCAAGAGTCCCCGAGGGCACATGTAGCCAAGTACGATCAACTTTGGTTGATCGTCTGTCTCTTCAACGCATTTGAAATTTTCTGTTACAAAATTCTTGAAATTTCTAAAACGTGGGTCCTGTAGCGTCATATCCCACCCATTCTGCTACGTCTTTTGATACATTTTTGGACATAATAATTATCA